>VDFB02000017.1:76640613-77369222 GCA_007258455.2 Sequoia sempervirens
TGCACTATTTTCTCTTGTTTTATTATACATAATTTTTTTAAAATGAATTATTTTTTATTTGAAGATTACTACTTGCTAAAATTATTTGAGTACTACTCTATGTTAAATAACTAAATACAAACTTCAATCTTGGTAATGCATGTCAACTAAAGAACCACTTTGATCATAATGCTATTAATGATATCAAGTTTCTACAATCCATAATGTTTATTTTCTCTGACTTATGGATTAGATTGCGTAATTTTTTTTGCATCATCTTCAACATTTCGGATCACACTTTGTGATCCATCAATAGGATGAAAAGCAAAGAGTTCAAGGAGAAATGGATAGTTGCAAACCAAGACCATCTTTAATAAAGGAAGAAGGGAATATAAAGAAGCACGAGGTTCAAGGAAAAGAAGACCAAAAAATTAAACCAAAAAAGACATAAACAAACTACTAAACTAACAAACTTACAACCTTACCAAAAAATTACAACTTATAAAAATACCTACAAATTTAAGAAAACAAGCCCAAAAACAAAAATAAAACAAAACCAAAAAAACAAAACCAATGCACACATAAATAAAAGGGGGACAAATACATAATGCTATTTTAAGCAATCTAATCCGGAAGGCAGAGAAAATAAACATAATGCTATTTTTAACGTTACACTTTTAATGGCCTCAAAATTATGAACCGCCACACCGTTGGTAAACAACTTCTCGTTAATTTGAAAAAAATAACTCTATATATATATATTTTTTATCTCAATTTAACTGCGTAATTATTTTTTAAACTTTTATCTCTTGGACATACTGTTCTCTTCTCCCTTCATAATCTCTCTCAGGCTTAATCTATATTATCTGTGGTGGAGGTCAAGTGATCGATTCTCTATTTGCGGGGAAATCAGAAGAAAACAGGTATTTTTCATGGCTAATCATTTGATTTTTTATTTTTTTTATATAGAATTTCTCTGAGAAATCTTTGATTTATCTATATGGATGGATTGATTTCACCGAAGCAGCATTTTGAATCTTTTTTAAATTCGGGTCCTCCCAGATTGTCGCTAGGGTTTCTTTTTCTTTTTTTTTGGGTAAGGGTTTCTTTTTTCTTTTTGGGTTTGATTACGCAGTGAATTTGACGAGGGTTTGAAACTGATTAGATAACTAATGAAATTTATCAAAATGATAATCTTATTTTTTTTAAAAACTGCTATTACGTTAGATTTTGATTAAGGGCTTGTTATTTTGATTACTTATACAGTAAATTTGACGAGGGTCTGGTAATAATCAGAAAAATCGACTAAATTTAATCAAAATGTCGTTTTGACCCTTTTCCCTTGTAAAGTTGCTATAACATTATATTTTGACCAGGGATTTCTTTTCTGGATTTCTTATGTAGCAGAAAAGACTTTTTTTTCTGGATTGCTTTTACAGCAGAATTTGATAAGGGCTTGCATGGTACTGATTAGAGAATTATTAAAGTTTGATAAAGATGTCATTTTTTAATTTCTGTCAAAACTACCACAATATTATATTTTGAAAAGGCTTTGACTGTTTGTACGTTAAATTTGATACAGTAATATGGCAGACTCCCAATCAAGAAATGAACAAATTTGCTCAAAATTCCATTTTCTCCATTGAGTTCAGTACTGATCGGAGAAATGAGTAGTAGAACTAGATACAATCAAAATCTCATTTTTTAATTTTTTTTTAGAATTTGATGAAAGGATGTCATTTTGCTCCTTCCTTTTAACTGCTTTTACTATAATCAAGATAAGAGTTTGGTATTGATCGGAAAAATGAATAGTTTCAATTGGGGAAGTGTATAAATGGGATGATTGAATTTCATTTTGCCTTTTTTCTATAATAAATAAGGGTTTGGTACTGATCAGAAAATCAACAGCCTGTTTTTTTATTAGATATTGTTAAGTGCCTTTGTTTTACTGCTTTTACACTATATTGTGCTACGTTTTTGGTGCTGATGAGGAAAAGTCAACAATTTTGACGAATTAGTGCTATTTTGAGTTTTTTTGTAATGCTCTTGCAGTTGATTTTGTCAATGGTTTGTTTGTATTTGACAGCTATTATGGTAGATTATGAGAGGGGTTTGGGCATTTTTCACCATTCGTGTTATTAATTATATGAGTTATGTCACTGATTAGTTTGTGATCTGTTTTTCTCTGGCTGATTGAATTCCCTAGGGTAGCCTTGACTAAAATTAGTTCAAAGTTTTCTTTTTTTGGGGGAATGTTTAAAAAATCATTTTCTAGCCATTCTTAGAAGTTTAAATTCCTTGCTTTGCTTCAAAAGGAGTTCTTGATGGGGCCTAAAATTCTCCCAGTTTGGTTCCATGCCATTTTTTTTTCAGTTCAGGACCTTTGATTGGTTATTAAAACTCTTCTTTGTGGATAAGATCCATTTTTTTATGTTCTATACCACCAAGGTCCTTTGTTGCTCATATTGATTGGTTTGATGGCATGTAAGTGTGTTTGTGTGTGTATTTTGTTTTGGTATTTCAATTTGGACATCTCTGCTATGTATTTAGTTTAAAATCCTTTTTTTGAGGTGAAGATTTAAAACCACTTTTGTTATGGTCAGTAAAGACTGTTTGATTCTCATATTGATTATCTTTCTAGCATAATTAACCCTTTATTATATTTGTTTGATTTCCTCTGTGGGTTAAAAATCATATTTGGTGGTTGTAAAAACTTTTTTTAGTTATAATTATGACTAGAAAAGCTGAGGCACCATTAGTTGTTTTCTATGTATATTTTAATTTTTTGGTTTCTAAAACATTATTTTTAATGACCAGTAGGGCCAAGGCACTCGGAGACTCATATTGATTAGTTTGCTATCATAATTTTTCCTTCTTTGTGCATATTTTGTTTTCCTCCATTTGGATTGATTCCTTTTTTATTGTGTTATATAGTCCTTTTTAGGGATTTAAAATTCTGTGTCGTCATCATTAGAGTTAGGACCTTTAGATGCTCACATTGATTCATTTGATAGCACAATTAGCCATTTTCTTTGCTTTTTGTTGTTGTCAATTTGGATTTAGTCTTTTTTATTTTGTTAAAAATCCTTTTTTGGGTTTAATCTAATTTTTAATACGATCAGTAAAATAAAGTGTAAAATGTGTCAGACCATAGTAAGCAGATTTTGCACTCAGAAAATTCCCTAAACACTAGTAAACTTAAACTTGATAAGTCCTATAAAATCTGCCGATTCTGAATACAAGAATAAACAAACACATTACACTGAAAAGAAAACAGTGAATAGACAGTGTTGATCTCTCAAATCTGTGACTGTCTTCTCATTAAATCTGAAAAAAAATATACTGCACTAGCTCAAAACTGAAATGAGTTAATGAACCGCTCTCACCCTTGCCTTTTTTTTATAGATGAAGAAGGCTTAGAACAAAGAAAAGGAAAAAGCAAGTCTAAACTTAGAATTAAATCTGAAATAAAAGGCTAGAAAAAAAACAGGAAAACAAAACCTAAACTTAGATTTACTAAATCTGAAACAATTTAGCATGCTCACAAACTTATACTGCTAAATCCAAAAAGCATCCATCGTACATATCTAGATGTCATTCTCTTGATGCATGTGCCCTCTCCATGCTGATCTCTCTGCTGTGCACAAGTCTGGATCTACTGCTGCTAAAGTGCATCTCTGCTGAGAAGAATGCAGACTGAGCAACTGGGTAGAATCTCTAACACTTTCTCTTTGCGAAGAAGGTGTTCTTCACCAAGCCAAGATACCATCATAACATCTTGAAACGCCTCTGCTTGGGGTATTTTCATCATTCTGACCTTATGTGAACCTGATGAAATATAACTCTGGATCATTGCTTCTATACTCTGAAATCCTTTTAAGACTCTTCAAGGTGTAAACACCTTGTAGAAGGAAAAGTGAAAACTTCATCAGCAACCTGCGAACCTCCTTTGTCATTCATGTTAACTTCATGGGTCAAATTCTCCTTACATCACATCATGATTGTTGAGGACTCCTTGCAATAATAAATTCATTTGTACATGGCCAAGATAAGTGGATCAAATCTATCAAATACAGAACTAAAATCTGCACTAAACTTGGAAAAGCACAACTTGATTAAACATTCATCAATCTTGTAAGATCAAACTCATGGTGCATTAATCAGTACATACAGGGCCTCCTTTAATCTGAATTTATGGGTCATACACCTCAAACCTCTGGCAGTTGAAGCAAAAAGCTCAACAAGATCAACTCCTTTGTTCAGAGAGAATTTTTGGCAATAATTTTTTCTAGTACTCTGCAATACTCGCGTTAGCTACATGTATGGCCACCGTAGGTCTAGAAACTATCTCCATAAAGCTGTAAGGACCCGCCTCCATCATGGCATCATGACATACTTGCATTTTTTGATGATCACTTGCTGACCATCAAGCTCAAGGATACATTTTAGATCTATCATGCAAGAAATTGTATGCTATCCTCTTATTGTTGAAGTCTGTTGAATACCTTCTTGTTGAAGGTCATGTGTCTAAATGTTCCACTTTCGACATACTATTGACACTAGAAACTATGTTAGTGGTAGACATGATACCATGGAGAAAGCTGTCCCAAGTTTGGATGCCAACTTATTCACTCTGATTGAAGTTTCTGCACTCCTGCAAACTTGTATTGTTGCTGCTTGGCTTTCTTCCTCTTAGGACATCAAGATGCATAGCGGTCCATCTTGTAGCACTTGAAACACTTCACACAACTAACCTCTTTCTTCTGTCTTGCCTTTTTGACTTTTCATGGTCCACCTTTCTTATCACCTCTCTTCATCTTCCCAATGAGGGCTAGGTTTCAGCTCTCTTCCACTTTCGCTGAAACAATTTCTAGACTAGTCTCTTGGATGAAATCATTCCAAAGCTTCTCAAAAGTGGGAACCTTCACACAAGTGCAAACACCCCAAACAAACAAGTCGCAAGATGGAGAGAACCATTTATAGTTGTGGGCACCAATTCATCCTCCTTTTTCACATTGATAATAGTAAACAAATCTTGAAGCTCAATGATCTTCATAAAGTAATTGGCTATTGTGTTTGTATTGCTCATGTGTGTGGCATTGAGTTTGTTCTTTAGCAACGTCTTATGAGAAATGTGTACACTTTGGTACATAGAGATAAGCCTTAAGGGCATCATACATCTCCTTAGTTGTTTTCTTTCTAATGTGAGGTATTAAATTGTCTTTCTCCAAATATAGGATGATTTGTTTTGCTTTGGCTGAACTTTTTGTTATGTTCGGTCAATTGAATGGAGTTGGTATAAACCTTTGTCATGCCTGCAGCCCTTGAATACACTAAGACCTGACAGATCAGTTGGGAATAACTTAGACCAACTACCTATCATAGGTGTGGATCAACACTCTATGACAAGAACACTTACGGCATCCCACCTTCCAATCTATCACAAGTTTTGGTCTCGCAAGAATTGAAGACTTGGGCATCAAAGTTAGTGAAATAAATCAACTACCTATCTCAGGTTAAAATTAACCTTCCAATCATTGGAAGATCCTGGGCTTGCACCCAATTTATCATAGGTCCTTGTGCCTCTCACAAGCATTGATTAGCTTCAACTATTGAAGCCTAGGCATCCCATCTACTGAAACCCTCCAACAACTTCCTCTCACAGGGAGCAACCCTTACCATCCATAGAAACCTTGGAAATTTTTAAATTCTCTACTTTGATACTATGTTAAATTTTTATATCATGGTAAGCAGATTTTGCAATTAGAAATTTAAACCCTAAACACTAGGGAACTCAAAACTTGATAACTCCTATCTAGAGTTCTAGGATACACCTCTCCCTCCCCCTTGGAATGTTTACGACCATTCTAGATATAGTTACATGTACGCAACACCCAAATACGACTAGGGTATTGTATTTGTCTATACCCAAAACAATAGCAACTTTTTTGTTGCACTAGATACATTTAGATACAACAACCTAGTCATTTGTGTCATATCCAAGTAAATTTTTTGAAAAATAAAAAATATCAACCATGAAACATTAAAAAGCCCTAAATGTTTTTTTAAATGCAATTCCTCAAACATGTAAAATCATAAGTGGTGTGGGAAGCGTGAGTAGAGTCATGAGAGGTGTCAATAGAGGTGTTAGAGGCATTTAACAATTTTTTTGTTTTTATTTTTTGGTCCCCTTCTCTCTCTATTGGTAGACACTCCTCTTCCTACAACATCCTTTCCATCCTCCTCTTGCGTTTCTTCTTTCCCTTTGCCAATTGTAGCATAGAAAATACACCTTTTCTTTGTTTTTAAATGTGTTGTTATGTGATAATGTAGACATGACAAATTAAGTGTTTTCTAACATAAAAAACTTACAATGGAGCTAAATTTGATACTTGGTTGTGATAGACACATGCAAACAATGGAAAACAAGAACTCACTAATACTAGTCTAGGAAGCATAAAAAAGCAAGGAAATGGATATAGATGCACCTAGAATGACTAGGAACTATTGGATTCATGTTTGTGATTGTTTGGAGAGGTTATAGACCAAATTTCATTAGTTTTGGAGCTTGAGACTTCACTGCAAGAAAGCGGTGTGCCAAACCTAGAGGAGAAGTTCTGCTTGATATCATAGGACCACTAATTGTTTTTGGCTTGCGTAAGATTGGATTCTAATTAGAACTCAGTATGGACACCTATTATGACATTGAGTAGAGAATGGGGTAAAGTGTTAAAATGTATGTCAAATTGACAAAAATACATTGGAAGTTAACTAAAAATGTAAAGTGGGACAAATGCACCAGGATTCTAGGTAGGGACACACTTAATTTGGCATTAGGAGGTCATTAGGAGCTTACAAACCAAGTTTCATGCAATTTTGAGCTTGGGGCTTTGTTGCAAGGAGATGGAGTTCCCAACTTGGAGGAGAAGACCTATCCTACACTTGAATTGGAGGAGAAGTTGGATACTTCTATGCAGTCTAAAATTCTAAAATTTTACAAGGAGCTTCTTCTTTACCTTCTAAGCACTAATTTCAATTGAAAAACTTTGGTTCTTTACAAATCTCTCCCAAATCCTGTAATGAAATAACTTGGACAATAGAAGATATAATATGAAATATGCTGAAAATACTTGATAATAGCTGAGAATAACAAGCCACTTCCAGGGGGCAAACCTCCAAATATCTCCAATGAGTACACAATTCATAATCTGATGATCACACAAGACTCACTACCTCCTATATATACCCTATATATGCATAGGATATCGTTGAGGCCGATCTAGACAACCTTATAGAAGCCTTAAGCCAACCTAAATAACTAAATAACAATATAATAACAATAATGACTTAATTAAGAGTTAAGGTAGCTATAAGCCGACTACTCATAACTCTATGTATACTTTGATATTAAAGGCGTAGCATGCCCCCCTTTTTCAGAGAAGCATTGTTCTCCACGCTAATCAATTGTGGATGCTTCTGAATGAACTCTTTATCCTCCCATGTGGCATTTTCAACTGGTAAATTCTTCCATTGCATAAGATACTCAACGAGTCCTTAGCTTCTTTGTGCATGTCTGACTAATAAACTTTGGTTCCAATATGATTCTTCCTTCTTTGTTGAACTTTGGTAATATTGTTTGAGTAGGGATATTATGTCCAATTACCTTTTTCAAATAGGAAACATGAAAAAATTGATGTATCTTTGTTGTTGGTGGCAATTCAAGCCTATAGGCAACACTACCTATCTTTTGCATGATTTGTTATGGGTCATAATCTTTTGGGGACAACTTCTTGTTCTTTGTTTGTTGCTTCAATGACATTTGCTTGTAAGGTTGCAATCTCAAGAAAACCCAATTTCCAACTTCAAAACTTCTTTCACTACGGTGTTGGTCCACTTGCTACTTCATTCGATTTTGTGCCATGGCTAGATTCTCCTTGAGTCTGAAAAGTACTTGTTGCTAATGAAGCATGTGGTCCTCCACTACTTGAACTCTTAGTGACACCTTCAATAATGATGTGACGGAAGGAGGCTAATATCCATATAGCACCATAAATTGAGACATTTTTTATGAACTATGAAAGGAAGTGTTATAACACCATTTTGCTAGTGGTAGCCAATCTACTCATTGAGGTTGTTTATCTGAAGTGAAACATCGTAGATATTCTTCCAAACACTTATTAACAACCTTAATTTGCCCATTGGATTGAGGATGGTATGAAGAACTATGAGCCAATTGAGTACCCAAACATGATAATAAATCTGTCCAAAAATGACTAATAAAGATAGGATCACGATCACTGACATTATACTTAGGTGTACCATGTAGCTTTTGTATATTCTCCAAGAAAGCTTTTGCCACTATCCTTGTTGTGAAAGGATGAGATAGTGCAGCGAAATGTGCATATTTAGTGAGGCGATCTACTATTGCCATGATGACATTCTTACCTTTAGATCTTGGAAGCCCTGTGATAAAGTCCATGGAGACCTCTTTTTCCAACATTGGCTAGGAATAACTAAGGGCTGCAAGAGACCAAACATTCAACCTCAAATTTTTGAACATCACCTTTTAGCCCTTCCCAAAAGATGTCTTGGTTGACGTGGTAAGTCCTCAAAATTTTTGCATGACCACCCATTGGAGACTCATGAAGCTCTGTGAGAATCTTTTGTTTGAGAGTGGAATTCTTGCAAAGATACAATCACTCTTTATACCACAAAGCATCTTTCCTTCCAACAAAACTTATTTGAACTATTGGGATCACGTTGGAACTGATGAATGAGATTACTTGTAGCAACATCATTCAATCACTCTGCTTTGGCTTCTACTACCCAATTTGCTTGTAATATTGAAATGGCACACAATAAAGCTTCATCCTTCGCATTCTTTCTAGATAGTGCATTTGCCACAACATTTTCCTTCCCTTTCTTATATACAATCTCAAAGTCATATCCCAACATCTTAGTAACCCATTTTTGTTGTTCTTCAGAAGATAATCTTTGTTCCAAAAATTATTTTAGGCTATCATGATCTGTCTTAATCTGAAGTGTCTACCCATTAGATAAGGTTCAATTATTTTACTACATGAAGTATAGCTAGCATTTCCATCTCATAAATAGGTTTGAGTTGATTCTTACCTTTTAATTGATGACTCTCAAAACCAATGGGCCGACCCTTCTGCATAAGAACTACCTCTATACCATTTCTTGAAGCATCACATTCCACAATAAAATCCTTGATGAAGTTTGGAGTGGCAAGCATTAGTGTCATACATATAGCCTCCAATCTCTCAAATGTTGCATTACTTGTGCCAATGAAAATAATTCTTCTTCAATAAAGTTGTGGGGGGTGCTGCTATACGGCCATAATTCTTCACAAATCTTCTATAGTATCCAATCAATCCCAAGAAACCCCTCAATTTCTTAATGGTTTTGGGAATAGGCCATTCCATGATAGCCTTAATTTTTTAGGACCCACATTTACTCCATATGGAACTGTGTCCCAAGTACTCCACCTTGTTGAGACCAAAAGCACACTTGGATGGCTTAGCATAGAGTTGATGATCTTCAAAATCTTGTAATGCCTGATCTACATGTTGCAAGTGTTCTTGTCAATATATCATCAAAGAACACTATATAAACTTCCTCAAGGATTTCTTAAAGGTGGAGCTCGTCAAACTTTGAAATGTAGATGGTGCATTGGTAAGATCAAATGGCATCACCAAAAACTCATGACCATCATTATCTTCTTCCTTAATTCAAAATTGGTGATAACCCAATCTAAGATCTAACTTTGTAAAATACCTATCTCCATTCAATTCATCTAGCAAATCATCAATGATTGGAATAGGAAACTTATCTTTGATGGTGTACATGTTGAGCACTCAATAGTTTGGGCACAAGCGCCAAGGTTCATCCTTCTTCTGCACCATCACCATGGGTAAGGAGTAAGCGCTTTGACTATGCTTGATAATTCTTGCCTCTAGCATCTCTTGAACAATCTTTTCAATCTCACTTTTTTGTATATATGGGTACTTGTAAGGCTTGATGTTGGGTGGTTGGCTCCTTGGCACTATTTGTATGGCATGATCATGATCCCACTTAGGAGGAAGTCCTTTAAGCATGTCTCCAAAAATCACTGAATGACGATCTATAATTGCTTGTAAATCAGGATGGGTAGGAGCATTGGATTGATAGGCTTCTAATGAACATAATTGGGCCACAAATCCCTTAGCTCCTTTCTTAGGCAACTTTTGCATTTGATGAGAGCTTACAATCTATGGGGACTTTGCATGCAACCCCCTTAGCTCCATTGCCGTTCTTTCTAATTGAAATCTCGTGAATAGCTCTTGGAAGTTCATCTCAATTGTTCCCAAAGTAGTACGACATTGTACTCCCAAAACAATATCTATTGCACCCATGGAGATAGCAAACATGTGGCTATCAAGATGATAATTTCCCATGGATAATTTAATGCTGTGGCATATCCTGAAACAACTAGCACTACCACCATTTGTAATCAAAACTTGAAAATTAGAGTTGGATAATTTAATGCTGTGGATAGTTTAGACGAGTGGCCAGCTTTTTGTTGATGAAATTATGAGTACTACTCAAGTCTATTAACTTTGTTACTCTTTGCTTCTTTAAGAAGTCCACTACGTTGAGAGTCTGTGATGCGGTAAAACTTGAGAGTGCATGACAAGAAATGGTTGGTTGGGAATCTGTTGATTCCTCATTTGATTCCTTATCATCCTCTAATATTGGTTCCTCCTATTCTTCCGCGCTTGGACCTTCAATATAAAACAATTTATTTTCATTGCATTTATGTCCTCAACTATATTTGCTATCACAATTGAAACATAACCCTTTTGCTCGCTTCTCCTCAATTTGTTGTGATGTTAATCTAGTAGATTGAGGAAGAGAAGGTGTTAAATATCCTTTCTCTCTTATCCTATTAGGTCCTTGCTTTCTAGGAATCAAATACTTCTTCTCTACCTTGAATGCTAAGATAAAAGACTCAGATATAGAGCTAGGACTAAACATATGTACCTCACGTTGAATGTGATTCTTGAGACCACCCAAAAATAAATCATTCAAGTTCTTCTCTATAATTGTATCCACTTTTAAGGATATATTTTGGAATTGTTGAATATAATCCTTGACTGATCTTGTTTGTTGAAGTTTAGCTAGTTGGTTGAAGAAGTTGCCAGTCACACAATTGCTATACTGTGATTGTAGCTTCTCTCTAAAACTTACCATGAGACAATGAGACCTTTTTTGTCGATGAGTACAAAGCCATCAATAACAAGTGAATTTGGTTCTAGATATAGGGAAGCCATTGTGACCTTTTGTCCACTTGGGACTTGATGTACATCGAAAAAATTGTCCATTTGGTTTATCCATGTTAGTGGGTCCTTGCCATCAAACTTATGCATATACACCTTTGGTATCAAGTTCCGAGATCCTATATGAGATTAAACTTTGGATCAATATTAGCTGACTTGGATGATTCACCTTGGTTGCTTGAGACATCCCTTCTTAGTCCATTTATATAAGCATTTAACATGCTTCATGTGTTCAATATATCTCCTCTCAGGCAAAGTATATTTCCTTGCAATTGATCCATATCCCCTATCATCTTCATCTTCTTTGCTGAAATGTCTTCCTTAACCTTGCTGATTTTCGCATTGGGAGTAATATTCTCAATTATTATCTCATCTTTATCAGGAAATTTTCTTGGTGTGACAACATTTTTTTTGCCTCTTGTTTGAGGCCTTGTCATGATGGAAACTGATAATTTTGAAATAAGTCACACAGATGGAAATCTAAATGTGTTGAAACTTTTACTGTGACTTACTAGGGCCAAGATACCACTTACCCAGAAAAATCTCCAAGAAATTACTAGATTTGAGAGTGAATTTGTTGGAAACCCTAATTTTGCAATAAATTGCTCAATTTTGCTCCAATTCGTTTGAAATCTAGACTGCAGATGCTTCAATATGTTCTTCAAAAACCCTTAAAAAATAAAGCAAAAATTTGCCAAAATTTGAGAGATTTGCAATTCACAAAATGACCTCCAAAATTGAAAAAAGTGCCTTGCTTTCACAGTGCCAAGATTGTGCTTTGATACCACTTGTAATGAAATAACTTGCACAATAGAAGATATAATATGAAATATGTTGAAAATACTTGATAATAGCTGAAAATAACAAGCCACTCCGATGGGGCAAACCTCCAAATATCTCCAATTAGAACACAATTCGTAATCTGATGATCACACAAGACTCACTACCTCCAATATATATACCCTACTTATGCATAGGATATCACCTAGGCTGACCTAGATAACCCTATAGAAGCCTTAGGCTGACATAAATAACTAAATAACAATATAATAATGATGATAGGACTTAATTAAGAGTTAAGGTAGCCACAAAATGACTACTCATAACCCTATGTATACTCTAATATTAAGGGTGTAGCAAATCCACCTTTAAGCACAAAATATTAATGGGAACACTTGCAAAACCAAGGGATAAAGGGGAATGTAATGTCCTCTGTTTGGGATATTCCTAGATTTTGCCCTAAAATCACAATTTCAACCAAAATAAGAAATGTAATACATTTAAGATTATAAATTTACCAATTGAAATGCCCTTAATAAGATATAAATCTTGGTTTAGGTCCTACACACAATACTAGTCACTAGAAATTGACATTAGATCATAAGCCATGATAATATATATTATTAGTCATTAGTGACCATCATGATAGCCTTGCACATTAGTCACATCAAAATTCTAATTAATGCAATAGCCATTCCAATATGGATTCCCATAAAAATCTTATTAGGAATTTGTTCAAATGCTTGCAAACCATAGTCTCAAGGTTGGTCGCCCTTGTACTTTATAGTATGGAAGGTGGGCCACCCTTCCATCCCTTAGTCCATCTTGGAGGCTGGCCGTCCTCCTTGATCAAGCCTAGGAGCACTAATAAACCTCCCAGCCATGAGGCTGAACCCCCTATGGGTGGCGTGCTTGATAAGAGCATGAAGACTACCTCCCTTACACCAAGCACTAATATGCCTCCCGACCCACGAGGCTTAATTCCCTATGGGTGGTGTACTTGATGGCCGGTATGTCGGGCCTTCACCTCTCGTGAACTCGAAAGGTTGATTGGCCTTCCCGTTTTGCAATTCATTTCTCTAAATTCAAAATAGGTTATTATATGAATCCATTATCCCATATTCATAATAAAGGAAGAATCATGATTACTTAAAAAGGATCAATAATTGCTGCAAGCATCATTATTGCATGATCATTATTTCAAAACTTACAATAATCACTATTGCCTGATCATATAAATATATTTAAAACTTCCCAAATATATTCTTGCTAATAATATTTAATCCAATAGATCTCTTATAGTTTCCAATCCTTATTTCTCTTGTTTCCTATCTGCTTCATTGATCCCAATTGATGTCTTCTTCAAGTGCAATTTCTCTCTTTTTATATCTCCCTAAGGGGAGGGAGTCACACCTCTTCATATTGCCGCCCTTACAAGAGTCATACCCCATCGTTACCCAAAACTCTTAATTTAATTTAATTAAATGCCGTTTTTGGAATTGCTGTTATTAATATCTTTTTAACCCTAATCAATTATCTTTATTAGGATTGCATTTAATATTTTATTTATTAAGGCTGTGATCTTTAACAAAGCTGTGATCTCTTTAGAGGGAGTTTGCGATTTATGGTGGGGCATGACAGGGAAGCTTTCTTGCTAGACCTTTGTGGGTTTTCAAACAGGAATCTACATAGTACATGGCATGAAAATACTGATAAAATGCTGCTAAACAAGTCTATGCTAAGAATTTTCCACCTATTCTTAAACATACATATTGAAATTGTATGGCTTTTGATAGCTAGGATGTAAGGAAAGCTAATTGGGTGATATTTGGGAGATGACAAAAAGTGGTCAAATGGAAACAAAAACCAACAAAAGTGGAATGGATGGATAGATATCTAGGATAGGGAGACAACAGAACTTGGTGAGAAAATGATGAGCTATACAAAAGTTATGCAAGAAATAGTGAGGCTTGGTTTTCAAAGATTTACAATGGTGAAGAGTAGAAAACAAAGACAAATGAGTGAAGGTCCACAAATACAAACTGATGCCAAACATAGTAAGACTGATGTAGGGCCTGAAATAACTGATATGCAAGAAGATTTTTATGGACACGTACAAAAGTAGGAGGTTCTAGGGTTGCAATGGAGGTAGGAGGAGATGAGTGAGGGAAAAAGAGGGGCAAAATAGAAATGGGGATTGATGAAAATGATTGAGGGACGACCTACAAGTGAAGGTGTGCAGATTAGACAGCAAGGTGTAGTGGAAATCAAGCTATTAAAGTAATAAACCTAAATAAGCCAATGCAGAAACTCTAGAAATAGTCACCTAGCTTGAATTATTCAGCTGTAGAGATTGCTGCAGTGTTCCAATTTTTTTTTATAGAATGGTTGAGATGAAGGTTAACATTGTTTTAATGTTCTAAATCTTAAACATGCACTTGCTTTTTGGAAACTATTGCTCAAAAAATGTTCTCAAGACAAGATTTTTGCAATTTCTATATAAAAAAATGAGATTGGGAGGGATTTTTAACAACTTTCTGGAGGGAATTGGGTTGGAAACTTAATTCCCCTTGTTTGTCCTGATTGTATGAGTCTTTGTGAAAAAGTTTACGTGATTGGAGGATGAGGATGCTTCCTCTTCCCTGCACCCAATGGCAATGAGCAAGGTTTGAAATGGCTCAATTTCCTATAGTAAAGGAAAAAATTTGCCAATCAAGGGTGGTGCTTCCCAATCGGTAAGATATTCGAAAAGCTAGATTATAGGAGCTCAAAGGTGGTTATTGTTCTAGGTTTAAGACATAGGATCTCATCAAATAGTTTGACTAAAGAAATAAAAAGGTGGCAAGGTAAAAGGGATGAGGAGTCATGAAAGGGGTCAACACCTAGGATCAAGAGACAAAAGACAACACACAAAAATCACAAAATCAAACATATGAAAGAGGTCAAGGGTATTAGACAAACTAGGACATGACTAGGGATGATGACAAAAGAGGATAAAAAAGGGGTCAAAACACAAGTGGCAAAATGACTAAAATAAGTACAAAATGTGACAAAGGAAATCACAAAGTTTGCAATTTCGAATCTTCCACCAATATCCCATGTTGTCATTCAATGCAACTCATGTTTGATTTATTTTCTAAAGTTTATTATTTAGGTTTAAATTTATTTGGTTACCTTTAATTTAAGTTTATTGTCATGGGTGTATCCAATTTATTTTATTTTAACTTTAATAAGTTAGGTTTTATTTTTGTTTATTTATAACGAGATTAATATTTATTATTACTAGGGTTACCCGGGGACGCGTCCCCCCTCCAAAATCCCCCGTCCCAGTTCCGGGGACGTCCCGGGTACTGGGGGACGGCTAGGGACGGTAGGGGACCGTCCCCCTTTTTTGAAAAACTCAGGAAATGTCCCGGGGACGGGGGGACGGCGTTGACCAAATAGGAACGGCTGACCAGTCCCGGGGACGGAAGGGGGACGGCTGAGCTGTCCCTCAATCGTCTCGGGGACGGCCAGCCGTCCCCTACGTTTTGAAAGCCAAAAACATAAATTTTAAAACATGAAATTTAAAAAGGTCGGCCCTGCCTACGTGGCATGTGTGGGGCCAAGTGTTTTAAGAGTATAGTTACAAGACTCGCCCAAACTCGGCGAGTACTCGCGAGTCCCGAGGCGAGTGACCCTGAACGAGTCCCAGAGACTTGGCTACTGAGTACTTGCTGAGACTCGGCAGACTCGCCGAGTTTTGTGCCTCAGACTCGGCCATTTTAATTAAATTTTTAAAAAAAAATTGCAATCTTTAATTTACAAATTTTTTAATTAAATGGTGTGCGCCATGAAGGTTTGTGTGGTTTCGAAGGTCTTCATTTGGGCTTGGTGGCGGGGGCTCCGCCCCTCGACCCCGCCCTGTATCGCGACAGGGAGCGCGCCCAGGGCGCTGCCCCGGGACCCCGCGAGGGGCGCTGCCCCTCGACCCCGCTGGGGGTGCTGCCCCCAGACCCCGCTGGGGGCGCTGCCCCTTGACCCCCACAAGGGGCGTTGCCCCTAGACCCCCACGAGGGGCGCTGCCCCCAGACCCCCGTGAGGGGCACTACCCCTCGATCCTGTTGGGGTGTTTCCCCCAAAACCTTATTAAAACTATAGGTCTAAGCATGTTATAGGCCAATGATGAATCATGATCATTAAACCTACAAAATACATATCCCCTGTTGCAAATCTTTGCATCTTTTGCAGTCAAAGCCATAATCAAGGATTATCTTGTTCCATACATTAGACATACGATATTGTATTTTGATTTTCATAACAAACTTTAAAACTATATGGCAGCAATGTAGCCTTTGGGCATTTTGATATAAGTTTATAAATTATAACTTGGAGGTTGTTTTATGATTTGTGTAACTGTATGTTAATTTTGAATGCGTATTGACTATTGACTTTGAGTATTGGCATAATGTTGAACACAAATGTTATATGTTAATGTTCTATAATGTGTATCATGCATGCCTTATTCATGTTATCTATTAAATATTTAAAATTTCCCTATATTTTTAAAATTTTCCCTATATTTTTATATAGCCGTCCCCTGCCGTCCCTAATTTTGGCCTCAAAAATCGGAAACTTGGGGACTCGTCCCGCCGTCCCCTGCCGTCCCCGTCCCGGAAACTTGGGGTAACCTTGATTATTACTTTATCTATTATTAAATATTAATAAATTTAATACGATTATTATCTATTAAGTTAACTATTATTTATTATATTTACTAGTATTTAAATTTTAATAAGTTTAATCTATGTTACCGGTTTGTGTCAGTTTGTGCAAGAAAACCCTTAGATTTGGTTCTTGGTTTGGATCCCTTGTGTGGCAATCCAAGGTCTTGTCAAATGGACCTGGATTCAATGGGGTATATTGTAGGGCAAACCCAAGCGTATCCGTGTCTGTTTTGTTAGACTTTGAATAGAACCTCGGGTGAACCTGTTTGAAAAAAAGGATTGTTTTAATTTAATTCTTTTTGTTCTATTAGATGCTCATGTAACATGGAAGTATTGGCGGGAAGTTTCATGTGGCAATCTAGGGTCTTGCCAAATGGACTTGGATTCAATGGGGTTTGTTGTAGGGCAAGCCCAAGCGAATCTGATTCTGTTTTGTTAGACTTGAATAAAACCTAGAGCGTGTCTGAAAAAAAGGATTGTTTTAATTTAATTCTTTTTGTTCTATTAGATGCTTATGTAACATGGAAGTATTGGTGGGAAGTTTCATATTCGTTCTACCTGACTCAGCCCAATCCATCTCTTCTATGTATGGCTGGTGCAATCCACAATTAAATCAATCATGGGGTGGCAGGTAGTTTCGCTCTCTAAAAGTCATGGCTTTGCCCCAGTGGGTGGACACCTCAAATTCTGTTAATATATTGCCTCCCATTATTTTGGTAAGGCTTGGTGTATAATCTGCTGTGTTTCTTGGTGAAAAGCAATAGTTACTGAATTCATGCTAATAAAAACAACACATGCTTTAAATTGTGTAATGTCCCATTTTATTCCTAAGTGTTTGCAGCCTATGTTTCAAAGGAAATCAAAAGACAGTATTGTGGAGGGCGTTAGCTGTTAAGAGAGAATTAAGACATTCTTTGAAGACTCTTCAAATCCTTTGCCTCAGCCACCACCTTTGGAGAGGTTTAGAATAAGTTTAATGAAGTACCCAAAAGAAGATAATTAATATTACACCAAACTGGATTTAAATAAAGATTAAGTTGTTAAGAATGGTCAACCAGAATATGAAGGGTTGTGCCCCTTGAGCAAGATAAGGTATATAAGGAAGGTCGATCTAGAAGGAAAGGATCAATTGTGAAGAATTATTATGACTGATTACAAGTAATTATTACAGTCCACATCATATGCAATTAATCTAATAATAAAGTGGCGCTAGCAATAGACAGCAGCACTAGCAAATTAACTTATTTAAAATTTTAATTATTATTCTCCAAATGCAGTGATGAAGGTTTTAATTATTGTGAAGGCAATAGAGGTGACGAGGTGTCACTCCCTCAAACTTGAGATATAAAAGGAAGAACATTTCATTTGAGAAGGACATCATAACATCATTCAATCAATCAATTGAGAATAAATATTATGTGACTCCTTCTAGTGTGAAAGACTGCAACTCCTACTATGAAAGGTTGTGACTCCCTCAATAATAAGATATAAAAGGGAGATCATTTCCTTGTGGAGCAATCATCAAATGGGAATGAATGAATGAATCGATTCAAAAATAAATTATTATTCTCAGAAGGCAGTGATGAAGGGTGGTGACTCCTTCAAGAAATGGATATAAACTTAAGGGAAAATCAGTTCATTGACATTCAATCAGCAATCATCACTCATCTATCCATCAAGAAATCAACCAATCAAAATATCGAAAAGATCAATCAAGCAAACAGCAATAAGTCTATCAATACATCAAGCATCAAATCATTCAATCATCAAATCATTCAGAAATCTATTCACAATCATCTTATAATCAGTTCAGCATATCAATTCAAAACTTGATATTCAAATCACTAGTCATTCAGCCATATATATAATTTCAGGAATTCATTCAAGAATTATTCATAAAAGCATTCAAGTATTTGAAATGATAATTGATATTCAATATTCTATATTTACGAAAGGAGAGGAATACTCCTTATACAGAAAATTACAAGACGATGTTTCTAAAAAGAAACCATCATTAACTAAAGTAAACTAAAGCAAATAACAGAATTTACTAAAAGCTAACTAAGTTAACTAAAAGTAAACTAACGACTACCTAAAAGCTAAGATGACCATTAAATATTACAATAATACTTTAATGGTATTTTTCAAGGATTAGATCTTCAAATCCATAAAGAAATATTAATCGGCAAAGGAAAATCATCAATAGTCTATCAAATACACCTAGTTATCGGTTTTGAATTCTAGGTAGTATTTGCAAATCAGAAGGACAAAATCCCTTCTGGGCTCATGGGGTCTTTTCGTGCTCTTGACAAGCTAAGGATGGGGTCCTTGGTATTGTCACTATCGAGTTAGGGACGGGGTCCTTTAATTCAACATATTTGCAAAGTATTTCTGGAGAATTCATGATTTGATTAACTTTGGGTATTGTGCTATGATTTAATGATTTGATTATATATTATAAATTTGTAATCTTGGATAAAACTATTATCATATTCTGAGTGAATATTATTGTTTAAAAGAATATCCGAAAAAGGGGACATTACAAATTGTAATGCACTTCTAGTAGAAATATCATGTTTTTAACACATGCTTTACTTTGTTGACATCTTTAAGTGATCACTGCATATGCTAAATGTTAATGATTTAAATGCTTTACATCTAATTATTTATTTAGCCTTCACGTGTTTAACATTTTGTAATTTAACATATATTTAGCCGTTAAACGTATGCGGTATGTGTTTTTTTTTTTTTGATCAGTAAATGCAGGTTTTACCCTGCATTATTTTATTGATAATAATTTTCAATGTAGTACAATATAAATTTCACCCATCAATACAGCTCCAATTTTTACTAACCCCCGACACCTACCAACAGCAACCAAACACACCTAGCATCATTTATCAGAAAATCCATATACCAGCAATAGCCTACACCATACTAAAACACCTGCACCATGTTCCACTCTGCAATAACTGCCAGCCATTAGCATAAATTTGAACAGTAGTATGATATGCTTATCTTACAATCCTACCCCTGCACATGTTGCCTCTCCCCACAACCTGCTGTATCCACGCTGACATGTTCTGGCACTTCAATCTGAAGCACACGAAAATCTTCCTCAACAACCTGCCAAATTTCTCTCACTATTGACAGCCCAATTTGCTAACTTATCTGCCACATCATTGCCACTTCGTAGCGTGTGAGTTAATTTAAATTCTTGGAACTGATTTAGCTTTTGTCAAATGAGCTTAATAATTTTATTTATCTTCCAAACCTGTGATTGACTATTTGCGATCACATTTATAATTATCTGAGAATCTCCTTCCAGATGTAATTTTTGTATTGCGAATTTGCATGCCATACTCACCACAAGCAGGGCAGCATATGCCTCTGCTTCATTATTTGTTCACTCCAGCTTTTGAGCCCCAAATCCCAAAATGTTACCATGTCATATGCGGTATGTGTTTTTATTAATATAAATATATTTATTTTTTCTGTTTTTGAGGTTACAGCTATATTTTTGGGATTATTTGAAGTTAAATATATACATATGTTCTTATATAATCAAACAATTTATATGGCAACTCACACTGTTAATATTTATCAACAATATCTAGGTTGAGTCACATAGAAGCAGCCCAAAATTTGTTAATCCTAGCAGCAATATTGTTCTTCCATAACCTCCTATTAGGCCAAGTAAGCTAGATAGATTGTGGTTTAATATACCTCAAGGGAGGGGCCTAGGCAAGCCATTGTACTCAAAGATTGTACTTTTGCGAAATAGAATTTTTTATTACCTTCTTTCTCAAAGCTTGATCCTCCTTGTTTTCCTGTTCGTTAAGAGGACTTAGAGGTTTCCATTGGATTCTCCAAGAGTTTTTCCGAGTTTCCTTTGAAATGGTAATATTCAAGCATTCCATCCTTATTCTTCCCACCCTCCAAACATAAATTGGATTTCCTTAAATGTTTCTTCCTTGGCTTGGAAAGAAATCGTTTCTCCCATACTTTTGTTTCCTTTTATCTGTAAATTTAATTCCTAGTAGTTTTACTCTTCTTGGGCTTTGTGAATTCCTCATCGTCTATATAATTTCCTTCTTCCTTCTTTTCCTTCTCAATCTTTTCTTGAAGAGTGGGGCATTCCTAAATTAGATGATCATATTTGTGACATCCTCTACATTTAAAAGGCAAGCTCTCATAATCTAAATCTTGAACCTTCAAATTCTCTAACCTTCAAGGTAAAGCTTTTTAGTAGGGGTAAGTAAGATCTTGTTCCACACATCCTTGCATACAATAAGAAGCCTTTTTCATGATGTGCTCTTGATATAACCATTGTACTTCCCAAACATTTTGCAATCATCTCAAAGACATGGAGACCAAAACCTTTAGGGAGGAGCATACATGCAAATCCAAACAGGAATGGTAGTGTTAAATTATTTGATCAGAAGTAAATGCACAGAAGATTAAAACAAAATCAGACAACACAACACAGCATATACCCTGGGAAAACCCTCCACTTGAGGGAGAGAAACCCAGCAACAAAGATCTCTCTTATATTTGATGCAACAGTGACAATATTTGCAAATTACAATAAGGTCTGTCACAAGACCGATGTGCAGTATCATGCAATAAAGAATAACAGATGACAAGCTCTATATCACACCTTGACTATTGGAATACAGAACCAATTGTGTTCGCTTAGCACTGAAGGTCTTCAGCTTGTGCACTGGTGAATTCGCACTATCTGTTATATTCGCATTATTGCAGACTGGAAGGAACGCATCAATCTGTACCTCGAGTTCTTGAGCTTGACTTCCAGACGGGTTCTCTCTTGAAGAATATCACGGACCTGGCAAGTTCTTGCTTGATGTCCCTGTACAGATGCCTTCGAGCTTAACTCCTGACAGAACCGAAAGCTATAGCTCCACTCTTGGCATATAAACTTCCTTTGATCAGATCATAAATATTCACATCTGATTATGTTGCAGATCTGGTAAATTCGTGCCTGAATGAAGTCAACGAATTGGTATATTCTCACTTAGTTCTCAGGCAAGTTTGCACTGACATCAGATATGTCCACCCTGTATAATGCACAGCTGATAGGAAAATAACTGAACTCGACTTCATGGTGTCCCTGAACGAAAACAAGGATAATGTATATATACGAGTGAGTGATGGATCCGCCTGCCTCAAGATTCTTCAAGTCGGCCTTAATAAATTACGAATAACCTTTTAATAAAGGTCGGTCTCAAATTAATATTAAAGTTACATAACTCCTTAAGGATGTCGGCCTAGCACAATAAGTGTATTCTAATATCCTCTTACAAAGAAGTCGGCCTTAGACATTAAGTAACCATGATGAGGAAGAAAGATCCTCTAAAGGACTGATCATATTACCCATTCAAGTGGGACTACATGTCGGCCAAATCATGAGACACGAATAATAAGAGGTAAATTGAATAGCCGATGGCTACATTCAATTTAAGACATTCTCAAGGAATGTGAGCTGGAAGGATCAACCGACGTTGTTATAACATTAACACTCCCTCTCAGCTAGGGAGAGATCTTCCAGCTGAAAATTATCTCCTCATGAAGTTCATCTGCAACTGTTGCCTGCAATCAGATATAAAGAGAAATATATCACCTCAATGTGATATCAACCATCACATGGTTAAGTACTAGTGCTCATCACTTGCGTGATGGTGTCACCTCAACGTGACTTTCACCATGGCTCTCCCAGAGGGTGAAACACAAGTATAGAAAGATCATCACGGACTCTCTCACGTGATGTTGTCATGGAGTCACACACATGACATCCACCATGACTCTCTCAGAGGGTGGAAACGAGGGCTTTCACCTCAAATTCTTCCGTCACAGAAGAAAGTGCATTAACAAGGGATTTCACCTCGAACTTCTCTCACAGAGAAGAACTCATTAAGCAAGGCTCACTGATACTGAGACTCATACTCAGTCAAGGCTGGATTCTCCACCATACCAAGCTTGTCTCGAAAGTACCGAACTTTACTCTGGTGAGAGGCTTGGTGAGAATATCTGCCGTCGCTCATCGGTGCTAATCTACCTCAATGCATTTCGCAGTACCATATCTCTGATATAGTGGTACTTGATCTCAACATGCTTGGTTCTGTCATGAAACACAGGATTGACAGAGAGCTTCACACAACTCTGATTATCACAATGAATAATGGTGGGCTCCATTGATTGTCCAAACAATCCTGCAAGGAGCTTGCGAAGCCACACTGCTTCTCGAGTTGCCATGCAAGCTGCAATATACTCGGCCTCTGCTGTACTCAATGCTACAGAAGACTGCTTCCTGCTGCACCAGGAATCATAGCAGAACCCAAACTGAAGCAACAAAGGTGCTCTTCGATCTGTAACACACCTGCCCAATCAGAATCAGTGAAACCAAGTAACTCCAAGTTTGTATCCGAAGTATACTTCAACCCATATCCAACAGGCCACGCCAAGTATCTCAGATATGTTTGCTGCAACAAGATGTATCTGTCTCGGATCACACATAAACTGGCTAAGTGCACTCACTGCATAGCAAATATCAGGTCTAGTGTTAACTAGATACATCAAGGATCCAATCAGCTGTCTGTACAATGTAGGATCCACCAAATCTGAACTAGCTGCAGCCTCCTTCAGTTTATGAAGATTGGTCTCCATGGGAGTAGACATGGATTTGCAATCCATCATGCCAAATCTCTTAAGTATGTCAATGGTGTACTTCCCTTGATTTAAAATCATACCGTCTGGCCTCTGCCAGACTTCTAAACCAAGGAAGTAATGCATGAGCCCAAGGTCCTTCATCTCAAATTCAGAAGTTAAATCCTTCTTACATTCAAGAATCAGGTGATCTTCTCCAGTGAGGATTAGATCATCAACATATAAAACCAAAATTAATGCATCACCATTGATTACCTTGAAGTAGAGATTTGAATCAGCATCATTCTTCAAGAAACCCAGGCTTGATAGATACTGATCAATCCTTTCGTACCATGCACGAGGAGCCTGCTTAAGACCATACAAGGCCTTCTTCAACTTGCAAACGTGTGACTCCTTCCCATGAATCTCAAATCCATCAGGTTGCTCTATGTAAACCTCTTCCTCAATTACTCCATTGAGAAAAGCTGTCTTCACATCCATCTGATGAATCTTCCATCCTCTAGATGCAGCAATAGCAATGATGGTTCGGACAGAAGTGTATCGAGCAACAGGAGCAAAGGTCTCATCATAGTCAACTCCCTCTTTCTGAGAAAACCCTCGAGCCACAAATCTTGCCTTGTGCTTCTCAATGCTTCCATCTGCAGCATGTTTAATCTTGAATAGCCATTTAGAAGATACCACTGACTTGCCCTTGGGTCTAGGAACGATATCCCAAACATCGTTCTTGAGAATTGACTGATACTCCTCTGACATAGCATCTCTCCAGACTTGAAGACTGGATGCTTCCTCAAAACAGGAAGGCTCGGATTCTATAATCTGACTCATTAAGGCAACATAACTGGAGAACTTATGTGGCCTTTTGCTTTCTCTGAATGTGCCTCTAGGAGCTGCAAAGTTTTCAGCCTCTTGCATAGTGCGACTGGCCCATAGAGGTCTCTTCCTCCCAATAGCAATATCTGTAGGCCCATCAGTAGGTTCCAAGGGTTCAACTGGATCAAGATCTTCCTTTGGTTCCATTGTCTCCCTCTGAATCTCAGGAGTATGGTCAACCTCCATGTCCTGAGGAGACTCTTCTTTATCAATCTCCATATGAATCCCTCTGGATCTCCTGAATGCAACATCTTCCTCGAATGTGACATCCCTACTGATCTCTATCGACTTCTGACCTGGAATGTAAATTCTGTAAGCTTTTGAAGTCTCACTGTAGCCCACAAAGATTCCCTTCTTGCCAGAAGGCTCCAGTTTGGTTCTCTTTTCTTTGGGAACATGAACATAGACAGGACAACCGAAGATCCTCAAATGGCTGACTTCAGGCTTCTTCCCTGAAAAGGCTTCTTCTGGAGTCATATTCTCCAAGATCTTATGAGGGCATCTGTTCTGAACATATACTGCTGTCCTAGAAGCTTCTGCCCATAGGAAGGTTTGCAAATCTTGATCATGAATCATGGCCTTTGCTGCTTCCACAATTGTCCTGTTCTTTCTTTCGGCAACACCATTTTGTTGTGGATTATAGGGAACACAGAGCTCCCTCTTAATCCCTGCATCAGTACAAAAGTTTCGAAAACTACTGGAGGTGTATTCTCCACCATTGTCAGATCTAAGAACCTTAATTCGTTTACCAGAAAGATTTTCTACTAAAGCTTTAAACTCTTTAAACCTATCTAGAACTTCCTCAGATTCTTTAGATTTCAAAAAATAAATCCAAGTCTTCCTAGAGTGATCATCAATAAAGAGAACATAATACAAAAAACCACTCGAAGAAGGAACAGACATAGGACCACATAAATCAGAATGAATTAGGTCTAAAATACACTTAGATCTATTTTCTCTACTATGAAAGGGGGCTTTTATGTTCTTACCTAATGCGCAGCCTTTGCATGTACCTTCGTGTTCCGGGTTGAATTTGGGAAGGCCCGTCACCAACTTCTCCATGATGGGTAGAGCTCGAAAGTGCAAGTGAGCCAATCTCCGATGCCAAAGATCACAAAGACTAGTAGAGTCATGAACCAATGCTTGAAGAGGAAGTGAGCAGACCTTGTAGAGGTTATCATGTCTTACTCCAATTACTTGAGCATCCTTGAAGTTCTGCATCCACACTAGAACTTTGCCTTTGGAGAAGGCAACTTGATATCCTTTATCTTCCAAGGCTGAAATAGAAATAAGATTACGCTTGATTCCGGGAACATAAAGAACATTACCCAATTGAAGCGATATGCCAGAATCCAAGTGAAGTGTGAAGGTTCCAATTCCCTTTACGGAGTAGGTGGCATCATCTCCAATGATGACTTGATCAGCAGATTCCTTTTTCACCAAATTGGATAAGTGTCCCTTGAATCCGGTTCTGTGGCGAGAGGCACCACTGTCGATTATTCAGGTGCTGGAGTTAGAAGGTATACAGCTTGATAACGCTGAATGAGACATGGAATCGCATGGACCTTCGAACTTCAGATCATACACCATCTTGACAAGCTGAGTGCAATAATCTGATCACGATCCTCAAACCCGCTCTGATACCATGTTAAATTATTTGATCAGAAGTAAATGCACAGAAGATTAAAACAAAATCAGACAACACAACACAGCATATACCCTGGGAAAACCCTCCACTTGAGGGAGAAAAACCCAACAACAAAGATCTCTCTTATATTTGATGCAACAGTGACAATATTTGCAAATTACAATAAGGTCTGTCACAAGACCGATGTGCAGTATCATGCAATAAAGAATAACAAATGACAAGCTCTAGATCACACCTTGACTATTGGAATACAGAACCAATTGTGTTCGCTTAGCACTGAAGGTCTTCAGCTTGTGCACTGGTGAATTCGCACTATCTGTTATATTCGCATTATTGCAGACTGGAAGGAACGCATCAATCTGTACCTCGAGTTCTTGAGCTTGACTTCCAGACGGGTTCTCTCTTGAAGAATATCACGGATCTGGCAAGTTCTTGCTTGATGTCCCTGTACAGATGCCTTCGAGCTTAACTCCTGACAGAACCGAAAGCTATAGCTCCACTCTTGGCATATAAACTTCCTTTGATCAGATCATAAATATTCGCATCTGATTATGTTGCAGATCTGGTAAATTCGTGCCTGAATGAAGTCAACGAATTGGTATATTCTCACTTAGTTCTCAGGCAAGTTTGCACTGACATCAGATATGTCCACCCTGTATAATGCACAGCTGATAGGAAAATAACTGAACTCGACTTCATGGTGTCCCTGAACGAAAACAAGGATAATGTATATATACGAGTGAGTGATGGATCCGCCTGCCTCAAGATTCTTCAAGTCGGCCTTAATAAATTACGAATAACCTTTTAATAAAGGTCGGTGTCAAATTAATATTAAAGTTACATAATTCCTTAAGGATGTCGGCCTAGCACAATAAGTGTATTTTAATATCCTCTTACAAAGAAGTCGGCCTTAGACATTAAGTAACCTTTACATGTCGGCCAAATCATGAGACACGAATAATAAGAGGTAAATTGAATAGCCGATGGCTACATTCAATTTAAGACATTCTCAAGGAATGTGAGCTGGAAGGATCAACCGACGCTGTTATAACATTAACAGGTAGTGGCTATTTCTTCAGAAGAGTTGAATCCCACATTGCAGTGCTTCATGAAAATGCCTGCATTTCAAAAGAAATAAGGACCTTTACCAGAACCCTATCCTTATCAATAGCAAAATCAACTACAAAATAACCCTTTGCACATGATCGAAGTTCATTTTCTCCTATAGTCTTCTAGTTCTTCTTGGTCTATGAATACAACTCTTCCACAGAAAGTTGAGAGCCTTGGAATTGACAGATTGGACTCCTATCTTGAAAGGTAGAGACATTTTTTTTGAAGTCCTTGACATCTAGATTAATTATTGGGCAATCCTCAAGGAGTAGTATAGAAGACTTTGATCCTCAACTAGGTAGATCCATCTTCTTTTTGCCTGCAGTCACTATCACTGCATTAATTTCTTTCTCCCGAATCAAAGATCTAGGTCCAGCTACTGTATCCTCGAATGAACAAGAGTGGGGAATGACCTGACCCCTTACATAGGAGCCATTGAAGGTAGAGCCAAAGAACTAGAAAACAAAGAAAGTAGTGCACATCAAGATTTTGTTGAGTCTTATAGACATCAGCATTATTAATATGTTTTTTAATTTTGCATTTAGTTTACTCTATATTAATATTTTAATTAATTTATATTGGATTTTGAAATTCAATTTAATGATTTTTTATATTTAATTTTGTGAGATTTAAATGATCATAAGTATAGTTTATTGGATTTTAATTGGATTTATAATTATTTATGAGTGATGTTAATTGTATTAAAATTTTAATTTTTGTAGGATATGTCCACATTTTTTGTTATATATTATATTTTAACCTATTTTTATAATATTATTTAATTTAGTTTTTTAATATATTATTTTCACCTTTTCAATTAATTTACATAATATTTATTTATTAAAACATATCTTTGATATTTAGTAGTTTTTGAATTATATTAAATATTTATGTGCTTAAGTTGTGTTTTTATGATATTTTCATTTAATATTGCATTGTATCATATTTTCATTGTGTTTTTATTAAAATTTGAGTTGTTTCACTTTTTTTACATGATTTTTATTTTTCTTTTGTTGAAAATTTATTTTAAAATAAGTTGTTCAAGTTTTCTTAATTTTTTTATTTATGATTTGATTTTTGAAATATTTATGAATAGTTTTGATATAGTTTAGAAAGTTGACATTTTTTGTTTCTCAGTTTGAAATTTGATAGATTATGATATCATCATTGTCCAATGTCAGTGAAGGGAATAGCAAGTGGATCAAACCTGATCCTAAATCTCTCCTTTGTGGAAGTATGTCAACATTGTTGGCAAATTTAAGGTGGTGGAGGATATAAATTAACATGACATGATTGCCTCAAGGAGTACAAAAGGTTCATTTATTAGGGTTTGAGGCCACCTTTGCCACAAAATAGGGACAGGGTGTGCTGTTTGTCTTAGTTTGAATGTTGATGGCTGATCAGGGAAGGGGTTAGCTACGCAAATTACAAAATATCAAAAAGAGCAAGATGAATCTGATAATCTTGTTCAGGCACCAAAACAGAGGTCAACAATGTTTACAAGGCTTTATCAAAAAATGTGTTATGTGTGTGTGTGTTTTATGAATGCTGTATCCAGCTGTATTTATATGAGGGTGCCTTGAAAAAATATTTGTATCGATAATTGTTTCTGTATCCATAACATTGTCCTTTCAACTCTGCTCCTATTAAAACTGTTGATTCTGAATACCAAGAATCTACAAACACATCACACTGAAAAGAGAACAGTGAATACACAGTATTGAACTCTTAAACCTGAAACTGTCCTCATCAAAGCTGAAAAGAAATACACTGTACAAGCTTGAAACTGGAATGAATTAATGAATTACTCACACCCTTGCCTTTCTTTTATAGACAAAAAAGGCTTATAAACAAAGAAAAAGCAAACTCTAAAGTTCTAAATCTGAAATAGAAGGCTAGTAAAAAACAGAAAAAGCAAATTTTAAATTTAGAAGACTTCATAAATTGACACAAGCCTCGATCTGTTGCTACAGAGGCTTGAGAAGAACATGGACTAACAACTAGGTACAAAAATCCAACATAAAGGTCTGTAGATGCTCATATTGATTGGTTTGCTATAATTATTAGCCCTTGTGTGCATTTTTTTTGTTTTTTGCAATCTTGATTCATTTCTTTTAGATTGTGTTCAAATGCCTCTTTTTTGGGATTTAATTCTTTTTTGTGACGATTAGTAGAACCAAGGCCCCTAGATGCTCTGAGTTGATTGGTTTGGTAACATTATCATGAATTATCCTTTAAAAAAAATGTATTTTGCTTCCCCCAGTTTGGATTCACTCCTTTTTAATGATGTCAAAATGCATTTTTGAGGGCTTGAGAAATCTCTTGCTATGATTAATAAATCAAAGGGCCTTAGATTCTGGTATTGTAACTTTTGAATGTGCTTATCTTGTTTTTTACATTTATTTATTTTTCCTCAATTTGGATTTATCCCTTCAGGGTTAAAACTGTCTTTTGTCATGATTAGTACAGCCAAGGTTCTTAGATGTTCATATGATTAGTTTGCCAGCATGATCAGTCCTTTTCTATTGTGTTAATAATCCCTTTAAGTGGGATTAGCACCATATTGTCTTATGATTAGTTGAGGAAGGTCTCTTAGGTGTATTTAGTGGTAAATGGGATTAGCATCATATTGTTTATTTATTAGTTGAGGAAGGGCCCTTGGATGTCTTTAGTGGCTGATAAAACTGACGACTTTTGGGGTCACTGTGTTAGATGCTTAATTTCTCTTGTGATTGGTTTGCTAGCTTGATGAACTTCATTCTGCATTTGCTTTATTTCCCTCAACTTAGTTTAGCCCCCTCTTCATTGTGTTAAATGGTTCCAACATTTTATGGTGTTTCCATTTGGCTTGCAGCTAATATATTCTTTGAAGATTTTACCCTGCAGAAAGTTGGCTTACTTTGCTTCTTTTTTGGAAGGAGAGATTACAGTGTGTGGCAATCTCGTTCAATGCTGTTGTAAATTAGGTGTTGTGTCTCCTAGCAAATTTCCTTTTCTGGACGCTTTTCAATGATTCATTACAGTTGGCAGGGGCAGCTTGAGTTTCAGTAGTTTTCTTTTCTTTTCTTTTTTTTTTCTAATTTGTAATTGAATTGGATATTTCCAATGTGCAATTCATAAGGGATTATAGTTTACTATGTTGCTGTCCAGTGCAAATTGCTACTGAAATCAACATGCACAATGCAGAAAATTTATATGTATTACAACTCTTGGCTGTTATCAACATCTTTCAATCAATATTGCAATTTGTACATGCATACATGCCTACAAGCTTTAAATTAGATTTCAAAACAATTTATGCAGCTACCATGTGTGATTCTTCCCCATCACAATTTCAATTGTATGACAAAGCAAGTATGTTGCTGGTTTTATTTGTGACTGATCTTATTACTACTACTCATGTAAACCAAGAACTATACTCAAAAACAACTTATTAAATGATGCCTGCTCAAGGTCTGGACATGGATAAACAACATGAATGACATGAATGATTAAACAACTAAGCAACACAAATAACATCACATATCAAGAGGGACCCAGGATTTACCATAGGGAACCATTGTGGGAAACTCCAGCTTGGAAATGGCATTCTGCTTCCAACTTGCATAAGAAATGCATGGCTACAGCTCTCAAGGTATGACAACCCATCTTGTTTTACATCAGTTTCTTTGCACTCTTCTGCCAATTCACCATCTGAACAACTGTTCAACTGCCTTCTGTGAATCTTAACTATGATTGTGAATCTTAACTATGATATGTGGGAAAATCAACACAGGAGACACCAAATCACAAACCAACTCAACAATCAAGGTGGCAATTTACCCAACATCAAGATAGGGTGGTTAGCTTTCTTTTCTGTGTTGTTTGGGATGGTCTTGAAAACATAAATGAACACATTACTGATGTCCTGGTAATGAGTTCAACCACTTTGAATTGTTTCTGCTATCTGCTGTCTAAATATAGGTTCAGTTTTTCTCTGGATCAAATCAATCATGTCAGCATAAGTTACATGTTCAGGTCAGATTTTACTTGTTTAGTCCTGGTTGAGTCTGTCACTGACAGTTTTAGTTTGGATGGTAGAGGTGAATTTCAGGCGGCCATAATTTCATCATTCATACTCTGGTTGGAAAGCTATTGGAGAAATTAATGTGGATGTTTCATTAGGTTTTGATTTGAATTTGCAAATTTTTAATAGTGTGAAACATGAATCATTATATCTAGCTTATTTTTGCATATGAGGTGTCAATTGAATGTCCTTATAGCCTTGCAAACCATGTGATTTGATATGACTAAGTTTGGCTGATTAATTTCTGATTGCTTTTGCAGTATTTTGATCTGTCAGGTCTGCTGCTTATAGATTTCCTGTTCTTATTGTTTTTCGATGCCAACTCTCATCTGTATGCATTGATTCTGTTTCACAGTTAGTCAATTCCCATGTCTAGTATTTGTGTTTTAAAGTGGTGTCTTAGTTTGTCTAGGTGTTCTAGCTTACCATACACATTGTTTTTAAATGTGAACCCTAGTTCATGTAGCTGGTTTTACTTTAAATCATTTTCAACATTGTTAGGGTGTCAATTGCAAATGCATAATATAAGTTACAATGGTTTTCTTTCTTTCTTATTTGTTTTCTACCGTGTGTTTGTCAGTCAACTCTGCTTGTCTACTATAATTCTCTCTTCTAATTGCTTTTGATGACACTCATTTGCATATATGAATTGGATTTCACTGTTAATTGATTCATGTACTTGATTTTGATGTTCCAAATGGGTTTTTTCCCTAGGTGTTCTAGCTTACTACAAGTTATTAGTGGATTGTTTCAAATGTGAACCCTCGTTAATGTAGGTAGTTTCACTTTCTATAACACTAATCACAAATGCGTTGTACTGGGCATATGAAAGTTTAAATGAGCTGTAGTGCTGTCTCTGCCTCCCCTCCCTTTTTCCTGCTCATTTTCGTTAGAAGCTCACCTTTATAGTAGTATGGGTTCCAAAGGTTCCCATTCCTTGGGGATATATCAACTGCCAGCGTGAACCTCCAAAGTAACATTTCATGCCTGTTTGAAATCTGGTTATGCTTCATGCACATTCATAATAACATTATGACATTTAATTTCTATTTAAAAAATATTCCTACTCAAAAATTAGTAAATCATGCACCAAGAGCTATCCAATCAGATTGAGAATGTCTTATCTTAGCATATAGGATTAACAAGTTTCCTATGGCACACTTTTAAATTTTTTGTTTGGCAGATTCTTATGCAAGCCCTTGTCAATTTTTGGGAGCTTCCTATTTCATCGTTGATTATATTTTGGTGGACCAGTTACTGTGTGGAATGTGCCAATTTCCCCGGGTTTTAAACTATGTTCTATATTAGTCTCTCATTCTTTTTAATCTTCCATTTGGACCATATATATTCTTGTATCGTGCTTCTAGAGTTAACACACATGTACGTATACATATACATGTAGATAGGTACATTCATATCATTATAATGAGGTTCAAACTCCATTGGTATAAGCAAGCTGATTTTTGTCTGACTTGGATTTGGTGAAGTTCTCGGCCAAATTTTGGCAAAAAATGGTAATTAAAAAGAACATAAAAGCAACTTTACACAAAAATTAGAAAAATCAGGTTTTGAGTGAGTGGGAGTGATTGTTTAGCGAAATTAGTGTTTTCAAACTTTATTTGATTTTTTCTGTATATGTTTTTGTAGCACATCTTTTTGTTTTATTTTAAGTCTGAGATTCTTGCAAGTCTGATCAGATTAGTGGGCTGTGCTGCCCTGCAAAACTGAGGCTAGAAATTCATAGTTAATATCTTGCCTTGGGGCCTGCCGAATGCTCATCAATACTTTCCAACTTTCAACACTTTGATTCATCAGATACACATCTTCTTGTCCATTATTAGGATGTCTGTCAACTAAAACTCCCAACATTTTTATTGATTTTGTTTCCATTAGTTGTTTCATAGATGTTTATCCTTTCATAGTTGTCTTATCATGGATTATTTTGTATCTCAAGAATTTCTATCTTAGGTGCCATCACTAAATGCATTTGTAGTTTGGATTTATAAAGATATTCTAGCATATTTATGTCTGTTTATGAGTTGATTCTGCCATTGTCATCTCACCGTTGTTACTTTGGGGGTTTTACATTTTTAAATGTTATGGGTTACCTATTAACTCTATAATCTTGAATATATATATGTGTATTTATATTTTGAATGAATTTATGTCTTAAGTTTACCATCAATTATTGCTGTCTATTTTAACTTTTCTTTGCAACTACAAATAATGTTTTTTCTGTTGGCAGTAGGACTTACTATGGTTCTCCTTGTTTGTGTCGACAGGGTTTCTGTTATAGGGATTTCAATTGAAGAATTTGAGTAGGGCATGTGTGCAGGATCTTAAATTTACAGAAGAATTACTGAAAAGGTTTTTTAGAACTGTAATATCATTTTCCAGTAGCACATGCAAAAGATGTCAGATAGGGTGGGATATGAATTGTTGGAGGTTCCAGATACCCCCCCAGATCGTTTGGCTACACAGGATTCTGGTCATCTGAGAAGGGATTTTGGGGCAAGGCGACAGCGTTCTGTTTGTTTTCGGAAGAGAGGTGGAGAGGATGAAAAGTTAAGCAGCAGAGAACAAGACCAAACTGTAGGAGAAAAGGCCACTTTAGGGTCTTATTTGTCTCCACATTCTTTAGGAACTTCATGTAGATTGCGATATAGATTGAGGAAGGACAGATTTACACAAAAGCAAGACCATGTGCATCGGCAGAGCACATCTTCCTCTTCGGAGTTTCATCCTCATCAACATTTACGTCATCAGTCGGATGGATTACCGACAGAGTCATATATGGAAACTTGTAGTAATATGTCAAGAGAGGATGAAAACAATCGGACTCTTAATATTGATGAATTGTTTCAAACTGCTCTAGAGGAAGTTAAAAGGAATGACAAAAACACAATTTCTGGCCATGCAATTCCTACACCTATGCAGAATCGAAGAAAAATGTTGGTACGTAATGGCCGCATATCTCCAAATGGGATTGCTGCAGATGAAGCTATGTCAAACAAGAGTGTGAAAGGACTACAAGAGTCCAGTGTAGAGGGGTGTGTTATGAATGATGAATCTGCAGATGCAAACAGTTCCAAAAGTTGTGATCTTGATTTTCAGCCTAATAACATTTCTGTACCTTTTGCTGCCCAACAAGAGGATAGGAGGAAAGGCAAAGAAATTGTATCTGGCGATATGGTTGAAAGAGATGAGAATGATTGTGTCCAAGTGCTACAAAGGAGGTAACTGAATAATTTTGGCTTGAATGTGGTTTGACCTCTTCCAATTAAAATCAGATGTACTTTGTATATAATGTGTTGAATTGTGTTGAAGGGTAGTTCATTTTTTCCTTTGTGCGAGTGATTCTCCATGTTAGATTAATCTTTGGTCAAACACATCTATCTATAATTGTGTTCCTTATGATTCTGTATACAGTCTATTGGAAAATCTTGTTTCAATCATTGCTGTCTTGCTGAGTCATTTCTAGTTTATTACAAGCTGTATATACTTCTCTACCATGGGATAGAGAATAGAACTTTTTGAATTTTTGTTGTGTCATGTTTGATATAGGTTTTTGGCCTTCCACACAGGGCTTTTCACATCTAATGTATTTAGAAAAGTTTGAGTACATATTGGTATTGTATGTACTCAACTCAAAGTAAGGCTTTTATGCAAACAAGTGTCTCCTAATGCCAATTAGCTCAATATTTGATTTCATTTATCATTTATATGGTGCTTGACCTTGTAGTGTTTTCATCTTTACTGAACATGACTTGGTTTCTGGAGGTTTTTATTTTTTTTTTATAATTGCAGTGGTAATTGTTTTATATTTTAATTGTTTCTACTGTAATTCACCTGGGTGCTTGGTCTTTGTAGTGTTTTCATTTATGATTCACATCAATGCTTGGTATCTGTATTCTAATGGTGCAGTTCAGTATTTACTATTTAACTCTTAAAAGACTTTGTTAATTATTTTTAGGAATTTTTTTTGTCATGATGTTTAGGCACTAAGATAACATTGTAATTTTATAAGGACTGTAATATTGCCATTTACTTTCTTCTCTGTTGTCTTTTGGTAGGAAGAGAATGAAGGTTGATTCTTCAAGTTCTGGAGAAGTTAACAGTTTCTCTGTATGTAGAGATTGTACTAGCCCTTGGTCTCGTAGTTCTTCAGGTTTGGCTACACAGGGCAAGAGCCAAGCTTGTAGAAATGATGTTTTTCTTAATAGTTCAAGGGATGATGCATCAGAAGGAAACATAAAGTTTACTCGCAAGCCTCAAGGTTTCTCAAGAGTGCATCGAAATGAAAGGCAGCTGGCAAGGCTTGACAAAACAAGAGGTGGTTTACCTTCTTCATCTTCGGTTGGGGATCAAGAGAATTCTTCTGAAGCAGGTTCGCCAGAAGTTATATTCCTGAGGTCATGTAGACCATCCCGAAGAAACCCTTCTTCTACTAGTAGAACCAGCAATGTTGTTCAGGAATCCATCTGTGCTGTCGGGGTTGATGATCATACCCCTATTGATGTTGATAGCTTAGAATATCCTATCAATGAAACTGTAAACCTAGAGGAAAGTAATAAGGAAGCAAGTGCTAGGGCCAGACAAATAGAACAAGATGAGCTCTTGGCCAGGCAGCTCCAGGGGGAATTTGCAGGGGAAGAACTCGAAGGACGTCTACAGGTAAGTCATCATTCATAGATATATTTGTAAATTTTTAATGATTTACCAGTGTACTTAATTTTGATTTAATCGTATTCTTCTTTCTGAATCTAAATTGAGGTGCATGCATTATGAATATGAATATAATTTTATGAATACATCTCTTATTTTAAAAAAATGTTAAAAACTATGAGGTGATGTAACTATAGATGTTTATACATTTTTCGTTAGAGAGTTGGAGTCTACATTGGTAGACCTCTTATGAAAAGAGTGTCACTCATTTTACTCAATGTTAATATGAGTGCATGCAGCAAGACGATCCTATTTCACATTTGATGATACAAAGGGAGCTAAGGGAGCATGTAGCTGCCTCTGGTTCTGATTCTGCTTCTGTTTTTACTGGCTTACGTGTAAGTGAATTTCATTACCATTTATCTGGAACTTGTTTTCTGTTTATTTATGTTATATCATCAGAAATTATCCTCAAATGTGCTTTTTGTAAGTTTTCTTAATGTGTTGCTTAGCTGCTGTTTTCCTTCAGCGGTCTGCATAAATCAGCAGCTTTGTTTCATTTTTAGATTTTTTTCTTTTTCTTTATCTTTTTTGTTATTTAAATTCTATCCATACTGAGTGCAGATCTTATAATTAGCATGAAAATGCTTTTCTTTTATTTAGAGGGACTCTAAAGATTAGCTGCTTTTCCTATTTTTAGAGCAAGATGCTTTCTGTCTTCTGTTTTAGTAGGACAAAGCTTCTTTTCCTAAACTTGGTGCTTCACTGAGATGGGTGTTTGTTGATATCAATATATGAAGGCCATTTGTGTCAAACTTGAACAATTTCTCATTATTTTTGAGTAGGTCTCTATTTGTTCCAAACTTATTCCAAATTTGCTAACTTTAAAGTTGCGAGTATTCATTTGGCTTGTCAGCCATGTCACAGGGTTTGCCATATTTCAACCAACATTTTTTATATTTGGTGAATTTTACAAAACCCAAAGCATTTGTTTTAGTTTGCTCTAAAATTCATATGGAGAATGACTCAGGGTTTTTTAATTAAAACATATTCAAAAAACACTTCTCTATTAGTTTTTTTTTTCTATAAAATCAACACTAAACTGATCTCTCTCAATTTTTTTGCTCTGCTCAGTTCTGCGCCTTAGGTCTCTTTTATTAAATAAGAACAGCAGCTCGTTTGATAAAAGCAAGAATAGCAACTAATTTTATTTTTTGTTAATATATTTAAATTTTTTAAATTTTAATTTAGTATTTAAAATATTTAGATTTGATGTTTAAATTATTAAATATAATTTTTGTTTGGTTGATAAATTTGGATAACTTTATTCATAGTTCAAAGAGGGCCTAGAATATCATAGTTCAGGATATCCAAAGGGCACAAATCAAGAAAATACTGATAGAGAAACAACAGTTGAAGAAGAAATCACTGGTTCTCATCAGAATTGTGATCAGATTTAACATCTGAAGGATTATTGATATTCCTAGAGCAAGGGCCTTTGTGGAAGAGCTTCACATGGATTTGACTGGCTAGACTGCAAAATTCTTGAATCAATATATGCATGCTATCATGAGTATCCTCCAGAAGCTCAGGTTGGCATTAATTAAGGTAGTAGTTCGATCCTCTAAAACACATCCATGATGATTGCCATGGGCATGTAGCTAAGAAGGCTATTGGTGCTGTCCAGAAGATCATGAATGGAGTAGGTTAAGCCTTGTAAGTGCAGCCTCTGTATCCTCATTTTATGGGAATTGTCTAGATCCAGCATGTTCTGGAGAATAGGCTGAAGATCATGGGGACTCCATCTGGTTCATGACTCATAGAAGCTCTCTCACAGGCATCCAGATTAATGCTCAATGCAATTTGAAGAGGTTCGTGAAACCCATAAGGATTTTTAGAGGGCACAGAGTCCATGAAGATAGCCTTCCTTTTATGGTTTACCTTTCAATCCGAGGATGTGGAAGGAGCCCGATCATCCACAACATCAGGAGTGAACGAACTTGAAGATTTGCCATCAGGTGTAATATGTAAGCCTCCGTTTGCACCCCTTGTCCCTAGAAAGTGGGATCATTATTCATGAAATCAGGTGGTCTAGGAGGAGGTTCTTCCAACAAAATTTGCTACATTTCAATACCATCATTGAGGCTGTTAGAAAGAGAGCCAAGAAGGCAATGGCTATTCAAAGAATTCTTTGAGCAAGAAACAAGAACAACACAGGAAGAGCTATTGACGTGCAGGAAGTCTCAAAAATATCTAAAGAATATCCCAACTGTCGTGCCAATCAGTAGAGAAAAATGCTGACAAACCATGCACTAGGTTCCATTTGGAAAAACAATGATAACAGTAGATCACACTTCTCAAAAACACCGATATCTATTCCAGAATCCACCCATAACCATATATAAAGAATACAAATAGAGAAGAAAATGAGATATAAGATAATGTAGGTATAAAAGTATGTCCAAATCAGGCCTGCCACCAGCAGATGATAAGAACAACACTCAGCTCATGAAAAACAAATTTCAGATTTTGAATCTTGATCATAAAACCAGAGCTAACCAGAAGAAAATAAACCTACCACCACTAGATAGAAAGAACATTGAGTAACTTGTACTTGTTAAGACGCCAAATGTAACATAGAACTCTAAAGCTAACTATAAGGAAGTAATAATTGGAAGAAACTGTTATTAGAAAGTGATGATTGAGCTTTCAAAATGAATTAAAACTCTTTAGGCAAACATTTTGAGCAACACAAGAAGAAAAAGGAAAGTAGATCAAGGGTGATAAGCAAAAATTGCCTAGCCTTATCTGTCCAAAAAGCCAAATGGTGTGGAGCTTCAACATATTAGATGCCTATATCCAAAGAAATATAAAATGAGAACCTTCATTTAGAAGTTCCATACATATCAGCTAAGTCACAAGGTTCGAATTCGAATTCGAGTTTGGCAATTGAAATTCGGATGAAGTTCAGCAAAGAAAAAATTCGAAAAGTAAAAAATTCGGATTAAATTCGCCTTATATAATTTTGGTTTTTTTTTTAAATATAAATAATTAACCAATAAAAATAAAACTATATTATATCAACTTTGAATACATTAGTAAATCTAAAAATATTATATTATTATAATATAATATATTTAAAAATTTAATTTAAATAATAGTTATATTATAATAAAAATCTAGTGACACCCACAAAGCAATAATCGTAAATGAATATTCCACTGATAGGAGAGCGATAAAGAAAGGAAGGCGGTCAACAGGATTGGGACTCAAACACCCCTTTGGAAGGAAGCTATGAGGAAGCATCTGCCGGATCGCTTATATAACAGCCAATAGGTCCCTATGGTGCCGGACCCATAATTGCTTTGGGGGGGGGGGGGAAGGGGCGAAGAATTATAATATTACATTGGTTTTGCCGATGGCGTGAGTTGATATACTTGGCACCTGGCTTTTTAAACGCCTCATACTGGAGCAGAGAGAAAAATAGAGGGGCCGATAATGCATGTTCCAACAGAAAAACCTAAGCCTCATGCTGTACGAATTTAAGGCAAATTTAAACGATTTTTTTTTTGGTTGAAATCGATGAAAGTTGAATCTCATGGATGAGATTCGCTGAATACTGTGACACTGCATATCAGCCTTAATGAGTTTTAGTAACTCATCACAGGGTGCATCCGATCTTAACAAATTCTCAAAAGTCAGTAGAGATTGGAAACTATCTTGCAAGCTTAGATTGGCCAGCTAGTCCTTGGCCCTATTACCTTACCACTTAGCATGAGAAAATCTGAAGTTATTGAAATTACCAAGAAGATTCGAAGTTTCGAAAGAGAGATTATGAAATCACCAATGAGAAGCATTGTGGGAAATCAAACAGTTAATGATTAAATTGGAGTCTTCTTATATGATAAGATTCTAGACTTGAACTCAAGCACCTCAATTAAGACTGAGAACCAAATATTCTGCCTCTGCAATGTTGGAGTTAACACTAGTAAAGCAGGTACCCAGATTAATCACAACACCCTAATGATTGCATAGAAAAGAACCACCACTCGATAAGCCAGGATTATTTTTAAAGGACCATTGAAATTAAGTTTGATCCAACCTGTCAGGGGAGGATGCCATGTAACTTTAGCCAGTTTTCTTTTTCCTTTGCGTAGGGCCTCATTAAAAGTGTTGACTAACTTCCAACCAATTTTAAAAAATGGGAACCTTAGCAGGGTTTGCTGCTTTGATTTTTTCATTATTTTGACATTTGCATAACTGAGCAGGCGCGGACAATCTCCTAGTGATTTTCTTTCAACTTTTCTTGCTCTTTGAAGACTATTATTACGTCCCAACCAAATTTTCCAAACCATCATACATGGAACCTTATGCCGCAAATCTTGAAGAAGATTAAGATTAGTAGGACAATCTCAAGCTTTTAGCTGCTCAGCAAGAGAGCCTAAACTTACCCATGCCATTTTAGAAGGTGCTAGAAATGAATTCTAGAGTCCTCTTGCACAATGACACAGAAAAAGGAGGTGATTACTCTTCTTCCTTGTGGACCATGGAAAGGGGACATCTACTAGGGCCAAAAATACCTTTATTTTTGAGTTGATCCCAGTTAAGAATTTTCTTATGACAAGCCAAATAGAGAAAGAGATCAGCTTTAGGTCATGCCTTAGCCTTTCATGTCATTTCCTAGGGGAAGGCCGACTTCTGATTTGTCCTTGAAAGCATCACCTTTTCATAACCCTCCTTAACAGTATAAATGCCCTTACCTTTAAGGTACCAAACCAAGGAATCCTCTTGGTTACTTCAAAGTGGCCTGTAGCTATGCAGTAAAGTAGATTGATTGGAAAAAGCTTCTATTACAACCTCAAGGGGGTTAGGGAGAGTTTTCCAGTGTTAATCTTCTATAGATCTCATTTTCCTCCCAGTAGTCTTTAACTTTGACTCCCCAACTATCTTTGTGATGGATAGAGAACCTCACATACTCAAGAATATCTCCAAGGGTTTTGTTAGTCAACCAACAATCTTCCCAGAAGAAGACCAAAGCACCCGTTGTGGATATTGCTGTAACCATATCTCTTAATATGATTTTTTGCAGACATACATCCTCCTAGACAGAATGACCCTTAGGCAGCTTAGTGTTGTTGAGCATGCAAGTAGGATGGGTCCCATGAAGGTATGTATTCATTAGAATAAGACTCAGGGAATTTTGATCAGAAGTTGTTAATCTTCAAACCAATACAGCCAAAAGAGCTTAAAAGCACATCTTTAATACCAAGGTCACATTCTTTTTTACCGGAGCAGATTAATTCCCATGACAGCAGAGAACTTGAAATGATTCCCAACGCTTATCTAGAGAAAATTCCTCATAACAAAACTAAATTTAGCAATGGTACTCCTGGGAGCAGGCAATAAAGAGAAACAATAGATAAGAATGACCTAAAAACCGAACTTTAACAGAATGTGACCTTAAGTGGCCTGTAGCTATGCAGTAAAGTAGATTGATTGGAAAAAGCTTCCATTACAACCTCAAGGGGGTTAGGGAGAGTTTTCCAGTGTTAATCTTCTATAGATCTCATTTTCCTCCCAGTAGTCTTTAACTTTGACTCCCCAACTATCTTTGTGATGGATAGAGAACCTCACATACTCAATAATATCTCCGAGGGTTTTGTTAGTCAACCAACAATCTTCCCAGAAGAAGACCAAAGCACCCGTTGTGGATATTTCTGTAACCATTTCTCTTAATATGATTTTTTGCAGACATACATCCTCCTAGACAGAATGACCCTTAGGCAGCTTAGTGTTGTTGAGCATGCAAGTAGGATGGGTCCCATGAAGGTATGTATTCATTAGAATAAGACTCAGGGAATTTTGATCAGAAGTTGTTAATCTTCAAACCAATACAGCCAAAAGAGCTTAAAAGCACATCTTTAATACCAAGGTCACATTCTTTTTTACCGGAGCAGATTAATTCCCAGGACAGCAGAGAACTTGAAATGATTCCCAACGCTTATCTAGAGAAAATTCCTCATAACAAAACTAAATTTAGCAATGGTACTCCTGGGAGCAGGCAATAAAGAGAAACAATAGATAAGAATGACCTAAAAACCGAACTTTAACAGAACTGACCTTCAAATAGAAGAAAGCCATCTTCCTTTCCACTCATCCAAAATCTTATTGAATATATCGATGTTGGGGTTCTAGAGAAGTTTAGAATTCCTCTCAAGGAAAAGAGGAAATCCCAGGTAGGAGTTTGGGAAAGTACTTTTACCAAAGGAGAAGCATCTACAAAGAAAATCTTGCTCCAAACCTTGAATATTGAGGGAAATAATTTTAGATTTAATTTTGTTCGCTGTCTAACTTGATGCTTGTTCATAATTCGCTAAGAGATCCCTTATTTTTCTGACTTCAAAAATAGGAGCCAAAAAGAGCATGGTACATACACAAATTGCTGATGAGTAATTGTAGTCCAATAGGATGAAGCTCTTAAATCTTGAAGAATTCCTCTGTTCTTTAGGGAGCTGATGTATCTACCTGGAGCTTCCAACATGAGGATGAATAAATACTGGTATAAGGGGTTCCCTTGATGAAGGCCATGAGAGGAAGAGAAAAAATATTCAGGAAAACCATTAATTAAAACTGAGAAGGGAGTTGAAGAGTAGCAGCCATGCACCCACTCTCGATTGAGGGCTGAGGCCAAATTTCTCCAGGATTCTGTCCAAAAAACCCCAATTTACTCTATCACAGGCGTTCACTATAATGAGTTTAATAAGAATGCCTTTTTTATCATTGGCAAGAAAAGAATGAATTAATTCATGGACAGTAAGTATCTTGTTACTGATCTGCCATCCTTTAACAAAACCACCATATTCTTTAGCAATCAAAGATAAGATTAGGGGTTTGAGTCTATTTGCAATAACCTTAGATATAATCTTATAAACAGTATTGCAAAGGGAGATAGGTCTAAAGTCTTCAGCCCTTTGGGCATCATTTTTCTTAGGACTAAGAGCAAAGAAAGTTTATAAGCCTTTGAGGAAGAATCTAGACTCCATGGATTCAATCACCACACATAAAATATCATCTTCCAGATGATCCCAAAAGTGTTTTAAGAAGAAAGTGGGAAAACCATTATGACTGAGGGTGTGTTCTCTCGCCATATCGAAGGGAGCAGTTCTAATTCATCTTTAGAAATCTTCTGCATAAGGGCTTTGTTATTTGAGGCCCCACTAGTAGATGAGATGGATCCAAGGATCAAAGTCTACTTTGTCTCTGAAAATGTAATCAAATCTGTATCAGAATGGGATCCTAAAACTAAGAATAAACTAAGGTCTGAGATTTCTGAGTGATAATTTCTAAGTCAAATACGATTTTCTGAATTCTTCTTTTATTGCAGAATGTACAGAATGCTGAACATTAATAAATTTCGATGTTCATACTCAATGATTTCCATCATGCTTTATACAAGAGAGAGGAGACACATCTCCACAAAGATACGCGCCTCCAAGGAAAGACGCGTCTCATGAGAGGGCGTGTCTTCACAAAGTGAAGACACGTCCTTCCATGGGACGTGTCCCTTGATGGGTGCGAGTTCTTCACAGCCAGATTAAAACTTAATCAGTGTTTAAACAAAACAGTGTAAGTATCCAGCGATGAGAATAAAGCAAAGTTCAATTTATTTATATATATATCGAATTCCTTTAATTCGACTTTCTCAATTTTAGAAATATAACTGATGAGTAATTTCGATCACATATAAATGATGATGATGCTTTCAGCAATCATCATTTATATCTGATCGAAGCTACCTTGCATCAACACTCCCTCTTATCTAGGGAAGATATTTCAAATCAAATAAGTAGTGATATCACCTTCACACGTGATATCGAAGATATGGTATGATTTACTCAATATTGCCAAGTCACATGACATTCTTCATAACACATCTTTATTATGGTATGTGCACTAACATCAAGTCACATGATGTCTACCATAATTCATGGCATATCAACGGATATAAATATCCACCATGATTATCTCTTAAGGATAACAATGATCTTCAGATGATACCAAGTCCCATGACATCCATCAAAGTGTCCAAGAGATACTATCATGACATGTCCACATATATCAAGTCACATGATATCTATCATGATAGTTTATCATTGTAGAGTCGTCACTTTACAATGTCAAATACAAGTGTTCATTATTAGAAAGATCGTCACCTTTCAATAATGTACACAGGGGGAGTAGGCCCATAAAGTCATGGAGTCACACACATGACAAAAGAGTTTACACATTAAACATCTTTATATATTAGTACAATTTATAAACAATTTGTATTTCAAACATAAATAACAAATTACATTTCAACCATACCAAGTTTCTTCCTGAAGTGCTCTACCTTGATTCGAGAGAGGCTTGGTGAGAATGTCTGCAGTTTGATCATTTGTACTAATATACTCCAACTGAATCACTTTCCTTTCCACCATATCTCTTACATAATGATAGGGGATCTCAATATGCTTAGATCTATCATGAAAGATAGGATTTACAGAGAGTTTGATACAACTCTGATTATCACAATGAATAATTGTAGGATTCGGGCTCAAAGAGTCCCATTCAATTTACAGCCAAACCGCTTCTTGCTCCCATTGAGGCTGCAATGTATTCGCTTCATGAGCTGGTAACAAGATTGTTTTCTGCAAATCCAAGAGATCATAGCCGATCCTAAACTGAAGCAACATCCTGATGTGCTTTTTCGATCGGTTACACTTCCAGCCCAATCTGAATCAGAGTACCCATGTAGATCTAGTTGATCATTCTTGTAAAGAAGACCATATCCAATAGTGCCTTGAAGATATCTCAAAATATGTTTCAGCCATTAAGTGAATTTCCTTTGGCTCACACATGAACTGGCTGAGAACATTCACTACATAGCAAATATCAGGTCTGGTATTAACCAGATACATCAAGGATCCAATCATCTGTCTGTAAAGGGTTGGATCTACACACTTGGATTCTACTGCTGCTTCTTTCAATTTGTGAAGGTTGGTTTCCATAGGTGTAGACATCGGTCTACGGTCCAACATTCCAAATCTTTTCAGAATATCAATAGTATACTTCCCTTGGTTTAGTATAATGCCCTATGATTTCTGCCATACTTCTAAACCTAGGAAGTAGTGTAGAATGCCTAAGTCTTTCATGTCAAATTCAGAAATTAGATCCTGCTTCCTTTGAGCAATGAGGTGATCTTCTCCTGTTATCAGCAGGTCATCAACATATAAAATAATTATTAGCATATCACCTTTGATTACCTTGAAGTAGAGATTGGAGTTGGCCTCATTCTTGCAAAATCCTAACCCCAAGAGATAGCTGTCAATTCTTTCATACCAGACCCTGGGAGCCTGTTTAAGTCCATAAAGAGCTTTCTTCAGTCTGCATACATGTGAGTCAGGTTTATGTATCACAAAACCTTCAGGCTGTTCCAAATAGACTTCCTCTTTAATGGTTCCATTCAGGAAGGCAGTTTTCACATCCATTTGATGGATCTTCCAGCCTTTAGCTGCTACAATGGCTAACACTGCTCTCACTGATGTGTAACGGGCAACAGGTGCAAATGTTTCTTCGTAATCAATGCCTTCCTTTTGAGAAAAACCTCTTGCCACAAAACATGCTTTATGTTTTTCTATACTGCCATCAGCAGCATGCTTGATTTTGAAGAGCCATTTGGAAGAGACAACAGATTTCCCTTTTGGTCTAGGCACTACATCCCATACATCATTCTTTAGAATGGACTAATATTCCTTTGTCATTGCATCTTTCCATGCTTGATGTCTGAAGGCTTCTGAAACACCGACAGGTTCTGAATTTATGATGTTCATTAGAGCAACATAGCTAGAGAACCGTTTGGGTCTTTTACTTTCCCTAAACATTCCTTTGGGTGCTACATGAATCTCAACTTCTTTGATCATCTTTCTAGCCCAAAGTGGCCTCTTTCTACCGTTGTCATCTGTATTCTCATTTGAAGTAGAAGGAAGTTCATGTGGCATTTCCTCAGGATGCTCCCTTTGAATCTTAGGAGCAGGTTCCATTTCAGGTACTCTAGGGGAATAGGTTTCAGTCTCACTAGAACTTCTTGCCCTCTTGAATGCAATGTCTTCTTCAAAGATAACATCTATGCTCAATTCAATTTGATTATGACCGGGTATGAATATCCTGAAGGCCTTGGAGGTTTCACTATATCCCATAATAATCCCTTTCTTTCCGGAAGGTTCAAGTTTGAATCTCTTCTCCTTGGGCACATGAATATAGACGGGACAACCAAAAATCCTAGAGTGACTAATGTCAGGTTTTATGCCAGTGAAGGCTTCTTCAGGAGTTTTGTTGTCAAGATGAGAATGAGGACATCTATTTTGGATGTAGACAGCAGTCCTAGAGGCTTCTGCCCAGAAAGAGGTTTCAATGTTTTGGTCAAGCAACATTGCTTTGGCAGCTTCTACAATGGTTCTATTTTTTCTTTCAGCAACCCCATTTTGTTGAGGGTGTAAGCCACTGTGAACTCCCTCTTAATTCCAACACTCATGCAGAATTCCTTAAAAATTTCAGAGGTTTATTCTTTCCCATTGTCTGTCCTTAAGGTTTTTATTTTCTTCCCGAAGAAGTTTTCTGTAAGTGCTTTGAACTCTTTGAACCTTTTGAGGATTTCTATTGACTCTTTACAGTTAAGGAAATAGATCCAGGTTTTCCTAGAGAAGTCATCTATAAATATGACATAGTAAAGAAATCCTGCTTTAGAAGGTACAGACATGGGTCCACATAAGTCGGAGTGAACCAGATCTAACACATTTAGGGTTTTGCTCAATCTAGTGGGAAAGGATCCCTTTGTATTCTTTCCTAAGGCACAACCTTTACAATTTCCTTCATGAGATGGTTTTAACTTAGGTAACCCTGTTACAAGTTTTTCCATAGAAGGTAGGGCACGGAAATGAAGGTGTCCTAATCTTCTATGCCAAATCTCAGTTGACTCAAAGATGTCAAGGGTAAGGGCTTGATTAACTTCAGTGCAAAGTTTGTAAAGGTATCCTTGTCTTACACCTATGATTTGGGCTTTCTTGATAGATGAGTTTTTAGGCCATGCTAGAACTTTTCCATCCATAAATGTAACCCTATATCCATTGTCTTCAAGGGCAGAGATGGATATTAGATTCCTCTTTATTCCAGGTACAAATAAGACTCCAGTGAGTTGAAGGGAGAGACCAGATTTCAATGTGATGGAACAAGTTCCAACCCCTTTTACTTGATGTGTAGAGTCATCCCCAATTGTGACATCTTCATCAGACTCTTCAGTCATAGTGTCTAAGTGTTCTCTAAACCCTGTGATGTGCCTCGAAGAACCACTATCAATCACCCAGTTGTTGATATTGTTAGATACTTGATTAGATAATGCTGAATAGAACACAAAGTTCTCAGATTCATGATCTGAATTTGTCTTTCCTACTTTGGCAAAAGATGCTTGTTGCTTTGATCTGTCAGGGCACTTCATTGCATAGTGGCCATATTGATCACATCTAAAGCATTGCACTTGAGAGATGTCTTTCCTTTTAGAAGATCCCTTTCCATTGGAATTTCTCTTTCTTTTAAAAGATCCTTTCTTGTAGGAGTTTTTCTTATTCCTTTTATTAGACGATGTGTTGAGTACATGAAGGTCTTCATCTATGTTTTTCTGTTTGTTTTCTTTTGAGGAGAGTCTCGTTTCTTCTTGAAGGCAGTCAATTCTTAGCCTGTCAAACTTAGAGAGTTTAGATCTTGCACTTATTCCTTGAACAAATGACTCCCATGAGTTTGGTAGGCCTCCTAGTACAATTAGAGTTAACTCTTTGTTATCAATCTGATATCCAATTGTGGATAATTGATCTCTCAGTTCAATAATCCTCATGAAGTATGCATTAATGGACTCTCCTTTGTTTATTTGAGCATTGTTGATTTGCCTTTTTAAAGCAAGAGTCCTACAGGTGTTGATGATCTCATAAGTTTTCTCAAGAGATTTGAACATATGGTATGCAGTTTCATGTTTTGCTAGGATGGGCACTATATGATCCCTAACTGCATCTACTAGGATTTTCATGGCCTTTTCATTGTTTTCTATCCATTGAGTTTTCTTAGATTCAGACTTTGTTTCCTTCAAGTTTTCTCTCTAAGTGAATCTAGCTTATTCTCTCTAAGGATCATCATGATTCTAAATTTCCATGATGTGAAATTGTCTGCTTCTGCAAGGCGATCTTCAAATCTGATCACGCTTGACATTATGAAGAATGTGATGTAAATTCGATTCCAGAAAATTCAAATTTTCTTGAGCAGATTGATATTTAGTTTTGATTAGGATTCACACAATGTGGCTCTGATACCATGAAAATGTAATCAAATCTATATCAGAATGGGATCCTAAAACTAAGAATAAACTAAGGTCTGAGATTTCTGAGTGATAATTTCTAAGTCAAATACGATCTTCTGAATTCTTCTTTTATTGCAGAATGTACAGAATGCTGAACATTAATAAATTTCGATGTTCATACTCAATGATTTCCATCATGCTTTATACAAGAGAGAGGAGACACATCTCCACAAAGATACGCGCCTCCAAGGAAAGACGCGTCTCATGAGAGGGCGTGTCTTCACAAAGTGAAGACACGTTCTTCCATGGGACGTGTCCCTTGATGGGTGCGAGTTCCTCACAGCCAGATTAAAACTTAATCAGTGTTTAAACAAAACAGTGTAAGTATCCAGCGATGAGAATAAAGCAAAGTTCAATTTATTTATATATATATCGAATTCCTTTAATTCGACTTTCTCAATTTTAGAAATATAACTGATGAGTAATTTCGATCACATATAAATGATGATGATGCTTTCAACAATCATCATTTATATCTGACTGAAGCTACCTTGCATCAACAGTCTCCACTCCTTATCTTCCTTGGTCAACATGTTGGTCTAGATGAAACTAGAGATGCCTTGATAGCCCTAGGATTATTTGTGAATGACCCTCTTCCATTTCCAATTTAGAGATGGAATTCTGCTGCCTTCTCAATTTGTATGAGATATGAAAAAACTTAGTGTAATGGTCTCCTTCATTGAACCATTTTATTTTGGATTTTTGTCTCTAGAATATTCCCTCACATCTATAGATTTCCAAAAGCTGATTAACAATCTCTTTCTCCTCATTTCTCAGGGAATCGAAAACAATTCCAACTTGGTTTTCTTATAGGATTTCAGCTATTTTGTTATCCAATTCTTACTTTCTTTGGAAGAGGATTTTGAAAGTGAGCTTATTTCATTCCTTGAGGTAAATCTTCAAAGCTTAAGCTTTACGTTGAAGATGTACATTTTGGCACCAAAAAAAGGTCCAAAAAGTAGAGACTACTCCATCTAGGTCCTTATGTTCCAGTCACATTTTTTCAAACCTAAATGGAACCCTTTTGGGGAAGCTATCATTGTTAAAAGTTAGAGAAATGGGCCAACGATCAGATGTAGCTTCTAGGAGAACTTTAGAGTAAAAAATAATATTAGAGTGCAACTGTATGGAGAAGGCCAGGAATCCATCAATTCTGGCCCTAGTAATATCCATTCCTTTCCGTTTGTTTGTCCATGTGAATCAACCCCTTTGATGTTGAACATCCAAAAGATTTAAATCTCTTAAAGAGAATGTAAAGGCTTTGATTATCTCCTTGGTCTTGGGGGACTCTTTCTAAAGGAGTCAATTTTGCAATTAAAATCTCTTGCCATGATCCATTGGACTCTAGGATCCTCTCTCAAAACAAAGTTGATTTGAAATCAACATATATCTTTTTCCTTCATAAATTGAGGGCCATAGGCATTTACAAGAAAAAAATTAACCGTAGAAGAGATGACTTGAACTTGAACAACCATCCATGAGTCAAGAGAGAGAATCTCTAATGGAAACCTTTAGATGGTTATATATAATAGCAAGACCTCTAGAGGACTCTTTAGCCTCCTTACTAGAAATATCCCATTTCCCTAGGGATCAAGAACATGCCTGGATCTAATTCTTGTTGTCCAACATAGTTTTTTGTAATTAAACACTCCAAATTATAGTTATTCAAGAGGTCTTTGAAGTAACTGATTCTTGGAGGAGTAATTAAGTCCCCTTATGTTCAAGGAGAGAACCTTCATTGAGTAAAGTTGGACTTCTTGGTGTCCACCAAGACATCTTTCAATTGGGATTGTTTCTCACATTTTGTAATGGTACATACCTATAGGGTCTCACTACCTTATTGTTGCCAAAATCTCCCTTTCTCTTCTATGGCTGTTTTTGAGAAACTGTTTTTCTTATGCCTTACTGCTTTGCACTAGAACCTTCCAAAGATTCTTGAACCGCCTTAAACTTATCTTGATTCATTTCCATTGAAAAAGTAAGCTAAGCAAGGTCTTTTCCCCTATCTTGTTTATTGGCACTTTGGATGATGTAGTAATTGGTTACTTCTCCAAGAATTTTTTTAGATTCCCCTTGAAATTGTAATCTTCTAGCATTTCTTCATTGCTTCCTTAACTACTCCTTGTTTCCAAGATTATTTGGCATCCCTTATACCTTGTTACACAAGCTTTTGGATTCTTGATTCTCACCGTGTGCTTCTTCTTAGGTTTGATTAAGCTATTTTATCCTTGTTAATCTTCGTCAACCTTTTTTTCGTTTTGGGTTTTTCTTCGAAAAGTGAGGCATTGTTGATGAAATGACCATGTTCATGATAACCGCGACAATTGAAGGTAAGGCTTTCATACTTTGGTGCTTGAGACCATTCACAATCTTCACCTTTCATATTTTATACTCTTAGGAAGGGGGAAAGTGAGATCTAGTTCAACAAATATTCTAGCATAGTTTGATTTACTTCTACCATGGCAAGGCTTGCAGATATCAATGGTCACCCCCAAAGATTTGGTGATCATCTCAAAGATGTAAGGAGACCAAAATTCTTGGGGAAAGGTGTACATGCATATCCATATAGGTGCCATAGTGGGTATTTCCTTTGAAGAGTTAAATCCCACATGTTAGTGCTTCATGAAAAGGTTTCATTTTGAAAGAAATAAGGACCTCCGCTAAAAATCCCATTTTTGTTAGACGCATTAGCAAAAATAGCTGTAAAATAACCCTTAGCATAGGATCGAAGTTCATATTCTTCTTTAATCTTCTAATTCTTCCTAGTCCATGCAAACAATTCTTCTAAAGAAAATTGGGAGCCTAGGAATTGATGGATCAGACTCTTACCTTGAAAGGTATAAACATTTTTCTTGAATTCCTCAACATCTAGATTCATTATTGGAGATTCCTTAGGAGTTGGCATGCGAGAATTTGATCCTTTGCTAGGTGGATCCATCTTCTTTTTTCCCACAATCACTATCATTGAATCAATTTCTTTCTCTTGAATCAAAGATCTAGATCTAACTATTGTATCCTTGAATGAGTGAGGTGGTTGGTTCCCCCCCCTATCAACAACGATTGAAGTAGGAACTAGAGATCAAGAAAACAATAGTTAATCAAAGAGACATAGCAAAAAACCAAGAAATGACCAAACCCTAGCATAGCTCATTTCCACAATCTAATCTAAGGGATAAGGCATTCAAACTCTAGAACAAAGGAGAGGAATCTTTTGTAATTTTCACATTAAGTTATAAATTATATTAAAGAAAAAATATTAAGACAATAATTATTAATACTTTAAAATTTTAAATATATTTGTCTATGCTCCACAGAGTTTCGGGGATGGGGACGCCAGGGGACAGCGGGACGTGTTTCTGGTATGGGGGTACTTTTGGGCCATTCTTTAGGGGACGACTAATAAAAAAATAGGGAAATTCTTAAAAATATAGAGAAATATCAAATGAGAATCAACAACAAATTAAGTTTAACAAAATTCAAATGCTTTCATTATCAATGGTACATGCATATTATATAAGTATTAAGATTCAAGAATCTTATAATTATAACAAAAATGCCTAAAGGCTCCAAGTTTCAACTATGAAATGACATAAACATAAAACTAAGAAAATATATGGCTGTCCCTAATCAGTATATGGTAGGTCTAAATCAGCATTGCCATCGGAGCTCGAGTCTGAGTCACTATTAGTGCCAATAGAAGGGGCTGCCTCAGCCAATGGAACCCCAACCAATCCCTCCTATGCATCCTCCTCATCAATTTGCATAACATCTTTGGGATTGACATCCCAACGTAAGGTTGGAGTCTGACGATAGACTGGCGATCCTGTAGCTGCAAAGCATTGTGTACAACCACCAACTTCTCCGATCATCTAGAGGTAAGGTTGTTCCTCTTAATTGATTGGATGAAGCTATATGTGGACCAAGAGGAACTGTCAACCTATGAAAGAAGATGAATGGCAAGTACTCTTGACTCCGGTACATCCTTCCCATGCCATGTCCACCATCCAATAGGGTCGGTTTGAGCTAATGTAGCTCTAACCGTCCTCACCTCTGGTTTGCCGAAGGTTGGACCACAAAGATTGGCAAATGCAAGCCATCGTGTGCGAAGTAGAGTAGATTCCTTTGAAGAATACATTTTTGTAAGGGCCCTCATGAAGCCTTCTTTCATCTCTTCATCATGAGATGGAGGCACTTTCCTAGATCTCGGTGCATACCATTTGGGATTGAGAGCATAGGCTGCCATATGAAGTGGGGTGTTCATAATGTCCCACCGTTGCATCACAATGGGCCTAATATGCTCCTCATAAAATCCCAAATTAGGGTCCCTGCTATGAATTGCTTGCTTGATTTTTCCAAGCATGCTATCAAAGGTCTCATAAATCTCTCCAAGGCTAGGAGAGTCAGTATCAACATATCTAATCACTCACACAATAGGCTGGATGAAGGAGCAAACATATCTGCAAGTGCAAACAAGTTACAAAAATTAAAATCATCAAAAAGAATGGACATGTTTCACAAGTTAGAAACTTAGAATAAAATTAACATTTTAAGATTAAAAATTAAATAATCAAATCAGCAATGCTATAATGTCCCCAATTTTTGAGTCAGCATAAATTATTAATTTAAGTTGTCAAAAAGATTAAATTGAAAAAAGACAACTTAAATTAATAATGCAAGTAACTTAAGTTATATAAAAGTAAAAAATGAATTATTTAAGTTACTTTTTATGAATTCTTAAAAAGAGGCAAAATAAAAAGTGAAAGACAAAAAAGAGGAGAATTTGGAGAGACACAAGAGTTACAAGGAGGAGGTGAATAGAAGAATGAAGGAGCTCATTTTGCAACAGGTTGGATTTTTTTGGAAATTGAACACTGGTTCTTGTGGGTGAACGAAGTTCACAACCTATCTGAGGTGGGGAGACCACTAAAGGAAGAGCACCTTCGATGCTAAAAGATGTTTCTTGGGTGTTGATAGCTGACAGTCACACCCTGTGGTTGTGCTGATGTATTCACAGTGTAAATTGATAGAAGTTTGTTATTTTGATGATCTTGCTTATAAAATATGGATCTTGAGAAAAGAAATTCAATTTCAGTAAACAAAGTACTGTGGTTTTTTGGCCGTACAATATTCTACTTGTATCTGTTGATTGGGAATTAAGGTGGATTTTTTGGGTATTTGAGCATTGCAATTTGGATAAGTGTTTGTAATTCTTAGACAAGTGAATAAAGCAGAGATATTATTAAGGAAGTTAAGTTTACTTTCTTTGAGCCGTTCGTTTTAAGGGAGTTGTGAGAATAGATGTTAATATATTGAGCCGTCTAATTCCAAGAATTTGTGAAGAGTAGTTAATTCCTCAGAGGAGTTGGATATTTAGATTACAGTGGCCAATTTAAAGAGGCGTAGTTTGAAGTTCGAAGCTCATAAAATATTGAAGCGGAATTACCACAGGATGATTGTTGTTTTGAATCTATTCCTTGAGTCACTCAATTAAAACAAGGGAAGTCGTGTATAATTAAGCATTCAATCATGGAAATATATTGGCGAATCATGGAAAGACAAATAGTCGGGTATGATAATATTATCTTATTATCGGGCAAGGTAAATTGAATGGTAGCCACTGTAATGTTGAGTTGTGCAGTAACAGGGTCGCCTCCAGTTGCACTATTTGAAGTCACCACAGCAAGGAGCATTATGAGTCATCGTTGGAATTTATATGGAGTTTTCTTGAGGGTCGAATACTCTTATTAAGTTCTGCCATAACAGATAGGGGAGATTCGTGGTCCTTTCTTGAGACAACGTCAAACTTTCCTACACCAAAAGCATTGTGGTGGAGTTTATCTGTTGCGTCTTCCTTTGAGTTAGATACTATGTGGTTTATATCTGCAGAAACAATCTTGAGATTACCGTATCGTGAACTCCTGAAAGAAGCAACGTCTCATATCAAAGGGGTTGAATCCTTGTTCTTTCCGTCACAGCTTATTCTAGCATTAGTAACGGTGAAAGAGTAGGTGAGTCGGTTCAATACAATTCCAGGTCAGTATAATATATTGAAGAAATCAGAACTTAAGTAATGTAACGCCAAGCTTATAAAGGAGCTGCCAATTGTTCAAGATGACGATAATACTGCTGTTGAGTGAGCAAATCATACTTGACTCCATAAAGATCACAGGAAAAAGATTGGAATCGACAGCACAAAATAAAGGCCTTGGGAGATTATGGTAGCCGCTAATATGGCTGGAAGCCGCCGGATATTGAAGGTAGAAAAGTCTCCATCGATGATTTTGAGGAGTATTTCCAGAGTTTAATCTTATTGAGGGATTCAAACTGGAGAAATGAATTTTTTCGTCACTCAAGTGGTGGACAGCGTGGGTCCCTTTGGCGTTATTATTCTTGGAGGGAGTCGTCTCTAAGTTGGAGTCTTTTGCTGGGTGTCATATCAATTGGGTGCTATTCTAATAGAGTAGGTGTTGAGTTGTTGTGTGAAAGTTGTGAAGATTTAAAAGGAAATTCCCAGGTCAGCATATAAGTTACTTTCATAAATACTAAAAACTAGATTTCTTGTGAAAGGTTGAGTCACAGGCTATTGCAATTAAAATAAGAATTTCTATGATTTTGATTATGAAAACCTTTGTTCTTGGATATTGAGATTTTGGGGTGATTTATCTGCGTCACATGATGTATGTTTTGAATATATTAAACCATGATCTGCAATGGAATAATACTTCCATGTAATGCATTGGATTTATCAAGTACAAATAGTCTTGTTGTTATTCTGTTTATAAAATTCTATCATGCTTTTGGTTTATGTGAGATACTGTCAATGCATAAAGACAACCTTCTACGTATTTAAAGGCAAATCAGGATTGAACTCAGGCAAAACATAGATGAACTGTTTGACGAAATGCTTGAGTAGTCTATTGGGTGAAAATCAATTTTTTTTTGTACAAACCAGGGTAGCTTATTACAAATGCCAATTTTATTACCTCATTGTGGACCACCAGTCATCATCAAGGATTTTTTGTTTCACACCTCTTCCCTCTAGTGTGCTCGACTCATGCCATCTACCCCACTCTGCATTGACCACCATTAATTGTAGAGGCTCTTGGATCTCAATCATCCTCTCTAATAAAATGAAGTAGCTGGCATATCTAGTCTCCACGGGCTTGAGGAATTCCTTCCTCGAAAATGTCCTAAATAAAGCAAGTGAAGTGTGATGGTTGCAAGTGAACATTTGCACATCTCTAGCCTCTGACACCATTGCCTTCACCCAATCTATCTTCCCAATGTCCTTCAAGGTATTGTTCAATGCATGCACACAAGGGTTCCGAAAAATGTGCTTATAAGCACTCTTCACCATCAATCTAGCTAATTTACACACACGGGCTGAATCGGTCACTACCTGCACAACATTAGAGGCTCCAACCTCCTCTATGGCATCTCTCAAAGTTTGAAATTGGAAGGTTGCATCCTTCCTTTTCCTCGAACAATCTATAGCTCTAAGAAAATAAGAGCGTGCTGAACTAGTGACAATAATATTGATGAGTGGCCGTTGTTTGATATCGGTTCACCCATCCATGATTATGGAGCATCCATCTCTTATCCATGTTAATCTCATATCTTCCATCAAAACACTCACCTTGGAGTACTCTCTATCAAGAAGGGTGGTGCGTAGCTTAGTTTCTCCAGGTGGAACATATGAGGGACCAACAACTATAATATCTTTTCACATTTGTTTAAAATATGGCAAACGTGAGACATGAAGTGGTATGGCATTAGTATAAAAAAAACTTAGCAATAGAGGAATCAGCCCCATCTCGTAATTGTATGTTAAACATATCTGCAACATTAATACTTCTCTTCTTTCCCCTAGTAGAACCCTCTCCCGCATGAGAAACAACATCCACTGATCTTGTAGGCATTGGCACACTAGGCTGCAAACTCTCCATTGGAATCCCTTTACCTAATGCCTCCCCCTCCATATGCAATCTAGTTGCCTCAATTTTTTCAGCTTAAGTTATTTTTTTACAACCTTTCACCCCTTGACCACCTATCCACAAAAGAGGGCAATAAACTCTCATATAGCTGCCCCTATATTGTTTGCCATACAAATGACACTCCCATACTCTAGTACCCCCTGAATTTTATTTTTTCTTATCTTTATCGACTCTTGTTACAAATTGTAATAGAGGCTTTTTGGGGTCAAATGGGCCTTTTGCATAGGTTTTGAGGAGTTGGGAAGGAGAATCAAATGGGTTTGAACTTGCTGACCCTGCTACACTCCCACTCTTTGAAGACCCCCAATGTTTGCCATACTTCTAGGTCTACTTCTTTCCTGCATTTGAACTTCAACATCCTCACTATCACTACTCCCACTGCTGCTCATGATTGTTTTTGATAATAATTTCTGATTTCAAAGAGAGCTGCAAGTTCAAATAAATAAAAAAAATCCACAATGCCCTTCCTATGTGTTGAAAAACTTGAAAAATTGGAAAAAAAAATGCAAATACAAATAAAGATGAAAAACATACCTCTAGTGTAGTGGTATTGATGCCCTATTCTCCTCTTCCAACTACTGTTTTCTCCTTTAGCTTGCTGCTCTTCTTTTGCTCTCCTTCACCTAAGTATTCAAATGTAAAAATGAGTTTTTTTTTTTCATTTTGGTTGTTTTAATAGGATTAGGTTATGTTAAAAGGGATGGGGGGGTCCTTGTGGGCCCGCCCATCCCTCTTTTTTAATTTTAAAATGTGTCTTTTTTTAAAATGCAACACAAAAAGCACTGGGCCGTAGGGGACGGCTAGCCATCCCAGGTACGGTTAGGGGACGTCCAGGTGTCCCTTGGCCGTGTTGAGGATTGCTACCCGTCCCCTATGTTTCTGACACGTTTCCTTGCCATTTTGGAAATGTTTCCGAATTTTTTTTGCAAAAGGGGACGGGTAGGGGATGTTTCTTGGCTGTCCCCGTGTCCCTGTACCGTTCCTGGTATGGGAATAGGGGTACAGAGCTAGGGGATGCGTCCCTGTGGAGCATAGTTATTTGTACTTTAATACCATGTTAAAAATTTATTTGAGATAATTGTAGATTGCAATGTGCAAGGTTTTTATTTTTAATTGAGTGGAAATTTGTGATTGTTATTTGTTAGTATTTTAAATGTTAATTTTAAAAAATAATATTTAATTGTTAATATTTTAAATCTATCATTTTAAATATTAAATGTTATTTTCTATCTTCTATAACATACAAATTGTAATTTAGTGGCTCTCCCAAAATCAATTGTTGAGGGTGTAATGTCCCTTGTCCTAATTTGCCCTAGAATTCACCTATTAATCACAAATTCCACAAACTAGGGTTAGGGCTTTCACCTTATCAAATAAATAACTCCTTAATGATGTAATCTTGGGATGAAAGCTGCATTCATCACATGAACAACATTCCCCAATATGTATATATATTTGTTAGCATTAGACAATTGCATCACATTTATAGATTATCAATAATGCAATACCACACCCTCCCCTTTGGCGACTTGTACCTGCTTTCCCCATCCATGTCACAACCTCGGAAGACACTTGCCATCCTGTGGGATTGGGCGGAGGTTGCAAGTGGGCTTTTGGCTCTCTACCACTCCACCTCTGGCCCTTCCCACAGGGTGGGTTTTAGACAGTTAACGTAATACAGTTTCAATCATAGAGATCCTTCTTTATTATCTATAAGTAACATGCATACATAGGTCAATGATTATGTATAGAGATACATTTATTCTTCCTTCTTTATGCAAGACTATACTTATATAAATGTAGGACTATAAGAGGCAGAAATACCCCTGAATATATGCTTATATCTGGTAATAGAACTCTGTGTGATGAACAGATCTGATTCCTTGCTTGTTCTTGGTCTCTATGTTTCTACCTTAATCCCTGGTTTTCCTTATTGTTTTATTATTCATTTCCATTGAGCCCTCTTCTTCTCGTATATTTCAGGATATCAATCTCCTTATCATATTTAGGGGCTGCTGCCTTTCTGAGTGCATTTCATCTACTTATTTCTGACTACTTCCAACCAGACTTCTTCCTTTCTTCCTTCCAAATCTGAGTGTTTCATATTAATGTATCTGTTGCTAGGCTCAGGAATATACCTATACCTGAATGATTCCATGCTTATAGTATTTAATCTGATATATTTAGTCCTTTTTTCCAATCTGCCCTACTATCCTTATTCCTTAATTTCTTTTGTATCAGATCTTTTTATTAATCTTATTCTATTTCCTTCATGTCAGACTTTATCAACTTATTCCTTGGTTGATGGTTTTTCAATTGATGCCTCTCTCTTATCTTCATGATGGGGTGAATAGTCACACCCTTATTATTATTGCATCCTTTACAAAGAATGCATCTTTTCCCCTAATCGCTGCTCTCTTTAATTGCTGTTTTAAAGTTAATTAAATCCTATTTATCTTAGCACTGCCTTTATAAATCATAAGTTAGTTTGTCTATACAACAATCGCTGCTTTTATCTTAAGTTATTTCCTTTATTACTTCCTAAAGCAGCCTGTAACATTGCCCCTCTTTTATAGGAATTGCTGTAATTTAAATAGGCACTATGACTTGGTCTAGCACTGCTGTTCTGAGTTTGATTGCTGCCTTTAATCTTACACATAATCGCTGCCTAAATATAACCATTGCTACTTTATGGAATCGCTGGCTTTCTAAACCTTAATTCTGGGATTTTGTCTTTATTCCCAGGTCAGCAGGTCAACATCTTTTGTCTTATTCATAGGATCAATCAATTGCAGCCTTTGAGCCCTTTAATTGCTGCTCTTAATAATTTCATTGCTTTACTTTTATTATTAATGTTTGACAATTTTAATCGCTATCTTAAGAAGGAATATATATTATATTTCGTTATTTTAATATATTTATTTTATATATATTTATTAATATTTATAATATTATATTATTATTATTTTAATAATACAAAATTGTTAATATTTGTATTTATGTTTTAATATGTATTGTATTTATGTATTTGCATTTCAATGTTTAGTAATTTTAGTGTTACATTTCGGGGACATGACAGAGGGTTGGTGAAACATAAGAAAAAGTGGTCACCAAAATGAAATGGTGGAAAATTGTGAGTGGGTCTCCTTAAAGTGGAGAGCATAAAAGGGGTGTCCTAATCACAAACCCACCTTTTCCTATTTCATTAGGAAGAAGGATAGTGCCACAAGAGATTAGAATTGACTTACAACCCTTTGGTGAGTCAAATCCAAGTTTTGAGAAACTATGTGGACTCTCTTTCCTTGTGATAGAAAAGTGTAAAATATGACTGAAATGCACTTTGGGGAGATAAACTAAAAATACTAAATGAACTCAATTGTGTAATGCAAGACTTGAAATGTGAATTTAAAGCATAATACTAATAGAAAGTACAATTTGTAGGCAGATCTGAGGGTTGTAGGATGATATCTAACAACCTAGAAAATCTTATCCTGAGAAAATTGTAGCAAGACGCATTAGCCAAATCTGGACACCCCCCTATATGATTGAAAGACACTTTTGGGAGATGAATAAAAGTGCTTTAATGACCTGATAATTGAGATCTACCACTTGGAATGCAAAGTATTATGATAATATAATTAGAAATAATCATTAACTAGCAGATCTGAGAAGGTTAAGATGGTTTGTACCCAGCTCCAAAAGTGTTGAATAGGCATCCTATTCTGGTGAATGTGTCGTTGAACTTTTTCTGAAATTTCTTTTTGCAGTCCTTTGATGTTGGATCTAAGGCTCTGATTTCTCCAAGTTTTATTGTCGGAAGGCCGAAAACAAATCCTATAAATGAGTTTCCGTCTCTTGACAACTTTTTGACAGCTTTGACAACTTTGCACTTTTCATCCAATTTCACTTCTCCTTCACCTATAAATCTGCAAACACACAAAGAGGAGAAAAATGTTTGTTTTTGGTGAATAAGGGTATGCCTTGGTCAAACCCTAGTTTGGTAATTAAACCTTGATAGTGAATTGAAATCATGAATGGAAGGAATGATTAGATCTTGCATGGAATGGCTTGATTTGACACTTGATTTCATGCTTGAAAATTTGAAACCTACATAACAATGTTAGCTCCAAAAATATGCATGAATGCAAATAACTTTGACATGATGATCTTGATGTTGATTGCTGCAATAATTGATTGATAAATCTGCTCTTGAATGCTCTTGACAATAATCTTTGCTATAATTTTGCTCCTTCAAAAGGCTTAGCTTTTTAAGTTTTGAATTTGATAAAAAGACCTTGTATTTATAGGTAATTTTCTAATTTCCTGACAATTAAACATCAAAGGTCGACAATTGCATCTTGAATTTGAATTATAAAAATACCTGCCAAAATCATATTAAAAAATGGGGTCCTAAACTGAAGGAGGACCCATTTGCCCTTGGGTAGCGAATGGTTCCTAGGCCTAAATCTAGGACACACATTTTCCAAGATGTCTATTTTGATGTTTGCAATTGTTTAATGTAGGTTCTCCTTTTGGAAAACGAAATTAATTAGGCTTTTAAATGCATAATTGGGTCAATTAGAGGCTTAATTAAGTCCAATTAATTAAGGGGATGCTAACATAGTGTGAAAATGTAAAGGAGTACATTTTCCAACACTATAGTTGGAAAAATGTAACCTGCAATGGTAACAGCCTCAAATGTTACTTGTGTGGTCATCTTTTTACCTAAAGTTAATAAGGGTAGTGGACCGCTTACTTGGCATTTTAGGGGGATGAAGAGGGGGTGTTATTTCATGCAATTCAATGACTAGAGATTAGAACTGCTTAGGGAAAGATCAAGCCTCTTCAATTGTAGGAAAGATGATATTGACACAAGAAATAGAGAATACAAGAGGATATGGCTAGGTTCATGGCATCTTCTGTGACTTTCTCTTTTAGTATGTTTGATAGGTGGATCAATAGGGAGTGGAATATTTAATAGCTTGCGGAAACCAATAGAAGAATAAAATGTGGATTATGCATTAGTGGATTTGTTTTATTTAAGTGTCATTCTATTCATTGTGGCTAGAAATCCACATTTATGAAATGCAATAGTGGATTTGCTAGTTGTAGAGTTTGGCAAAGGGTACACACCTCCCAGATGAGAGGGCTTTTAGAACAAATATTTTGTAGAGGTCAAAAGATAGGGTTACTAAGAAGTTAGTTGAGGTCAAGCTCAGCCTCTTGGAGTGCAAAAGGTTATACTATATTGAGTGATGGATGGTTAGATATATGTCAAAGGTCATTGATTAATGTTTTGGTGGCTTGCCTTAAAAGTGTTATGTTCTTGAAGGTGATTGAGGACATAAACCATAAGAAAATTTATAATTTGTTTTTTAAAATATTAAAGGAAGCCTTTCTTGAAGTAAGTATGGAGAATGTGGCTTTACTATATTGAGTGATGGATGGTTAGATATATGTCAAGGCCATTGATTAATCTTTTAGTTGCTTTCCTTTAAGATGTTATGTTCTTGAAGGTGATTGACACCATGAACCATAAGAAAACTTCATAGTTTATTATTAAAATGTTAGAGGTAGTTGTTCTTGAAGTAGGTGTGGAGAAAGTGGTTCAAGTAGTTATTGATAGTGCTGGAAATTGTGTGGGAGCTCATGTATAGCCCATTGTTTAGATTTGTTACTTCATTTCTTGGCTAAATTCCCATGGGCACATTTAAAGCAATTCATAGAGGGAGAGAAACTACAAATTTGATAAGAAATGAATATCTCACATTGAATTTTTACAAGCAGCATAAATCTAGTGAATTGTTGAGGTCTTATGAAACAAGATTTGCTTCATTTTGTATCACTTTGAAAAGAGTGGTTGAAGAGAAAGTAGCTCCAAGGTTTATTATTTGTTCCAAGGACTAGGAAAATTATATTATTTCTAGATGTCCTAAGGATAAGATCATAGAGAAAATTATTTTAAACAACAATTTTAAGAAAGTGCAATAAAGGTTTTAAATGCGTGGATCGATTATTGATGTGTTGCACATGGTTGATGACGACACCTCTTGTCTCAATATGCTTTATGAGAGCATGGACCATTGTGAGGAAGTGGCTCAAAAAACACTCAATAATGTGGAAGCAAACTATATGGAGATATGGACAGTTGATTCCATATGGAAAATGATGTACACACCTTTTACATGTAACAACTTAGAGCCTAAGCTATTTCAAATTGATAGACAAAGTTCATGTGAAGTAATGACAGGGTTTTATGAAGCCATTGAGAATTTTGACTCAAATTCATTAGTTGCAAGTCTAATTAGAGATTAATGTTGGAAATATAAGACAACAAAAGGTATGTTTAAAATCTCAGTAGCCAAATATGATATGTCACGAGTACATACTCCTGAATTACAACTACAATGCTTTGCCGTATGAATATTGTGTAAGGAAGCAAGTTCATTAGCTTGTGAGAGGAATTGGAGTTGTTTTGGCCATATTCATTCCAAAAAGGAGGAGCAAATTGTTGTTTGGAATGTTGGTGTTGATGTTCTTGTACAGCGTCGGTCTCTACTTCCAGCCGATCTCCTTTACATGTTGAATAAATTAGATAATAGCCTTTGACTATCTAATTTATATATATATTGTGATTTAATGAAGAGGCACGATTTCTTAAGAAGATACAATTTAATTAAAGGCCGACATCATTTGTTATGAAGGATTGTAATTTGTTTATTGAGGCCGACATCCATGAAGAGACGGGATTGACTTTTTTGATGATGAATCGAGTAGCGCATATAGTGATGGTGATGCTGCATCAACTCAAGCAAGTGCTCTTGATGACTTGGAACTTTTTTGGAGTTTTAGAGTCTTAATTGTTGATTGCCACTTTTTGACAATTTTTTTTTTTTATTGTAGTCATGATTTCAAATGTTTCTCATAATTTTAGCTTTGGTAAGCTGATTATGTTTTATAATGGTGGCATCTTTTTAAATAGATTACAAAATTATTTAGTAATGTTCACCGATTTTGACAATTTTGTGGATTTATTTCCTATAGCGATATATATATTTTTTTGCAAATTTATTCAAATTTAATCAATTTTTTTTTTGAATTTTGTCTTTGCTGACATTGAACACAAACACAAAGTTTGTGTCATAGCTTGTTAGTACAGATCCTAAAAGGCTAAAAGCATCTATATTGACTTTCATTTCTCTCAACAACTATTAAATTTTTTCTTACAGTCTGAAAACTGAGATATTGATCAGACATTTATTTCATGCTTGTTAAAGCTCACGAGTTCACAGAAGGGACACGTCCCTTTTTTAAAGTTGTTTGATCAAATTAATATCTTATTTATGCCATGAAACAAACAAAATATATTGAAAAGATGTAGTGAAACATATTACCATTTTTATAGAAAAGTGAATCAAATTTGAGCTTCATTTTTAATTTTGTTCTTAATTGTGCATACTGGGACTCCTAATTAATTGTGTTTCTCAGATAGATTGTAATTGAGTTTTATGTCTAGTTTTTTCACTTTAATGCACATATGATTAACAAGGGCATAATAAATGATTATTGTTGTTCCTCTTCAATAGCAAGTGGTTGTTTCAATTCAATTAGGTGCTTTGAAAAAGTGGGCTTCAGCATATGTTCTAATACTTTCATGGTAGAGCATATTTATTTAGGAATTGTTGTATGATTGAGACATAAACATCAATTAATCTATGGATCTTGAATATTAATTTAGGTATATCTTCCTTTCTTAATGTTAAATTTAAAAAAAAAATCCCTTACCAGAGCAAAAGTAAACTGTAACTCAGGTTTATTAACTAAACATATATATGAAATGTTTTGTCATTCATATTGGATTCCAAGTTCCAACAAAACTTCAGAGGAAGACAAACAATTTATGAATAGTAGCCTCTTAACAGTCCACACTGGTAACATTTACAACCATTATACTGATTAACGTTACTTAAAATGATCTTCAATTGACATAGATATTCCACAGTATGATTTACTAACATGAGGCCTTTGCCATACTCAACACAGCCACTACAGACATGTGACTACTTAATCAACCCACACACCCATACTGCAATCAAGAATCAAGATCATTAAACATACAACTGTTAATGATTCTAAGAAGCCAATTATTATGTACTTGAATTCTGAGATGTTAAAAACTTGCAAGTAAACAACATAAGCAAGTAATAGAAGCAACATCACATGAAAACGACATAAGACATGATTCACCCTGGAAAAATCTAATTTGGAATAAAAATTTCATGCAAATTACCCACTAACAATTAATAAATACAAGTGTTTTTTCCTTCATGAAGGCACTCTAGATGTATTACATAACTCAAATGCATCCTCAATCCTCCAACTAAGCCTATCACATCTGTAACATAGTGAATTATTGAAATCAACAAGCTTGGTCCCTTCTCAAAGGTCTAAGATCACCTAAATACAAGACACTCTCTCACTTGCACACAGAAAAATAAATACATACTGTTGGAAAATAGTGCATAATGTAGGTTGATAGATAATAAATAATAAATTAACATAATATTGTTAATTTATTATTAGGTGTTAGCTATAGTTAGGTGTGGGTGGTTATAGGAGAAGTCCTATATATATATGTAATTCATAGAATGTAAGTGTGTTGAAGGTGAATGATTGATTTGTGGTGTTAGAGCCTTTGGCTCTCCCCTGTCTCTCCTTTGTCTCAAATTGCAATATGGTATCAGAGCAGGTTTCTTCTTGGACCTCTCTCTGATCACCCTCCGTTCATTTGTTTCTTCCTCTCAGCGGTGCTTACAATGATATTGCAGTGAAGTCTACTTGCAACTGCTATTGATTTCCACCATTCTTGCATCTTTCTACAGGTGAGCAATGCAGACCATGTGTAAAACCCTTTTGACTCCATCATCCATATGCATTTCTTCTTTCTCTCCATTATGTTCATTCTTGCCATAGTTTAAACACTCCATTCTGGTCATTGTTATCATCCCAAAAGATAAAAATAAAATTTCCTATATTAGCTCTAAATGGGGGTGTTGGAAAATAATGCATAACATAGGTTGATAGATAATAAATAATAAACAACATATTGTTAGTTTATTATTAGGTATTAGTTATAGTCAAGTGGTTATAGGAGAAATCATATATATATATATATGTAAGTGTGTTGAAGATGAATGATTGATTTGTAGTGTTCTTTGTCTCAAATTCCAATACATACATAATATTTCCTAAAAACATGGTGATGAACTGCGACCTTTAATTGCCACAACTGCTGGGGTGGGATATAATACATTGAGTCTCTCAATGAGTCCACCCACTTTGGCAAATACCTCAACGTATGTATTTATGCCCAAGGATGAGTATAGGAGTTGCCAACTGGCATTAAAATGTTTTCCCATACAGAGAGACAGAAGAAGAACCAATTCACTTGGAAAATTTTCGTTTCTACTATTTTGTCATTGAAACTTTCTGTCATGCTTTGTTACATTGTGATATTTTCGGCCCCAACTGAAATGGTAACATTATTTTGGCCCCATTTGTAACTGTCATTGATACAATCTCCTCAACTTGCAGAGGCTATAATTTTAATATATGGACCCAAAATGAGCTGCTATTTTTTTTGGAAATGCATAATTTTTTGGGAGGAATCCAAATATGTAAAAATATTTAACATTAGATGTCTCTCCTTTATGCAGTTTCTCCCTCTGCAACAAACCTGTGTTTAGAATGTTATATTTAGCCCAATTGAAACTGAATATTTATCCAATCAAATTCGGATCACCAAAACATAACCAGGAGATATTTACACTATAGTACAGTTCTCATAATTGTCTAGCATTTGTTTTGGTAGTTTCATTTTCAACTTGTGCTGCCTTATCAAGAATTTGATGCTCTGTTGGTAACATCTGCATTCATGAAGGTTGTGCTAGTTTTGTTTGTTGCTTTTAATGTCTCTGATTGCAGTATTGCTTTCAGTTTCTTTGGTGATGTTTAATAAATTTAGCTGTACAAAGTTGTTGGCTAAGTTGTTTTAGCCTTTTAGGCGTGGATTGCATATTTTTGATAATTAAAAGAAAATTTGATATACAAAACTATGGAAATCTAGCAGGCAAGTTTTGGAATTGGGGGAAGGAGGGAACCAAGCCATCCTTTGACAATTCGTCCATCACTACCTCCTTTTTTAGCTGGTCATCCAACTGTTCCACCACACAGAAGGAGAGATGCAGTTTCAGGAAGATGGCATCGTGCATCAGGGAGACCATTTCGTGGTAGCAGATTCCAATTCCCGTCACATATGAATATAGAAATGGTAAAAATATCCAAGGAATATAATTATTACTTTTTTCTACTCCATGATCTTGTATAATGAATGCTATTTTTAATTTTTGGTGACCTATTTTAGAGAGTAGATATGTTGGAAGCAATGGAACATGCTGTTGAAAGCAATGTCACTCATCGGTTCCTTGCTGGAGTTCAACGCGACTTCAATGAGTAAGTTCTCCAATTTACCATAGTTTTGTTTAAGGGATGCATTTTTTAGTAAAGAAAATTGAAATTTTTGTTTTTTCCTTGCAACTTATCACCAAATTTTTTCCAGTTAATTGTTGAATAATATGGGTAATAGGAAAAGACTATTGAACCCATCTAAAGCTTTGCGCTTGTTAATTTTTGATAGCTTAGCTGCTGTTCTTTTCTAGCAGGTGCAACAGTTAGACTTAAAGTTGGGTGTAGAAACATCTTATGTTTAGCAAATTAAATTGCTTTAGAAGGATACTTTTATATAATGTTAGCTTTCCTAAATTTAGAATATTATGTTGAGTGTTAGGTTTCCTAAATTTAGGTGTAGGTGTCTAGGTTAACTTTTTGATGTTTTTAGTTTGTTTGATATCTTTCTTTTAGTTTTTATTATGTGCGCAAGAGTAGTTCTTTTTTTTTGTGTGTGCAGAAGTGTAGTATATTTTTGGTCCTATTTTTTAGAGGGATACAAGTGACAGGAAATGTGATAAATTTCCAACTTCAATTAGTGCTTTAGTTTTGTTTCTGTGCTCCCAAGTCCGAGGTCTATTTAATGACCATGGGTGCTCACTTTTATAGCACATAAAAGTTAAGAATAAGAAGAATATCCAGATCGCAAGTAAAATAGTTCTGATTTCATCTTATTTGTTAGTTTTGGTACTTTTACCAGTTTTGTTTTGTAGGTTAATGTGATTAGATAAGTAAATGTCCATGAGTGACCAGAAGTAGTTCAGTGGGACTCAAGAATACACTAGTTTACAGTAGAAAGCTCTAGGAAGAGAACATCCTAGGAAAGAAAAATAAAAGGAACAAAAGTACAAAAAACAAAATGAAGTACAGAAACACCACCAAGTGGTTAAGAAATCAATAGAAATAGCCATTTGAGGGGAATGATATCCACAAAAAACAAGGGTCAACGAAGACAAGAAGGATAGGATTCAAATTTCAATAAATATCTTTGTTGGGATTTGGAAGGGAGCAATAATCGATGCTATCACTAGTCACTATGAGGAGACCAATACATGATCTGGTAATGCTCACTTGGGAGTGTCTAAAGTTAGTGGGGGCAGCAATGGTTATGAAGGAGGGAGCAAAACACTTCCTCTAGAGCCTCTTCTAACATCCTAGGAAAGTATAACTCTCATAATGGTGAAAAAAATTGTGATGTGTTTGCTCTTGTGACTCGGGGGGTGGTCAAGAAGGAGCAAAGCCATGATGTCGAGGACTAAAACCACATTGTTGAGGGACAACATGCAGGGGCATCTGAAAAGTAGTGCTATGTTGGGAGAAACATAATCTCATAGGCCTATTTGCCTCCATGTGTGAAATAGTGGTATCCAAAGGGAGTTGGAGATAGTGAAGACAGTGAATGATACCATCCACCACTTCTAGGAAATGTTCTATGTTAAAAACAGGCTTGAGGCTAAGCAACTTAGGGGGAGAGGTCCAGGTGACCTGGATGTATTGTTTGTAGATATCCTCTTTGCCAACTTTAGAGATGACCTGTTTTGAGGGAAGGAGTTGACAGGGGGCATCCAAGGAGTACAGGGAAGGAGGTAGTGTATCAATAGAGATGTTGATAGATAGAAGGAGCAAGCTACTCTTAGAAGACAACAATTTTTATTGACGTTTCAGTTTTTTGATGCCTCAATGGAGATACCGGTAGATAGGAGCAAGCTAGTCTCAAAAGAAAAACAATTTTGATTGATGTTTCATCTTTCTGATTAAGTTACTTTTTGAGTGCAGAATTTGTTTACCATGATTTGAATTATACATGGTAATAGAGCATGATAACTGAAATCTTCTACTCCATGAATGAAATGTGCTACTACCTATGAGAGGGAATTGCCAGAAGATATTAGTACTCCAGTGATGGAAGTAATCTGAACCTATGAGAGGTTGTAGGATGTGGTGCCCTAATTGCTCTAGTGACTAGAGTGTTGATTTGCACTTTTGATAGGCTGCCGATTTGATTTATTTTCAGCTGAGTGGTTTCTAGAAGAATTTGACTTTTATGTCTATGTGGACACCAAGGTTGCACCTATTGTTGATGTTGTCTAGATGGCTGAACATAAAAAAAGATGGCGAAGGTAGAGCAAATCATCTTAGATTTAGTGATGTTTGATTTTATCCTCACATCGTAGAGAAAGAGAAGACAACAAAGGACATGTATGATGCCTTGATGATTCTATATTAGAATGTGAACATTGGCCATAAGATGCTATTGAAGAACAAGATTAGTGCCACATGTATGAGTGACATAGACACAGTAGCCACCTACTTAATGAAGATCACAAAACTTCATGATCAACTTCTATATTCAAAGTAAAGGTGTTAGATGAGAAGTTGGTGCCCATTGCCTTAAATGGGTTCTCTCCATTCTGGGATCCTTTTGTTTGGGGTGTCTATGCTTGTGAGAAGCTTCCTACTTTTGAGAAGCTTTGAATGATTTCATCCAAGAAGAAACCATATTTAATTTAATTTAGTTAGAATAGAAGATAGTCAGGCACAAGCTCTCATCAAGAAGACAAGGAAAGGTGGCAAGAAATGACTTTAGAAGGGTCATAAAGGAAGGAGGATGAAGCAAATTCTTCTTAATAGGGGAAGAAAGACTTGAGCCATGTGTTTCAAATGCCAAAAGAATGACCACTATGCTTCTTCATGTCCCGAGAAGAAAAAGGAGAAGGGCAGGCAACAATAGAAGTAGTTTGCAGGGATTGTAGAAGTTTTAGTATAGTAAACTTTCATTCAAGTTTGAGACAACCTTCTCCAAGGTGTCATGCTTATCCATTAACACCATTTTTGGTGTAGGGTGGTATGTGGATAGTGGAGCATCAAGACACATGACGTTCAATATGAAGGCTTTCAACTTACTTCTAGAGCAGAAGGCGAGTATATAGGTAGAGCTTGGTGATGATGCTACATATCTTGTTATAGGGGCTGAAATTGGTTCTTTCTGCATGCCTTGAGGTGATGTTCTTGAACTTTAGGATGTTTAACATATTATTGGATTAACTAAGAATCTACTTTTAGTTTCTGCCATGACAAATTTGATGTGTGTGGCTAAGTTTGATGATCCACAAGTTATCATTAGAAATTGTAGCCAAGAACTTGATCATGTATTAGCCAAAGGTATTCAAAAGGGAGGTTTTCATAAGTTGATTTATAATCTAATCAGATAGTAAGCCTTGAGACATGATAGTGACATTGTGTGAGCTGTGGCACAAAAGATTTGGCCTCTTGCACTATGTAGCTCTACCTCTCTTGAAAGATATGGTGCAGGGATTGCCTAACTTCAAGGTAGAGAAAATTGAAGCCTGCAAGGGTTGTCCACTTGGCAAGCACATGAAAACTACTTTTCTTAGTAGTAAGAACAAATCAAAAGGGATTCTTGATATGATTCATTTAGATGCTCATGGAGCTATGTTAGCGGCTTCGTTGGCAACTTTGTTTCATTTACTGATGATTCTTCAAGGAAAACTAGGATTTATTTCATGAAACCAAATATTAAGTTTTTGGGAAATTTCAGGAGTTCAAAAGCTCTTGCGGACAATTAGACAAGAAGATTAATGTTTTGAAGTCTAACAATGGAGGTGAGTATATTTCCAAGGACCTTGATGCCTTTTGTAAAGATTTAGGGATCAAGAGGGAGTTGACTTTGTCTTATAACTCAGCAGAATGGAATTGTATGGAGGAAGAGTAGATCAATTATAGAGACAACAAAGGCTATTCTATGTGAATTACATTAGTGATATGAGATTTCCACAATCCATCATGAATGTAATTATGTTGCTTCTGGATTTGATTGTGTGCAAGATTTTCATCAACATTTTGGATCACACTTCGTGATCCATCATCAGGATGCAGAAGAGAGCATAAGGAGTGAAAATGCTAAGTTGCAGACCCAACATTGCATAAAAAAGCTGGAAAGAGGGAGGTGGCCACCCTTATCTCTCCTCCCTCTTTCCAACCTTTTTATGCAATATTGGGTCTGCAACTTATCATTTTTACTCCTTATGCTCTCTTCTGCATCCTGATGATGGATCATAGAGTGTGATCCGAAATGTTGATGAAAAACTTGCACACAATCAAATCCAGAAGCAACATAATTACATAAATTAGATTTACCCGTGTTTCTTTTGGGTAAAGGCATGCGACTATGTTTTGTACATAATAAACTAGTGTCTTCACAGGGTGTTGAAGGACAAAATTCTAGAGGAAGCTTTCAATGGAGAGAAACTTGATGTTTCTCATTTTTAGGTATTTGGGAGTCTTGTTTGCATTCATAGGCCAGAAGAGAAAATGACAATCCTCCAATCTAAAGGGTGTCTTCTTGGGATATAGTGAGTCTTCGAAGGCTTACAAAGTCCATTTTTCATCGCAACAAAAGATAGTAGTGAGCCAAGGATGTGAAATTTGATTAGGACGCTTGGTCTTCTAAGTCTCAAGGGCTTCCCATGGAGGTTGATGTAAGTGAATAGGTTGCCAACTTCTAATCAGCAAAATAAAGTAGTACTAATTGCAGTTCAAAAGGATTCTAGTACAACAATGTACACCATAGTGCTGCCTAAAATAGCCAGGAAGCTTAGATGGCTCATTCAGACAGTAGAGGAGGCACAAAATCAAGTAGGAGCACCGGAAACTTCTTTTACATTAGTGGTCCACCTAAGAAGTTTCCAAGTTATGTTGGATTGGTGTCTTCCATCATTGAAGCGGATAATTTTAGTTTTGAAGAGGCAAACTCATAGCTGGTTTGGCGATATGCCATGATAGAGGAATATAACTCCATTAACTTGAATGATGTTAGCGAGATTGTGCCTAGTCCAAATAGATTGATTCAAGGTGGTTGTACAAAGTGAAGTATGTAGCAGATGAGATTATATAAAATTCAAGGCTGGATTTGTTGCATGAGTGTTATCTTAAAAGAGATAGAGTTGATTATGATGAGACTTTTGCTTTAGTTGCAAGGTACACTTCTATTAGGGTAATTATGCCCTTTGCATCTTATTTTGGTTTGTCTTTATATTATATGGACATAAAAACCATTCTTATGAATGAGAACATAGAGGAAGAAATATATGTAATTCAGCATAGAGGATTTGAGGTGCATGGATGAGAAACCTATGTATGTAGGTTGAGGAAGGCCTTTTATGGGTTGAAGCAAGCGCTTCGTGCTTGGTACTCTTGGATTTAAGAGTGCTTGTTAAGTTTGGGCTTAGCCAGAATTATTGTAGATCCTAATTGATATTATCTATTTCATAAATCTGCTTTGTTGTAGTTTTGTATGAAGATGGTTTTATTTTTATACTAAGTAGTGAGAAACTCGTAGGATGGCACAAGAGGGAGTTGGCATCTGAATTTGATATGAAGGATATCGTCCTTATACACGTTTTCTTGGGTCTCGAAGTGTGGCAAGGGACAAGAGAAGTCTTTCTAAGTCAAGGGAAATGCACAATAGAGATTTTAAAAAGATTCCACTTGATGGATTGTAAGCCCTTTGGTACTCCAATGATTCCAGATCTTAAGTTGGCTGTATATTTAGAATTAAATTTGGTGGATCATTTTGTTTACAGGCTGTTGATAGGTTTTCTGAGTTCTCATGTACTTGGTATATACTGGACCTGATATTTGTAGTGAATACATTGAGTTAGTTTATGGTTGCATGAAAGGAAGTTTGTTGGTTTGCTGCGAAAAATATGTTCCAATATTTGAAGGGCAGAATTCATTATGGATTTAAGTATGATGGAGACAGTTAATGTTGCATGGCTTTGTGGATTTAGACTAGGTAGGTAATTCTAGTGCTAGGAAGAGCATTTTAGAGTTATGTTTCAGCTTGGGCCCTAGTTTAATGGGAAACAAGTAGTAGTAGCATTATGCTCAGCCGAGGCAGATTGTACGTTACTATGTAGCAGCTTCTACTAGATGTGAGGTTATCTGAATTTGCAAGTTGATATTATAAATCACTGATCAAATGTTGGAGCCAACTTTAGTATACTGTGACAATTAGAGTTGCATCAAACTCTTTGAAATTCCGGTATTTCATAATTTCTCCAAGCATATAGATATTTGTTATCATTTCTCCATACACAGTTCAAAAGGGAGCAGTAGTTCTTCATTATATATCCTCAGATGAGCAGGTTGCAGACATTGTGACAAAGCCTTTGTTAAAAGGAAAGTTTGAGATTCAAAGAGCTAAGTTGGGTTTGGTGGAGAACAACATTCTTGTGAAGAGGGTGTTAATTTTTGATTGCTTTGTTGCTGTTCTTTTCCAGTTGGCGCAACGGGTAGTCTTAAAAGTGGGCATAGAAACATCCTTTGTTTAACAAATTAATCTGCTATAGATAGACATTTTTATTTAGTGTTAGCCTTCCTAAATTTAGTAACATGTTTCTGTCTAGTCAAGTCTGATGTTTTTAGTTTGTCCTTTTTTTTAAGTTTTTATGCTGGGCGTGGAAGTAATTTTTTGTTCTGTTTTGAGAGAGATTCTAAGTGATGGAAATTGAGATAAGTCTCCAGCATTAATTAGCACTTTAATTCTGTTTTTGTGTGCTCAAATCAGCAGGTCTTTTTTAATGACCATGGGCACTCACTTTTGTTGGAAAATTGTCATTGATGTCAAGCAGATGCATGACTGAAGATAAGTGATAGCATATTTGAAAGGTAAAGGTATGGATTACTTTCTTCTAAATTGTCATTGATGTCAAGCTAAGAATATAGAAGATTTATCATATGCTTTTTAGAATACAATAGATCATTGAAGAAGATTTATTTGCGGTGTATGAAGAAAGAAGAAGAGGGTGTGTGTGAGAAAGTATAATATCATAAAGACACCAACAGATCCAAGTATAAGAAGATCTGATTTTTAGGAAGTTTATATTCAGATTTGAAGATGGAATTGTGAGAAGTATCATGGCAGATTTATAAAAGATTGTGTGAACAAAAGCAAGTAATAAGAGATATATTTTCTGAGTGATAAGGAAGAGAAGGAGCAGCACTATGAAGTGCAAATCTAATTTATATTAAGAAGATATATGTGTGATGAAGTGTGAAGAATAAAAGTAATATCTGAAAGATATACATGCAGATATAAAAGAAGTATAAATACAGATTTAAGAGAAGAGTTTATGGCAGGTTTGTGAGAAGAGTATGCTGATATAAAAGAAGAAGATCTAGCAAAGATAAAGGAAGAATTTGAGTAGAAATATAGGAGGAGTCTATGCAGAGATAGAGGACAAAGTTGGGCAGATCTCAAGGCAGAAAGTTATGAGAAGTTGATGCTATGATTATGACCAGTTTTGTGTGAAGAAGTGGTACATAGTTTGGATCAGATTTGAAGAAAGAGAGTAAGCATAATTGTAATCAGATTTGAAAAAACAAGTTGTGCATATGTTGGATCAGATTTGAAAGGAAGAACATAGTGTGATTCGGATCAGATTTGAAAGAAATATATTTGAGCAAGCAACATTGTTTTTGAAGTTATTATCTTTTGCTAAGTTGGTGCTTGGCAAGTGGGGGTTGGTGCCTCCAATAGGTTGATGCCTACGAATTGAGGGAGTTGGTGCTTCTTGTAGGTTAGTGCCTACAAAACAAGTTAGAGGTTGGTGCCTACAACCATTGTAATTCACATAAATATATAAAGTACATTATTTGTACTGTGGCTTTCTCCCATAAGGGTTTCCACGTAAAATCTTGGTGTCAATTTGTTATTTTCTTTCATGGTTGATATTGTGTTAGAGTTTAATGTTGATAAAAGTTTAGAGGGTAAATTTTTTGTTAATATACTGATTCAGCTCCCCGCCCGCTCCCCCTCTCAGTATATTTTTGTGCTCTTCAACTTTTGTAACACAAAAGAAATCAGAATAAGAAGAATATTCAGACAAGAAGTAATATAGTTCTGATTTAATCTTTTTGGTTGGTTTTTGTACTTTCAGCAGATTTGTTTGGTAGGTTAACATACTCAGAAGACAAAAGTTTTGATTGATGTTTCAGTTTGCTGATCAGGTTATTTTTTGAGTGCAGTATCTGCTTATCATGGTCTAAATTTTAACAGCTCTTCTAGAACTTGCTTGAACCCATATAAATGATGCCTGGTAATGACCTTGGCCTCAATCACAAAGTTTTCTATCATTAGAGTGTTTAGATTATGGAGTAATAATTGGTACATAAAACTTTGGGATTGATGGTTGGAAGTGATTACAAGAGCCCAGCACTTAAGCTGGCAAAATATTTTTGCAGGGACATCTCAGTGAGAACTACCTTTATATCAGATTGACAAATTCAGAATTGCAACTACCCCTTTCGAATCACACGCTTTCTGCAAATAAGATAAAATTTTAAATCTAATCAACTTCTAAGCTATTCACTGTTCAATCATGAATGTTTCATAACTGTATTCCCCCAAGGGTAATCATTTTTCAGGAGAATAGAGGAGAGACCATGTGACCTGGCTTTGGTGCTATACCACAATGAACATTTGACATTTTAGGGCCTGTCATGGAATAGGCACCTTGCTTCTGGGTTTCCTAAATGGACCAATCTTTGATCCAATGCCAAATCATTCTGCAATCAAGAGGATGTAGAACCTTTCTTGGTTTCAATCCAGGCTTTCCAAATCCTATAAATTCTGAATAGTAAGTCATATAATCTGGAATTTTTTTTAAAGTTTACGTCAACAAAGGAAATTGATGAATTCTATATCCTGTCTTGCCATCACCTAACAGGGATGAAAACATAAGAGAACTTTCTTGCTGAATTCTATTTATTGATGAAGGTATCACATCACTAAGATGGGTATGAAAAATAAGTAGAATTACTTAAACAAATATTTGGACAGAGTTGAAATGAGGACAAAGATCTTATGAGGCATGGCCCCCGTACACAACAATTAAGATTGTAGAACAGGACTGTAGGTATGGTGCACAGAGAGGAGAAGCTGCAGAATGAGGTATGGACATCTATCACTGCATAAATTGATTTAAAAATGATTGGTGGAAAAAAATAGGAGTGTGGATGTCCCTCAAAGCATAAAGATAGAGGAATTTTATCAGATGAGAGGGGGATTTAAGAACAAAATGCATCGCTTTATTTGCTTTCTTCTTGCAAAGACAATAATGGCGAATGGGTGTAACCATAGTTAGCAGACTCGCCGAGTACTCGGCAAAACTTTCCAAACTCGCGAGTCTTTTGGGCAGCCGAGACGAGTCGACCAGACTCACGAGCTGAGTCTTAGAGAGTCTTTTCGAGTACTTGGCCAAGTCTTGGTTGAAAACTTGCCTACTCTCGGGTTCGGACGCTCAATTTGTAGGGAAAACGTGCAGGCAGCATTTTAAGTAAAAAAACATAATTTTTTTTCATTTTTATCTCTTATTTGCCCATTTCATCGTGCCAAACATCAACCTAGCAATTCAACGAGTTGTGAAGAGAAGTTTTTAGAATCGAAAGTTTACATTAGGAGGGGAAAGCGAAAGATGTAGATTGTATTTGGTTTTTTTTTCATTTTGGCATACCATTATATGTAAACATTTATAAATTTATAATGCTGTTATACATTTGAAACTATGAAATTTCAAATTTTGAGAGTTTGAAGATCGTATGACATGTGTAATGTTTGAATTATGACAAATTGATAGTCAAATTAGGCTTTAATGTTGTCTAAATGTTTTTTTTTTGGTGTAATTATAAGGTTTTGTTTTGCTGAGTCCATGCCGAGTTTTTTGCCAAGTCTGTGCCTAGTCTTGAGTTCGAGTCAAAATTTTGGGTTGTCGAGTTGATTTTGAGTTCGAGTCGTAAAATTATGGGTGTAACTGTGTAACAACTTTGTCTCCTACATGATTAGCAATTTGAATCTTGGCATAGCAAAGGCAAGGAGCACGACTTTAGAGCTCACCACAGGCTTGTTGCATTGAAAATCTATGTTGGAATCTTGGATAGAATCTCATGAATTAGTTTGGATGATCCTCAAGAAATCAATCCTTGGTGAGAAGATGGAACAAAATGTTTGCCTTCCTCTCATCACCCTGGGGCATCACAAGATGAGAGGGGACATATTTGATAAAATATTCGATGTATTAAACAGAGGAACGAAAGTTCCTTATATAGATTTACAAGAGACGATGTTTCTAAAAGAAACAATTGTAGACTGAAGACAAATTTAGAAACTATCTAAACTAACTAAAGACGACTAAGATGACCATTACATTATTTAATATATTTAACACCCTCCCTTAATGGTCATCGTTCTAACTACCCACAGAAACAAAGAACGTTCTGCCACAAAAGACAAGAGCCTGCCACCAACTCTGCCACTTGAGATGAGTCTGCCACCAACCCTTCCAGAAACTGCGGAACTTCTAGAACTAATCACAAAACATCCAACTTGATGTTGGGTAACAAAGCTGTCCCTCCCTGTAGCCAGAGACACACTAGGGACACACCGAGAACAACACGATTTTGAGGAAAAATCGGCAAACCCTCCAAACTTTTGTAGATGAGCACGATGCCCCAAAACAAATTGCAAGAAACCACAATTTTTGAGGACAAAATCTCAAAACCCTGAAGCCGAAGTTTACAAAGCATTGTTTTTTCGGAAAAAAACGGTAAAAACCCACAAAGAAATCCAAGTAGCTGGCACAGAATCCGAAACACGGATCGGCATACAAAACATCGTTTTTAAGGAAAAATGGTAAAACCCTTTCATGATTTTTCAGGCAAAAATCAGAAAACCTCACAAATTTTTTTCAGGAAAAAATATTAAAAACCCTCCAAATAATTTTTAAGGAAAAATTTAAACCCAACAAATAATTTTTAAGGCTAAAAATTCTAAAACCCATCAAATAAATTTTTTTAAGGGCGAAAAATTATAAAACCCCCAAAATAATTTTTATGGACAAAATTATTAAAACCTGCCAAAATAATTTTTAGGAAAAAATTATTAAAACCCTCAAAACAGATCCCATCCTTGTAGGAGGAAAAATGCATAAAAAAACATGTCTAAAAATGAAGATTTTCTCAGAAAATTCGACATTCGATATAGAAAAAGACGCCTAGAAGAAAGCAACAAAATGCAACCACCAAGGGCTGAAATCCGCAGCCAAATAGGTGATGAAAGTCGCGCCCAAATACAAGTCAAAAATGCGTCAGAAAAATAAGGAGAAATCGTGCCAGAAAAATAGACGCCCACGAGAAATGATGAAAACCCTCGCCCTCAAATAGACCAAACGCACCCAGATTATCTCAGAAATTGTGTCCTCAAGGAAGAAACACACGCGCTAGAAAACACAACCAAAAGCTCGGCTAAGAGAACTGAAAATTGCGTCCAAACGTATAGAAAAATCGCGACCTCAGGCAGATAGAAAAAAACACGCCAAAAACACAGAGAAAAAGACATTGCACGATTTTGACCGGAAGCATCCACGATTCAGCAACAAGAGGGTTGCGTTTTTCAGTGAGAAATACTCACGAATAACAAATAAACAAAAAACCCTCGACTCAAAATTTCTTTCGAAATTTTAGAAAAATAAATTTTGTTTTCCTCAAAAACCCTGAGCCCTCCCGTGAGGGAGTTAGACCCAGACCGACTCCGCTCTGATACCATGATAAAATATTCGATGTATTAAACAAAGGAACAAAAGTTCCTTATATAGATTTACAAGAGACGATGTTTCTAAAAGAAACGATCATAGACTGAAGACAAATTTAGAAACTATCTAAACTAACTAAAGACGACTAAGATGACCATTACATTATTTAATATATTTAATAATATTTGCACTACTTGATACATGAGAGTAATATTGGGGTGAGTGAGTTAAAGGACTTGTTAGAGTTGAGTGATGGTGGTAGGTGCGAGGTGTGAGAGTAGAGGGATGAGGTAGATTTGGCACAACCCAGTATAAGGTAGCTTGGACCATTATCTATAGTAGATGCCGAAATCTTTGCAATGTTCTAGGTATGAGCAACATTTGCACAACTATGAAGAGCTACATGCATTCATACAAAGGCAGGGATGGTATGATCAAGGAGTAAGGGCACAAAGGTTTTATGAAGTATCATTATTTGGGATTAGGTACTTCTATGCATAAGTCATTTCTACCTTCTTTGGGATAATTGTTTGGTTAAGAGTCCTTTTTTTTAGATAAAGAAATTGTTTTTCTTGAAGTAATTTGGTGTTGTGATAATTTTGAGATAAATTATTGTGTCTTGATTTATTTATGTTTGGGATTTTCACCATAAACTTTTATAATGGCTATGATGATTATTTTGGTTTTGGACTTGACCAATATTTATGTAAATTTTTTTTTTATTTGTTTAAGGTTGTGAGTTTTGAAATATAAATGAAATCATTTGAAAATCGTATGCTTATTAGTTATTTATGAATGAAATTATTGAACTAATACTAGTTGATCCTAATTGCATGAACAATATTTGTAAGACTTCCATTTAAATCATAAGTAGAGATTTGTTAGGATGGCAATGGACTAAAGTTATAGTCATTATACAATGGCAAGAGATTATATGTCATTATCGATCTCGATGATTAAAGATTTATTGGAGAGATGAATGTAGTGTAATATACATAGTATATTATGGCGGTAAATCAGAATTACGGACTATGTTTGTTCTAGGTACACTTTTTAATTATTGTGTGAATGTTGAAAGTGAGAAAATGATTGTGTATCCTTTGAGAACCCTAAATGAAGTTTTGAGTGTTAAATTTCTGAATATAGGTGGGCTAATAGAGGGAACTTGTAGAGTCATATGCCATATCAAGATCAGATGTTATAAACTTGATAACCTTGCCATTGTCCTTGATACATGTATGGTAGCACCCATGCTGATGTCTTGTAATCCATTTGCTTAAAGATAAAGGAGGATAAAGAAGGATTGTAGCTATTTTTGTCATGTCATGATTTGATAAAAGTATTAGCGTCCGAAGCATTTTTTAAGGATGATATTGTCTATGTGGTTTTGATTACTCTCAATTCGTACAATGATATTTATGCCTAGGTTGAGTTAAAGAGAAATGAAATTGTACCGTGGTAATAGAACTGTGTATGGTCCTACTACTACACCTGTTAAGTATGTTGGTGTTGTATTTGCTAGAATTTTTAGTGGCTTAGGTTATTTGTGAGATCCTTGATTGATTTCATAAATGAAGTCTTCTTGAGCTATCTCAAGTATAACATGGGTATTGTTCATGGCTAAGGCAAAGATACACATGTAGTTCCTTTGTGGCTTTGTTGATGTCTATGATTGAGACAAGATAATGGTCTCTGTGAACTTGACTTTTATTTTATAGAGTTTGAGATAAAGTGGGTATTAATGTCAATTGAGTTAAATGTATATACTTGTTCGACCTTGTTACTTTAAGTGTTAGCATGAGATCTTATATAATTATCATTTAGGTTGGAGTTAATAAATGCAACATTTCATACCTAATAGGAATCTAAAAGGGGTTGTAAATAATCAATTTGAATCCTTATGCAAAGACTTTAACTAGTAAGTAGTAAGGGCTACATGATAAAGGCCACAATATGATTGTGCAATCAAAGATAAATTCTTGTTGGTAGGTAATTAACCTAGCCATTGTGTTAATAAGATAAGCTTGAAGGAGTTCTAGCATGTTTGTTTAATCACAAATCATAATGGCGGAGAGGTCTAAAATTGGGATCTTGTTGTCCTTTGAAGTTTCTTAGCGCACGTTTGCTAAAGGGTGAACTTAATTGGGTACCCGCCTACTATTAAGCATTATTAATTGATGGGAATCATTGAAAGGAAACTTGTTAGGGATGCAATAGGAATCGATACAACCTAGGAGTGTAATGTTCCCACTCTAGGTGTTGCCAAATTAATATTGTTTTAATTAAATGCTAGTGTTTTTAAAGTTAAATTAAAGATTTAACATAGCGTTTATTAAAGCAATATTAAGAAAGGAGATATAAGGTGTTTCTTTTTAAAACAAAAAGGTGAAGTTATATTTTTAATTGTGGGGGTTATAAAGTGAGACATAAGAATTAAAATTAAATAGAAAATGGAGAATTTCAAGAAAAGAGGTGGGAGTTATAGATTGGAAAAGAAAAGCAAATTTTGAGCATAATTTTCAATATGTTGAATTTTTTGGTAAAAAGAAGAGTTATGCTGCTGGAGTGTTTCCAGAACTTCGTGAATACCCTCACCTTCTTGGAGAATATCATCTTTGAAGTTGGAAAATACTTCCGAGGTGATCGCTGACAATCATATTCTGTGTCTGTGTTGGTATTTCTCCTATTTCAACACCTGTTATAGTCAAATGTATACAAAACTCATGGAATATGAAATCCATGACATCAAATGTTCTAAACAAATATGAAATATCAAAACAATAACTACAAGTCTATGGCTCAAAGGAGCTTGCATCCTTCCTACAAAGGCGTCTAAGGTGGGTCCTAAATGATGTAGCAGCTGCAGCCATAGTCTTTGCTTGTGACTCCATGCCACCCTCACCAACAACAGTTGTAGTTGTGTTTGCTTGTGCTCTAGCCTCCTGCTTTGCCATGGCTACAGCCTCAGCTTCTCTATTTGCCTGGTCAACCCAATCAAGGTCACTAACACAATTATACATCGATCACATAAGTATAAACACAAATTGTAGCTGAGCTGCTGAAGGAAATAGCGCACTTAGATATATAGTCAAAGGCTCAAATGTATACAAAACTCATGGAATATGAAATCCATGATATCAAATGTTCCAAACAAATATGAAATATCAAAAGATTCAAAACAATAACTAGAAGTCTATGGCTGAAAGGAGCCTGCATCCTTCCTATGAATGTGTCTAAGATAGGTCCTGGATGATGTAGCAGCCATAATCTCAAGTTTCAGGGCAATTGCCCCAATGGGGTTGAGGGGTAGTGTCCTTTGTGGGGGTCTAGGGGTAGTGCCCCTAGTGGGGTTGAGGGGCAGCGCCCTTCGTGGGGATCTGGGGGCAACGCCTCTAGCGAGGTCAAGGGGTAGTGCCCCTTGCGGGGGTTGAGGGGAAATGCCCCTTGCGGGGGTGTGGGGGCATCATTTTTGCATTCACAAACCTTCATGGCATACATCATTTTGCATTCACAATAAGTAAAAAAAGAAAAGTTTTAACTTCAAATTTCATGTAATTTTTGCACTTTTCAAACCTACCTGCAGAGTCCTGCTGATGGGACTCGCCTGGACTCGGCCGAGTTCGAGTCCGAGCCCCCAAAACTCGGCCAGGTGGACTCGACTCGGGACTCGTATCGGCATACCCGCATTTGTACCCGTATTTGAACCCATACCCGAACTGACAACTTAGGTTTTTTTTTTTTTTTTTTATAGTTTAGAGATTTCAGGGTTATTTGTTGTGGGAAATACACATCAAATAGGTCGTTCTCTTTATGAAAATCTGAAATTTCCAGTGAGACTGAACACATTTTGTTTGAGGGAACATTCAAATTTAGGGAGCCGTATGACTCGAATGGTAAGTCCACCTTACAAGAAATTAATGAATTTTCTTATGATTGAGGACTTGGTGTGGCTACTCTAAAGATGACATGGAATAGAAGACAAAGCAATATATAGGAATAAGTGGACATTAAGTTGTACATTTGGCAGTGCTGTACAGGAGTTGGTCTCTTCAGCGAATTTCCTTTGTATGGTGTAAAAATTGGGTGAGCTTGAAACATTAAAATAATGTTTGACTATTCAATCAAATTCAAAGGATGGACGTTGAAATTTGGAGGTTAGAAAATTAAAGCGCACAAGAGAAGATGAGGTTGGGTTTTCTTTCATGTTATAGTCGTATGATTTTTTAGATGCATAATATATCGAATTTTCAGCTGTCGTATATATTTTAAATCTGCTGTGTTCCTTTTGGGTGGCCAAATTCTTGGGGAAATTTTCCGTACTATGATTTGGTCCTCCGTACAGGTGTAAGGTCTTAATATTGTTGTAAAAGAGTTGTTCTCTCATAGTGGCTACATCGAATGGAGAAATGAGAGTGTTGGAAAAACATGATACAGGTCAGAACTTGTTTAAAATTATATACAAAAGTTAATGTTGTTGAGATTCCAAAATATCTGTCAATATAATATCTGAATATTACTTGCTTTGCATTGTAAGAAACTGTTCCTTAATTTGTAGTCTTAAAACTTTATTGTGGTGGACCGATGGTAATTGAGAGCTTTATTTTCAAAATTCTAATAAAAAAGGAGAAACAATTGCTTTCAACCTAAATATCTGCAATTGTTAGAAAAAATGCCTGAGATGAACAATTGGTGAATTTGAAAAAATATTGGTATAAAAAATTTGGGTGGAAATATTCCAGAACAGGGGTGCCCATTACAGGGAGCTATGACTTTGTTTTGGGAATGCATATTGGAAAATGGTGATTTATTACATTGGTTGGTTTTAGTTCCTTCTATGGTTTTTCCTTCCATAGTATTCTTTCTATTTCACTTGGTGAGGAAAGTACTTGAGTGGCTGTGAAACCCTTGGATATAGTAGTTTGTATGTTTCTAGAGAGATAAAGGTTAGGAGAATTAGATGGGGCTTCGATCCTATTTGGAAGTGGGTATGTAGGCAGTCCTTGGGTAAAGGATGTCCTTGAACCTAAGTTAGTGAGGGAGGGTTAAGGGAATAGCTTCAAGATTTGGGGTTGTTCCTAAACTTGATCATCCCGCCCTCTTTATTGTACATCTAGAAGATGGAGTTAGTATTGAATAATAGCAAACTCATTCTTTCAATTAATATGCCCCCAACATATAGGTTTGAGCTAATAAAAGATAATCCATTATCATAAAGCTTATCCTCTCAAAGGTTTGTGGTGTTTGGCTTTTAAAATCTACTGTAGTCTTTTATGAACTTTTAGAGTCGTTATCATGGTTTGTCTCGATGTGAATGTGTGAGAATGCCTCTAGACTTATTTGAAGTAAAATAATTGAAGTTTGTGTGTCAAACACGATAGTCTTGGGTCTTGGATCTGTGACAAGTATAGGAAGTTAGAAGTTAGCCTCAAGACCTATGTGGTCTATTCTGGCATAGGTTAGACTCAAGCCCTAGCGAGGTCTATTTTTCCAAGAAATAAGGGCATGATAAACTTGGCCATGACTTGGCTATGAATGAGTTATAGAAACCTAATAATTTGCATTTAATGATGATGTTGAAATATTTTGATTTGATGGTGTGAACAACTCTTAGTATGTATGGATGGTGCTTGCTCTAATTATGTACATGGATTTGTGTTGAGTTAGGATGGAATTCCTTATGACTATCTTTGCCAACTATGGGAATTAATGGTAGTTATTACCAAATATGATATGGTGTTTTGCCCCAAAATATGTTTGGTGGATAGTTGTGTGCTAAGCTTTATGATTGGTCTCATGCAAAAATGTTTTGTACTTAGTAGGATATTGGTTAATAGTACTACTATGGGTTTAACTTTTGTCTAACAAATATTGTGTTTCTGAATAACAATTGAATGAAGTGAATGGACTTGATTACTTTACGGGTTTGTATTTGTCTACGTATATTGGTTTGGATAGTGTCCAACTCATGTGGGTTCAATATTTACTGGTACGTTGGATTTTGATCCCAAGACCTATAGGACCTTTGTATAGTTTAATAGATCCCTTTTGGGTAATGTGACCAGGTTGATTGGAAGGACCATATGTTTTAGATCAATGTTCTTGTGCATTGATCTCAGGAAAATGCTGGGACCCATAGTGTAATAGAGGAAGCATCATCATTCATTTTTTTGGTTGGGATGTACGTAAGGGCTTATGTGTTAGTGAACCAGGTAAAGGGGAAGGTGCTTGTAGTAAGGTTGCAACCATTTTCTTCTTTGCTAGCTAGTCATAGTGTATGTGTGATATATGTATGAGCTAGTCACTATGTGTAGATGTAATGCTAAAGTTATTTTCATTATGTGTATGTGATGTATGCATGAGTTAATCATATTGTGTATATGTGACGTATGCATGAAGTAGTCACATTATGTATAAGTGATGTATGCATAAGTTAGTAACATTATGTACATGTGTTCTATACTTGAGTTAATCACTATGTGTATGTATGTGATGTATGTAGAAGCTGGTCACTATGTGGTTTTGTGCGTACTGGTACATTGATGGTGATGAGTTAATCATATTGTGTATATGTGATGTATGCATGAAGTAGTCACATTATGGACAAGTGATGTATGCATGAAGTAGTCACATTATGTATAAGTGATGTATGCATAAGTTAGTAACATTGTGTACATGTGTTCTATACATGAGTTAATCACTATGTGTATGTATGTGATGTATGTAGAAGCTGGTCACTATGTGGTTTTGTGTGTACTGGTACATTGATGGCGTGGAACTAACATTTGATTGGAATGCATAGGCTATTATACTATTGTATGTGGTTTGAATTAGAATGATAAGCTCAATTAATGGTTGAGGTTGAAGATCTCATCCCAATGGTGTGGATGAAGTCTTTCTGTCAAGGTATGTGAATTACAGTGGCTCTGATTCCTAGAAAGGGACACGTAGGTAGGGCCATCTCAAATGAACCCTCAAGGATTAGGTTTGGGTCGAGGGATTTGTAATGTTATGTGATCTTATCTTATTCAATGCAAGGTTGTACATTTGTGGTTTATGTTACCACCCTTGCTATGGTTGAGTAAGGTTATGAAACTACCACCTCTAGTTTGGAAGAAGTTGCTTTGTCAATCAAGAGGATATTGAAGGTGTAATAAAATTCAAAAAACAAAAAAATGTTAGTAGCCTGGAATAGTTATTACAGGAGTGTTCAGCCTAAAGGTGTCTTCAGTCTGTTGCAGAGTCTAATTGCACAGAAAGGAAGAAAGCATATCACAAATAGTTCAAATTCCTTTTTTTGTAGAGTTACAAGGCAAAATACCTAGGCTATTGTGCATGAACCTGAATTTATACTTCAATGCAGATTACCACAAAACTCATCAACCTCTTATTTGAGCTGCGGTTTGACAGTTTTTCAAGTCTAATTTTGAATTTGCATTTTTTTTTATCGACATTAATATTTTGGCTATCTTATGCATCTGTTTCCTATGTTTGTGCTATGCTATATTTTTTTTGGTATCTGATCTGTTTAACTATGTTTGGAACTTTATACATAACTTAAGCCATTTATCTTAGCCAGGTTGAGGTTTATTGATCATTTCAACTTCTAAGTTCATTTATGATCTATCCATTAGTCTCCTGAAGAGCTGATCCCTGCAAGCATGCAGTTATTGTGAAGATGATGCCTGTATTACAAGGGAGTGACTATATGTCGTGATTTTTTTCTGTAATGCATTACAGTCATGGATGCTTTTGCATTCATGAATATCTTGGTGTATAGTGTATAAGTAGCTTTCAGATTTTAATAGATGTCAAAATTTTCAAATGTTTTGATCAGGAATGATTATGAGATGTTATTGGCGCTTGATGATGACAATAATAATTGCAAGGGTGCATCACAACGGCATATAGACCGCTTACCCATATCAACTGTTCAGGTGAATTCAATTTCCCCATTATTAAAAGAAACAGGTTATCAAATACTATTTTTGCTATAGTTGTCTTTAACTTTAGCTGAGAAAATCTTGTTGTACTACAGAATGATATTTCAGATGAAGTCTGTTCCGTTTGCTTAGAGATGCCAAAATCTGGAGAGGTTATTCGGCATTTGTTATGCATGCACAAGTTTCATAAAGAGGTAAATAATACATTTTAATTTTGTATCTTTTTTCTCAATAAGAGATTGTATCTACTTTTGTATTGAATGCACCAGGTTTCATGTACTTATTAGTGTCAGAAGTTTTTTTTAAGACTAATGAGTTAATTTCCCATAGCCTTGTTTATTTAGATGGTTTTCTGTCACTGTGATGTTTACTTCTTTGCATTGTTGCTTGCAGTGCATTGATCCCTGGCTTGCAAAACAAGCATCTTGCCCTATATGCAAGTTATCTATTTAAATACATCCATCATTTAGGAGACAGTTACCTTGACATGCAGAGCTGCATTTCATTTACAGAAGCATTTCTGATTTGATGACCAGAAGATATCAGCCGTTACTAATGCTAATGGGACTACAAGTGCTTTTTTCTAATTATTTCGTAGTAATGTGGCCATTTGTATCTTTGGCATAGCCTGATGGTTTCTTGCCTTCAAGGTGTATTCAATGGTTGTGTTTATGTAGTAGTTTCTCCTGATGGGGGCTGATTTGTATTGTCCCCACATTTCAAGTTCCATTGGAACTTCTATTCTATTTATTTCTTCAATAGTCTTCTCATTTGTTACTTCTAATCCAAATCGCTCATCTGTTTCAATCCCTTTAACCTTTGGTCTATAATGTAATATTTAATATTGTTCATATATATTTAATAATTTAATGTTTTTTAAGTGACACCCATCCTTGGTTTGTAATTCAATTTCAAATGAGACAAAAATAAAGAAAAACCACATTTTGTATTACATTGGCCCCCACTTTTTCGTAGGAGTAATGTTCGGTATGCATCTGTAATTTGTATTCTATATCAGAACACATGTTAACCTCTAAGTTACTGCAATGCATTATAATTTACATTTGAAGTTCCTACGAGAGCTTGGCACAACCATACGAAATCTTAACTTATTTCTGTAATATGACTAGGACATTGTATTATTGAACTTCATTTGCCGCTACATGTTCTATCTTTTTCTTGTTTGTTTATAGACAACCCTTTCTATTGATATGATTGCTCTTTGCTGCTGGTTGTGGGCAACTTTTGATTCCACTCACCTGTCACCACCCCTTCTAGACTAAAAATAAACATTCTGTCTTTTATTGCTTGTAAATCTAAATTACCCCTATACATAGTAAGCATTATTAGTATTATGCTAAAAGGAGATCTCGCAATGGACGCAAGCTTATCAAAGTGAGTCCACAAACTTCTACAGTTATAGCTGGCCTTTCCGCATACAAAAAACCATTGAATTAGACCATTTGGATCCTTATTTCCTATTATGTTACATCGTTGCTGGTTTGTGTAGTAACACCAGTTCCTGTTGGAAGTGGATTCACTTTGAGAGGGAGGTGGGAGGCGGGAGGCGCGTGGGTGAATCAAAGTGATACAAATTTTAACTCTTAAATCATAAGTTAAACTTTTGACCTTTTAACTCAATGCAACTTTGTTTATGCGAGTGCAACTTGAGATTTGACTTAACATTTAACATATATTAAAAGCATCATATAATATGTTCAATTAAGCTTTATGAACAATCTTGTTGTGCTTTTCAAAATAGAACTCAAAGACTCCACAAAATATAACATTGCTGTACTTTTGACATACTTTTAAACATTCACACATGGAGTATAAAATGCAGATTTCAATTTGCCTTATGAAATACTTTTAATGATCAGATTTGCACAATTTACTTTGTCTTACAGACTTGAACAAATTGACATTAATCTTTTCAACAAACTCAATGTATCAGAACATTGACCAACTGAATGAGCACATTAACATGAAACAAAAACACATCACATAACACAAAGATTTCATAAGTGAAAAAACCCTCGTGGGCTATAAAAAACACATCACATAACACAGATTACCTGAGTGAAAAAACCCCTCTTGGGGTATAAAAAACCACTTGCAAACTGATCTTTTTATTCATTCAAAAGAGCACCAACTCCAATAATTTTTCTGAAGCACCAACTTCATCAAAAAATTCAAGTATTGCAACCTATTAGAACCTTATAATTGCAATGACTATCTGCAATTACAAAATTACAATAGGATACAAAAAAAATGATTTTGCAATAATGTCCTAGAGATGAAAACAATATGAGTCCACTTTTCCTCTTTATAGAATGATATTACAATGAACCATACTTTGTTTAGACTATTTCATCTTATCACCATGTCGTGTTTCTGCCAAGTATATATATAGTGTTTACAAACAATTTTCCATCCTTGTCAAAAACCCATATTCAATAACAAGGGTTTTAGGAGCTGTTATTTAATCATGATACCCATTAAGGGTTTTTGAATAATTACAGAAAAATCAACAATATATCGATAAAATGCCACTGTAAAATGAAACCCTCATTGTTAACCAGCCTCTTCAAACAAATTCCTTAACAAAATTATTCACAAAATCCACATCATTAAACTCCTCTTTAACAAAACCGGCATTAACAAAAACTTGGAAACCAAAATAATGGAATAAACTGAATGAGTAACTAACCCAACATTGTGTTACCTGATTCATAGAGGATAAAATCCAAAAACTAACCAAAGAGATCGTTTAGCCATAATTGCCCAGTTGCATACTTCATTGACTGTCTCTCACTCCCTTTAGTCGACATGCTATTAATCTTGCTCTCCACATTGTTCTTCAAAGCTCGAACTAACCATTTTCCATGTCGGCCAAACAAAAAAACATATCTACAAGTATTCCAATGGCGGCTAGGGTTTCACCTTCACAAAAAATGATAACCACAAACTTGTTTTACCCTAAACTCAAGCGCATAATGATTTCGAATCCAAATGAGCTTCGAAATCCGAAGACTAATGATCAACATCATAATGTGTTTGAAGTCCGCAAACAAACATTTTACCATGGAGGCCGACAACATAATCACCTCTAAATATTGCATATAAACTGTCCACATACTATCCACGTGACTTGTCTTCATAATGCTCTTTGACCGACAGATTATCAAATGCAAATGCCACATAATGAATCGATGTGAAACACAAGAAGCACAAAATAATTCTTTGTGAGATGTCAATGCCATGTTAAACATAAAAAACCTGATACAAAATCACTTTAGACATTGTTACCAAATAAACAATCAGCCCGATGATAATTTAATATCATATGCACAATGTCAAAGGCTCAAATCAATAATAAAAACAAGATACCTTTACCTTAGCTTTTTCACAAGAGCTTTTAACATTTAGAGCCCAATTTCTTTGTTTAGGAAAAGACCTCATATCACTTTAGTGCTCGGCACCATGTATGGTGTAAAATATAAATAATTTAATATTCTCATCAGCTTTGAAGCCCTTAAAAAATATACCAAAGTAGTGTAATGATATGAAAGTGAAGCTCGAGCACAAGATAATGTGTGCTAGTGAAACAATAACTTTCACCTTATCATGTAAGCACCAATAAATGCATGAATGTTGTATGCATATAAATGCAATTTGATAAACTGATTGAGCATAAAGATGTGATCATGAAATCTGAAACACAAATATACCTTCACTAAAATGTCATCACTTGTATTTCTCATTTGTCATCACTTGTATTTCTCATTTGTCATCACCTGTATGTCTCATCAAAACAATATAATGATCAACCATAAAAATGATATCACCTGAAAGCCAATGCCATAGCTCAACACCTGTATATGCAAGACAATCTGCACATGGAGTCAGCAAGTTCAGTACCACAACAATATAGAACTGAACGTAAATCTACATCATAATGCTATTCATGAACAATATACTGAATGCCAAAGACTGAGACAAGAATGCCAAAACCAAGTGTGCCAAAATTGTATATGTTATAATCCAAAATCAATGTGCCAACCAAACAACAATATGCCAAAATCAACCGAACTGTGTGTCAAGATACCAATGCCGTTAAGATACCAATCCAAATCACTCAGTTGTACCATAATGCGAATGCCAATGAAAATGAACCAAATCAAAACTATAAGAGAACAATTGCAAATTTGTGATGAACCAAACGAAGCCAATTGGAATGCCAATAACAACAACCAATATAACTAGACCGATTGATCAATATAACCAAACCATTTTGACATGTTTTGACATCAAGGACAAACGCCACAAAGAGAAAGTCAACAAACTCCCCTTGTCCTTGATGGCAAAAACTTAGCCATCGGAACCAACCACTGTATCATCAATTTCTCCCCCTTTTTGTCACAAGGACAAAGGGAGAAACCTGTAATATGTCATGAAATACAACAGTCAACCAATACAGTAACCAGCTGCATAGACAATGTTCACCAAGTAACTGTGCTCCCCCTAAACCATAGCACTAAAATGTCATTGAGCCATGTACATAATTTGCCCAATAAATACTAACAACATGATCAGTAGAAGTAAGATTAAGCATGGAAATCTAAGAAAAAGTCACAATATGCACCGTCATTGATGGACCAAATAAACTCCTCCACTCAACTGCCACTAACCAAGCAACCTTTCAAAGAGTCATATTTAAAAAACTCAAATCAAAGTTAATTATCCTTGTGTGCCAATACTAGAAAAACAAAGCATTGTTTCATCTTGCCCTTTGACACAGAGATATTACTTGCTCCCCTTTTTAGAAGCAAACGACACTGCTGCATGTATCACCTTGTGTTAAGCACTTGGATAAATAGAATATCATTGCATGCACAACAAACAAAGACCTTGTCAATTACAACATGAACCTTCCCCTGATTCTTTGCAAATGAAATGCCAAAAGAGGGACTTGTCAAAGCAATAATGCAACACTATGGAACTGTGTTACCATGATACTGCAACATTAATCTTCACCTTATGATCCATGACAACACAAAAACTTATGCAATTCTCCATCGATCTTAGACTGGTCAAAAACTTCTATAGATAGTACCAACTGATCCTATTGCTAGTCTCACACCTGGAGCAGAAAACAAGCATCTAACAAAAATTATTGTCACCAACATCAAAGCTTCACTGTCATCTACTGACTCTCCCAATGAGATGAGAATGACATCAATACCCTTCTCATTGCACAGTCTAAACAAGTGACAAGTAAATGATATAGCACACTATTTCAAACTGTCAAACATCATTGCATATTTTCTAATCATAAACATTTTCCAACCAACTAGTAAGAAACCCTTCTCCTGTGACAACAAAGTCAATAAAGCAGTAGAATCAGCCAACCCCAATAGTAGCTTGAAAAGCATTGTCTTGCACTGATAAGATATTGTCCTTCTATCATGCATACACCAATCCTTAAAAGCATCACTTACCACTGTATTGTCAGTGCATCTATGCATTGGCACTGTCCATTGAGAGAGGACTGCTACACTATGAAAAACTACCATCAGGAGCATGAGACATACATTAAGCCATGGTAGTGCAAGAGCAAAGGTTGCAAGAACATTATCTATAAACAAATACTGCCACCAAACCACTTAAGGCACTGATATAACCAAGGTTATTTGCTATCAACAAGCACTAAATCACTGTCATACTTATCTGTCACAAGAACATATTGCCAACTGTAGTCAAAACAATGACCTCAACTACTTCCACTTCAACTACCAGTGATCACTACAATTACATTACCATTGCAACACTTTGTTAAAGAAAACACTGCCCTTTGATCATGAAAGCACCTTGAAAGAACACCATTAAGATTGTCAAAACTTTGTCAAACTTGTGTGACAGAGATGCCAAGATAGTCTTATATGAAAATTGTCATCAACAATTTTGTCCTGGTCTGAAAATTCTGCTTTGTCACTGCATCATAAAGATTTGCACCACGCCACAATTTGCAAGAATGAATTGTCATTATAGATGACACCAATATCACTATGTCAACCAAACATCTTGAATGACCTAACATATGATAAATATGAACCAAGACTTAGAAATAAACCAATACACCAACACTTCTTTAAATAACACTGTTGCATGTACAATAATCAAAGATTTTGTCAATGTCTTAATAAGCTGGCATGCATGCTGCCATATCTCATTATTGACTTCATAGGGGTAAAATGTGTTACCATAATAGACTCCCAGTGAGTCTTTTCTTCTTCTCAAGACTTGGATGGTATCAATTGTGCACAGTGTACTTTCATGGATTCACCTTTATTACCAGATTGATTATGCTTTCTTCTCCAAATCATACATGATCATTTTTCTTTCTTGTCATCTTGATTGATCTTTCTTCTCCACACTTGTATAGGCTTTGTCTTCTCCTTACTCAAGGTTTTCTTTTCCTTTTGTTTGAACATGTAGTCCCTAGAAGGCTTTATAGTACTTTTCTTACACCATTGTGCTTTGTGACCAAACCTATTACACCTATAACATATAATGGTGTTTTCTAGACCAAAGAGAGGATAATTTCTTTTAAACATGTTGTATGAACCTCTCTTGAAATTCTTCACATGATTATGGCTTTTATTCACCCAACAATTTCTTGTACAGTTACTTGCTCTATGTCCACAAGCATTACAACAATAGCAATAGCCATGAAACTGAGAGTGATTATACCTGATAAATGGAGATCTTGATGGTCTTTTTGTCCTTTCATCAAACCACTTATCTTCTGTTTGAGCAGCAACAATATGGTAATGAAGATCAACGTTCATTCTTGGTGTTTGCTTGGCTGTAAACTTCTTTCCATCTGCAGTAGTAAACACTGTCTCATGTTTAGATCCTTCTGTAGAGCTTTGTCCAACCTCATAACCCACTCCTATAGGATTTTTAGAATGCTTTTGTCTGCCAATCATCTCATTCAATATATTAGTACTATGATCAAATTTATGACTTTTATCTAATTGACCCTTGACACTTTCAAGCTCTTTTCTTAATTTAACTACTTCTCCTTCAAGTTTTAGACATTCAATATTTTTAACCTCCAAATCAGACCTTACAACATCTGCTATTCTCTTACATTCTTCAATTTCAATTTTTTGACTTATAATCATATCATCTTTAAGAGTTAGTTCTTTTAACAAGGAATCATTATCTGAACATTTCCTTAAAGAAGCAATCTCATTTTCTAGTTTAATACACAACTCATCCTTGTCTTTTAACTTGGTTTCCAATCCTTCTTCAGTTTTTTTCTTTTCAACCATTTGGCCTTTCAGAAATTCAATAATCTTTTTTATCATCGTTATGATCTTGTATTACAGTTTTGTTAACATTGACACTTTCTTGTAGGCGTACCTTAAGATCCTGATTTTCTTTTCTAAGCCTTTTAAGTTCATCTAAGGCAACAAGCGGTTCTTCCTCCAAATCAACCTCTAATTCATCACCTTCATATTCTTTTTCACTTACCAAGTGAATTTCTTCTTCTCCAACTACAAAATCATATTTAGAATTAAATGGCAGGGGTATTGCTTGAGACAAAACTTCACTAGACTTTACACTAGTGTTTTTCTTTTGACTTCCGTTTCTTTTGCACTTACCCATAGTTCTCCTCTTATCAAGAACTTGGTTGAATTTAATCTGGTTAGGTTTATGCAAGGATCTAGCTTTTTACATCAACATTAATCAAAAACATAAATGCTTTCACAAAACATATAGACTCTACAAACAAACAAAATACCTTCTCAAACTTGTGACATATTGACTTCCAAGACCAAAATCAATCCTAGGTAAGAAACCTAATGCAGGACCCTACGCTCTGATACCACTTGTTGGAAGTGGATTCACTCTGAGAGGGGGGGTAGGGGGTGAATCAGATTGATACAGATTTTAATTCTTAAAGCACAAGTTAAAATTTTGACCTTTAACTCAATGCAACTTTGTTTATGCGAGTGCAACTTGAGACTTGACTTAACATTTAACATATATTAAAAGCATCATATGATATGTTCAATTAAGCTTTATGAACAATCTAGCCGTGCTTTTCAAAATAGAACTTAAAGACTCCACAAAATATAACATTGCTTTACTTTTGACATACTTTTAAACATTCACACATGGAGTATAAAATGCAGATTTCAATTTGCTTTATGAAATACTTTTAATGATCAAATTTGCACAATTTACTTTGTATTACAGACTAGAACAAATTGTCATTAATCTTTCAAACAAACTCAATGTATCAGAGCATTGACCAACTGAATGAGCACATTAACATGAAATTGAATGAGAGACAAAAACACATCACATAACACAAAGATTTCCTGAGTGGAAAAACCCTCTTGGGGTATAAAAAACCACTCGCAAACTGATCTTTTTATTCATTCAAAAGACCACCAACTCATTAAAATGTGGAGCACCAACTCTGTTACAATGTGGAGCACCAACTTCAATAACTTTTCTGAAGCACCAACTTCATCAAAAAACTCAAGGTATTGCAACCTATTAGAACCTTATAGCTGCAATGACTATCTGCAGTTACAAAATTACAATAGGATACAAAAAAATGATTTTGCAATAATCTCCTAGAGATGAAAACAATATGAGCCCACTTTTCCTCTTTACAAAATGATATTACAATGAACCATACTTTGTTCAGACTATTTCATCTCATCACCATGTCATGTGTTTCTGTCAAGTATATATAGTGTGTTTACAAACAGTTATCCATCCTTGTCAAAAACCTGTATTCAATAACCAGGGTTTTACGAGCTGTTATTTAATCATGATACCCATTAAGGGTTTTTGAATAATCACAGAAAAATCAACAATATGTCGATAAAATGCCACTATAAAATGAAATCCTGATTGTTAACTAGCCTCTTCAAACAAATTATTCACAAAATCCACATCATTAAACTCCTCTTTAACAAAACCCGCATTAACAAAAACTTGGAAACCAAAATGATGGAAGAAACTGAATGAGTAACTAACCGAACATTGTGTTACCTGATTCACATAGGATAAAAACCAAAAACTAGCCAAAGAGATTGTTTAGCCATAACTGCCCAGCTGCATACTTCATTGACTGTCCCTCACTCCCTTTAGTCAACTATGATGTTAATCCAGCTCTCCACACCGTTCTTCAAAGCTTAAACTAACCATTTTCCATGTCGGCCAAACAAAGAAACAAATCTGCAAGTATTCCAATGGCGGCTAGGGTTTCACCCTCACAAAAAATGATAACCACAAACTTGTTTTACCCTAAACTCAAGTGCATAACGATTTCAATTCCAAATGAGCTTTGAAATTTGAAGACTAATGATTAACAACATCATAATGTGTTTTAAGTCCGCAAACAAACATTTTACCATGGAGGCCGACAACATAATCACCTCTAAATATTGCATATAAACTGTCCACGTGACCTGTCTTCATAATGCTCTTTGAATGACAAATTATCAAATGAAAATGCCACATAATGAATCGATGTGAAACACAAGAAGCCTGAAATCATTCTTTGTGAGATGTCAATGCCATGTTAAACATAAAAAAACCAATACAAAATCACTTTAGACATTGTTATAACCAAATAAACAATCAGCCCTATGATAATTTAATATCATGTGCACAATGTGAAGGGCTCGAATCAATAATAAAGTCAAGATACCTTTACCTTAGCTTTTTTACAAGAGCTTTTAACCTTTAGAGCCCGATTTCTTTGTTTAGGAAAATACCTAATATCACTTTAGTGCCCGACACCATGTATGGTGTAAAATATAAATAATTTAATATTCTCATCAGCCTTGAAGCCCTTAAAAAATATACCAAAGTAGTGTAATGATATGAAAGTGAAGCTCGAGCACAAGATAATTTGTGCTAGTGAAATAATAACTTTCACCTTATCATGTAAGCACCAAGAAATGCATGGATGTTGTATGCATATAAATGCAGTTTGATAAACTGATTGAGCATAAAGATGTGATCACGAAATCTGAAACATAAATATACCTTCACTAGAACGTGATCACCTGTATTTCTCATTTGTCATCACCTATATGTCTCATCAAAATAATATAATGATCAACCATAAAAATGATATCACCTGAAATCCAATGCCATAGCTCAACACCTGTATATGCAAGACAATCTGCACATGGAATCAGCAAGTTCAGTACCACAACAATATAGAACTTAACATAAATCTGCATCATAATGCTATTCGTGAACAAGATACTGAATGCCAAAGATTGAGAGAAGAATTCCAAAACCAAGTGTGCCAAAACTATATATGCTATAATCCAAAATCAATGTGCCAACCAAACAATAGTATGCCAAAATCAATTGAACTGTGTGTCAAGATACCAATGCCGTCAAGATACCAATCCAAATCACTCAGTTGTACCATAATGTGAATGCCAATGAAAATGAACCAAATCAAAACTATAAGAGCACAATTGCAAATCTGTGATATCCAAATGAAGCCAATTGGAATGCCAATAACAACAACCAATATAACCAGACCGATTGATCAAAATAAAAAAAACCATTTTGACATGTTTTGACATCAAGGACAAATGCCACAAAGAGAAAGTCAACATTTCCTAATGTACATCTTGTTGGTTTCTTTTGGACATTTGGATCTAGCTTTTATAGATGGCCTAGGAGCCATTCAACATTTTTATTTGTTAAACAATCCAATCATTGTAACATAAATATCCACTAAAATGTGTGAGGAGGTGTTTTATAGAGAAGTGATCTTCAAGTCATGCTGGATTGAATGCTAGATTGTCCTAATTACTGTATTTTCAAATTATTGTGCCCTTTCTATTGATTACTATCCCAAGTTCTAGTAAAAACACCTATTTTTGTAGGTACCATCATTAGTAACTATTGTTTTTATCTTGTAACAAAGGAAAAAGAAACTCCTTCCCAACATGAGAGTGGTCAAATATAATCAATGTATCCCTCGAAACTCCAAAGGCGTTTTCCTACTTCCCTTATCTGAGCTTCTTAAAAATATTTAACCTACTACATCAAACGAATTCCAAATATTGTCTTTGAAATAAAGTAGCATCATATAGTCTAATCTTTCTCGAACAAATCTGTCAACTGCACAAGGACCTTGAGAAAGCTTTCCTGAACATTATAAGACTTTAGATGATAGCTTCGCCAAACTTTTGAAACCGGAAAAGCTTGTTAATCATCTTTTTGCTCTCATTTCTATGCATGTTATATCTTCATAGAAATGAACCGTTTCTGCTGGCTAAAAATTCACTTGAGGTAGGAAGGTTTGTAATCAGCCAAAGTACCTACAAATCATAATTGCAAGCTGAGAATGTTCAGAAGTCCTAAAGGGCTTGTTTCATCACAAACAAACCCAAGGCCTTTGAAATTTTCTATAAAATCATGTGAGGAATGGAAAATTGGTGAGTTTCAACTTGAAATTATTCTCTTCTAGAAATGAGCCCTGCCTAATATGAATATACTTGTTTTGATTAGATCATAAATACATGGAACCAAACAAAAAATTCATCTTTATATGTCTGAAGCCTAGAGACTTCCAATGATGTTGTGTATCCTAAGTATAATTACAGTTCCAGTAAAGGAAGATAAAGCAATAAAGCTAACAAAACAAAAATGGCAATCAAGAAACTAGCAGCACAATAGCTACACAACAACAAGAATCAGCTACCAAAGGGGCAAAACAAGTCTTGATAAATGACCATCCAAAGGTCAGGGTGTTTTGAAGCCAAATTGTTCCAATTTTTTTTTTAGTAATGTCAACTATTCTTAATGCTAAAATCCTTTCAATCAAATCTCCTTTTTTTTGGAAGAACCAGGAAGATCAGGAGGGCCACATGCAGTCTCAGCTCTTGACTCTAATTTCCCTCTTTGCATCTTTGTCAAAGGGGTCTCCATCACAGCTCTGTGGTCTTCAAGAACTCTCCCCTACTTCCTTCTATGCATTCTCAAAGGTGGTCTTGCAAGCATTATCAATAATTGGCACTTGCTCCTTTTTTGGCTAGACGAGATAGCATTTATTGTTGCTCGAGCAAACAACTTCAATGTGACCTGCTTTGAAGCAACAATGACATACAACCAACGATTTTTCAAATTCAATTTGCTGCACCCAATCACCTAGCTTGGATGATAAGGTAGTCTGTGAAGGGAGCACCTAGTCATCTTCCACAAGAACACAATCTTACAAATAGCAAATGTTCCTTGATTTGACCACAATTGTTGTAATATATTGCTTAAAAGCATTGGAAATGCCAATAAATATCTCTTCGTGCAATTATTCCAATGGAAACCTTGACAATCTTACCCAAATCAAAATCTTGATGATGCAATCTTTAATTGGATTATAACTTGGAGCCAAATCTTTAGGCAAAGACTGTTTTGCTTAAGAAACCAAGGGCCTTCCAAAATGATCTTTGAGCAATTATCTGGGCTTAGGCAAAGACCGTTTTTCCCAAAAAACTAGGGACCTTCCAAAAGGATCCTTGAGGAATCCTTCGGGTTTGTAAATGAAAACAAGAAAACTATATTTAGTAGAGCAACCACTTCTAGTTGCCCCCTTAGTTTTAATTTATGAAGCACCCATCTTTTGACTACAATGTTGAGATGATTATCGTAAAATCTCCCAACAAGCAAGCTTTTGAGCTAAGCAATAGATCTTTCAATGAGAGAGTAGGGATGGCAAAATTCAGTGAATTAACCCCTCTCCCAAAGCTTGGGCAAGAACATCACCACCAAGCAAATCCTCGAAAGGACCATCAAGAGGAAATCCTCCATTGCAACTTGACCATTAGGCCCACTCATATTATGGGCAACATCCACCAAAAGTCCTTCCATTGTAGCATTGAGAAACCACCAAGGCTAACCCATTAGTAGTGAGTCCAACTTCAACCTTAGCAATGTCTCCCTCACAAGATTTTATGTCTTCCAAACACATGCTAGATCTAGCCTTCATGACCTTGGATGCCCTAGCCTTCGTAGCAAAGAGACATTGCTTGAGATCCTCTAACACACTAAAAGCCATTGCATAATCAACAATAGGGTCTTGTTACTTAGCTGCCACACTTGAATTTGTAGATTTTCCAAGGAAGGGAATTAGAAAGCCCCTCATTAGAGCACAACCAAGGTCACTAGCCTTTGGACTAGATGAAGCTAGCTTCCCAGAAGATGACCACGCTTGTTACATGAACCTTTGCACCTCCAACCAAATTGACATAAGGGTCTTGTCTTCATCTTCATATAGGACATACCACTCATCTGAGTTTGGCTCATCCTCTCCATTTTTGTCCTCACCTTTATCCACTCCAATGGTTTAAAATTCCTTTCCTACTTTTCAACACACCATACATTATTAAGCACTGCAACTCCTTAAAAAAATGGTGTTTTCGGTAATGTATCATGTTTGTGAGTCAACTTTATGCCAATACAAGTCAATCTTCATTCTTTGTTTGTTGGAATATGACTTACAATAACCTAAAATGAATAAGCTAGAATGTTGAATGAAATATTTGTTTTTTGACAAGATTCCCAATCTATATATATCATGGGGAATCTATATATATATATCATTGGGAAATCATGCTCGAGCGGATGGAAACCCTATCCAGGCACCTTGAGCGGATGGATTCCCTAACCAGGCGTTCCATGTTGTTGGCGCAGGCGTTGTCAACGGTGGTGGCATCCAGGGTGGAGGCAGCTCTTTGGATTGGATGACTGAGACCGATGTGAAAGAGTCTAGAGTCTCCTGCATGATGGGGTCTGGCAGGAGGTGCGTTAAGGGCAGCAGTCCTGTGGCTAAGGCTAAGGCGTCAGCTATGAGATTCTGGCATGGGAGGATGTCGATTGGTGGGTTTATCCCTGTTGCCAATGCCATCTCAATGAATCTGAAAGCTGAGATGGTAGAGGGAATAGATGAGAATTTTTCTGAGCTCTCTGTTTGTGGGGTGATTTGTCGGTTTAGGGGTTTTTGGCCTAGCCTCCCTTAGCTGCATTCCTAGATCTCCAATGAATGGGAGCCTCTAATTTATGTTAAAGTTCATATTTTCCCCATGGCTAAGGGGTCTTTTGTTGCCAAGTTTGACAATGTTCAAGATAGAAATATAATTTTATGTGACAATTTTTTTAGCTGGGAGAACAAATATTTGTTGATGATTAAGCCTTGGCATTCTGATCTCAACCCTGCTTCTGAAACTTTCAATAAGATCCCGATTTGGGTTCGGCTGCCTAATCTTCCCCTCCATTTATGGACTGACCCTCTTATGGAGGAAGTGGGTGAAGCCCTTGGTGATTTTTTGTTCGTGGATAATGAATCCTCTGACATTTTTCATTCCACCTTTGCCTGCATATTGGTTGAAATGGATGTTTCTGTTGAGATTTCACTTAAATCTTCTAAGGGGTCTTGGGTCCAATCTTTGGACTATGAGGGGATTCCCTTCCGTTGTAGATGTTTTAAAACAGGTCATGCTGCTGCACAATGCGGATTTGAGAAAACAGCTATGATGGCTACATGGTGGAAAGGTGCCTCTCAACAAGCATTATACGATTGAGAAGAAATCTGAACAACACAGGATTTTTTCTGAGGCGGTTGCGTCGGAATCACAGGGTCTTGAGGTATCCCCTCTGGATGTCTCAAATGGTGGGGCTGCTGATGTTGTACAAGATTATCATGTTGAAACCCCTAAAGAGCGTGAGATTGGGTCTCAGGCTGCCATTTCTAGTGATAGCGCTCCGGCTATCATTTCGGGTGGATTTTCTGATAAGTCTTTGCCTGCACGAAGGAATAATGATGAAATCTCTGAGACAGTGGCTACAGACATTCATCTTCAGGAAATTGTGAGCTTACTTGGCTTGATAAGGCATCACAAGTGGAGGAAGGCTGGATTACTATTAAGGGCAAGAAAGCTAAATTCTCTAGGCCTTCTTTTGACATGACTCTCCGTTCCCACAAGAGTAGTTCTAAATGTAAATCTTGACGGGTCTTGTTTGGGGGCTGGCTTTTGGCTGGTTGCAAGTTGTTCTTTTTGCAGCTTTGTTTTTGGTTGTAAAGGGTTTCAGGTCCCTTCAAAAACATAACATTTAATGTTTTTAAGTAACAAATTTACTTTTTTTTGGGAAGGCCACATCAATATATTATGAGCTTCAAGTACATCTAACATAATAATTACTCACATTGTAGTCTGGTAGATCACTTTTTGCCTCGCCGTTCTATTGCTCCCTCTTTATGTATTGAGAAGCTCTCCATGTGGGATTGTCCTCTTGCTTCCACTTGTTTTGAGAATTTGGAAGATAATGTCTCTTAGATTGTTGTGAGAAGGAAGAAAGGTCTTCCTAATTCCTTTTCCCAAACTCATGCTCGAGTGTTGGGTGAGAGGCCAACTTGTTCTAGGCTTGGGATTGTCTAAGTGGGACCTCAAGGGTCCCGATTCTCTCTTTTGTTTGTAGTTGTTTTTGGCAGTTTGGGTGTAGTTGTTCCTCTTTTTCTTGGTTGTGTTGTCCCTATGTTGTTTTCGGCCTAATTGGGTCTATTTCGCCTAGCCTTTAGGTAGCCTTTGTAAAGGGTCAAGACCTTGGTTTCCCGTTTAATTAAATAAAAAACATAATAATTAGTCATTCAACCAATAAGTTGCATGCTTTTTAGGTTACCCCTCCATATTTTATGGGTGCTCAAGGACATTTTATATAACAATTAGTGCTTTTCAACTTACCACCTATTTGACACTAATATGGGACATCTAGTATGTCTTCACTATGATATATGAATTATGTGGTCAAGTTGTAGTCTTGTGAGCATTATTGCAATGTATTTGAAGGTGGAGATCTCGTCTTTTTTTATTGCAAAGGGGAATATTTTTTATGAGCAAATTTTATTTGAATTAATATCTTTGATTATTTGATATTGTAGGTGAATATTCAAAAAAAAATTAACTTGGTAATGAAGGGAATGACAAAATTGGATTAAAATGTTAGTAACAAAATTTTGGGGATTTTTCCATATTGTTTTTTTTTAATTTTAGACATAAAATAAGTCTTGAAGGTGCCTTGAAACCCTTTACAACAAACAATAGTTGACACTAAAGCCAGACAACAACACAACTACAACTAAGTTGCCCCATGATAACAAACCTACAAAAATAACCAACCCAAGAACAAAGTATCAGTGACCTATATAACACTAGACTCTCACCTAGTATAACACTAGACTCTCACCTAGTAGGCCACATATCTAAAATACTTATTAGAAACATGTGCATGTTTAGGAAGACCTCTCTTCCTCCTTTGGATGATAGTTTAGGAGACACCATTTTCTAAATCTTCATATTAGGGGGAGAGTAAAGGAGAATCCTCTATTGCTCGACTTGGTCCACCATACAAAAAGAAGAAGAGTGACTAACCAAAGAAGACACTTGGAGGTGTGCAAGGTACAAAAGTTCCACGAACACACTCTTCGAAAGAAACAAGCTCACTAAGAACATCAACCTAAATAGAGCCAAAAGAAGGAATTCCATTAGGAAAAGGTCTCAAAGTTGTGTCAAACATAGAAGGAAGGCATTCCATCAGGAAAAGGTGTTAGAGTTGCATCAAACATAGAAGGAACCACTCCTTGACCAAGCCCATCAGGATTTGGGGAAGCCATTGGAGACTCACAATCCTTAGGATCAGAACAATCTTCAATAATCAAGTGTTCATATGGACATTCTACCACAATGTAGTTAAATCCACCAACCTATGACAAGAGTGAGGCAGTCCAAAGCAACATGTTCAATTGAGAAACATTTTTTTACTTTCAAATGGAAGACCTTCATAATCAAGTAGCTAAGTCTAAGGCCTATCCTTGACTAAGGACAATATTCCTAATAACCTTGGAAATGTCAATGTCAACCAAAATGTGAGCATAGGCGGTGTGGCCAAAATTTGAAGAAGCAACAACAATCCTTAGAAAACGACCGATCATATTGCAAGTAATTTTAAAACAAGAGACTCCTCAAAAGTTGAGAAGGAGATTCCTCAAAAGTGAAGAGGGAGATTAGGTTTGTGCAAGAGGGAACGTTGATTGAAGGGAATCAAGGTTTGTGCAAGAGGGAACGTTAACCCCACAACCGCAACCTACCATCCAATATTGCTTTCTTATTCACAATAGATTTAAAAGTTGCAATAAAAAAATCCCTTAGCTTAAGGATAGAGCTCGATTTTGTTCTTTGTGAGAAGCCTCCAAGACTTAACAGCCATAAAAATTCCAAAAATGCTTTGCTTGCAACAACTTATATGATCATTTCTTTTCTGCGAACAAAAAAACAAATCCCAGATTTGCATACTGTGATTTTCCCACGCAATCATGGCCCGTTCTAAGGCCCCACATGTTGCTCAGTCTTCAGATTTTGATCCCATCTGATAGCTGAACCCCAAGGCAACGACAATGAAAAAAAAGCAAGGGAACTTGGAGCCCTCGAAAATGACAAACCCAAGACTGTAAATAGTTCAGAGAACCTCATGGCCATGGATGATGCAGACATTGTTGACACCCAACCAGGTGCAATTGAGAGCCTCGAGATTCCTCCTCAGCAGCCCGTGAATACTCAGCTTGAGGGGGATTGTTTCAACGCCACACCACAACACGACAACTTATGTGATAAAGATGTCCCGAATGAAACTCACTCGATCCTTCCCGGTGACAGTGTTGAAGGTAAGATTATTACCTTTGAATTCCTCGATGATATTACTAATGTAATCTCTGAATGTAAAGCTAGAGTAGTTATTTTTTTTTCCTTAGAGGAGTCTCATCTGAACATGATTTCTCTAAATGGACCTGTAACACTTGGGAAACAAAGGGTTGGGTCATAGAATTGTTTAGGGGTTTGGGTAGGGGCTATGTTGCTTGTACCTTTGTGGACCCAGAACATGCACAAACAGTCCTATAATATGGCTCTTGGATAATCTGTGGATATATGTGTTATGTCCAAACTTTGGACATTGATTTCCATCCTAAAGGTATCTCAAAGTCTAAATACTCAATGTGGGTTGAGTTCCCATTCTTGAACCTAATATTTTGCCCATTCATGAATGAAATAGCATCCCAACTAGGCAAAGTTTTATGGTGCAAGAATAACACTGATAAATGGTCCAACCTACATGTTCAACCTTGTGCTTGCGTAGAAATGGACCTTACCCAACCCCTTCTAGATACCATCAAACTTGTTGGACCAGGATTTTTGTTTGATCAATGAATTTCATACTTGAATAAACTAAATGGTTGCTTCTACTATCACCGGGAAGGACACCTTATCTGTGACTGTCCTATCTGTAAACCACGGTCTACACCTCCATCTTCTTCTGATTTCCACCATACCATTCTTTGTCCCTTTGCTTCAAAGCCAAATCTTCTCACCTCTAACTCCCCTTCCCCAACATCTACCACTTCCACTCAGCCACCCTCTATCACCCCCCATCTTATTGCAGCCCCTTCCTCTCCTCCTAAACCTTTGTCTTCCCTTGATTCACCTTCCTTTCGAGATGTTGCCTTGGGTTACAGCTCTAGGGAAATTAAAAGATGGAAGGATCTCACCTTTTCCACCAACCATACTTGTTTTGAGCAGAGTTCTCCATTGCAAGCAATTCATCCCATATGTGCACAGTCCCGATCTTGATCTTATTCCCATGAACGATCTAACATAGCTCATTCATTATCTCTTCAAGCTTTCCAATCTAAAAATTAGTTCAATTCCCTTCTGGTGGATGAGGAAACTCTCCTTGATTTCTCCCAATGAACTATAACATCCAATCCTAGAATGTGTGGGGGTTAACAATCCCCTCTCAGAAGTATCATGTTAAGTAGTTTATCAGATTAATCACACTGATATTATCATGCTACAAGAAGTGAAAGTTAGTGGCATCTGTCTAAAAACCACTCTTGCTTCCATTTGGCAAGATGCGCTCTTCTTGTTCTTGGCCTTGCCTCTTGGCTTACAAAACATGTGCTAGCTTTTGGGAATGACCCTAATAACTGTTGCATTTGGGTTACCATTGTCATACATGACATCCTCTATGGATCGTGCTCTATTTATGCCACCAACACCCCCTAGAACAAACTTTACTTTGGGAGTGGACGCGCTCTTACCTCCCTAATGTTAATTGGCTGCTTGGGCAGATTTCAATATGGTTGAACACTCCATTGATCGTAGCTGGGACATCCTTGTTTGGTTGTCTAAATTGGAATTTGATGCTTGGACTCTTACTCATAGTGCTTTGGGTGTGCATGATCCACTGTTGGAAAAAAAACCCTTGAGGCATACCTTGTCTAATTGCCGAGAAGGCCTTTTGAGAAAGATGAGCTACCTTGATAGATTTTATATCTCTCCCAACTACAATATTGTTCCTTCAAAGTCAAGGAATTTAATTCATCTTGAACTCACTACCACCCTTTCCAATCACTTCCCCATCTTCACCACCCTTTCATTTTCCAAATCTCCACCCCTTCCCAACGATCTCCCCTTCAAACTTAACATGACCCACCCACAACAATGGGACTGCATTGATGGCCTTTTAACCACCTAGAATGTTGAGCCTAAACCCCAAGAGGATAGATGGATCGGTTGGTGGGAGAGAACTATCACTTTTTGCTTCTCTTTCCTTCATGATTACATTCGGAGAGCTACAACTAAACGTAGAAGACTTGAAAAATCTCTAAATAACCAGCTTGTTCGTGGTTGTTCTCTTCTTGCTCCTAATCCATGACCTTTCTCTTCAACAATCTGTCGCTCAAACTTAACTTTGAAAAATCTCTAAATAACCAGCTTGTTCGTGGTTGTTCTCTTCTTGCTCCTAATCCATGACCTTTCTCTTCAACAATCTGTCGCTCAAACTGAACATCAATTAAGGAAATTGGCTATTTACAAAGGTAAAGGTGTGCAAGTTCGTGCTCATCCCCAATGGATCAAGGATGGTGACCATGGATCAAAATTCTTCTTTCAATATTTGAAACATAAACACAAAAAATGAGCTAATTTTAGTTATTAAATCTACTGATGGCACTTTTCAGACCAGCCACTCGGGCATCATGCAATTTTTTTTTGAATATTATAAACACCTTTTCATTGATGAAACTACAAATGACCCCTTGATTTCCATTGTTGACAAAAGCATAATTGGGTGTATTCCATGTAAAATCGATGTTGAGTATAGCAACTTTCTTGATAGACCTCTCTCTATGGAATAAATTGACGAGGTCCTTTTCAACATAGCTGTTGAAAAAAGCCCAGGCACGGATGGTGCTCCTGTTGAATTCTATCAAGCTTTGTGGCCATACATTCGTGAGGACTTCTACTATGTTTACCTCAAAGGAGTTGAAACTGGGACCTTGGGACCAGCCATTAACCCATTTCACATTTGTCAGTGTCTACCATTCCTTTTTTCTTACCGTTTTCACATTTGAGTACTTGATTTTCTTCTCGGCGCACTCGAATAAGTGTGTTCGCATAATTAATAAAACTATATATTTATGTACTTGATTTTCTACCCCGCGTACTGGAATATGTATGTTAAAATATTTTCCAATATATATTTTAGGCAAGGTTGAATTGTTTTTCGTTTTTTTTGTTTAGATAAAGACTTTAGTATATATTATCATAATTAAAATATAATTATATAATAAATTATAAATAATATTATTATACTGCTTATTATTATTTTATATTATATTCTTTAATAAAACTATTAAATGCATATATAAAATTATTATAATTAATAAATAATAATTACTATATTTTTATATAATATAAAATATAATTAATATATTTTATATAATAGATTACGTCGATAGAAAGCTATATGTATGTTAATATGTTAGAGGGTATGTGTTTGTGCATGGATGGGTTGCAAATTCTACTTACATATGGCTAGATTAATATATATATACACGTTGATCTTTTCTAAGCTCTTTTGACGTCGAACGGTGCAGATTATAATGGACCACAATTAAACAAATCTTAGTCGTTCATCATTTTAATTTAATTTCAATAATATTAATTTTCGCTATTGAACCAAAGGGTTAAGTGTTTGAGGTGAATCTCACAAGACCAAAACCAAAGTGAAAAGGCATGTAACATAAGAAAGACACCATCACCAGATATTATCAATGAACCATAACATAACTAGTTTTGTTTTTTTTTAGTTGGAAGGACCTCAAGTGGCAAAGAGAAAAACTTTTTATAGACTATGAAAACTGTAAAACAAATTGCTTCATTCAATTTCAACCCACTTGATCTATTCCACAATCTATTGTTTTGTGGTGGTTATGCTTTAGATTTCTTTTCTTGGAGATACAAAATTAAAAAATCTCTAATTGAGGAAAGCATCTTCCACTATTTTTTATCATTTTCAATTGGCATGCTTTGAAGTCAATATATTCATCTTTCACAGTAGGAATAACACAGGAATATGTAATATAAGTATTTCTGAATGACATGTTAATAATAATTATTTTTAAAAATAATAAATTGTTGTGGCTGATGCCCATGCAATGCCTCCTCCTGCTCCCAAATCCTCTCCTACTTCCACCTCTTCCATCCAAGATTGTCACAACACCTTGTTAGCGCAAAATCCTCCATCCACCTCCCACAAATCTTTTCAAGTTGCACTTTGCAATGCTAGTAATCAAAAATTATATGGCAATAGTGGAGTGTCTATCTGAAGGGTGACATCTTCCTTTCCTATTCTTCAACAACATGTTGGTGATGATGGTGGGGTTGAAGCCAAAGTTTCACAATTGGCCCCAAGCAAATTTATTGGTTTTGTCTAAGCACAATGACACTCCCCATTCTTCTTCAATGTCTCCTCTAATGGTCTCCTTTTGATCTCCACTTGGAACTAACATTGGCGAAGCACTCCAAGTTGACAAAATTGGCTCTTCACCAAAAGCAGACCATAACATGTCTTCTTTAGATGCAAACCCTAGTTTTTTCTCCCTCAAATTTTCAATCTAAATTTGTAACTTTTAATCTGGAATAGTCTAATGCAAGAGTTCAAGCATCAAATATCATTGTCATGGAATTTGGGGACAAGGTCTTAAAGGCTAAAAAAGAACATCTAGAACATACCGTAATCTACAAGTTCCATAATTTTTGGCCTAGCCTTGTTAAGCTTAATTTCTTCTTTCTATCCCAGCATATCTCCTTCTACCTACCTCTCTTTATATATCACTTCCTATCTCTATCGTTCTATCTCTCCATCTATTTATATCTTTATCTTTCTATCTCTCCCTCTCTCTACCTCTATATATGTCCTCTCTACCCCTCTCTATATATCACTTCCTATCTCTCTGTCCTTTTATATTTATTGGTTCCATCTCTATTTATCCCTCTTTCCTCTCCATATCCTTCAATCAATATCCATCTCCACCTCCATCTCCATCTCCACCTTTATCTCTAATTCTATCTTCCTCTCTATATTTATCCCTATCTCTATCTTCTTACCCCTCTCACTCTCTCATTTCCCCCTATCTCTCCATCTCTCTCTCCATCTATCTATCTCCCTCTCTATCCCTCTATATATTTATCTCTTCCATCTCTATCTATCCCTCTCTCCTCTCTCTTTTATCTCCCATTCTCCTTCTCTCCTTATCCTTCTCCATCTATGTCTCTATCTCTATCTTCCTCTCTATCTCTATCTCCTTATCACTCTATCTCTCGATCTTCCACCCAATGTCTTCCTCTTTCTATCCAAATCTCTCCCTCTCTCTCTCTCCCTCTCTCTGTATTATTGGTAATGGAGCCTGATTATCTTCCTGATTCATAGGTTTTATTTTAGTCATGTTTGGATCCCTATAAGTGGATGCATAGTTGACTTGAAGCTATCACTTCTCTATTGAGACATTTTTTGCACAAACAACATCATTTGCTAAATGACCTACCAATTGACCTCATGTGCTGCATAAATGTATGCAAAAAATAGGTCAAAAATTATCCTAATTAAACTTCCACACATCTTTAGTGTACCCATTGCACACAGTAAGGTGTGATTGCTAGTTAAATAGACTTCGCTTGTCATCCCTTTTGTAGAGGAAAATATCCTTTTCATAGGCTTAATCTAGACTAACCTGATAAGATGCACATGTCCTCGTAAACCCTAATCTTTGTTCGAAATAGGAAAAGGCTTGTGTAAGGATTTTTTTCCCTTATATTTATAATTTATATAAATTAAAGGAAAAAAATATTAATTTATATATTCTTTATGTAAAATATATAAGAGATATCATTCTTGAATTTTCTATTTTAATTGGATTTTATAATTCTTATCAATTTAATAATTTTATAAATAAAATACAATAATTTGTATTTAAAGATCTAATTTGTTGCAAATAGTCTAAACATCTAACATCTAACCAAGAATCTAAATAGTCTAAATATATATAAAATACGCTGAGATATCCTTCTTAAGGCTCCTATTTTTTAATCAAATTTTCACATAAAAATTGAATAGGCACCTCGATAAGGATATCTCTTGGTGTATTTTATATATTGTTGTCAAATGGATTTCACCCAAATGCATGAATGACTAAATTCAACAATCTGTTGAAACATGGGAACTATCGTCAAGCTATGGGTGTTTCTATGGTGAAGATAGACCTCCAAATTCTAGGTTGGTTCCTATATGATGGTTAATTTGGTACTTGAATAATTTATTCTGAGAAAAGGGTAAGAGAGATTGAACTGAAAACATGAACCAACAATGAAAACTTCGGTGATGCACCTAATTAGAAAAACTAAACTGCAATTTGACTCACAAAATGATTACTTAGTACTTTAATCTGCACAACCTGATTTGATAGTCTAGTCACTTGAATGTTTTAAATAGAGGCTTTGACTCAATATAATTTTGAGGGAAAATATTGTTTTCACGACTAAACTGATTAATCAATTACATGCACAGTGTATAACTAGTGAATTTAAACTAAACTATATACATATATTTATGAAGGAGACAGAAAAATTAAAGGTTTCAAAACTGAAAACAAAATGATTCTTTGATCAAATCCTACACAATAATGACGCTTGAAATCTAGAAGGAAAAACTTGAAAATGTTGGAAATCGAAGAAATCTTCTGCTAAATAACACAATTTAAACCTGGAAACCTACTATTGTATTAATTTGAAAATGAAAGTTGAGTTACATGATAATTCACTTTGCAGAATGCAAAGGCTGAAAAACAAGAACTAGAGCAAAATGACTAAGTCATTACACTTTATACAAAAATCCTTTGAAAGGCATGGAGATGAAACTGAAAGTGAAACTCAGTGTAAAAATTGATATCTCTAAAGCAAATCCCGAGCAGAAATAAAAATCTCCAAAAAGAAGGCCCAAACTCATGCAAAAATGAGTGTATGATGATCCAAACTCAAGGTCAACTCATAACTAAACTATAGAGCACTCAAACTGCACTGAAAATCCCTGAGAACGTGGGCCAAAACATGCAAAAATCCACCTCGTTTATGTCAATCTTCCCATGATGACTAAAATTCCATCCTTGTATCGTGCATGATTAATCTTCAGTTAATAATCTCTGATTCTCCAGTTCCATCTACATCCTCTGCATGATTTCCTTAAAGAGGATTAAGTGATTAAATATTAAAAAATAACCAATGAATGATTATTTTAATATTTAAATGTGCAAGGCTCCCCCTTATTTTCATTTTAAATATTAATGTAATCATACATTAATATCTTTACAATAATAGCTTGAGTAAAATCATGCAAACATGCATGAGTTCATTATCATTTCTAAAAAGAAATAATGACTTAAATTATTCTTTAAGTAAACTATCAGCATACACAGGCTCCCTAAGCATGTTTAAGTTTTATTGACTTAATAGTCAATACTACATCAATGATTCAAAATCACCAAACTTTGAAACACAAGGAAAAAAGAATAAACAATGATTAGGGCATTTTCTCAAAACAGTCGAACCCTAAAAGTCTTGAATCACTTTGCATTTTGAGTTTTTGCAGGAAAAGAAAGGCAAGTTGTTGCACCGCCATGCCTAGGAGGGTTTCTAGAGAGTTTGCTTGAATTGGAGCTCGAAACTCCACCATACTTTGTTGTTTTCTGGATTTTACATGAATATTTCCACTGAGAAACACGTGGTAAGCTTTTCTTTAGACAAATCTGGACATTTCTCTTGTTTTCTAAAGTCATCTTCAGGCTTTATAGCCACGGCTTATCATCATTTTTCTTGATATATTTCCATTCCTTTTTCCTCAGTTATTGATTTCTTGTTCTGTGGCTGCGATGGACACCTTGTGAGAGCACTGTACGTGGGCTTTGAGGGCATTTTATCAGCAAACTTTGGTAAGTCTTTTCCATTTGAGTATCGTGTTTCTCCTTTATTTTCCTTGTATGGCATGACCTTCCCCATTGCTTTTGTATTTTCCTTGGCCGCGCTTGTCTTTCTATCCTTTTGTATTCTGAAACAATACATGGAAAGAAGATCTGGGTCTTTCATTTTATGCAAATATGTGAAGTTCTTAAGACTTTTTTTTTAAGCTAAGATCTGGAGTCTTTGAAAATTGGTTTCAAATACTCATAATAAGCCATAGCTTTGTACCTGCATTTTGGGTTTCATTTTGGGCTTGAAGAGCCCCTTCCATTTACAGGTCACCATGAGAAACCTCTGCTACTGACCCCTTTATGAGAGTTTGCTGAGATTTCAATACTCATTTTTGTAAAAGAAGTGACTGCATATTGCATTTTGTGACAAAAAGAATGAAGATACTTCCTTTTTGTAGAACCTGCCATGAAGATTCTACTGGGTATTAGATATTTGAATGAAAAATAAAAGAAACCCTCACAATTTGTTTCTCCAAGCTTTGTATCCTAGCTTTCTCCTAGATGGACACTTCTTACACATGACTATATTGTTGCACAAAATCTTGATTTACTTATATTTTCACTTGCATTTGATACTTAACTTTTGTCGTTTCTTAGAAAGAATGAACATGGTTCCTTTCCATTCATGCAAAAAACTCAAGGGTTTAGTTTCTTTGTCATGGCCATCATAACATTCTTATAAATTTCTCTGTAACCCTCCATGCTTGAAATTTTGTAAACTCTTTCATGGGTTTCTTTTTCTGATTTGATGACTATCCACCTCTATATGGTTGTCCTTTGGAACAGAGATTGTTACCTTGACCTCCATGAACCTTGAGTTGGGCATAACTACCATCATCATATGGTTATACTTCTTTTGAGACCTTAAGCAATATGACTATCTCTTGAAATGTGGTTGCCTCTAATATTGGTATACTGCCCTATTTACTGTCTTATTGACAATTAAATAGAGACTAGCCTCTGAACATCCTCCATTTGATGCAATGTATGATTAAGTCTCATCTAGGTTGCTTATTGTCACATCTTCATTTTGGTGCACCCTTTGGAACTAATGCTTCAAAAACTTCCAGCAAACAACTTGCTAAAGCCTTTATTTGAAAACTCAAATTCTACTCTTCATATTTGCTCATGGTTGCTCATATGAAACTCTGATTGTTAGCTGCTCTTTATGACATAATTTGTTGCTCTGAGGGTTTATGTGTCATATTCCCCTTCAAGAATCTACAATCATATCTTTTTTGTCCTTGATTGACTGTTATACATGATGGCTGCCCTGCACTTATGATGATGATAGTCTTTGTTATGAACATGGCTTTCTAGATTTTGCTTTTATTATTCAAATCTTTTGCTTCCTATGGCAGTCTATGAATGAACTATAGCATCGATGTATGCATTTTTTGACATGAACTATAGAAATGATGATGATACAAACAATAAAAGCATGATGTAAAACCATTAACAACATAAGACATGCATGCAAACATTGTTCCTTTGGTGAAAAAATGATGCTTCTTTGTTTTGTTTTGTAAAGACTGTAAACTGAAATCCTTTTCTTTTATACATGTTGGGCTCAACCCTTGTGGGAGCCACATTTCAACCCACATGCTAAAACATCAAATCATTTACAAGATGTGTACCTACTCCTGCACATTAAAAAAACAAATTAGCAAAATAAATGAAGTTGAAAGCTTCCATTGAACTCTATTTTCCCTGAACATCTGCTTTTTAATGACTTAATCATCTGGTGAATGCCTGATTGGATATATATTACATTCATGTTGGTAGTGTAGGCATGAAGTAGGATGTGATTTATCATTGCTCTAACACCATCCTTTTACAATCTTGCAAATGTATGGAGCTTGGAGTCGGAAGAACCTTGAGGCATTGGAGACACAAAAAGCGAGTAAAAATGATTTATCATTGCAGACAATGATGAATCGCTCCCCTCCTTCATGTTTATATTATCCTCAGTAGTGTAGTATTACATCCTACTTTGTATTCATTATTTGATTAGGAAAATCAAATTAAGTTACTCCCATGGCTTGTGTGGGACTTTGGTTTTTACAATATGAATAAAACAACATTACTATGCAATTTTAATGATTTCTTCTGTTACAAACTTTTGCATAATCACACTGGAAATTCACAAGTAATCAGATTCTGGAATGTAATAAATACTTAAGTAGAAATTTTGTACCTTTAATGAAGAATGCAAATCAACTCTACCTGTTTTGAGTTGTGGCTAAAAATAGGTAATATATATATATATATATATATGCTAGTATCAGTCGCAATGCAACTTGTAATATCTTAAATAAATTATTTTTATATTTTTATAGTTTATATTAAATTATTAAAATAATTAATATATTATAATATGATAGTATACTATTTGTAATTTTTTTTTTTTTTTAGACTGCAGGAATTGGGTAGCACGACCCCATATAAACTGCAGTGCGCCTGGTAAACTTTTTAACGTGACCGGTGGCGCTGGCACGACACGCCCTCTGGTACCACGGGGGTGGGGGAGACTAGACCTCGTGACCAACCTCCTGCAACAGGAAAGATTAAGCCAACCGAGCTAGGGCCCCAACCCCAGTATACTATTTGTAATTCAATTTTGAAAAATAATATATATAATTTAATATTTAAATGTTAAGTTAAAATATATAAATATATTTTTAGTATATTTATAATATTATAATAAAAAAATATTTTTTCATCAATATTTAGTTAGGATTAGGGTTAGGGTTAAGGTTAAGAGATATAGGTAAAGTTACGGTTAGGTCTAGAGATATAGTTAGGGTTAGGGTTATAGTTATGTTTTGGATCAAGTTTAGGGTTAGGATTATGGTTAGGTTGGGGTTAAGAGATATAGTTAGGCTTAGGGTTTAGGTTAGGATTAGGGCTAGAGATATAGTTAGGGTTAGAAATACGATTTACATTATGATGAGCGTCAAGGTTCGCATCAAAATTAGGGTTAGGGTTACATTTAGGATTGCAATGAAGTTTAGGGTTAATAGATATAGTTAGGGTTGGGGTAATAATTGGGGTTAAGGTTATTAGGATTAGGGTTATATTTATGTTCTCGATCAAGTTTAGGGTTAGGATTATAGTTAAGTTGGGGTTAAGAGATATAGTTAGGTTTAGGGTTTAGGTTAGGATTGGGGCTAGAGATATAGTTCAACTTATGGTTAGGGTTAAGAGATATAGTTAGAGTTAGAAATATGGTTAACATTAGGATGAGGGTTAGGGTTAACATGAAGAATAATTTGGGATTAGGGTTAGGATTAGCATTAGGATTAGGGTTGCATTTAGGTTTAGGGTCAAGTTTAGGTTTAAGAGATATAGTTAGGGTTGGGGCAATAATTGGGGTTAAGGTTATCATGATTAAGGTTATAGTTATGTTCTTGATCAAGTTTAGGGTTAGGATTATGGTTAGGTCGGGGTTAAGAGATATAGTTAGGTTTAGGGTTTAGGTTAGGATTAGGGCTAGAGATATACTTAAGCTTATGGTTAGGGTTAAGAGATATAGTTAGGGTTAGAAATATGGATAACATTAGGGTGAGGGTTAGGGTTTGCATCAAAATTAGGGTTAGGGTTAGCATGAATAATAGTTTAGGATTAGGGTTAGGATTAGCATTAGGATTAGGGTTACATTTAGGTTTAGGGTTAAGAGATATAGTAGGGGTTAGGGTAATAGTTGGGGTTAAGGTTATCAGGATTAGGGTTAGGGTTAGGGTTAAGAGATATGCTTAGGGTTAGGGTTAAGGTTAAGGTTAAGGTTAAGGCAAGAAATATAGTTAGGATTAGGGTGAGGGTTGAGATTTAGTTAAGATTAGGGTTTGGGTACAAACAAGGCAAAGATATTATTAGAGATCATTCATTTCAATGTATGTAGGCCAATAGATGTTGACTCTTTGGGTAAATATTGGTATCATGTCTCTTTCATTGATGATGTCTCAGTATGCACTTGGATTTATTTTTTGCATTCTAAATCTAAATTTTTTAATAAATCTAAGTGCATCTTGAGACATCATCAATAAAAGAGACATGATACTGATATTTACCCAAAGAGTCAACATCTACTGGCCCAACCATATTTCATATAAGAGAAACAATAGTATACATAAACCATATCTTCAAAATCAGAGGATAAATTTCTCAATAATGAATCATTTCCTTATAACATCTCATCACTAATGGTCATCCGTTGTACCTTTGAGTAAAACTTTTGAAGTGAACTTGGTCTGGAATATCCACTTGCATTTCACAGTGTTCTCCCCCTTGGGATAAGTTGTTCCTGACCATATTTCCTTTATGAGAAAGATTAGTACGTATTAACTCTATATTAAAAATTAGTATATAATTTTCCCAATAACCAATTCCTTTCTTATTAGAATATCCCAATACCACTAAGTTTGCCTTCTACTTCCCAAAAGAACCATTTGAAGTGAATTTATTCTACAATATCCACCTGCATTTCATTATTTTCCTTCCCTTAAGATAGGGTGTATATTCCCAAGTATGATTCTTCATCATGGACTACACTTGTATTCCATAGACTAGTCCATTTCTCCTTTTCCTTAGGTTCCACATAATTTTAGAACAAAAGTATCCATCACTCTAGTCATTCAAAAATTCTAGCATTCTAATTTTCACTATAAGTCCTCCATCTAGCAATATCATTCCTCATGTGCCTTGTCACCCCTCCCCTCACCTCACCCATTTTCCTCAACATCCCAGAGTATTAATTTAGTAGAATATTTATGAATAATCTCTATATATAATTAGGAGATTCGCGTGTCATATCGACCTAACATGTGGGGCCATATTCATCTTCATCTATTGGATCACCTCTCAAACCTCTTTCGACAACTATAGCCTTATCCAATGTTTCAACTATAGTGAAGAAAATTGTCACCATTAACAATTTCACATTATGTTTTGTCCCCCTAATTTATTGGGGACTTAATTAAGCCCCCTAATTTCCTAAAGTATGCATCTCAAGGCCTATTTTTACCATTTTCGAAGGATTGCAAGCACTGAACAAATACATTCATCTAATCCTTTACCCCAACACCTTAAATTTTTGAAAATACGGTTGGGACTCATTCGCCATAATGGGACTTATATACCCAATGGGTGCATTATCCCACTACTTCGTTTCCCTCCAAATTTGGACATGTCAATGGTGGCATTGTAATATTTGAATTTCCACTTGCAAAGTTTGGATATTGGGATCTATTTTTTGGGAAATTAAACAAATTCATATAAATACCTAGTCTTTTCACCATTTGAAACTACAACACAAATTGGAAGATAATTTATGATCAAGCATTATTGCCAAGAGTAGCATTTTAGAGTTTATTGGAGCAATTCAAGATCCAACATCATGTCAAAGTTCATGTGTGTTCATGTTGTCATTATTTTATGAAGGTTAACATCTTTTTTTAGGTCTCCAAAGCATTCAAGCAAGCAAGATCCAAATGCTTGAGGTGATTTGTATGACCTTAGTCCTTCAAGGAATCCATTGAAGGTGGTGAGTTGCAACACTTTTTTGATTCATCATTCATTCCTTTCTATTATCATTTATAAATTGGCATTTGCCATTGTGGAAGTGGGAACACTTACCTGGGGTTTGATTGAGGCAAGCCCCTATATGGCGCAACATTTTCCCTCTCTTTAAATTATTGGTGCGAATATATGTATTGTATTTATTAATTTATCTCACTAGGGACTTAGGGGACTAATTCACATGTTAAGTTTACTTAGGATATAAGATTATTTATAGAAGTCTTAGTTGGATTTCTAGAACTTTTCTTATCTAGCTTTTATCCTTGAATGTTAGGTAGTTAGTTGTTAGTTGTCACATGTCATAGGATTAAGACACATGTCACAACCATGTTCAATCCTATTCCTCACCTTGCCTATATAAGGAAGGTCATTTTACTCATATGTAACATACTTCATACCTCATCATATTTTCATAGGTCTTAATATCAAGCAAACTCATATTCTTGCATACTCTCTTGTAGAAGGTTTTCATTGTTTTTGTAGGTGGTCTTGCGTATTGATCTAATCTTTAGCTCTTACATGAATGTGCAGGTTACAAGTTTGAAGAGGGTTAAAGGACAATTGAAGGAAAATTATCCATTGTTGCATTTGTTGTCAAAAACCTTGTCAAACCACAAAAACTCACCTACAAAATTTACTTATGACATTCTGACAACTTTGCAAGTGGAAACAGGGATCTCATATCTACCACCAGAGGACCCCAAAAGTTTAGCAACATACCCCTACAAGGACTCAAACACTCCTTGGTGACTATGTCCTTCTATAGTGCTTGAAACAAGTTTTTCTAGTTTGGTACATATCACTCTGCACTTCCTAGATCCACCTGTAAATTATTGTTTTCGTTTATCAATTGTCATGATCTTGCATTTTTCATATTAGGGCACATAATTTAATTAGGTTAATCATCCCAAATCATTTCCAAATAATTCCCATCCTCAATTAGATGTAGATCCAGTTTTGATTGGTTCACCTTCAAGGTTGTGAGTTAATCTAATGACGTTGTTGCTCTACATCTTAATGTAATTTGGAAAAAATACCCTTTGCATCTTAGGTTCTTTTCATTTAAGACCTAGGATCCCTTTTTCTACATTACATCAACCATCAAGAAACCTCCTCAAATTATAAAAGCTTCTCAAATCTTAATGATGAGTTAATGTCAAAAATTAAAACTAGGTACCTCATTGTAATCTACACCAAATCTATATGTTAATGGGAGTATCAATACAACAATTGCCCTAATAATATGACATATCTATGAAGGATAATATTTCTCTTAACTAGATCCCATAAAATGTAGGATTTCTGATCTTTGTAATCTTGTCAAAATGCACTTATCACTCATATTATGAATATTCTTCCTCTTTCATTTGGAATATGGGCACAAGAAAAATTACAAGAAACTTCATACAATATGATAGTCACATCTCTCACTATATTGGTGAAAGTCATGTTTACAATACACTTATGCATATTTTTGTTTATGACCTTTAATGACATGTGTGTCCTAATTTTTGCAAGGAAAAAGTTTCTCACCATAATGTGTGTATTAAAATAATATTGTAATATTTTTTTATAATGGTCAAATAAGTAGTTTTTTGCAATGTTGCAACTGTGCATCTCTGTTGGAGCTAAGGCATCCTATCCTATGAATGGATGTGATTCCCTTGGACACAATTTCAAGAAAAAACCTTAACAATGCATCGATGGGGATTTGCAAGGTGATCAACCTCAATTTGATTCGGGCAATGGGGTGGCGGTGTTGCTTGTGGACTAGAGAACTGGGTGAGTAGCAATAGACGTTGAGCTCCATCCATTGGCTCAACCTTTCAAATGCACCAACACCACTCCCATAGTGATCCTAGGTGAATAAAGTGTGTGTGAAGTAGCTAAGAATGAATCTTTATTTGCAGAAAAAGGTTTGATTGAGAGGTTCAAAGAGTTTTGACCGAGCCTCTCTGAGCTACAAAAATGGATAACAAAAACATGGAGCCCTATTTTGAAAGGTGATTTCCAAATATACCCTTGTACATGGGTATTTTTTAGTGGTTTTTAACAAAGTTCAAGATCGCCACAAAATTCTCTATGACTATCAATGGAGTTGTGAGGAGCACTTGCTTATGGTGAATCCTTGGTATCCTTCTTTCAACCCTTCATCTAAATCCTTCCCGACTGTTCAATTTGGGTAAGACTTGTAAAAATTTCACTTCAATTTTAGTTTGATTCCTATTTTGAAGTTGTGGGAAAGTTTCTAGATGTTGATGAGGGCTCATCAAATTATCAGTATATAACATATGCTCACATCTTGGTGGAGATTGATATTATGAAGGATCTTCTGACACATATCTCCCTCAAAAGTGTAGACAGGTTTTGGAACCATATGTTAGATTATGAGGGGAAACCTTTCTGTTGGCACAAATGTTTCAATTCTGGTCACGTTGCTACTCAATGCTCCAAACGAAAAAAGTGAAAGGTAAGCCACTTGTTCGAGAGATGCCTCCCTCTACCACTACTTGGTAGAAAAAGAAGATACCACCACCTACTAGGAAGTTGATGCCCAATCTTCCCAAGAGAAAACAAATAGGGATAAATTTCCAAAGGATCCACCTATTCTTGCCACATTCGAGGTTGTGGATGCTTCACCTCTCTTATGGAGGGATCGTGGAAGGCTGCAAAGGACCATAACCAAACTGAAGACTTAGCAAATCAAACAAAGGTTTCAAAAATTGTGTCCCCTAGGGGGAAATTATTACATAGAGATTGTGGATGTGACAAAGAATGGTGGGCTAGATGCAGATAATTGGATAGTGGTGCAAAGGAAAATAAATAAAAATGAAGTAACTTTCAACATGCACCTTTAATACCATACAAAATGTGGAGCTAATTGTAAATCATCATGATCCAATTGGATATCTTTCGCATTCTAGCTCCTTCTAACACTCCATCAGAATTGTCATTGGGAAGTTAGTTATGAGTAATAGAATCTAGATGCCATATTAGTAATGGTAGGCACAGTCGAATCTCGAAGTTTTGTCTATATCTGTTTGGAAAGCTCTTGAGTCCAAGTGCAATAACCCTAGTTTGAAATGGAACCATGTAATTCTTTTTTTTATTAATTTTAGGGTGCAGCCCCTGCTACAACTCACTTAGCAAAAAATAATAATGGTCAATTAATTGATGCAAGAGCATCCATGGCAGTTGGCAATCCTGTATCAAACTTGAGGTTCAATTTTGTTTAGTATTTTTCAATTTTGGTGTGAAGTTGATTTTGGTTTGGAATTCATGTTGAAAGATGGAAAATGATTTATATTTGATTAATTAAACTTGTCAAATAAATTTCCATTGCACATTGACAAGTTGACATAGTGGGTGAAAAAGAAAAAACAACAATTTTAAATCATTTAATTGCAAAAGATTTGAAAAGCTATATGAGGCATTGGGATTTGAAAATATGGAGTTTAAAACAATCCACCATGATCACTAAAAAATAGGGATTGAGGATATGAATGCCCAAGCCTGCTTTGATTTTTCTTCTTTTTCAGGAGTCAAAGGGAGAGAAATGTTTTTTTGAAAACCTCCCATCTTTAGAGGGGTTGTTGGGAATGGATTTTTTATTATTTTAATTGATTTTTTTGAGGAGTTTGATGTGCAAAAAAAACAAGGGCCGTGTCATATTGAAGAGGCCCCAAAAAATCATGTAAAATTAATTTCGTGATAGGGAGGGTAAAACAAAAATAAAAAACCATTTTCAAGAATGAAAGTTGGAAGAGAAAAGGAGAAAAGAAGGCAAGGGGTAGTATTCTCTGGAAAGCATTCTTGGACATTTTTTTAACAGATTTGGATTGATTTACAATAGTCCATGAAGGTTTTAGAACAACTGGGTTGAAGCTACAAGAGTTGTAGTTGGAGTTGAGGTGCTAGAAGGTGAATAAGTTTGCAGGAGCTCACATAGTTGAGCATAGATGTGTTGAATGATATTTCATTTGTATATTTGATGTTTGTAAGGGTTTTATTTTCTTTCATCAGTCTATTGAGACTGAAAATCATTTGTAATCATCTTTCTTTCACATAGAAATTTAATGGTTTCATGTGCAAAAAAATTGTTGAGTTTAAATTATAAATTTTTCTTCATTTTGTTTAAGTTTTATTGTGGGGATTTTAGAGGGGGTTTTGAGAGTATGAATCCCTCTCTACATTAGTGGTATCAAAGCATCAAGATCTTGAGTGTGTAAATAGATCGCTGAAGAGAGGCAGTTTGCACTAGGATTTAGCTTGTGGGTGTTAAAAAATGGATGGGAGAAGAGCCCATCGTGGTAGAGGAAGAGGAAGAGGAAGAATGGACAATTTTTTCCATGATAATGATTTCAGATCTTTGAGAAGACAAGTGGGTAAAAGCACAATAGTGTGTCACATTTTTGGCCAAATAAATGGTTCTGAGCGAACTATTTTCGGCCGGAAGATATTCGACCGAGTGGCTTTTAGCCGAAACCATGTGGCACTGACATGGCAGGTACCTTTTCGGTCGAAGAGGTTTTGGCCAAAAGCCACTCGGTCAAATATGTCTAGCCAAAAACATGGAAAAATTGAGTGTATCTGGTATTTATAGCTTGAAAATATCAAGACATTTTCAGTTGAGTATGTTTTGGTAGAAACATGCTCGACCGAGCATGTCTAGTTGGCATCCTACTTGGCAGCCAACTCACCTTTTTTCAAAAATTTCTGAAACATTCAACTTTGGCAGAGTATTTCTTCAGCCAGAATGATTTTTCTAAAAAAAATAAAAATACCCTTTTGTAGAGCCCGAAGTGGTGAATCCAAATATATATATTTTAATATTTTGATTAGTTTTAATATATTTTATTTTTAAATAATGCAAGTAGGTTGTTAAAATTAAAAAAGAGGCTAATTAGAAATTAATAAAAAAATAGTAAAACATATTAAAAAAAAATTAAATATTATATGGGGCACAAGAGGAGAGAGTCTTCTTCAAAAGGGTATAATTTTTTTTTTTAAATAATTAAAAAAATTGAAAATAGTTGATGGCTCGTGAAAACTGTCAAATTCAAACATGTTTGACTTTAAAACGTTATTACGAGGAAAATATACATCAAAATTTGTTTTTTTTTTACCATGCACAAGATATTGCAGTTACCTATTTGGAGAAAAAAAATTTAGGGAGAAATGAAGTTTTTTTCAATTTGTTTCTTGACGGCCCATGAAATCACTCTTTTATGAAATTTTCAACATTCCAAAATATGTCCTTAAATTGATAAAAACATAATAAAAACAATTTTTTTAAAATTTAAAAAATTACAGGAATAAACTTCATCAAAAGTTCTACATTTCATTAGTTTACACCATTTTGAAATTCAAAATATAAAGACCACTTTTATGTGGCTGAAGTTCAATTTTTTTTTGTTGTTGGTCAATTCCTTTATAAAGTGTGACACAGGTTTGTGCTTTTATCCAAGTGGAAGCACTTCAAGAAGAAATATGAAGAGTTTTTGCACGAAGAAGGGAACTAGAGAGTGATGAGGAAGAAGCTTCAAAGAATGCTAGCCTAATAACTGAACAAAGAGAATAAATTGCAGCAGTTGCAAATGACCCATTGTTGAGAGTTTTGTCAAAATTGGGAAAGAGACCGAAGACTGATGTTCCTACCTTTAATAGAAGCTTGAATCCAGAAGAACTTATAGACTAGATAAATGATATGGAAGAGTATTTTGAGTTTGAAGAAATTAGAGACCCAAATAAAGTCAGATTTGCTAAGACAAGATTGAACTTGGTCATGCTTCAATCTAGTGGAAAGAAATTCAATTGGAAAGAGGAAGAAAAGGAAAGGAGAAAATTATAAGGTGGGATAAAATGGTAGAAAAAATGAAAAAGGCACTTCATACCAATAGATTATGAGTTAGACTTACTCAAGAGGATGCAAGGAATGGGACAAGGAACAAAAATAGTGAAGGAGTATACAAAGGAGTTCCATAGGATTCTTATATGAACTGAGCATTCAGAAGCCACCAAAGAGAAGGTTGCAAGATATATCAATGGTTTAAGGCCAAGCATCCAAGAGGAAATGGAATTGTTGAGAGTTATAACCATGGAAGATGCATACCAAGTTGCCTTGAAAGTTGAAGAAAGAGAATAAAAGGTTTGAAAATAAACAAAGAGAAAGAGACCGTGAAGATGAGGTTGAAGGAATGCCATATGGGGTAAATAATTAGAAAAAAGAAGACCAAGGAAGCAACAAAAATTAGAGGTATGATGGTTCTTATGGTCCTAGGGATCAAGATTCAAGAGGTAGAGGAAGATCGGGTAGAGGTTTTTGAAGAGAAACCTTTCGAGGAACTTGTTTCAAGTGTGGAGGTTATAGAGCATATGACTTGTCCTCATGAAGAGGAAAGACCAAGAAGAATTACTGAAAATCATAATAGAGCAGCAAAAATAAAAAAGAGAAGATGCACACCCGACACATTCCAAAGAGGTGGAAGATGGTGAAACTTTAATGGCAAGGAGAACCCTGTTGAATGAAGATGATGAATCAATTCAAAGAAAAAGTTTGCTTAGAACAAAACACAAGTGCTAGAACAAAGTATGTAATGTCATTATAGATGGAGGTAGCACAAACAATCTTGTTTCTAAAGAGATGGTGAGAAAATTGCAGCTAGAGAGAAGGCATCTACATCCATATAGGATATCACGGCTACAAGATGATAGGAAAGTTTTGATTAGTGAACAAAGTTTGGTAAATATTAATATAGGAGGTTATAGAGATGGAATTTTATGTGATGTTATTTCTATGAATGTGTGTCATATTTTGTTAGGAAGGCCTTGGAAATTTGATAGGAAGGTAATGCACGATGGTTATGCCAACACATACACATTGATGAAGGATGGAGTGAAACAAAAATTGAAGCCATTGAAAGAAGAAATGGGTAAGATTTGCAGCAATACAATGTCTTGCTTGGTTGATGAAATTAGACTTTTAGATGGTATGAATCATGAATATGTTAGCTTTGACAACACTAACCATGATGAAGATGAGAAGGGTGATTTGTTGACTCAGATTGAAGCAAAGATATCAAATGGAATGAAGGTAGTAGCAGAGGGTAAGGTAAAATATGATTTATTTGTTTCCTTTGATGAGAAATGGAGTGAAGGAATAGATAAGTTTGTTGTAGCAAAAATTAATTTTGATAAAGTTGGATTGGAAGAGTCAAGTGAAAAGGTTAATGAAGAGTTTTCTGAGGAATCCTTGCTTGAGAACAATGGAGATGAAAATGTTTTGATTAGTGATCATGATTCCTTGTCAAGTAATGTGGAAATTGAGTCTTTTGATGGTAGTCCTAATGTTGTTTTGAGTGAAGGAAATCGCGTTGCAGCAGTGTCATGCCTTTCAGAAGGCATTGAAATAGTGGAGTTTTATGAAGGAGACACTGGAAAAGGTGAAATGTCAAATGAGGCAAATAAATACATTTTTTTTTATGAAGGAGAAGGTATAATTTTAATTGTTAGTTCTGATTTTGATGAAGCATATTGGAAATAGATTTGATGCTTTGAATTACATGACGGGTAGTAGAGGAAGGATGAAGCATGGTAATATTGTAAGTTTGCAAAAAGTGATGCATAGAAATATTATAGTGGACAAGGAAATGAGGTGGATCCAAGATAGACATAAGGTCTACAAATGTTTCTGAATGCAAATCATGAAACTTTTCTTTCTACCGTGGATGTCTGATGCAAAAGCATCCATTGCAGTTGGCAATCCTGTATCAAACTTGAGGTTTAATTTTGTTTAGTATTTTTCAATTTTAGTGTGAAGTTGATTTTCGTTTGGAATTCATGTTGAAAGGTGGAAAATGACTTATATTTGATTAATTAAACTTGTTAAATAAATTTCCATTGCACATTGACAAGTTGACATAGTGGGTGAAAAAGCAAAAAAAGTAGTTTTAAATCATTTAATTGCAAAATATCTAAAAAGCTATATGAGGCATTGGGATTTGAAAATATGGAGTTTTAAACACCCCACCATGATCCCTAAAAATTAGGAACTAAGGATATGGATGCCCAAGCCTGCTTTGATTTTTTCTCTTTTCAAGAATCAAAGGGAGAGAAAAAAAAAATTAAAAACCTCCTATCTTTAGAGGGGCTGCTAGGAATGGATTTTTGTATTATTTTAATTAATTTTTTTGAGGAGTTTGATGGTTAGCAACACCAAGGGTCGTGTGATATTGAAGAGGCCCAAACAAAGCATGTAAAATTAATTTCATGACAGGGAGGGTAAAACAATAAAAAAAAAACCTAAGGAATGAAAATTGGAAGAGAAAAGAGGAAATAAGGCAAGGGGTAGTATTCTCTAGCAAGAATTCTTGGAATTTTTTTTGTGGTTTTAGACTGATTTACAATAGTCCATGAAGTTCTTAGAACAACTGGGTTGAAGCTATAGGAGTTGTAGTTGGAGTTGAGGTGCTAGAAGGTGAATAAGTTTGCAAGAGCCCACATAGTTGAGCATAGATTGTGTTGAATGATATTTCATTTGTATATTTGATGTTTGTAAGGGTTTTAATTATTTTTCATCAGTCTATTGAGACTGAAAATCATTTGTAATCATCTTTCTTTCACAAAGAAATTCAATGGTTTCATGTGCAAACAAATAGTTGGGTTTAAATTGCAATTTTTTCTTCATTCTGTTTAAGTTTTATTGTGAGGATTTTAGAGGGGGTTTTGAGAGTGTATGAATCCCTCTCTACATTAATAAGTCGTTATTATAGTCAATAGAATCTTTATATATTCTCTTCAATTGTCTTTTGCTTAGTCTTTAGAATATTTCCTTATGTTCTTTAGTTGTTGATCGTATCCTTATCGGATGAATCAATTTTCTTAGTTATCAATCTTATCCTTATAAGATAAATCACTTTTCTTATTTGTCGATCTTATCTTTATCAGATAAATCACTTGTAACTCTATTTAAGGAGACTTTCCCTCCTTTGTTAGTATCAAATATCTTGGAAATCATTCTCTGTGTTTTTAATTATTTTATGGTATCAAAGCTTAGGTTTTTGCTCTTAAAGTTTTGATGATTTTTTATAAATTTGTGTGCGGTTTTTAGAATATTTTTTTGGCAAATTAAAAAAAAAAATTATGGGTATGTTTTTACCTTAAAATTTCATGAGGATTTTTTCAAATATTTTTTTACGGATTCTTTTTTATAAAATCATGGGATTTTTTTTGCATCTTTTTGGTGAATTTGTACAAACTCATTCATGGTTATTTTCACAAGGGTTTCTACAAAAATTTACCGATTTATTTTTGTACAAATAGCACCATTCATTTTTGCAAGTCATGCATCCTTTGCAAGATTTTTTAGGCAATCTTTTGCCTCTTCTAGCATTGGCTAGGGTTTTAGCTAAGTTTTAAAAAAAAATTGTGATTTTTACAAAAAAAATGGGTACAACAATAAGGGGTCTTCAGCATTTTCCAAAATTTATTACAAGTTTTTTGACGATTATTTAACAAAAATTCTAGGTGTTGTTCATTGTTAGGGTTTTTTTTTAAACTCTATTTTTTTTGGTTTTGTGGGCCTTTAGCAAAGCCTAAATTTTTGACCAATTCTTTTCAAAAAGTTGTGTTTCTCTACAATTTTTTAGTAATTTTGATAAAATTAAGGATTGTACCTAGTTGTTAGGGTTCTAGTAATTTTTTTTCTTAAAAAAAATCAAAGTCTTCTTGGGTTTTCTCGTATATGATGGATGGATTCATTTAAAGCAATGGACTCATATGACTAAGAGAAAGATGAAGTAAAATTCAAGAAGAAATGATACAAAAATGTGCATCCAAGGGAAAACCAAGAAATGAAGGTAGGAATATGAAGTCATTATGGTGATCAAAAAGGTGTTCAGTGAGGAAAGAAGAAGCACAAATAATATGCATATTGTGACAAACTTTGGTATGTTGAGAAATTTTCTATAATAAGAAAAGAAAAGATATTATAGAGGTCAAAGGACTTGAGGCAATTTAAGCATGCATAGTAAAAAATATAAGTGTAATGTTATTGTAGTTCATACTTTGTGTTTTTTATACACAAACTTCCAAATGTGAGTTTATTATAAATCATGGTTGCATTGGTTTTTTTACTTTGGTTGTTGCCCTAGTTGAATCAAATTGTACAATGATTCCTAAATCCCTTAGCCACAAATTCATTACTTGAATTTTTGAATTGTTCAATTATGGTAGCAGTGTTAGTAGTTGGGAAAATCATTCTTAGTCCCAACTTCAAGAGCATAGAAAGGTGGAAACACCATTGTAAGTCTAAAGATAGTAGTATGTGATGGTATGCAAAAATATGAACACTCATTTGTCATGTTCGTAAATGCAATATTTTTATAATAAGACAAAGGTGTTATTTTGATGATAAAGTTAACAAATATGAAACTTGGCTCATTAGTAAATCATGAAAACGTTCGAATAATAACCTTAATTAAAAAATTAATTAAACTTGTGAACTATTCTCACTAAATAAGTTTATATTACCTCACTAATAAAAAATTAAAATTGTTTTATCAAAATAATATAAGGATACAACCCAACCACAACCACACCCAAGACAAATGAATTATAATGAGCTCTATGAATGTAAAATAGAATTAGATGCCACAACCTATTGCATTTATGAAGAACTATATATAAAGGGCACTCATTAGCCATAACTAAGTTTTGTATCCCACTTAAGTTTTCAATGTTTACATGGCTAAGGTTGTCACATGTCTAAATGATACTACAAATATATAATACTCTAAGAAAGAATTTGTTAAGTGGAATAAAGTTGAAATAGAACAAAATTCTAGGAAAAATCCAACAATGGTGGAGAAATGCCTTGCAAGAGATCAAACCCAGAAGACCCACAAGAATGAGGAAGCTTTATCAAAGAAATTACTCTTTCATAGAATGAAGACACACAAAATAGTTTGATTGTATTCTACTATCTTTGCTTTTTTTTCTTTATAATTAAGTTTTCATTAAAACATATAAATTCCTAATATATGAATACAAAACTACATGCATTTCAGCAATCAACTTTTAAGTAGGGCATTAAAGGATCACATTCAATACTAGAGCAACCATTAAAGGGAATTTGTTCATATAAGTTCTAACTAATTTTATCCTTTTTTCTTATTTTTTATCAATTTGATTGTATAATTTTTATGATTTTTTATCAAGATTTAATTTGTGCATATTTTATTAGTAATTCACACAAACTCATTTCTTATAAGTATGAATGGTTCACTTAACACTCTTTAAATCTAAGTGATGCTCATAAAGGTGAAGCATCAAGACATCTCAAAAGGTCACTTATCTTAGTATTACTCCAACTCAAGCATGTTTAACCATGGAGATTTTCCCAAGACCAAACCCTTGGTTAAACATATTTGAATCAAAAGTAGTATTGGGATGGGCAGCCTCCCAAGAAGTCACGATGGATTGGTCTTAGCGGAAGCTACTTGACTAGCATGATTAAGTCATAGTATTGTGATGGGTGGCCTCCTAGTAAGTCTCAATACTTCACACCTTTAAGCATCACTTAGATTCAATAAGTACGATGTGGACTAGCAAACTTACTTGGATCTAAACAACATTGAGACAAGTGACCTCCCAAAAAATCTTAATACTTCACCCCTTTGAACATTGCCTATAGATAATAAACATTTAGGTAAAACATATTCGTATACTTAAAACAATACTCATCCAACATGAATCAATAAATGCAACTCAATATTTATACAATTGAATCTTAAAAAAAAAAACATCATAATTTAAAATGCTTAAAAAAATACCCCTACTCTGACGTATTGTTCTCTTCCATTCTAACATTTGATTTCATAGTGCATTCCAAGTAATCAATCACAATAGACCCGCCTACCCAATGAAGGATATCTCTATTCAAGCTAACATGATTTTGCTTTAATATTTAGCATTAATTAAGTTTGTAATCGGCACACAACCCTCCGTAAGGTTCTCAAAATGCAGTCTAAAACAACATAGATAATTCAATCTATGACAAATCCTTCATGATTGATCAAGTCAAAACCCGATACAATCTTGTTGATATAATTATAAAAGAAGTGTACCTTCATAATATGTGTTGAGCTTTAAAGAGAATGCCCCACAATCTTCCTAACTTACATATGTTGTTTTTAGATCAGATATGAACACTAAGCAGAGAAATACACACAGAACAGTGAACACAGAGATTTTACCCTGGTAAAACCCTTCTACTCAAGGGAGAAAAACCCAGCAACAATTTACTAATAAAATATCAGATACAATAGTGCAAAAAAAATTGCACTTGAGAATCATGCCAAGAAGGCAAAATACAATAATATAAACCAGCACTGGAGTAGTTTGAATTTTTGAGCAGAAATAGATCTCCTTGAGTAGCGAATTTTCTTCTTAGTCACAAAGAAATGAATGAATTTAATTGATAATTGAATGAGAAGAATCTTCCTTCTATTTATACAAATCCAACCAATATAATTTATGCTTTGTGATTTGGTTGACTCAACAAATATATAATTAATTTTGACTTGTCTTTCTCTTGAGCCAACCTAGCAAATACAGTTTTTGTTTGTGCTTTCACTTGAGCCGACCTGACTTTTGGCTTACCTCCCAAAGCTACCAAAAACATCGACACTCCCTCTTAGCGAGGGAGGTATAGCAAAGTCTTCCTTGAGTCCCACTCAAGGATATCATGTCTTGTCATGGACTCTCTCAACATGACATCCACAATGGCTATACCCAATTGTAGGAAGCACAACTCAGTCTCAGAGATGTGATCTGTACAAGGGCTTTAACCTCATATTTCTCCATCTTAGAGAAATATACACTACAAGGGCTTTCACCTCATATTTCTTTGTCTTAGAGAAATATACACTACAGGGGCTTTCACCTCATATTTCTCTATCTCAGAGAAATATACGCTACAGGGGCTTTCACCTCATATTTCTCCATCTTAGAGAAATATACGCTACAAGGGATTTCACCTCATATTTCTCTGTCTCAGAGAAATATATGCTACAAGGGATTTCACCTCATATTTCTCTATCTTAGAGAAATATACACTACAAGGGCTTTCACCTCATATTTCTCTGTCTCAGAGAAATATATGCTATGACATATCAGTTTGTCCTTCTGTCCATTCTCCTGACATAGGGAGAATATCTTGATGATGTTGTGACTCCCTCTGAAGTTGGATAGCTTTCCTCAACACCATTTTTTATCCTACCATACTTAACCTGATTTGAGTAGATTCTTCAAAACTACTCTCTCCACCACTGCGAGAACCCTACCTTGGCTTCCTTCACTAAGTTGATCCATCCTTTTGATACAAAACCTTCCATACTACTTGGTCAGGTTCAAGCTACACCTTTTCGCACTAACTAAACTCAGCTCCAAGTACCCACATCAACCTCCTGACCTCCTCATCCAAGGTTGTCTGCAATGCTTGCCCCAGTGGAACGGCCTCCATCCCACACTTCCAGCACTACTCCTAGCAGCATCCCCAAACATTCTGGCATACTTTCTCTAAACTCTACTTCTGCTTTTCAGTGTCCAAAACACGAGTGCAACTCAACTTACGCCTGTTGATCCACTTACTCTGATTCGTGTATCCCTAGATACTTTGCCTCTTCATTTCCACCTCCAAGATGGTTCTACTACAAACCCACCTGAGTCTGCCTTGGTGCCTTCCAAAGACACCCCTTTTTGCATTACTTCACTCATACTGAGCATCCTCAAACTCTGTTGTGTTTCTTTTGCATGCCCATTGCACTGCCTCCTAGCATGCCTCGCGCCCAATTTTGCTTGCAACACAACACCAAAAAGCTCCATTTTGTTGAGGATTGTATGGAACATAGAACTCCCTCTTGATCTCAAAACCTTAATCCTCTTCCCAAACATGTTCTCAACTTGTGCCTTGAATTCTTAGAATCTATCAAGGACTTCCTCAGACTCCTTAGATTTGACAAAGTGGTAACCAATCAGTGCTTTCATAGTATTTTGAATTCATGCAATTTTACATATATCCTCATACTCAATTGTCGTTAGCAATCTCCCATCATAGATACTTTTCTCAATATGAATGTCAAGCAACCTAGCATTGCATCCTCGATATTCCCTATTAACAATCCTAATGGGTCCCCCAATATGTGGGATGACTGACTCAAGTTATTCTTGATCAACCCTTAGAACATGGCCAGTCTCAATCATCTTAATCTCCTCGATGTATTTCTCAATTACCTTTAACACAACCCCCTTCTGCTTATAATATCCTTTCTTAGCCAAACCTTTGCTCATAACCTTCACTACAATTCCTTCAGAGAGCCAATAATCTTTCTTGTTCATTTTACCCTTTGTGCGCTCCTGCACCCTCATAAGGTCTGCCAGAGCAGCAGCTCCTTCACCAACCTTGCTCCCATTACTTTCTTTCTTATCCCTAGGGTTTAGATCCCCAAACTAAGAGTTTCTAGGATTTCGTTGGCTTAGTCCCCCATTACTTTCTTTCTTAGTAAATAATTTTGTCCTCCCTAAACCATGAGTCGACACATCATGCATGATCTGGCATTAGTATTAAAATTGAGAAGTTGCTCCCGATTTCTTCTTAATGTCTCCAAATAATATAACACGGATTGCTATCTTTTTAAAACTCTCGTTCTTGAACAAAATAATTTGCTTGAAACTGCACATTGGCACATAATTACAAGAATTTTGTGAATCACTAAGTTGCTTAGTCACTAAAGATTATAAATTGGTGCCACCAAGGAAGCACACAGCTCCCGACAATTCAAGTTTTCCATCTTCCGCCACGAATTACTTTATTACATCAAGGCCCAAGCATTAATAAACCATGACGCCTTTTCATATAAATTTCAATCAATTCTGAATCAAATGAACATCTTCAACTCTTAATAATTTTCCTCAGTCCACGCTAGCTCTATTCTGCTCCTCACGTCATCCTCTTGAATACTCGATACTTTAGACAAACATTGATTCCAATCAGACCTGAGCTTCCCCCCTCTTGCCATATCATCACCAAACCAGATATCCCTATGATTTGACGATAGTTCAAAGTAGCCATTGATATGAACCGGAAGACCTTTTATCTCTTTCTCCAGTCCTGTTTGCAACTTGGCAACTACACCTGCCCATGGAATGAAACTACGTTCTCTATTTTCCAAAGAGAGACTTAGCTTTAGCATGTCCACCTCCCAAACATTCACTCACCATCCACAGATCTGACTTTACAGTAGTATCACTTGAAGTCATTATAATTTTTTCACAACTCCAAGGTAACTGTGATTCTGGTGTCTTCTGCAATTTTTTAATGAATTTCTCTTTGTCCATGCCCACCTTGCAATCACCATAAATAAGATCAACCATCACATTTGTTGGACTAGGTTGGTTCTCCAATACATCAACAGGAAGCTTGCAATTGTGTAGACGAATGAGAAAAGTGATAAAACATCCTCTGGTCTATAACTTTCTTTCTTAATTTGGTTGTAAGCAAATACACTGTAAGTTCTTAAAGGAAAGCAAAAGAAAGTGCCAGACAAAGAAAAAAAAAAGGATTTTGTAGGTCACATCCAAAATGCATATATGAGGAAATTGTTCCAATATGCCTCTGCCAACAGATCTGATCCTCAGGCCAAGATAGGATGGAGTAATCCTTGGAAGATACGAGGCATGAGGATCAAACATCACAACAAATTCAATCCAACCTTCCAATAGCAAATGGCTCTTCAAGTTACTGTCTTGCCCAGTGCGTGAAATGGCATAAAGATCTTGAGTTGTAAAGACAAAATTATTGAATCAGTATAAGGCAGGCCCCTGCCAATCTGCCATTTGTGGAGAAAGAATGGATGAAGTCCCATACTGAGTTTTATCCAATAGAAAGCAAACTTCAGAAGCTCCTGCATCATCTGCATTTTGTACGAGTTGAAATAAAATTCTAGGACCATCTGCACACATTTCAACTATATGCTTCAGCCTAATTGTTAAGGCCTCATGCTGACCAAAGGCCTCTGCTGCCCTATACAAGCCCAAGTTCATGGAATCGGCACTCTCTGCAAGCAATAATCTACGGATCGAGTAGACACCAAGTCTCTCTGCAACATAATTTGATGTGTTGCCATGCACAAATTTGGGAACCTTTTTGTTTGTTGTCAAAGCCACAGGTGATATGCTCCCTGAGTTACTTTATTCACTAGGGCTAGATAACCGATGAGCATCATTGAAGGCAATTTATGTCACAGGCATAAGAATAGATGAGACATCAAGAATGTAGCATGCTATCTATTTGTCATGAACCTTAGCATCAGCCAAATATTGCACAATTAGGGTTGTTGCTCTAGGTTCATGTGCATTCAAAGGATTACCTTTCTTATTTATGATTCGCTATTTGATCTGTTTTCTTGAACCTTGCTTTGATACCATGATGTTTTTAGATCAGATATATATAGTAAGCAAAGAAATACATACAGAACAGTGAACATAGAGATTTTACCCTGGGAAAACCCTTCTACTCAAAGGGAGAAAAACCCAATAACAATTTACTAATAAAATATCAAATACAATAGTGCAAAAACAATCGCACTTGAGAATCATGCCAAGAAGGCATAATACAATAATATAAACTAGCACTGGAGTAGTTTGAATTTCTGAGCAAAAATAGACCACCTTGAGAAATGAATTTTCTTCTTAGTCACAAGGAAATGAATGAATTTAACTGATAATTGAATGTGAAGAATCTTCCTTCTATTTATACAAATCCAGCCAATATAATTTATGCTTTATGATTTGGCTGACCCAGCAAATATATAATTAATTCTAACTTGTCTTTCTCTTGAGCCGACCTAGCAAATACAATTTTTGTTTGTGCTTTCACTTGATCCGACCTGACTTTTGGCTTACTTCCCGAAGCTACCAAAAACATCAACAACATATTTGCTAACAATGGTGCAAATCTAGTATGTATGCCTAAGTAGCCTCTCATTTTTAGCAACTCAGTCCTACCAAACACCTTTTATGCATACCTAACCATCAATTTTGTTGAGAATTTGAGATTGATCAAATGTTCCCCCAACCATCAATGATTCATTCAACCTTGTTTTTTTCACTATAGACCCTGATCATTATAAGGGTGGCAAACTATGAAACTACCTTAATCATCATAGATTCTTCCAACCATGTTTCAATTGTTGCCTCTTACTATAGATATATGTTCACCAAAAACAAGTTGACACTATATCAAATGTTACCTCATTGTCACCTTGAATTAAGTTTAACTTCAGCCACTTAACTTCCAACACTTCTATTTTGGATTTTTAACCTGCACAATAATCTCTTGCATTAAATTTTAGTTGCATAGCTTATTACGGACTTCTACAAGCATTTAACGTGTCCAATATTACTAGGGGAGAGGACCTAGTAGTTGAGCATGTTTCAATAGTTGTGATAATAGTTGTTTATATAATGTCCAATATTTTTATCAATATTGGACCAATAGTCGTGACATGACTACCCATAATGAAACAAAATGTATTTCTTTGATCTAAAAAGCTACCAAGCATGCGATGCCACATCGGCACTCAACTATCCATGATGTGAATGCACAAGTATTGGTCATCTACATCTTGACAAAAAGCATGCTGATGTGGCATCATATTTGATGGCATGGCCCCAAAACAAAAGTTATAAGCAGGAGACTTGCCAAATAAACTGCTGTAAAAAATTGGAAGTGATTGAAATTTCCACATAGGATAATTAAAAGTGCAAAATTAGGATGCTCAACTACTGGATCCTCTCCCCTACTACCAAAGTGCTAGACCGTAGGGCAGCAATAATGTTAAGATGGCCATCTCAAAAGCATCACACCGTGCATCACAATTATATTACCCACAAGTAAATTCTTAATGTAACGGCCTTCATAATTTTAACTACCTCCTTATCAAGGCACCTACTTTTTCGTATAACACAAGAAATACGACTCATCCTAGACATAAAAGTGGCAGGCTATGACGTTAATGACCTCCAAATTATCTTTAAAAAAAAGGCCAATCAAAAAAATTGTGATATGATTAAACCTATATGAAAAACTATTTATCTTAGAATATTTTAAATACACTAAAAAAATAAACCAATAGGCAATAAAATTACCCCATTGTTACATATCCCTATGTGTCACCTTATACTTGGCTCTTTTACTACTATTGAGTACAAGTATTATAGCTCCTACAAAACTTTTAGTCACTATATTTCGTACTAATTTAGGCACGTCTTATTACCTCAATTAGGGAACCAACTCTCAACCACAGGTTCACTTTACTTAAAAATTGGTACTAAATGAGGCATTTCTTATCTCATACGAGGGATCAATTCTCAACCGCAGGGTTCCTTTCCATAATGCAAACAGTCGCAACTATTTTCTCCAACATTTTTAAACTTCCTGTGTCTACCATCAAAAAGGCATATTCTAGACAAGAATTTGGCATTCTTTGCAACAAACGATCATATAGATGTAGGAGTATCTATCAGAGCATTGAACCAAGCATCGAAAAGTGATGCTGATCCAGATCCTGGCAGGACTACTGCCGCATTGTGAGTTTTATGAGTTTGAACTACAACCAAGTACAAAATCAATAAATAAAATGCTCCAGCCCATTTGACGGAAGGTGCTTGAGCACAATCCTCCAGGTGCTTCAGCGGTCATGCCTTAACTGATAATGAGGAAAACTTGTAAAGATTCCCAATATCGAAGTCAGTTTTAGTAGACATTCACCTGAAAATGAGACATAATTCTGCCAAGATCCCCAATATCCAAGTCAGTTTTAGTAGAAATAATTACGGAACATATTCCAATTGCTTTTCCAGTCACTTCATTCGCCAGAAAAATGAGACAAAATTCTGCCAAGATCTTAAGGTAATTAAGCGGAAATAATAACATAACATAGAAACGCTTCCCAGCTAGTAATAGTCACACCATCGTTAACATTTAAAAGCAAAAATTAGGTACAGAAAGGCTTGAATAAAAAGTATACAGTCCATTCAGCCAAGAAGTTTCCTTAAAATCAAATTAGCAAAACCTTTATTTCCAAGGTACTAGCATAGGCAGGCGTACGTATAAAAACAATGTGGCTCTTTAAGAAACCTGTACTAAACAGATTTCCAATGAATAAAATCAGGAATAAGTTAAAATAACCAGGTAGTAAAGATCCAATAATCCATAATCATAGTACTCCTTAGGATTTGTTGGCAAGCATAATTTATAGAGAGAAATAAGGCATAATTTAGAGAAATAAAATTACTGCAACTGTGCAATAATATTACAAGATTCCAGTTACAATCAAAATTTGTTACTACAATTATCCTTGACCATAGTAAAACCCCCACGGCCACGGACAACATTCTCAATGGACAAGTCACATTGGCATCAGTCAATCCTTGCCCTTCGGAGCATGTCATCGGTGCTAACTAGATGGGCAAATATAAAACTAAAGCAAGTGTACTATTGATCTTGTTGTACAGCATATAAAAATGCATTAAATAAGAAGCTTCTCGATGGCATCCTGCAAAAGAGGGGAAAAATGTTAGAAAACAGAACAACAAAAACTAGAACTGACTTCCACAATTCAAAACACCAACAATAAAAGTTTGAAACATGATATTATTGGCTGTCAATGTTTTCTCAAAAAAATTCATGGTAATAATCATTCAAATTTATTATCTTAAAAAACTCGAACTTACCTTAAGTTGTTGTATTTGTGATTTTAGTTGACTTCCCTCATTGGTTGTCACAGAGCAAGCAATGACGGGACGAGTGACACCACATGCCCGACCTAACGCCTGTTTTGATGGTACAAACACATACGGCACATTCTGCAAGAAAACACATAGCAAACAGAAAAACTTCTAGTCAAAAACCAGTTTCCACATAGGTTAAATTCAAAACTACCGAATTTCAGACGACTATCTCCATGACCAACTATAGAACTCAAATAACAAAACCATAAAATATACTAAATTACATCTTGTCTAAACAGTTAGATACCTTATCCTCAGCCAACAATGGTAAATGGAGAAGGATCTCAAGAGGCTCAGTATCAGCTGCCATAACAACAAACTCTGCAATTCCTCTGTTCAGAGTCTTGGTAGCTGAAGTATGCAAGAAAACGAATTTAGAAGCATGGAAAAAAATACCCTAGTCTGCTTATTTGTATTAGGGACATGCAACACTCTTAAAGTAAAACTTCAGTACAATTTCATTCAAATATATTCAACTTACAAAGAAATATTCACATATAAGTAGGGTTTGAAAGAGCTTTTTAAAAAGATTTTAGAAGGTTTTGAAAATGGGCCTTATATTAGTTTTACTAGGCTGGCTTTTCAAACATCGGTAGAGCCCATATTTGACTTATAGTTAATCTTGAATAACTTTATCAATTGCTAAAATAAAAAAATTATGTATCAAACCTAACTAAAACTTAGCTGAATGTATTAATCCCTCTTTCCTACCCATCAAAGTAAACTTCTAGGACCATAGTTCAATCCCTGAATATGTGACAGCCTATAAATCCTTAATATTTGCTTTCAACAATATTCATTATTTTAAAAAATTTACTCGGGAGCTTTTCAAGCTCTTTCCCTTTCTCCATATATGCATTTCTTGAGCCTTCGATATATTTCTTCACATTCTCTGTCTGAAATAAATCCTTGATAACCTTTCCTTGTCTGTCAAGTCCTTCAAGCAATTCAAAGTGATTCCTCTTGTTTAATAGGATTGTTAATTAAATTGCTAAGCAAGAAGGGCAAACAAATTGTTTCAATACCTCTTCATAACAGTTTTCCTTCTTCAATGGCTCCATTTCTCTTCTAGGTTATGTACATTTACATGATACAACCATTCAATTAAATCTTACAATACCTAATTTGTAATTAATTTTGCTATAATCTTCTCCAAGTACATACTAAATTTGGCCTTTGCCTTTTCAGTTGCAGTACCTAGCAATGGCAACTTTTGGTGTCATGGCAAGGCCAATGAAAACTACCCATCGGTCTTACAATGGCACAAACAGATGCTACTGCTAGATAGTATTGATGGCAACCTTGACATTGGTTTATCATGTTAGACTGGGAAGACACATATATGTCCCTTTACACAGCTTCCACAGAGTTATACAAAAAGGAGCTTCAGCAGAAACAAAGGATTCCTGCTCCAGTGGTTAGAGGAAGACCTATAAACCAGGGAGGAAAAAATCAAACTCCAATGAGTGGTTTGAGAATAGAAACAACTTTTTGGCTTTGGCAAAGACACTGGCACATTCAGATATTCTTAAGACAGTTCTCAAAACCTTTGGGAAGCTAGCATACCTATGTTGGCCATTTGTAAACAAGCCCATTCTGTACAGAGAGATACAAAGGGAATTTTGGGAGGGAAGGCAGGAAATTTTGTGATGTCCCCTTTTTGAAATTAAGCCAAGTTAAAACCAATCGCCCATCATGCATTTCCTCATGGGCCTTGGGAATTTTGGGTGAGAGGGCAGGAAATTTTGTAATGTTCCCTCTTCGAAATTAAGCCAAGTTAAAACCAATCGCCCATTATGTATTTCCCCATGGGACTTTAGAGATATTTCAGTGCTATTATAAACTGAAATCATAATAGAGAAAGCCTTGTGTAAAGTTAAAATATAAAATAAGGTCTATTATAATTAAAGCTTAATTTAAATAGTTCCTCTCAAATATCAATCAAGGGTCATGAAGGAAATTTGAAGAGTTATGTCTTTTGGAGGGAAACTGTATTTAAGAGAGGCCAAGCAAGGAGGAGGTGTATTTGATCAACCTTTCTATTTCTGATTTCTACTGTGTGTTGGAGCATTGGACTTTGGTTCAATTAACTTGAGGACGAAAACCCTTTAGGTCTAGAATTGGAGAACGAAAACCCACAATTCCTTGGACTGATTTCACACAAAAATCACCATGAAATCACCATTGTGAAGAATTGATTAATTTTCAGTTTGTTAAAGAATTATCCTTTCAATTCATAATTGGTTTGCAGATGTTTGCAGCAATCCATATTCTTTGTCAAGGTTGAAGTGATTCATATTGTTTGAATTTATTTGATATTGGAGGCAGCTATTATAGTGCCAATTTGATTAAATTGGTCTGCTATCCAAAGGGCAGATTGTATCTGCAGCAGCATAAATCAGTGGCCGAGTCTAGTGAATAATTGCAGATATTATGCAGCAGATTTGAGAGAAAAGTGACATATTTTAAATGGCAAAATTTACATACAATTATATTGTGACAGATTTGCAGCAATTTTTTGGTGATGTTTAGGGCAGACTAAACAGTCCAAACTGGTAGCAAATTCTGTTGCATTGAAGACACCTCCTTGAGTGGCTTATTAAAATATTCTTTCAGATCACAGTGTCACACCCATCTGTATGATAAGAAATTCAAGGACAATAATTATATAGCAGAAGTCTGCAGCGGAATAGTATCACCACCAATTGTGATTTAAGTTGATTAAGGGCTTATTCTAAGACTGCATCATTCTGGCAAGCCCTTGAGGACTTACGGACACTCATTGAAGAATTGGTAATTATATAGCAAATAATAATATTCATTCATTTTAGGGTTAGCCCTTAAAAATTGTTGAGGGCAGATATTCATTAAATATTCCATTCAGGATATTACAATTTAAAGCTAAAACATAAGTATAAAATTTATGAAGAAAATTGAGGATGTTTGAGAGGAAAACTGATCAAAAAAATATTGCAAAACAGATTTCCCCACCATGACTGCTAGAAACAAAGGGGAAAAGGTTAAAAACAATGCACAGTTTATTGAAGAAGAAGGTGCAAGTATCAAATGTCCTGTGTAGAAACCCATATAGAAATGGCCACAATTCTTATAGTTCTTTATTTTAATATTTGTATTCAAAATGAAACTAATAAAAAAAAATCTACTAAATCAGAACCAATAGATTCTTTTAGAAGAATTATAAACTACAAATATAACATTCGTTCATACCATACACATATTTCACACTGGATGACCAATAAGATAGAATTTTTGAGGGTTTAATAGTTGATTATAGTTTACTGCTAGGCCCTCTCCCACAATGTAAAACATGTGTATGAATCTTGGCTGTGAAAACATTTGTACAGCAGAGAATTAGACAGGGAGAAGGCTAACTCTAATGCTTATGGGAAAATAAATAATTGTAGTAATAAAGGAACTTATGTGATAAGAAAACATTTTATGTTACAGCACACGAATCCATTTTTGTTTCCCATAGAATGTGAGCAGCGCTCTTCAAATATTGGCTACCATCCCTTCAAGGAACCAAATTGAATTTTCTTATATAAAACTAAAAAATTAAAAAGGTAACTGAATCAGTCGCTTGGGACAAACTGTGAAAACAAAAAGCTATGTTAGGGAATTTATTAAAAATGGATCCAGTGTCCACCCCATCCTAACAAGAAATAAAATAAACTTTTTCCTAAAGTCATTAATTAAAACAAGGCAGTAACTTTTAACATCTGGGATCTGGATTTTCTCTGTTTTGTCTCTTATTTATTTACAGTTTAACTAGAACATAGAAAGTGCCTCCTATTTTGATCTCTTAAAAGCTTTCCATTGTTAAAATCTGCTGCTACTCTTTATATGTATGAAATCAGAAGAACCAAGAAAGAGTTGCAAAAACATGGGTGCAACTGAAACATCAATAGAACAAATATTCATGATATTTTCTGTATATTTCATTAGTGACTGCAAAGGTCTGTGCACACTGGATAACAACCCTATAAGGAGCCAACTTAAAAATTCTCAACATGATAGCTCTACATGCATAAATAAAGTGGTTGGGGAATCAGTTGCTTGTGGCCAACGGTGAAAATGAAAATTCATGCATGTAGTTGGGGGAGTTAATTAAAATAGATCTAGTGAGCACCTGGTCCCAACATGGTATAAAACAAACTGATATTCTACAGCCTATGATTAAAATAAGAAACCAACCATTAATATCCCAAGTCTGGGCTTTCTTTTCTTGTTTCTCTTATTTGATGATGGAGCAAAGCTGCACCCCATAGAATAAGATGAAGACATTAACGCCTTCCTCTCGCCATAGCCATCAGCACACATTGCTTACCTAATCAACTTTGATCAAATTACATTACTTATATTGATGATTCCAATCTTATAAGGAAATCCCAATTCCATCTTCTTGGGATTCTCAGTAACTGGATATAAATATTTTTCAACCCAAGTTGGAAAGGTAAATCAGGACTCTTTCAATGTATGCAAAACCAACCATGAACCCTTGGCTTACTGATCCAAGACAATCACTAAAAGATGTCATAAAGACATGAACAAACTTCATATGCATTGAATTTTATTCCCAAAATATTCAGAATCACAATTTAGAACAGCTGGCAGATAGTTCGTGGCAGTTTTAGATTCTAAGCATAATCACATCAATTACTGAAATCATGTTCAGGATCGTTAAAAATTCTCCACAGCTGACAAGAAGTTTAGATTAGTTACAGATTCCCAACTCAACAGCTTGAAATATCCCCAATGGGATCTGCCCTAAAATTCTGATTTTTATTTCTGTTCAAACCCTAATTCTGATTTCTGATTTTTTTATTTTCTGAAAACAAAATATCACAGTGAACATACAAGTGCCCAAACATGCCAAATGATGTTCTACCAATTGATATTCATATCAAACATGAAATCCATCATGAAAAACACAAGATAGTGCATCCAAATGCCACATACAAATCTGATCTTCTGTAGGTAACTTCTGCTGTTACAAAACAGAATATTCTGGACTGATTTTTCAATGAATCCATGGGCTCAAACATGCAAAACATACACCCAGATTTATGCTTTATAAATCAGATCTAAAACTAAGATTGCACATACCACAAATATGCAAATTGGTCTTCAAATATCAACCTTAGATGGGTGAATCCTTCCTTACTCTAGAAATACAAAGTCGCCCTCCAAAAATAGGCACTCAAGTCTGCACCTATGTGGCACTCTAAATTAGGGCAAAATCCTAATGCAATATGCACACAAAATGCCACAACAATGCTGCTCCAAATCTGATCTGCAAATCTGATTATGCAATGATGCTCCAACCCTTCAAATGTCTCCAATGAAGTCCAATTGGAACTCCATTACGAGTCCTCCACAAGATGAGTTAGGTTTTCGTCCAACTCACCGTATTCACAAGGGTTTTCGTCCTTGGAATAAAGCCCAAACAAAGTTGTAGCCAAAGAGAAGAATCTCCAAATGAAAATTATGATATGAATCGATCCCCAAAAGACCTCAAATGTTCTTATATCTATAGCCACCTTTCCCTTCCAAATCTGGCCAACCTCCTCAAGGCAAAATATTTATTTTATTTGTTTTTTTTATCCTCCAATCTTGGCCAACCTCAACAAAGTATTCTTATTTTATTTTTATTGTCTTTTCCAAGGGAGTGAACCTCTTTATGACCCTTGACATTACATTGTTAGGCCCTTGCCTAGGTTGTCCACCTTCAAGGCCATTTTATTTAATTATTTGTCCTTCACCAAATGGCTAATAAAAATATAGGAAGTCCCTTCATACCTTCAATTTGCCCAATAAAATTGATTAAATATAATATTTAATCAATTAGGTCATTCTCTTAGCCCTCCAACTTAGCCTATGGGAATAGGATAGGCTAACCGAACCCATTAGGTGACCACTCAAAAAATGGGGACTACACAGCTACTTAAATAGGACCCATCTATATTGGATAGGGAGCGATTTGGAGGCGATTTTTGGGAGTTATATGAAAAGAGTTCATATAAGATTGGGTGTTACCATGTAGTCTAGAGGATGTCTCGGTGCTTGGAAGCCTCACTCCACTTTTGCTCTATGTACACTTCATATTTTAGGCAATTAAATGCATTTTCCTCTTTGCCTCGTGGGGTTTTTCCCATATTGCTCCCCATGAAAATCAACTTATCTTCCTCTGCTTTTGATCTTTCATCACTTTTAGTACACACTCTAAGATTACTACATGTGTTGTCCCTTAACGAAACCAAGAGTTTGCACTAAAACTAAGAAATGGGACGATTTAACCTATGAATCATGTCATACATGCAATGGACGTGTACAAACAAATGCAGTGGCATTGTCACATATTCAAAAGAGACAACAGAAAAAAATGCTACTCTATTCATCATGAATAAGATATGATCAATATGTGCACAATGATGGACTTAGAATCCAAAGTTGTGTTATTCATGTGGAGTGAGTCCTAAGAAAGATCAAGTGGTGTTGAAAATATATACAAATGATGAAATTTGTGTTTAGTCAACAAGCACTTAATATCCCTTTCTTTGGGTGTTCAATGGGAGATGAGACAAATATAGTACTACCAATTCAGATATCAAACAATTACAAAGGATGTTTGGATTCCTAACTGCTTTAGATTCCTTGGCCATTTCCAGACTAAAAGTGAAGTGCCAATTGTCCACTGGATAGAACCTCCATTGATGATGTAGCTTTGGCTTGTAACCCACATGAAACCCAACATACTGATGTGTGATTCACAATGTTTGTGGCAGAAGGTGCCAATTTTGCAGATTGCAAAGCCAATAGAGTGTTATCTTGCATAATTTGCAAAGCATGGTCCAAAATTTGCATAAGCTGTGAATTTGTCTCGTGCACATCATGTCTTAGCCAGGTGCAAGCCCAACTAAAAGATGCTTATGCATTAGTGTGAATGGTTTGATGTTTATCTATAGTACTCAAGTGTAAGGGATTCCAAATCTGATGGATGTTAGACTGCAAAAGGCTCAAACCGAGTGTATATGGGTTGGGTAGCTTAACATTGAACTTGGGATGGGATGGACCCCCAAGCATGGAGAAAGATCTACAACATATGAATTCCCACTAGTGGTGGAAAATATGACATACGAACCATGTTGCAGTTGTTTGAACTTGCAATGAAGACCTTGGAATTGCTCTTTCTGCACATCCAACCAAAATTTGTCAACGATTTGGGTAGTGTGCAGGGTTTGATGTGAGATGTTCTGTTTCAACATGTTGGCAAGTCAAAAGTTGTTAAATTAGTGATGCAAAAGGATGTAATCAGAGATTCATTACTAGGTGTGTTTTTGGTCTATTTGCAAACTAAGTGCAGAAAAAGGTATAGATATATTCCTCTACATAGCCCATCAAAACCTGGGTAAGGCATTTCAGTGGATTTTATTGGTTGTATACCTAAAACCAAAAATAGGAAAGATTATTCACCTGTGGACACATTTTCAAAAATTTATAAGCTAATTCTAGGTAAGAAGCAAATTGATGCTCAAGGAGCAGCACAGAAATTCTTCAAAAAAAATTAAGGCACTGTGGCTCGCCAAAAAGCATAATCAGTGATAATGCCAGAAAGTTTTGAGTGCTTTTGGGAAAAGTTGTCAATGATATTTGAGACATCTTCATATAAGTCTAACTCTTTCTATCCACAAGGCAACGGGAAAACAAAACCAAAGTCCACTTGGAGCTTGTAATATGGGTTTTTCCATCCTCACCTCTTACTTTGGCTTTTCAACAGCAAACTAATAAGGAAGATTCCTCCTCAAAAGAAGAGTCAAAGGCCATCTATTTCATTGAGAAAATAAAGTATGTACACAATAAAATAGAGAAGCAGCTCAAAAGAGCTTAGTTAAAGTACAAATCCAGGTATGATAAATATCGTAAGGGCCACACAATCTTCAATTACTGAATATGGATGGTTCTATTTTCTGAAGGAAGGGTTGCAAGGTGAAGGCAAGAAGCTAAAACCTCTCAAATACGGCCAATTTGAGTTCATTGAAGAGGAGGGCAGAAATGATTTCAAGATAATGTTTCCTCCTAATGCGAATATATAGTCCCTGTATTAAATGCAAAATATTTGATATTGTATGATCCTAGCTTACTGTAAAGTGCATGAGAAAAAGAATGTGTACTTCCAAAGTTTCAAGCATAAAATAACGGATGTCTGATGCACTTAAAGATGTTGATGAAGCCCTTGTATTAAATAAGAAACTCAGGGAAGCAATGATACAAAAGGGGGATTATGGAGGATTATATCTGAGGGTAGCGAGCCAGGCAAGCAAAAAGGAATGAACCCTAACCTTCCTTAAGAAACAATCACTTTAGGAGAACAGAAAGCCTCTCCATTGATATGGTATTATCCAGGATGATTAAAAAAAGTAATTAAAAAGACATGAATAACCTTCAAATACACTGGATTTTATACCAAAATATGCAAAAATACTTTAGGGCCATTGGCAGAATACGGGACAGTTCTGGATTCTCTGTATAATCAGATCTGTTGCCAAAAGTACACCCAAATCTGTTAAATATTATCAACAGCTGGCAGTGTGTTCAGAACATTATATTCCCTGATTGTAATGCCCCCTTCTATTTTCGCTGCAGCATTATTTCCTTTCTCCTGCGATTTCCTTGAAGGAGGATAATAAAGGGAGCACTTAAGGAGAATAATCAATATTATTAAAAAACCGATATTTAAAAAAGTTTAGTTTTAATGAAAATTCAAAAGGCATGTAAATGAAGAGTTATATCTATTAAAGAAAAAGACCATAAAAGGAAGATAAATCAAGAGGAAGGAGGCATCAAGATGTGAAGATATATTATATATTTTTCCTTGTGAAGTATTCAGCCATCCTGAAATCTCTCAAAGATTCAGAGATTTAACGACAGAAATCTTTAATTTCTCTGGCCAAGTTAGTGGGCAAAAACCCCTAAATTTAGATATAAATTTAGGAAACATTTCAAGACATTTAATATTTTCAAATTTGTATTAAAGCTTCAAATCTGAAATTTATAATTATCAAAATTATAAGTTTAAAGTTAAAGTAGTATTTATAATTCATTATACAAGTATTATTGAGAATCTGGAATATTTATTTAAGGCAAAAAATAAGGAAATCTTAGAAAGGGACATAACATGGACCAATCACTGGTAAACTGAAGCCTATTTATGTTTGGGCTAAACACAGTTAAGGGGAGTTGTAAACAGAAATTAGCAGATTTCATTCAGATTCAGGATCAGGAAAGAGTATGTAGGTAGAGAATGTGACTATGATATAGTACCTTGGTTCAACCAGCGTTTACTAAGCAGAACATGTGTTGAATAAGTTTATTGGCTCAAAGATAATTTACCATAATAACATTAACAATTGTACATCCATGAGAAGGAATATAAATGCATCCTGTTATTAACAAAGGCACACGCTTTGATAGATCCAAGAGACAGGCCAGGACTATCTAAAAGACTCAAATCATATCCATAGATAAAAGGTTCAAAAGTATTTGTTTAAGTCACTGCCAAGCACTACACCAATTTGGTGTATGATATGCCCCCATAAGCAAGCATTACACAAGAGGATTATTTTCCATTTACCTTTATGTTTTTATAACATAAATGTACAACCCTCCCCCCCTCCAGATTTGATCTTGTGACCTTCATCAAGGAGTACAGATGCCTTCACCATTAGGCGAACTCATACTGTCTTGATTTCAGTGCAAAAGGTTGTCATCAGATTCATTACTACACATACACTTTGTTCCATTTTCTGGGAAGGCATCTACATTCATCTAAATATTCCATCAAAAGCATTTTAATGGATTTTATCGATGACTTCCCTAAAACCAGATATATGAAGGAATTTAACTTATTGTGGATGGATTTTCAAAAATGTGTGAGATAAATTCATAATTCCATACAAGAAGCAAATTGATGCTCGAGAAGTAGCACACAAATTCTTCAAAAACATATGGTTGTAAAGTGGTTTTCCAAACAGCATGATCAGTGATAGGGACGGTGGGATTATGAATGTTTTCTGCCAAAAAAAAGTGGAAGATTCTTGAGATCTCTTAGCAGGTGTAACTCTTTCTATCCACAAAATGATGAAAAACAGTAGCAATAAATAGGACCACTAATCATTTTCTAAAACCGTACAGCAATAAGCATCCAAACAATTAAGATGAATACTGTGCTTACATGCATTCCTTCAACAGGGTATGAAAATAAAATTTAAAAATTTAGTGTACTTAGTTACTCTTGATCCAAAAGGGAAATTAAAAAACATATTCATTTTTCAGGCTAGCGAGATTGCTTTGAAGGACAGTGCGGACTGCAAATTCAATCGTTGTTTATAGGCACAAGTGTTTCAATCTGTTGTTACCTCCATGTAGTGCATGAGATAATTTTGTAAAAAAATGATTATATTCATTAACGGAAATGTGTGGCATGCAATTTCCTAAGAGTTTGTGGCATCACAAGTTTCTACTTTAGATATCTCCACAGTGATTCCTAAAAACCTATGAAATCCAAGGGAAAAGGGGATCACAGCTGAACCCACCAAAAGCACTTTTAATAAATGCCAGAAAACAGAATAACAATACATCTTATTCTATTTACTCAGCATTCCTATTAATGCCAGAAAACAAAATAGGAAAACATACTATTCTAAGTATTCATCATTCCTGTCAGTGCCAGAAAACAAAATGGTAAAACATAGTACTCTATTTATTCAACCAAGTAGTTCTTACCTTCATTAGCGCCCTTTTTGAGCTGCTTGTAGTTGCAAGCCTGCTGCACCAAGTCCAAAATAGTTATAGTAAGCTGATTATCAGCCAAAGGATATGCTTTTGGATTCACAGCTTCAGCCTGCACATAATTACACCAAACTCAGCCACATTATAAAAAACCTAATGCCATACCATATCAACATTATTGAAAAACACTCCTTAAACCAAGAAAAATCTGGTATTTACTACATTCTCAAATAGAGTATGAAAATTTCTACAGACTAGCACTTGCACCCAGAGGAGGTTCAAGGGAGACGCCGATAGGTGATTGAAGGAAAAGCGTACATTTTTAAAATAGACTATGTAACTGTACCTATTGCAATTCCACTTCCTATGACTGATATCTATTGCCAATTCTTTTTATCATAAATTTTTAAAATAGTATGTGTAAATCAGGCATGGATGACTTCAATATTGGAGTCTTCAGCCTTGGTGCCATAAGATTATAGAAATCAATCCATATTCAAATCATAAAAGTGAAAAAGAAAGAGGAGGTTAGGGAATACCATCTGACATCCATGTTGTACCATTTAGAAAGAAAATTAAAAAATGACTTGAGTTTCAATAGGAAAACAAATGGCAGACCCATAAACACAAGAACTCCCCAATGAGAACCAAGATGCCTGGTTTGATTTAAAAATCTGCATTCTAGGTCTTAAACAAAAGAAAATTAAAAACACTGCAGAGAGCAGACTCTGTGTGGTCTGCTTATGTTAATAATTCTATTTCAAACTAAATCATATGTTTAAATTCATAAAAACCTTTAGAATGGAGCATTTTATTTTCATGGGAGCATATGACTGCACAGATCCAATAAAAACAATTGAATATAAACCTAAAATTCCACTTCATGTGACTGATATCTATTGCCAATTCTTTTTATCATACATTTTTAAAATAGTATGTGTAAATCAGGCATGGATGACTTCAATATTGAAGTCTTCAGCCTTGGTGCAATAAGATTATAGAAATCAATCCATATTCAAATCATAAAAGTGATAAAAAAAGAGAGGAGGTTAGGGAATACCATCTGACATTGATGTTGTACCATTTAGAAAAAATGACTGAGTTTCAATAAGAAAACAAATAGCAGACCCATAAACACAAGAACTCCCTGATTTAAAAATCTGCATTCTAGGTCTTAAACAAAAGAAAATTAAAAACACTGCAGAGAACAGACTCTGTGTGGTCTGCTTATGTTAATAATTCTATTTCAAACTAAATCATATGTTCAAATTCATAAAAACCTTTAGCAGAATGGAGCATTTTATTTTCATGGGAGCATATGACTACACAGATCCAATAAAAACAATTGAATATAAACCTGACAAGCAGATACTTTTGCAAAAGCTGATAATAGCAGTTAATTTGTACAATTGAGAAAAATTAAAATAAATTAACCATTTACAAAGTAATTGGTATAACTTAACCAATTCTGTTGTCTTATAATGCAGAGACCTACGAGCAAGGAATTGCTTTTTGGTAATGGTATTAGAAGTACAACAAGCCCTAAAAAGGCATTCAGTTTTATACAGAGCTGCTTGAAGTCAGACTGACTTCAAACTCCATGATCCATGTTCAAGAAGTAGAAAGTAAGAGAAGAAAAATGACATGGATTATTGGACTATAGAAACAAATTCCGTAACTAAATTTTATACATATTTTATCAAGGAAAACATTTTCTGAAAAATTAGGTTTAGAAATTAGCCTCTGCGTAGATATGAGTTGGATACGTTGAGTTCTTTGAAAAGAGTGGCCTGGAGTTTTATGGAAATGAATTAAAGCTAAAAGAATCAAAGTACTTACAGCATCCAAGATGCTACTGCTATTATTAGGAAAAACTGACAGAATATCTTTGTAATGCACTATATTTTTTATGAACTTTTCTGAATATTTGAAGTGCTGTTTTTTTGTATTGATCAAAACAGATTATAATCAATGAGCAGCCATTAAAGAGAGGCTGCAGAGAGGAGAAAAAATGATCACAATTTGAAATCATTCAAAAGAGGATTTGTGCATAAATTCTTCATTATTGAATTTTGTGCAGAAGTTTTTGTGAAGGCTTTGGTGATCCGTAGTGGAACTTGCAACTACAATATCTGATAAAAATCCACTTCCAAATATGCTTTTGATGAATGTTCATACCCTCATCCAAAGCTCCAATTCACACATGGGCAGGAAGGATGCTTTCAAAGGTTGAGGAGTTGGGCTTTACACCCACTGGTTGCATTTGCTAAAAATTTTCTAAGGATTTTTAAAGAGAGACAAAACACAGCAAGCCACTAACAATAATAAAAACCCCAAAATACTCTGAACAATTATATCATGATGTAAAGAAGAAGAAAACCACCAGCATGCAATTTTTTAGATGGATAATTACTTCAAAATCAAAGAACAATTTTATTTGTTAATTTTTTCATCTCCTTCCTCTGTCCGACTGCAGACCTCTTTAGTAGGGCACTGCATCCTGGAAGCTTATCCAATAAACAAGGAGAATTCAATTCAATCTCTATGATAAGTGAAAGAAACACACTTCCAAGGCCAACTTCTCATACCACACATTACATAAATGCCTCAAATCTGTACATTAACGGGCATCAAGAGCACAAATTCCTGACTTTACAAAAAATTGTAGTCAAACGAACAGAAAGAAAATGCAAAAAGGAAAAGAAAAAATAAATAAATAGAAGCAAACCAATATAAATGGTCAAAATGAAGAGCTTCTGCAAACAAATAATTGTTTCACAACAAGAATTGCCCAGCAGGCTTTGTTTTGAGGATAATAATGCAAATGTCAAGATGGTAAAGGGCCAAAGTCAGGGCAAAAACAACATCAAGATCTAGCACAGCCCAAAGGGACAAAACTTAGAACAGATAAACCTGAAGAAACAATTTTCTCAAATTTTAACTGGGGCTAAACATTGTGCTACCACTTAGTATAACTGATGAAGTGCTCAGTTCTAAAGAGCACACGATAATAGTGATGCTTGCATAATGGTAGAGTCTACTGTTCAATTAAAGCTATAAACTGTCTTGTAAGGCGCACCAACTTCTCATACCACACATTACATAAATGCCTCAAATCTGTACATTAACGGGCATCAAGAGCACAAATTCCTGACTTTACAAAAAATTATAGTCAAATGAACAGAAAGAAAATGCAAAAAGGAAAGAAAAAAAAAATAGAAGCAGCCCAATATAAATGGTCAAAATGAACAGCTTCTGCAAACGAATAATTGTTTCACAACAAGAAAATTGCTCGGCAGGCTTTGTTTTAAGGATAATAATGCAAATGTCAAGATGGTGAAGGGCCAAAGTCAAGGCAAAAACAACATCAAGATCTAGCACAGCCCAAAGAGACAAAACTTAGAACAGATAAACCCGAAGCAACAATTTTCTCAAATTTTAACTGGGGCTAAACATTGTGCTACCACTTAGTATAAATGATGATGTGCTCAGTTCTAAAGAGCAAAAGATAATAGTGATGCTTGCATAATGGCAGAGTATACTGTTCAATTAAAGCTATAAACTGTCTTGTAAGGCGCACATCCAGCTAAACCACCAAAAACATCTTAAGCGATGTATAGCATAGCTAAAGTAAAAAATAATAAATAATTTAAAACTCGCAGCTGCATTTTACAGAGATAGAGAACCAACATCGTGCAAGTGTACAACTTGATCCCAAAAAATGTAATTCCAAAAAGGAAATGAATAACAAAACTAAAACCCACAAGGTAGATCGAGAGATAAAAGCTATCGAGTCAATCCAAAAAAATTGCAATTCCAAACAAGAAATAATAAAAAGACTAAAAGCCGGCTAGAGAAATAGCTTAACACCACTGTCAATGAAGATGCAATGCAAAAGATGAAGGTACCTACAGGAAAGAATACAATTCTACAAAATAGAATAAAGGAAGACTAAAATCAAACTAGTGAAAGTACAAAATGCTGATATGTAAATGCAGAGAAGCTTTGGCATGCCCTACACATGGAAAAACTATTGAAGCAAGGTATGTGTTTAATTTGCATAACAACCATACTACTACTTGTTCCAATAAAAACAAAATTACTATGTCCAAAACAAATATGCACTACAATTCTCTTGAAAATGATCGATTGATATTAACTAAAAAGAAGGGGATACAAGTTTAAATCAAACAGTGTTCAATCTTAAAATTAAGATAGAATGTGAACCCAATTTGGGTATATTGAAGAATGCAGAGCCCTGGGCCAAAGTTTTGCTGATGACATATTAAGATTGCTGAACAGAACAATTCTAGAATATGTCTTAGATTGAGCCCATGTTAAAAGATGCTCCTCCGTTTGATTTTAAAGCAATTAGGACTACTTCTAAGAAGACATTTGCAATAGACCTCTTTATTCACTCCTTCCTTATGTTCAGTTCACTCTACACTCTACAGGCAGCATGCAATAACTCACAGCTAGTCTTTAAAACATTAATAAAAAGTTAGCTGTGATGCTATCCACCCTTATAGCATCTACTCTTACAACAGACTATAAGCATCAATAAGAACATATTAGTAGATCTTCAAACTGTTTCAGACTTCATCTTACCTCTTTGGTCTCAAGTTTAATTCACTCAAAGCGACCATATTCTAATTTCTACACAATTGGAGAAGCATCAAACACTTAAAACAAAAGAGAAATTGAACTCAGAAAAATCTTTGTACATGTTTAAGGCCTTTTGGGGTTTCCAACAAATACATTTCTAGAAAATGTGTGGTAAAAGATTTCTTCCACTACCCATTGTTCATTCGAAGTCAGGCTGCTGGACATTCTAATAACTTCGTATGTTTCTAGATTTAGCTATGTGATAGTTTTTAAAATACACTTCATAATGAAATTTGTCAGAGATGATAACTTATGATTTTTCTTCAATCAATTTTCCACAAATATCTGACTTTAGAACATTGAAAATTGTTGAAATTTCTATCAAATACTTTATTAAAGATTATAATTTTTTATTTTTCTTCAATCTATTTTCCACAAATATCAGGCTTTTGAACATTCACTCATTAAAGTGAATGAAATTTCCATCAATGTTTTTTCAGATATCATAACTTAATTTTCCTTCAGTCAATTTTCTACAAATATGAGAATTTTGCACTAAATGCAGAGAAGCTTTGACATGCCCTGCACATGGAAAAACGATTGAAGCAAGGTATGTGTTTAATTTGCATAACAAACATACTACTACTGGTTCCAATAAAAACCAAATTACTATGTCCAAAACAAATATGTACTACAATTCTCTTGAAAATGATCGATTGATATTAACCAAGAAGGGGATACAAGTTTAAATCAAACAGTGTTCAATCTTAAAATTAAGATAGAATGTGAACCCAATTGGGTATAGTGAAGAATGCAGAGCCCTGGGCCAAAGTTTTGCTGATGACATATTAAGATTGCTGAACAGAACAATTTTGGAATGTGTCTTAGATTGAGCCCATGTTAAATGATGCTCCTCCTTTTGATTTTAAAGCAATTAGGACTACTTCTATGATAAACATTTGCAATAGACCTCTTTATTCACTCCTTCCTTATGTTCAGTTCACTCTACACTCTACAGGCAGCATGCAATAATTCACAGCTAGTCTTTAAGACATTAATAAAGTTAGCTGTGATGCTATCCACCCTTATAGCATCTACTCTTACAACAGACCATAAGCATCAATAAGAACATATTGAAATGGTAAAAAATTTCTTGTATTAACATAAAAAGAGAGGTTACAATTTATAGAGTGCATAAAGCACTGTAGATATTAAATATCTACCTACTGACAGAAAATATCTAACCTAACAGATAGAAAATATCTAATCTATTAAATACATGACATTGACCATTAATATATAAGAATATAAAATTATTCTAACACCCTCCCTTAATGGTCAATCTGTCAACAACACCAAGTTGCCCCCTGAATTTGACAAATTTATCCAGGCTCAGAGACTTGGTGAGAATGTCTGCAGTCTGATCCGTCGTCGGAACATACTGCAGCTGAACTGATCCGTCTTCTACCAGCTTGCGGATGTAGTGACAATGAAGCTCGACATGCTTGGTACGTTCATGGAAGACTAGATTTTTGGCCAGTTTGAGCACCCCTTGATTATCAGTGTACAAGGGAGAAGGTCCTGCTTGTGACATGTGCATGTCAGAAAGCATCCTACGAAGCCAAACTGCCTCACATGTTGCTTTAACAGTTCCTCGATATTTAGCTTCTGTCGAGGAAAGAGCCACTACCTGTTGCTTCTTGCTGGTCCATGTTACAGCACCTATACCCAAACTGAATACATACCCAGAAGTAGATTTTCTGTCATCCACTGAACCTGCCCAATCTGAGTCTGTGTAACCAATCAGCTTTGGATCTTTGCATCTGCCATACAGAATGCCATAGGCGGAAGTGCCCTTAATATATCTCAGCACCCGCTTCGCTGCAATCCAATGATCAGCTTTAGGAGCTGTCATGAAGCGAGAGATGTAGCTCACTGCAAAACTAATGTCTGGTCTAGTGGCAGCGAGGTAGATGAGACTACCCACTAGTTGCCTGAAGGTCGTTTCATCGACCGGAGGTGAATTAGAGTTGGCTGACAACTTCAGTCCCTTCTCCATGGGTGTGGAGGCAGGTTTGCAATCCTGCATCCGGAATTTGTCAAGCAAACTTCTGGCATATTTTGACTGAGAGATAAAGATGCTACCATCGGTCTGCCAAACTTCAATACCCAAACAATAATGGAGAAGCCCCAAATCTATCATGTCAAAATTCTGACACAAATTCTGTTTGATTGTTGCAATCAAATGTGCTGAACTGCTAGTAATGATCAAATCGTCAACATAGACAACAAGAAAGAGAATATCATCACCAGAGTGTTTGACATACAAATTACTGTCAAAAGGGCTGCGCTGAAAACCATGATCAACCAAGTACTGATCAATCTTGAAATACCATGCACGGGGAGCCTGTTTGAGTCCATAGAGCGCTTTCACGAGTCTACACACTTGATGTTCTTTGCCGGCAACCTTGAAACCAGGAGGCTATGTCATGTAGACTTCTTCCTGCAAATCCCCGTTGAGGAAGGCACTCTTGACGTCCATCTGATGAACCATCCAACCAAATTGGGTGGCAATAGCAAGAAGACGAATTGTGCTCATCTTGGCAGTAGGAGCAAAAGTCTCCTCGTAGTCAATGCCCTCCCGCTGTGTGAATCCCCGAGCAACCAATCTGGCCTTGTACTTATCCAAAGTACCATCTGCATGATACTTGACCTTGTAAACCCATTTGCAACTAATAGGTTTCTTCCCAGGAGGAAGATCAGAAAGAACCCAGGTGTGATTCTTCAGAAGACTATGATATTCTGTCTCCATAGCCTGTTCCCACTCTGGAATTCCTTTAGCCTCGGAATATGTATGAGGCTCGTAGATGCTGTGGATGTTGGCCATAAGAGCAAAGTTGAAGGTGTGTTGCTGTTTGCTCTTGCTACGAGTAGATCTGCCCTCAATGAGTTCATCATCATGAAGATCACCGATTGTCTTGGCCCACCACTTAGGCCGACGAGTAGAAGTGCCAACATCTGAAACAGGAGTAACGGCATCTCTGGGATTTCTGGAATAAAGTCATCTGGATGTGAATCCTGAGGAAAGTCAGGTGGTGTGAGGTCAGGACCAGTAAACTCCTCATCTTCAGAGTCAGAATGCTCTGAAGCCCTCCCATCATGGGAACCAAGAGGAAGACGAACACCCTCATCAGGAACCTTCTTAGGTTGATCCGCAGGACTGGTGGTAGGAACAAATGGACCAGTAGTCTCATCAATCACAACATCACGGCTGAATATGAGACGACCTGTCTCCACGTCAACCAACCTGTAGGCTTTGTGATTGTCGCTATAGCCAGTAAACATAAGTGTCTGGCTCTTGGAGTCCAACTTGGTACGCTTGGCGTCTGGAATCCATACATGAGCGATAGAACCGAAGACTTTCAGATGGCCCACCTTAGGCTTGCGTCTTGACCAGGCTTCTTCTGGAGTCATCTTCTTAACGGCCTGTGTAGGTGACCGATTCAGGAGGTAGACGGCAGTGTAGACTGCTTCAGCCCAGTATTTCTTAGGTACATTTCTGTACTCGAGCATAGAACGAGCAATTTCAGTAATGGTGCGATTCCTACGTTCAACAACACCATTCTGCTGAGGGGTGTAGGGTGTGGTAAGTTGGCGCTTAATGCCGTGTGCAGCACAAAAAGAAGAGAAGTCAGCTGAACAAAACTCCTCCCCATTATCTGACCTTAGAGTAACAATGTGAGAACTGGATTCCTTCTCAACTAAGGCTTTGAACTGCTGAAATGTGCTGAACACATATGACTTTTGTTTCAGAAAATACACCCACATTTTTCGACTGAAATCATCAACAAACAATAAAAAGTACCTGGACCCAGTAACAGAAGGAGTGTTCATCGGTCCACATACATCAGCGTGAACCAATTGAAGTACCTTGGAGGCTCGCCAAGAATCACCATCCGAGAACGGTGTCCGATGCCAGCTTGACAGGCGCCGCAAACTCCATAATTTTTAGTTTGAATCTCAGGTAGACCAGCAACAAGACCCTCCCGAGATAACTGAGAGAGGTAGTGGACATTCAAGTGCCACTGCTTGTTGATGCCAAGTTTCGCGATGGACGGCACTTGAACAAGGCGTGTCCCCGGAATCTGGAAGGAATCCCAACCAAGAATGCGATCTGGAGACCACGATCCTCAAGTCCCGCCATAATTGTTGTCACCCGAGTCTCCCGATCCAGCGATGCTGCTTGGTGGGTGAACTAAAACAACATCTAACTAGGGAGAATGCCTCATGATCTGGCTGACGGAAAGGAGATTATGTTCCATGCTGAGAACATAATAGACATCAAGAAAGAGTAAATTTTTGCCTCTTGAGTGAATCTGGACAATGCCCTTACCAGCAACTGTCTACTCTTCACCTCCTCCAAAGATCACTGAATCAGTGAATGGTTCATATTTGGTGAACCAATCCCAACAATGAGTAAAATGCCATGAAGCCCAAGAATCAATGTACCAGGCAGAAGATTGTACTGGATCTGTTGTTTGCTTGGCCATAAAAGCCGCAGAATCTGGAACTCTTTTTGCTCGATGTGCTTTCGGCGACATGTGCCTTTTGTTGAGATCCTCCCTGCTTCTTTTGTTCATAAGCCAACCGAGTGCAACAATCAACCTTAATGTGACCGTATTTGTGACAATAATTGCACTGAACATTCTTCTTCTTGCTGTCCTGAGAATAACCAGAGCCTTTCGGCTGAGAAGATTGAGGCTTCCTTTGTTCTTAGCAGAAGATTTGGGTGAAGCAGCTTGTTACGTGGAGGACGACGGCCTTTGCTTCCAAAGTTGTCTCCAACAATCTTGTTGTAGAAGCTTGTTACACAAGTCTGGAAACTTCAAGTCAACATTTGTTGAAGTAATATTGGCGTCTCAATGAAATGCTCGTAAGACTTCGGCAAACTCTTAAGAGTAATGACGACCATGTCCTCTTCCTCCATCTTTCGTCCAATGGCTTCCAGCTGGTCTTGAATCTCTTTGATCTTTGTCAGATGCTCTTGAAGAGTGGTGTGCTTCTCATCCATCATTATTGAAAAAAGCATGTTCTTAAGAAAAAATGCACGACTCTTATCTGACGTTTCATGGAGATCCTTCAGAGTTGTCCATACGTCAGCAGTTGTTTTTCCTGACGGCACTTGTGGCAGCTGATCGTCAGTGACGGAAAGCTTGATGAGCATGACGGCTTCCCGGTTGCGTTCATCCCATTTATCCTGATCTTTTCCGGCTACAGTGGGTCGAGGTGAGTGCCCCAAGACAACTTGATCGAGACAACGATATTCAAAGATCGTCAACATACGCTGCTTCCAGGTGTTGTAATTCTTCCCGTTGAACTTCTGGCTGCTTTCGAGCATTATGTTCGTGAGAGATGCCATCACGTACCTCGCGGTCAAACTAGTGAAGGCAAGATAATGCAAGGAAAACAGAAATACAGAAATCCGAACACGGATTTTGAGGTTTTATTGAAAACCCAGAAAAGATAAACAAAAACCCAGAAGAATGGAAGAATACCCAGAAAATTTTGGCAACACGAATTTTGAGGCACGGAAAACGAGGTGCCCAGAAAAATCTAGTGACAACCCAGTTGAGATCTTGCAAAACCCAAAAGGAATCTGCGATTAGAAAAAAATTTCGACTTCAAACTGAGGCACAAATTTTGATGCACAGAAAACGAGGTACCCAGAAAAAATGGACAACGACCCAGTTGAGATCTCGGAAAACCCAAAAGGAATCTGCGATCAAAAAAAAAAAATTCGACTTCAAACTGAGGGACAAAACCCTAATCGAGCTGGCAGAAACCCTAGGCGGCCATGGGTGAACCAGAAATTTGCAGAAAACAGCAAAATACTTCCAAAAATCGCATCTAAATGCAAAGGTAAAATGGCGCCTTAGCTAGGGCACAAAAGACGTCCAAAAAGAGACGAAAAAAACACACGAAACCAAAAGAAAAAAGGCTGCAAACACGTCTAAAAAAACGCAGGTTTAAAAAATCGCGAAAAATAGGCCAGATCTGAGAAAAACACGCGCCCAGAATGCAGATGAAAAAACGCGTACCAACAAAAACGTGAACAGAAAACGCGTGTAGGTCGTGGCCAAGAGAAAAAACGCGGCAACAGAAGGAAAAAAATCGCGTGTTGCAGAAGAGACTTGAGAAAACGCGACCGTATAAGGAGCTTAAAATCGCGCCCAGTTCTGCAAAAAACGGCCCCAAATTTTTACCAGAAGACTACCACGATTTTTCCAAAGGAGGGTTGAAATTTTTAGTGAGTAAATACTCACGAAAATCTCAGACAAAACCCTCGATTTTCACCTTAAAAAAAAACGCGATTTTTTTTTGCACTACAGAAACCCTCGAACATTTTTCAGACAAAGAGCCACGAAATCTCACGTGAGTACTTTTCACGAATTACAGATTTTTTTTTTGAAACTCGCCCAGAAACCCTAGACGGCTCTGATACCATGAAATGGTAAAAAACTTCTTGTATTAACATAAAAAGAGAGGTTACAATTTATAGAGTGCATAAAGCACTGTAGATATTAAATATCTACCTACTGACAGAAAATATCTAACCTAACAGATAGAAAATATCTAATCTATTAAATACATGACATTGACCATTAATATATAAGAATATAATTTATTCTAACACATATTAGTAGATCTTCACACTGTTTCAGACTTCATCTTACCTCTTTGGTCTCAAGTTTAATTCACTCAAAGCGACCATATTCTAATTTCTACACAATTGGAGAAGCATCAAACACTTAAAACAAAAGAGAAACTGAACATAGAAAAATCTTTGTATATGTTAAGGCCTTCTGGGGTTTCCAACAACCACAATTCTAGAAAATGTGTGGTAAAAGATTTCTTCGACTACCCATCGTTCATTCGAAGTCAGGCTGCTAGACATTCTAAGCATAAATCCCCACACATTGTAAACCTTGATATATATGCATATGTAAATATACCCAGATGCACAAAGTTTGCTTACATGTGTGTATGATATATATATAAACAAACCAAATACATAATAATCATTTATACCAGAACAGTTAAACTTGAAATGAATTTACACTCATCTATTGAACAGATGAGATAACCTCAACAGTTAACTTCAAAAGGATTCCATATTAAGCTAAATTTGCAATGAGTGAATATAAAGATTGATATGTAATTGAAGTGTGTAATTGTTTCATAATCTTTTTAATGCTAATTAGGCCGTAAAAGCTCAAATTCTACTCAGATATGACAGATTTGGGAATTTTCTTTGTTACATACAGCTCAGCAAAATTAAAGTGGGTCATGATTAATGGATCCATTTTTAGCTTCTCATATTGCAGTTGATAAGCATAGGCACGAGTAAACACGATACAGTCGGTTCATTTTCTTACAAAAATAATTAATCCGGTCACTGACACTATCATTTTTAAGATAATTTCTGGCTATAATTTAACTAATTTCTCCTAGGAAAAATTCCCCCTGATTTAACAAGTTTTAGGTTTTCATACATTATAAGAAAACAAAAAACAAAGCATCATTGGAACCCAGATTTGGCAGATTTGGGTATTTTCTTTGTTACATACAGCTCAACAAAATTAAAGTGGGTCATGATTTCATTGATCCATTTTTAGCTTCTCATTCCAATATTTTCATGAGGATTATAATATCAGATTTTCTCAATCCAAGTAGCAACTCACAACCTTGGCACATGGGTAAAAGGAAGCTCGGTTGAGAGTACATAGGAAATCACTGATCTGTTTGGCAGAAAATGTCAGGGAGCGATGCCAAGATTCAGACTCCAGTAAGTAAGAGATTGTGAGGGTAAATCGAAGAAGGTCTTGCTCACGAGCTAATTGACAAAGGGCGACAAGTATAAGATAGCCAACGACAGACCACATAACACATGGAGGTGCATTGATTATTTTAACCAAAAACTTATCCAGTAAAAAGATGGACGTTGCATCAATGAGAGCGTAGCATACACTTCGAAAGTAGATAAAAGAAGAAGACATTAGCACAGGGAAAGAAAATATTGAAAGCTTATTAAGACATGACAAAAAGGGCAGTACCGTCTGAAGCTCACTATATCTATGTAGGTCCTTGCACGCTAAACTCCAAAGCTTATAGAATTGTGGACAGCACAATCTATTTATAAGCGGAGGCGGTGATGAAGGGCGGATGATCTTCGTGACAAATATCTGCTAGATTTGTTCATACTCAGATTAGACTGAGAAATTAATTTGCATGATGGAGTGCTTGGACAGTGGAGTGTTTGGAGTGTATTTGCATTCAATGAGGGATGATGATAAGCAAAAACAACTTGAAGGCTTCCTTCCGCTTTGATGAGTGTATTTGTATTTCTCAAACCGTCCCTTTTGTGCATAGCTTGCAATCATAGTGCTCCAGCTCAGTCGGCAAGCATTCTCCATTCTACCATTCAATGCATATCCCGTTAGCAAACCAGTCAAAAACACAACATTTAGTTCAAGCATTCTGTCAAAGACTTTGCATGCATCCATAAACCTCTGGTTTTTTACGTACATGCATTCATGGCTTGGCGATCAAATGGTTTACCGGCTAATAAAATGGTTTGCAGGCATGTGAGACAGGTTTGCCGATGACCGGTGGACTAGCAAGTCCACAATAAAAGCCTATCGGCTAAACATAAGCAAACAGCAGAAATGAATTAAAACATAAACACTAAAAAGGGTCATATACACAACAAACAAAAGAATACTGGAAAATAAATAACAACAACAAAAGAAAAAAACAAGAAAAATCACCATTTGGTAGATGGATTTTCACAGTCTAACTACTAAAATAACTTAGGCAGAATTTGTTCTCTCAATCTTGCAGAAGCTCGCAACACTTTGCAAAACCATTCTAAGTGTTATAATTTGAGAAGACAATATAGATTGTTGAGATCGACAGTCTAGATCATTTGCCCTTAAACCCTAATCCTGTTTGTAACAGGAGACTTGTGTTGGGCCTTTTCCCTTATACCCAAAAGACAATTAAAATATATTATATTTACGCCGAAGGCATCCCACACTGAGCTTTTCCAAGCTCTTTTGACACCGAACGGTGTAGTGGACCACGATTAAACGAATCTTAGGCGTTCATCATTTTCACTATTTTTTCGACTGTTTTTTGCCCTTTTTTTTGCTGCTTTCCCTGCCGCTATCGGTTTCCGCTCCTCCAAACTCTTCCTCACTGGTATTGACCTTTCAGTTCTCCAATTTGGCAAGCTGCAGCCTGAAAATAAGGTTTCCACGAGGGTTTTAAAGTATGTTTATTAAAATGAAAATTTGGGCCAACCGTTTTCACATTCCTCAATGTTTACCGTTGCTTTTTTCTTGCCGTTTTCACATTCCTCAGTGTTTACCGTTGCTTTTTTCTTGCCGTTTTCACATTCGGGTACTTGATTTTCTACCCCATGCATTGGAATAATTGTGTTAGCATAATTAATAAAACTATATATTTATGTATTTGATTTTCTGCCCCATGCACTGGAATATGTATGTTAAAATATTTTCCGGTATATATTTTAGGCAAGGTCGAATTGCTTTTTGTTTTTTTGTTTAGATAAAGGTTTTAGTATATATTATCATAATTAAAATATAATTATATAATAAAAAATAAATTATAAATAATATTATTATACTACTTATTATTATTTTATATTATATTCTTTAATAAAACTATTAAATACATATATAAAATTATTATAATTAATAAATAATAATTACTATATTTTTATATACTATAAAATATAATTAATATAATATATATATTTTATATAATAGATTATGTCAATAGAAAACTATATGTATGTTAATATGTTAGAGAGTATGTGTTTGTACATGGATGGGCTGCAAATTCTACTTACATATGGCTCGATTAAACGATTAATAATAATAATATATATATATATATATATATATATATATATATATATATATATATATATATATATATATACGCTGAGCTTTTCCAAGCTCTTTTGACGCCGAACGGTGCAGATTATAATGGACCACGATTAAACAAATCTCAGTTGTTCATCATTTTAATTTAATTTAAATAATATATTAATTTTCGCTATTGAACCAAAGGGTGGTTAAGTGTTTGAGGTGAATCTCACAAGACCAAAACCAAAGTGAAAAGGCATGTAACATAAGAAAGACACCATCACTAGATATTATCAATGAACCATAACATAACTAGTTTTATTTTTTGTCAACTGGGATGACCCCAAGTGGCAAAGAGCAAAACATATTATAGACTAAGAAAACTGTAAAACAAATTGCTTCATTCAATTTCAACCCACTTGATCTATTCCACAATCTATTGTTTTGTGGTGGTTTTGCTTTAGATTTCTTTACTTGGAGATATAAAAATAAAAAATCTCTAATTAAGGAAAGCATCTTCCACTATTTTTTATCATTTTCAATTGGCATGCTTTGAAGTCAATATATTCATCTTTCATAGTAGGAATAACACAAGAATATGTAATATAAGTATTTATGAATGACATGTTAATAATAATTATTTTTAAAAATAATAAATTGTTGTGGTTGATGCCCATGCAATGCCTCCTCTTGCTCCCAAATCATCTCCCGCTTCCACCTCTTCCATCCAAGATTGTCACAACACCTTGTTAGCGCAAAATCCTCCATCCACCTCCCACAAATCTTTTCAAGCTACACTCTGCAATGCTAGTAATAAAAAATTATATGGCAATAGTGGAGCGTTTGTCTGAAGGGTGACATCTTCCTTTCCTATTCTTCAACAACACGTTGGTGATGATGGTGGGGTTGAAGGCAATGTTTCGCAATTGGTCCCAAGCAAATTCATTGGTTTTGTCTTCACACAATGACACTCCTTATTCTTCTTCAATGTCTCCTACAATGGTCTCCTCTTGATCTCCACTTGGAACTAACATTGGTCAAGCACTCCAAGTTGACAAAATTGGGTCTTCACCAAAAGCAGACCGTGACATGTCTTCTTCAAATGCAAACCCTAGTTTTTTCTGCCTCAAATTTTCAATCTAAATTTGTAAATTTTAATTTGGAATAGTCTAATGCAAGAGTTCAAGCATCAAATATCACTGTCATGGAATTTGGTGACGAGGTCTTAAAGGCTTAAAAAGAACATCTGGAACATACCCTAATCTACAATTTCCACAATTTTGGCCTAGCCTTGTTAAGCTTAATACCTTCTTTCTATCCCAACATATCTCCTTCTATCTACCTCTCTCTATATATCACTTCCTATCTCTATTGTTCTATCTCTCCATCTATTTATATCTTTATCTTTCTATCTCTCCCTCTCTCTACCTCTATATATGTCCTCTCTACCCCTCTCTATATATCACTTCCTCTCTCTCTGTCTTTTTATATTTATTGGTTCCATCTCTATTTATCCCTCTTTCCTCTCCATATCCTTCGATCAATATCCATCTCCATCTCCATCTCTATCTCTAATTCTATCTTCCTCTCTATATTTATCCCTATCTCTATCTTCTTACCCCTCTCACTCTCTCAATTCCCCCTATCTCTCTCTCTCTCTCTATCCATCCATCTATCTCCCTCTCTATATATTTATCTCTTCCATCTCTATCTATCCCTCTCTCCTCTCTCTTTTATCTCTCATTCTCTTTCTCCTTCTTCTCCATCTCCATCTCTATCTCTATCTCCTTATCACTCTCTCTCTCGATCTTCCACCCTATGTCTTCCTCTTTCTATCCCTATCTCTCCCTCCCTCTCTCTCTCCCTCTCTCTGTATTGCTGGTAATGGAGCCTAATTATCTTCCTGATTCAGAGGTTTTATTTTGATCATGTTTGGATCCATGTAAGTGGATGCATAGTTGATTTGAAGCTATCACTTCTCTATTGAGACATTTTTTGCACAAACAACATCATTTGCTAAATGGCCTACCAATTGACCTCATGTAATGCATAAATGTATGCAAAAAATAGACCAAAAATTATCCTAATTAAACTTCCACACATCTTTGGCGTACCCATTGCACACAGTAAGGTGTGATTGCTAGTTAAATAGAGTTCGCTTGTCATCCCTTTTGTAGAGGAAAATATCCTTTTCGTAGGCTTAATCTCGACTAACCTAATAAGATGCACATGTCCTCGTAAACCCTAATCTTTGTTCGAAATAGGATAAAACTTATGTCAAATTCAAGCTTGATGTGACTCGCTAGCTTGATGTGATATGTCAATTGGTTTCATGTTTCTCATAGCTTTATGTAATGCTACTTGTTATGGCTTCTCAAAGGATACAGCAATGACTAATACAATTTCTATCTATAGTCTTGGAGAGCTAGGTCAAGATGGAACTCTGCAGTTAAATTATGCTCATCCTAGAGTAGCATTAGTAAGGAGCCCAGCTTTGAAAGTAGTACAAGTGTGTGGATATGATGATTGTTATCAGTTATCACAGATGAGGGTACATAATGTTTTTCAAGAGGGATTTAAAGTTCTACTGAGATGGACTTATCACCCTCTATTTTAGCAATTTCTTAAGTTCTTGCATTTTCTTTTAACTCCTTTAGCCTTTAGGACTTTTACTGTCATTAGAGAGGCATCCGGTTATATGTTTTTGTAGTTTCTAATGGATTGCTTGGATGTAACTGCTTTCAACTACCAATTTCAGTCAGTGGTTGTCACTTTTCAAAGCTGTGAGAGACCCTCAGCCCAAACATATATGAGATTATTCAGTCAACGTTCATCTCAGCAGTACCAAACAAACAACATATAAACCCCATTACCGATTTCTCATCAACATCAATGTCAGGAAAGTGGCTACTGAACAAAGCTTTGGGTTTGTTAAGCATCAAATCCCCTGTTTTGAAACTCAATAGAATGAATTTGAAGCCTTACATATGTAGCCTCTGCATAACTATTGAGGCTCACCTTACATGGAATGCACATCTGCAGTAAAAGTTCTGTAAGCATGTTTTGGTTAGCCCCATAAGGTGATACGTACCCTCTGCATAATTATTGAGGCTCACCTTAGTTGTATCAATGATTCAAATGCCACCTTACTGAAAATATATATATGTACATATTTGATGAGGGATTGTGAGAATTTAACAGAAAAACATCAGATTGGGTGGCTATGTTTTGAGGATTAAAGGCCTTATAAGAAGTGGGATATGAATAATTGGCTTCTACTATAAGATGGTATGATGAACTAAAAATGAAAATAGCCAAGGAATGGTGTATGTGTGGTGATCTCAGCACACGTATATGCCAATACTTACAATCTTGTGTTTCCAAAAGTCTTTTTATTTTCAATCGGGCTATGTTATTCTATAGTATTACTATTAATTTTGTGGTTGTTTTGCAGATATTGCAGTTGTATGTATCCAAAAGCAGAGTCATATGAAACGTGTGATTGGTGTTTAAGGGGATGGGAGGAGAGAAAGGCTTCTAAACAGATTATAGAGAAATGTACACAGTCAGATCTGAAGAAGTCAGGCAATACAAGCAACAGGAGCCATGAGCAGGAGCGATGCCGCTCTCATTCTCGGAGTCAGGTATTTTCCTTCCTTCAACCTCTTATGCTTGGACTCAGCTATTTTCCTTCCTTCAAACCCGTATCTCTACTATAGCATAAATAACTCTTATGACATAACACCTCTGCCTTAACAGAGAAAGTGTCAGCGCAGATAAAGTGAAGGAGGCGCATAGAAAGGTGATGGTAACGAACCATCCAGATGCCGGTGGTAGCGATTACCTTGCCGCAAAAGTCAATGAAGCCAAAGACGTCCTGCTCGGAAAAACTAAAAATACTGGCTCAGCATTTTACTACACAATTCCTTTTTTCACATATCATACAAGGGGAATTAGCTTTCGCTTCCAACTACAGAACTGAATTTTTGTGCCATCAGTCATTATTGTATCATGGTTTATAATCTTATGTGCAACGGGGGTTTAAAAAGCAGAAGCCTGCATTACCAGACACCTGTGGAGCAAGTTTTTGCTTTTTTTTTCATGAACTTTTACCTAATCAGTTAATTTTATGAAAACCACCAAATAAACATAAAATTCAATTCACAGTTGAAAAAATATGTACCTGAAGAAGCAAATAGGGATCTAACACTACGTATTACAATAAAATGACAACAGAATTGTTTAGAAAGAAATAAAACACAACATAAAATGATCCGGTGGCGTACAGAATCAAATGGAAAAATCTCTGAAACCATGGCAAGTGAATTACCTCGAGATAACCCATCTCTCCAGACAAATCGCGTAAGCTGCAAGTGGGGACACCAAACCGTTTAAATTTTCTGGCTGCGGCTAGCAAATAAACGTAGAAAGCAAGGCAAAGATCCCTATTTGCTTCTTCATGTACAGATTAGGGTTAGGATACAAACAAGGCAAAGAGATTATTAGAAATCATTCATTTGAATGTATGTGGGCCAATAGATGTTTACTCTCCGGGTAAATCTTAGTCTCATGTCTCTTTCATTGATGATGTCTCAATATGTACTTGGATTTATTTTATGCATTCAAATAAACGTAGAAAGCAAGGCAAAGATCCCTATTTGCTTCTTCATGTATAGATTAGGGTTAGGATACAAACAAGGCAAAGAAATTATTAGAGATCATTCATTTGAATGTATGTGGGCCAATAGATGTTTACTGTCGGGGTAAATCTTAGTCTCATGTCTCTTTCATTGATAATGTCTCAATATGTACTTAGATTTATTTTATGCATTCAAATTTGAATGCATAAAATAAATCCAAGTGCATATTTGAATGCATAAAATAAATCCAAGTGCTTATTGAGACATCATCAATGAAAGAGACATGAATTTGAATGCATAAAATAAATCCAAGTGCAAATTGATACATCATCAATGAAAGATACATGAGACTAAGATTTACCCAAAGAGTCAACCTCTACTCGTTCAATCATATTTTATATCAAAGAAACAATCGTATACATAATCCATATCTTCAAAATAAGAGGATAAATTTCTCAATAATGAATCATTTCCTTATAACATCTCATCACTAATGGTCATCTGTTGTACCTTTGAGTAAAAATTTTTAAAGTGGACTTGGTCTGGAATATGCACTTGCATTTCACAATGTTCTTCCCCTTAGGATAAGTTGTTCCTGACCATATTTCCTGTAGGAGAAAGAGTAATACATACTAACTCTATATTAAAAATTAGTATATAATTTTTCCCAATAATCAATTCCTTTCTTATTAGAATATCCCAATACCACTAAGATTGCCTTCTACTTCCCAAAAGAACCATTTGAAGTGAATTTATTCTACAATATCCACCTGCATTTCATTATTTTCCTTCCCTTGAGATAGGGTGTATATTCCCAAGTATGATTCTTCATCATGGACTACACTTGATTTCCATAGACTACTCCATTTCTCCTTTTCCTTAGGTTCCATATAATTTTAGAACAAAAGTATCCATCACTCTAGCCATTCAAAAATTCTAGCATTTTAATTTGCACTATAAGTCCTCCATCTAGCAATATCATTCCTTGTGTGCCTTGTCACCCCTCCCCTCACCTCACCCATTTTCCTCAACATCCTCAAGTATTAATTTAGTAGAATATTTATGAATAATCTCCATATATCATTAGGAGATTCGTGTGTCGTATCGACCTAAAATGTGGGACCAACGTCATCTTCATCTATTGGATCACCTCTCAAACCTCTTTTGACAACTATAGCCTTATCTAATGTTTCAAGTGTAGTGAAGAAAATTGTCGCCATTAACAATTTCACATTATGTTTTGTCCCCCTAGTTTATTGGGGAATTAATTAAGCCCCCTAATTTCCTAAAGTATGCATCTCAAGGCCTATTTTTACCATTTTTGATGGATTGCAAGCACTGAACAAATGCATTTATCTAATAATTTACCCCCAACACCTTAAATTTTGGAAAATAGGGTTGGGACTCATTCGCCATAATGGGACTTATATACCCAATGGGTGCACTATCCCACTACTTCGTTTCCCTCCAAATTTGGACATGTCAATGGTGGCATTGTAACATTTGAATTTCCACTTGCAAAGTTTGGATATTGGGATCTATTTTTTGGGAAATTAAACAAATTCCTATAAATACCTAGTCTTTTCACCATTTGAAACTACAACACAAATTGGAAGATAATTTATGATCAAACATTATTGTCAAGAGTAGCATTTTAGAGCTTATTGCAGCAATTCAAGATCCAATATCATGTCAAAGTTCATGTTGTCATTATTTTATGAAGGTTAACATCTTTTTTTAGGTCTCCAAATCATTCAAGAATTCAAGCAAGCAAGATCCAAATGCTTGAGGTGATTTGCATGACTTTATTCCTTCAAGGAAGCCATTGAAGGTGGTGAGTTGCAACACTTTGTTGATTCATCATTCCTTCCTTTCTATTATCATTTATCCATTGGCGTTTGCCATTGTGGAAGTGGGAACACTTACCCGGGGTTTGATTGAGGCAAGCCTTTATATGGCACAACATTTTCCCTCTATTTAAATTATTGGTGTGAATATATGTCTTGTACCTAGTAATTTATCTTACTAGGGACTTAGGGGACTTATTCACATGTTAAGTTTACTTAGGATATAAGATTCTTTCTAGAAGTCTTAGTTGGCTTTTCTATAATTTTTCTTATCCAGCTTTTATGCTTGAATCCTAGGTAGTTAGGTTGTTAGTTGTCACATGTCATAGGATTAAGATACATGTCACAACCATGTTCAATCCTATTCCTCACCTTGCGTATATAAGGAAGGTCATTTTACTCATATGTAGCATACTTCATACCTCATCATATTTTCATAGGTCTTGATATCAAGCAAGCTCATATTCTTGCATACTCTCTTGTAGAAGGTTTTCATTGTTTTTGCAAGTGGTCTTTTGTATTGATCTAATCTTTAGCTCTTACATGAATGTGCAGGTTACGAGTTTGAAGAGGGTTAAAGGAAAATTGAAGAAAAATTATCCGTTGTTGCATTTGTTGTCAAAAACCTTGTCAAACCATGAAAACTCACCTATAGAATTTACTGACGGCATTCTGACAACTCTGCAAGTGGAAACAAGGATCTCATGTCTACCACTAGAGGACCCCAAAAGTTTAGCGGGATACCCCTACAAGGACTCAAACATCCCCTGGTGACTATGTCCTTCTATAGTGTTTGAAACAAGTTTTTTTAGGTTGGTACATATCACTCTACACTTCCCAAATCCACTTGCAAATTACTATTTCCATCTGTCAATTGTCAGGATCTTGCATTTTTCATATTAGGGCACATGTTTAATTAGGTTAATCATCCCAAATAATTTCCAAATCATTCCCATCCTCAATTAGATGTAGATCCAAGTCTGATTGGTTCACCTTCAAGGTTGTGAGTCAATCTAATCACCTTGTTGCTCTACATCTTAATGTAACTTGGAAAAAGGCCCCTTTCCATCCTAGGTTCTTTGCGTTTAGGACCTAGGATCCCCTTTTCTACATTACATCAACCATCAAGAAACCTCCTCAAATTATAAAGGCTTCTCAAATCTTAACGATGAGTTAACGTCAAAAATTAAAACTAGGTGCCTCATTATAATCTACACCAAATCTAGATGTTAACAAGAGTATCAATACAACAATTATCCTAATAATATGACATCTCTTTGAAGGATAATATTTCTCTTAACTAGATCCCGTAAAATGTAGGCTTTCGAATATTTTGTAACCTTGTCAAAATACACTTGTCACTCATATTACGAATCTTCTTCCTCTTTCATTTGGAATATGGGCACAAGAAAAATTACAAAAAACTTCATACAATATGATAGTCACATCTCTCACAATATTGGTGAAAGTCATGTTTACAATACACTTATGCATATTTTTGTTTATGACCTTTAATGACATGTGTGTCCTAATTCTTGCAAGGAAAAAGTTTCTCACCATGATGTGTGTATTAAAATAATAAATTGTAATATTTTGTTATAATGGTCAAATAAGTAGTTTTTTGCAATGTCGCAACTGTGCATCTTTGTTGGAGCTAGGGCATCCTATCCTACGAATGGATGTGATTCCCTTGGACACAATTTCAAGAGAAAACCTCAATAATGCATCAACAGGGATTTGCAAGGTGACGACCTTAATTTGATTCGGTAAATGGGGTGGCGGTGTTGCTTGTGGACTTGAGAACTGGGTGAGCAACAATAAACGTTGAGCTCCATCCATTGGCTCAACCTTTCAATTGCACCAAAAACACTCCCACAGTGATCCTAGGTGAATAAATTGTGTGTGAAGTAGCTAAGAATGAACCTTTATTTGTAGAAAAAGGTTTGATTGAGAGGTTCAAAGGGTTTTGACCGAGCCTCTCTGAGCTACAAAAATGGATAACAAAAACATGGAGCCCTATTTTGAAAGGTGATTTCCAAATATACCCTTGTACATGGGTATTTTTTAGTGGTTTTTAACAAATTTTGAGATCGCCACTCTATGACTATCAATGGAGTTGTGAGGAGCAATTGCTTATGTTGAATCCTTGGTATCCTTCTTTCAACCCTTCATCTAATTCCTTCCAGACTATTCAATTTGGGCAATACTTATAAACCTTCCACTTCAATTTTAGTTTGATTCTTATTTTGAAGTTGTGGGAAAGTTTTTGGATGTTGATGAGGGCTCATCAAATTATCAGTATATAGCTCACATCTTGGTGGAGATTGATATTACAAAGGTTATTCTGACACATATCTCCCTCAAAATTACAGACAGGTGTTGGAACCATATATTGGATTATGAGGGGATACCTTTTGTAGCATAGAAAAAAGTATCTCTTGCTTGATTTGGGAATAATTAATGATAAATTGGACCTAATGACACCTTGATCTAGTGTTGTGAGGTGTTGTACACATCCACATTAGGTCTTGGGCACGTTGTAAGCTAAAATTAACTTAACTTTTCCATAATTCAATGTTGTAAAATGTATTTAATTGCATTTTCACATTAATCTAGAAGGCTTGTAAATTAAATTTGACTTTAATCTAGTGTTGTAATGTGTTTTACACATTCACATTGGATGTTGTGCCTTTCTAGGCTATGTGGACCTCATTTTAATGTTGTAAAGTGTATTTAATCACACTTTCACATTGAAATTTGTGTCCCTATCCCTAATTACCCTTTATGTCATCATTAATAGGTCCCTATGACCCCATATTGTGCATCCCAAGTCATAATTTGATCAAATACCTGACTAGAACAACATAGAAGCCTGATTTCTTTATTTCCCGACATTCCAACTAGCAAAAGAGTCCCTGTGGGACCCATTCGCCATTAGGGGCGAATGTGTCCCATCAAGGTGGGATCCATTCACCATTAGGGGTGAATGAGTCCCATCTAGGTGTGACCCATTCGCCCTTAATGGCGAATGAGTCCCATTTGAGTTGTTTTGGGGGTTTGAGTGGGAAAAATTAGGTTTTAAGTTTAATTTTCTTCCATGTCGGTCTTGGGGATCAAATTAGGTGGATTTCCTATATAAACAAGATTCTAAACCCTAATTCATGATCAAATCAATATTCATTAATTATTCATTATCTATCTCAAGTCAAGCAAGCTAGGGTTTTAACATTCTAGGTCATCAAGATAACTTTCTAAGGCATTCAAGGGTAGGATCTTCATCCATTGCTGCAGAAATTCAAGATATATCATCATGGAAAGTCTCTAATTCCATTATTTCATGCTTCGTTACATTATTTCTTCATTTTGGTTTAATTACCTGAAAAAAGGGGTTTAACCAAGGCAAACCCCCATGCCTTAATATCCAACATTTCTCTCTCTTTCCTTGTGTGTTTGTAGATTTAGGTACTTTGAAGACTTGGAAATCATTTAAGAATATGTTTCAAAGTTGTTGAAGACATCTCCTTTTTGGATAGGTCAAAATATCCACAAAAATTCACTTACAGTGTCAAAAATCAAAGTTTTGGAGGCAAACACTTGTCAGGAATTGAAGTGCAGACCGAGGGCTTCTGTTTCCACTTTCAAATTTTTAGATATAGTTAAGCTTATGGTTAAGGTTAAGAGATATAGTTAGGGTTAGAAATATGGTTAACATTAGGATGAGGGCTAGGGTTAGCATGAATAATAGTTTAGGATTAGGGTTAGGATTAGCATTAGGATTAGGGTTACATTTAGGTTTAGGGTAAAGTTTAGGGTTAAGAGATATAGTTAGGGTTGGGGTAATAATTGGGGTTAAGATTATCAGGATTGGGGTTAGAGTTATGTTCTCGGTCAAGTTTAGGGTTAGGATTATGGTTAGGTTGGGGTTAAGAGATTTAGTTACGTTTAGGGTTTAGGTTAGGATTAGGGCTAAAGATATGGTTAAGCTTATGGTTAGGGTTAAGAGATATAGTCAGGGTTAGAAATATGGTTAACATTAGGACGAGGGTTAGCGTTTGCATCAAAAATAGGGTTAGGATTAGCATTAGGATTAGGGTTACATTTAGGTTCAGGGTCAAGTTTAGGGTTAAGAGATATAGTTAGGGTTAGGGTAATAGTTGGGGTTAGGGTTATTAGGATTAGGGTTAGGGTTAGGGTTAAGAGATATGGTTAGGGTTAGGGTTAAGGTTAAGGTTAAGGTTAAGGCGAGATACATAGTTAGAATTAGGGTTAGGGTACAAACAAGGCAAATATATTATTAGAGATCATTCATTTGAATGTATGTGGGCCAATAGATGTTGACTCTTTGGGTAAATCTTAGTATCATGACTCTTTCATTGATGATGTCTCAATATGCACTTGGATTTATTTTATGCATTCAAAATTTTCAATAAATCTAAGTGAATCTTGAGACATCATCAATGAAAGAGACATGATACTGAGATTTACCCAAAGAGTCAACATCTACTGGCCCAACCATATTTCATATAAGAGAAACAATAGTATACATAAACCATATCTTCAAAATAAGAGGATAAATTTCTCAACAATGAATCATTTCCTTATAACATCTCATCGCTAATGGTCATTTGTTGTACCTTTGAGTAAATTTTTTGAAGTGAACTTGGTCTGGAATATCCACTTGCATTTCACAATGTTCTTCCCCTTAAGATAAGTTGTTCCTAACCATATTTCCTTTAGGAGAACAAGTAGTACATACTAACTCTATATTAAAAATTAGTATATAATTTTTCCAATAATCAATTCCTTTCTTATTAGAATATCCCAATACCATTAAGATTTCCTTCTACTTCCCAAAAGAGCCATTTGAAGTGAATTTATTCTATAATATCCACCTACATTTCATTGTTTTCCTTCCCTTAAGATAGGATGTATATTCCCAAGTATGATCCTTCATCATGGACTACACTTGTATTCCATAGGTTACTCCATTTCTCCTTTTCCTTAGGTTCCACATGTAATTTTAGAACAAAAGTATCCATCACTCTAGTCATTCAAAAATTCCAGTAATCTAATTTGCACTATAAGTCCTCCATCTAGCAATCTCATTCCTCGTGTGCCTTATCACCCCTCCCCTCACCTCACCCATTTTCCTCTACATCCTCAAGTATTAATATACTAGAATATTTATGAATAATCTCCATATATAATTAGGAGATTCATGTGTCGTATCGACCTAACATGTGGGGCCAACTTCATCTTCATCTATTGGATCACCTCTCAAATCTCTTTCGACAACCATAGCCTTATCCAATGTTTCAACTGTAGTGAAGAAAATTGTCATCATTAACAATTTCACATTATGTTTTGTCCCCCTAATTTATTGGGGACTTAATTAAGCCCCCTAATTTCCTAAAGTATGCATCTTAAGGCCTATTTTTACCATTTTCGAAGGATTGCAAGCACTGAACAAATACATTCATCTAATATTTTACCCCCAACACCTTAAATTTTGGAAAATAGGGTTGGGACTCATTCACCGTAATGGGACTTATATACCCAATGGATGCACTATCCCACTACTTCGTTTCCCTCCAAATTTGGACACGTCAATGGTGGCATTGTAACATTTGAATTTCCACTTGCAAATTTTGGATATTGGGATCTATTTTTTGGGAAATTAAACAAATTCCTATAAATACCTAGTCTTTTCACCATCTGAAACTACAACACAAATTGGAAGATAATTTATGATCGAGCATTATTGTCAAGAGTAGCATTTTAGAGTTTATTGCAACAATTCAAGATCCAACATCGTGTCAAAGTTCATGTGTGTTCATGTTGTCATTATTTTATGAAGGTTAACATCATGTTTTAGGTCTCCAAAGCATTCAAGCATTCAAGCAAGCTAGATCCAAATGCTTGAGGTGATTTGCATGACTTTATTCCTTCAAGGAAGCCATTGAAGGTGGTGAGTTGCAACACTTTGTTGATTCATCATTCCTTCCTTTCTATTATCATTTATCCATTGGTGTTTGCCATTGTGGAAGTGGGAACACTTACCCAAGGTTTGATTGAGGCAAGCCTCTATATGGCGCAACATTTTCCCTCTATTTAAATTATTGGTGTGAATATATGTCTTGTACCTAGTAATTTATCTTACTAGGGACTTAGGGGACTTATTCACATGTTAAGTTTACTTAGGATATAAGATTCTTTATAGAAGTCTTAGTTGGCTTTTCTAGAAATTTTCTTATCTAGCTTTTATGCTTGAATCCTAGGTAGTTAGGTTGTTAGTTGTCACATGTCATAGGATTAAGACACATGTCACAACCATGTTCAATCTTATTCCTCACCTTGCCTATATAAGGAAGGTCATTTTACTCATATGTAACATACTTCATACCTCATCATATTTTCATAGGTCTTGATATCAAGCAAGCTCATATTCTTGCATACTCTCTTGTAGAAGGTTTTCATTGTTTTTGTAGGTGGTATTGCGTATTGATCTAGTCTTCAGCTCTTACATGAATGTGCAGGTTACACGTTTGAAGAGGATTAAAGGACAATTGAAGGAAAATTATCCATTGTTGCATTTGTTGTCAAAAACCTTGTCAAACCATGAAAAGTCACCTACAAAATTTACTGACAACATTCTAACTACTCTGCAAGTGGAAACAGGGATCTCATATCTACAACCAGAGGACCCCAAAAGTTGAGCAGGATACCCCTACAAGGACTTAGTCACCAGACATATCACTTTGCACTTCGTAGATCCACTTGCAAATTACTGTTTTCGTCTATCAATTGTTAGGATCTTGCATTTTTCATATTAGGGCACATAGTATAATTAGGTTAATCATCCCAAATCATTCCCATCCTCACTTAGATGTAGATCCAGGTCTGATTGGTTCACCTTCAAGGTTGTGAGTCAATCTAATCACCTTGTTGCTCTACATCTTAATGTAACTTGGAAAAAGGCCCCTTTGCATCCTAGGTTCTTTGCATTTAGGACCTAGGATCCCTTTTTCTACATTACATCAACCATCAAGAAACCTCATCAAATTATAAAGGCTTCTCAAGTCTTAACAATGATTTAATGTCAAAAATTAAAACTAGGTGCCTCATTATAATCTACACCAAATCTATATGTTAATGGGAGTATCAATACAACAATTGCCCTAATAATATGACATCTTTTTGAAGGATAATATTTCTCTTAACTAGATCCCATAAAATGTAGGCTTTCAGATCTTTTGTAATCCTATCAAAATGCACTTGCCACTCATATTATGAATCTTCCTCCTCTTTCATTTGGAATATGGGCACAAGAAAAATTACAAAAACCTTCATACAATATGAAAGTCAGATCTCTCACTATATTGGTGAAAGTCATGTTTACAATACACTTATGCATATTTTTGTTTATGACCTTTAATGACATGTGTGTCCTAATTCTTGCAAGGAAAATTTTTATCACCATGATGTGTGTATTAAAATAATATTGTAATATTTTTGTTATAATGGTCAAATAAGTATTATTTTGCAATGTCGTGACTATGCATCTCTATTGGAGCTAGGGCATCCTATCCTACGAATGGCTGTGATTCCCTTGGACACAATTTCAAGAGAAAACCTCAACAATGCATCGATAGGGATTTGCAAGGTGATCAACCTCAATTTGATTCAGGCAATGTGGTGGTGATGTTGCTTGTGGAATTGAGAACTGGGTGAGCAACAATAAACGTTGAGCTCCATCCATTGGCTCAACCTTTCAAATGCATCAACACCACTCCCACAGTGATCTTGGGTGAATAAATTGTGTGTGAAGTAGCTAAGAATGAATCTTTATTTGCAAAAAAGGTTTGATTGAGAGGTTCAAAGGGTTTTGATTGAGGCTCTCTGAGCTACAAAAACATGGAGCCCTATTTTGAAAGGTGATTTCCAAATATACCATTGTGCATGGGTACTTTTAAGTAGTTTTTAACAAAGTTCGAGATCACCACAAAATTCTATATGACTATCAATGGAGCTGTGAGGATCACTTGCTTATGTTGAATCCTTGGTATCCTTCTTTCAACCCTTCATCTAAATCCTTCCAAACTGTTTAATTTGGGTAAGACTTCTAAACCTTCCACTTCAATTTTAGTTTGATTCCTATTTTGTAGTTGTGGGAAAGTTTTTGGATGTTGATGATGTTGGATCTCAGTTGTGATCATATGGTTTGTCCTTGATGACAAAATCCCCTTCAGTTTATTCTACTTGTTGACAGTTTCTGATTGGTTTCTCATGCTTTATCTTGTGATAGAAAAGGAACATTTCGGCATGAAAATGCTTGGGTCTCCCCGATCCATTTCTCTGAGAAATGTCTGTGTTGCCTATTGGCAAGACATTTCTGATGTCATGACAATTTGTTTTTTTCATACAGGCAACTTTCGGCGTGACAGTGATCGTGGTCTTGGCGATAGAAGAAAAGTCTATCGGCATGAGGTTTGTTCACCGCTGAGAGGTCTTACCGAATGAGTTGGGTCTCATCGACTAATGCATATGGTGGTTCATCGGCGTAAGTAATCCCTATCGACATGTTGTTTCGTTGAGCGCTTTGTGTCTTGGCAACCGGCACAAGAAAGTTCATATCGGAAAGAGTTGCAACATCGATATGATGTCTTAGCGAAATTGGTATGTCACACCGACCACCGTTGAAAGATCATATCGGCAAGACTTATTTGATGTCACAGCGATTGGGATCCATCTCCAGGCATCTATTGGCATGACATTCTCTTGTGTTTCGGCGACAGAAAAGGATTATATCGGCATAAGTTATACTGTCGGTATGTGGTCACAGCGAAATTGCTTTGTCTCACCGATCGGAGATTAAATGGAAACACATCGGCAAGATTTTAAGGCTTCGGTGAAGGGTCATAGCGAAAAGGGTGATGTCTCCCCGACTAATGCATGTGGAAGTCTTTCGGCAAGAGTGTTGTATTCAGTATGCGGTCTCATCGAAGACATATTGTCTCACCAACCGATGCAGTGAATGTCTTATCAGCATAAGGTTACTGCTTCAGTGAAATGTTATAATGACTCTATAGTGTCTCATTGACTGTGCACCGAAAGGTCTTATCGGCAAAGGTTGTGGCTTCAATGAAATGTCATAGCGAACCTGTCAAGTCTTGGCGACTAAGTCTTATGAAGTGCTTTCGGTGAGAGATTGGTATTGTCTCAGCGACTCAGTGAATAAAGTTTCTTTTCGGTATGACAGAGTATTCTCCGAGAGGTCTCCTCGAAGGTTGTAGGTTACAGTGACACATAAGAGTTGAAAAGTATTTTCGGTGAGACTCTTTCATCGAAGAGAGGTCTTGGCGAGGATGGTGTGTCTTGTCGACAAAGTCAAATGAATGAATTTTGGTATAACAAAGTTGATCTATATGATGTCTCTCCGATATCTAAAGCTATAGTGATAGGGAATGATGGTTTCATTTCGGTGAGAGAACCTTTTTGTCTCATCGACCAAAAGGATGTTATGAGCTCTCGGCGTGACATTATGTATTCGTTATGACTTCTCCCGACTCTGATGGGTCTCGGCGAAAGCGACAAACAGAGGGATGTTTGACGGGGATAAAGTTGCCTTCGACATAGGTATTGAATTGTCTCAGTGATCAAGTATGTATCGCGGGGTGCTTTGGTATGACTCAATGAATTCGTTGGAATGTCTCCCAGATTATGGATTGTCTCAACGACACCGGATGAAAGGATGACTTTTGGTAAAACAAAGCATCATCTACGAAACGTCTTGCCGACAGTAGAATGTCATAGCAACACTTAAGAGACAAAAATAAGGTTACAGCGACAGTGAATGAAATGAAAAGGGCATCTCGATGAGAAAGACTCTTGTCTCAACGACTAAAACAAATAAAAAAAAATGTGATCTCGGGGAAACATAAAAGATCTTCAATATGGTTTCTCCCCGACGGCAGAAGGTCATGGCGACGCACAGGGACCAAAGGAGCGATCAACAATATAATTGCCTTCGGCATACTTACAGGGTTGTCTCAGTGAATGATTAATGAAGACTCAAACACTATAGCCAACATAAGAATTTCTAAGTTTAGTTGCAGGTCGACATCATGGATTGGCATCGAATCTCAAAATCGTTACGTGGCAGAATATTTATTGTGTTTCCTTTTTGTGCAGTTACGTTTTTTGAAATAATGGATGATTTGCAATTCTCTGGATAAGCGTTACTATTGATTTTTACCATCATCTACAGTCTGTCATTATTCAGCTTCACATTCAAAAATCAACAAGAGAATTTTAGAATCTGGTGAAAAATGCTTTTTGAAGATTTCTTCGTAACTGACATACTTGAACTGTATATATAAACCTATGTTGAAAACAATGAAGGTTGGTGATTGTAATTCTCTGGTTGTAATCCTTAGGGTATTCTGTAGACGAGAAAATAGAGAAATATGTGCTTAACTGAAAACAGAGAGATCCTCTGATATTATGAGTGTAATTCTGAAATCTGAGTAAGGGGTTGGTGCTCCTTGTGATTGGTGTCTCTAAATGAGGGGTTGAAGCTCCTTGAGATTGGTGTCTCTAAATGAGGGTTTGGTGCTCCTTGAGTTGGTGCTCATAAATTAGCCTATAAGGCATTGTTAACAGTGGTCTTGAAGATTAAGCCATTAAGGCAGTTTAGGAGTGGTTTTTATACCCCAAGAGGGTTTTCCACTCGGCAAAAGCTTTTGTCTCTTTGTTCTTCTGTGTGCTCTTTGCTTTACAGTGTTGTTGTTTCTGTTCACTGATTATTACTTTTCCCAATTCTGTTTATGAATGATTACATTCAACTGATGAATGATTTAATCAGAGTAATATTGAGATCAAATCTGAGCTATGTTTTTGAATTTTTGAAAATTGGTCAAATCAGTTAAGACACTGATTCACTCCCCCCCCCTCTCAGTGTCATTTTAACTCCAACAGATGAGGGCTCATCACCCATAAAAATTCCAAAAATACTTTGCTTGCAACAACTTATATGATCATTTCTCTTTTTTGTGAACAAAAGAATAAACCCTAGATTTTCATACCGCCACATAATCATGGCCCGTTCTAAGGCCCCACATGCTACCCATTCTTCATATTCTAATCCCATCCAAGAGTTGAACCCCAAGGAAATGATAATGAAAAAAAATCAAGGGAATGTGGAGCCCTTGAAAAGGACAAACCCAAGACTACAAATAGTTTAGAGAACCTCACAACCATGGATGATGCAGACATTGTTGACACCTAGCCAGGTGCAATTAAGAGCCTCAAGATTCCTCCTCAACAACCCATGAATACTTAGCTTGAGGGGGATTGTTCCCATTGCACACCACAAATTATGTGATAAAGATGTCCTGAATGAAACTCACTCAACCCTTCTCGACGACAGTGTTGAAGATAAGATTATTACCTTTGAATTCCCTGATGATATTACTGATGTAATCTTTGAATGAAAAGCTAGAACAGTTATTATTATTTTCCTTAGAGGAGTCCCATCTGATTAGGATTTATTTAAATGGACTCGTAACACTTGGGAAACAAAGGGTTGGGTCATAGAATCATTTAGGGGTTTAGCTAGGGGCTATGTTGCATGTACCTTTGTGGATCCAAAATATGCACAAACTATCCTACAATAGGGCTCTTGGATAATCTATGGACAAATGTGTTATTTCCAAGCTTTGGGAATTGATTTCCATCCTGAAGGCATCTCAAAGTCCAAATACTCGATGTGGGTTGAGTCCTCATTCTTGAACCTCGCATTTTGCCCATTCATGAATGAAATAGCATCCCAACTAGGCATAGTTTTATGGTGCAAGAATAGCACTGGTAAATGGCCCAACGTACATGTTCAACCTCATGCTTGCATAGAAATGGACCTTACCCAACCCCTTCCAGATACCATCAAACTTGTTGTACTAGGATTTGTGTTTGATCAACAAATTTCATACTTGAATAAGTCAAATGCTTGCTTATACTGTCACCGGGAAGGACACCTTATCTGTGACTATCCTATCTGTGAACCATGCTCTATGCCTCCACCTTCTTCTGATTCCCACCATACCATTCTCTCTCCCTCTACTTCAAAGCCATTTTTATCACCTCCAACTCCCCTTACCCAACATCTACCACTTCCACTCACCCACCCTTTATCACCCCCATCTTATTGTAGCCCCTTCCTCTCCCCCTAAACCCTTTGTCTTCCCCTGATTAACCTTCCTTTTGAGATGTTGCCTTGGGTGATAGCTCTAGGGAAATTAAAAGATGGAAGGATCTCACCTCTTCCACCATCCATACTTGTTTTGAGCAGAGTTCTCCATCGTAGGAAACTCCTCCCCTACATGCATGGTCCTGATCTCAATCTTCTTCTCATGAATGATCTAACATAGCTCATTCATTATCTTTTCAAGCTTTCCAATCTAAAAAATCAATTCAATGCCCTTTTGGTGGATGAGGAAACTCTCCTCAATTCCTCCCAATGAACTGTAACATTCAATATTAGAATGTGTGGGGTTAACAATCCCCTCCCTCTCGAAAGTATCATATTAAGTAGTCTATTTAGATTAATCACACTGATATTATCATGCTACAAGAAGTGGAAGTTAGTGGCATCTGTCTAAAAACCGCTCTTGCTTCCATTTGGTAGGATGCCCTCTTCTTCCACACCAACATTATGAGGGTTGTGGCGGAGTTGTTCTTGGCCTTTCCCCTTGGCTTGCAAAACATGTGGTAGCTTATGGGAGTGACATAAAAACTGCTGCATTTGGGTTATCGTTATCATAAATGACATCCTCTACGGATTGTGTTCTATTAATGCCCCCAACACCCCCTAGAACAAACTTTACTTTGGGAGTGGATGCGCTCTTACCTCCCTAATGGTAATTGGTTGCTTGGGGGGGATTTCAATATGGTTGAACACTCCATTGATCGTAGCTAGGGCAACCTTGTTTGATTGTCTAAACTGGAATTTGATGCCTAGACTCATGCGTTGGGTGTGCATTGTTAGGAAAAGGTGTGTTGTACACCTTGCATAATGTATTTATGTAATTATTCTTGGGCCCACTTTATGTTGCATGTAACATTGGGACAAAAGTTAAGTTGTTAAAATGTAATTATTTAATATCGGGGAAAATAAATAAATAAAGTACCCAATATTAAATATGGGGACATGGTTTTGAAATCTCATGGTTTTAGTCACATAGTTTTGTGTAATACCACTTAGTGGTTTTGTGGGAGCTTGCTTCTATAAAAGCAACCACAAAGGTAGTTGTTTAGGTTAGTAAATTGGCAGGTTAGCTCTGGTTAGCATTGGTGAGGGTTTGAAGCATGGCATGGGATGTGTGGTTGCATGCTTGTTCACATGGATTGCTTGGAGAGGGCTTGTTGCTTCAATGGTGTTCATGGAGACTTTGAAGATGTATTGTAATCTTTGTTGTTGAATAATACATGAGAGATGGATGCTTTTGCAGGATGGTTTTTTTTCCCTCTTGAGGGTTTTCCCAGGGTATATCTTGTGTCATATTTTCATGGGTATGTTGTCTATTCTCTTGCATGTGGATTTTGAATACTTAGTTGCATAGATTTCTCTTTTGGGTTATGAGGAAATTGTCTTTAATGGGTGTAAGTTTCCAACATGCATGACTCGTTGTTGGGAAAAAAACCCCTTCACATGCCTCATTGGTACACCTAGTCTAATTGTCGAGAAGGCCTTTTGAGAAAGATTAGCCGCCTTGATATATTTTATATCTCTCCCAACTACAATATTGTTCCTTCAAAGTCAAGGCATTTAATTCATCCTGACCTTATGTCCACCCTTTCCGATCACTTCCCCATCTTCACCACCCTTTTATTTTCCAAATCTCCACCCCTTCTCAACGATCTCCTTCAAACTTAACGTGACCCACCTACAACAACGAGACTTCATTAATGGCCTTTTAGCCATCTGGAATGTTGAGCCTTAGCCCCAAGAGGATAGATGGATCAGTTGGTGGGTGAGAACTATCACTCTACTCCTCTTTCCTTTGTGATTACGGTTGGAGAGCTGCTACTAAATGTAGAAGACTTGAAAAAACTCTAAATAACTAGCTTGTTCGGGGTCGTTCTCTTCTTGCTACGAATCCATGACCTTTCTCTTCAACAATTTGTCACTCATATTGAACATCAACTAAGGAAATTGGCTATTTACAAAGGTAAAGGTGCACAATTCCATGCTCATCTCCAATGGATTAAGGATGGTGATCATGGATCAAAAAATTTATTTCAATATTTGAAACATAAACAAAAAAATTAGCAGATTTCAGTTATTAAATCTATTGATAGCACTCTTCAGACTAGCCACTCAAGCATCATGCAATTTTTTTTTGAATATTATAAACACTTTTTCATTGATGAAACTACAAATGACCCCTTGATTTCTATTTTTAAAAAAAGCGTAGTTGGATGTATTCCATGTAAAATTGATGTTGAGTATAGCAACTTTCTTGATAGATCTCTCTCTATGGAAGAAATTAATAAGGCCCTTTTCATCATGGTTGTTGAAAAAATCCCAAGCATGGATGGTCTTCCTATTGAATTCTATCAAGCTTTGTGGCCATACATTCATGAGGACTTCTACTATGTTTACCTCGAAGGAGTTGAAATTGTGACCTGGGGACCAACCATTAACCAAGGCCTTATCAAACTCATCCCTAAAGGAAAAGATGAAATTGTGGCTGGTTGGAGACCAATTACCTTGCTTAATACCTCCTACAAAATTATAGCTAAAGCATTGGCCCGAAGAATCAAACCTATCACGCAAATGATTGTGCGACCTAAACAAACAAGGTTCTTAGGAGGAAGACTTATCCTTGACAATATTATGCTTGCATGGGAAATAATTGAATGGGTTCAACAAGCCACCCAAGATGCTCTTATTGCCAAGTTGAACTTTTCCAAAACTTATGACCGCATTCATTGGACCTTCATTCTTAACATGATGCAATGGTTGGGATTTGGTCCTAAAATTTACAATCACATTGAAATGCTTTTCCATGGATGCTAATACTATAATTTCTATTAATGGTGCTCTTTCTCCTCAATTCCCTCTTGAAAGATCTATCTACCAAGGCTGTCCTCTTGCACCTTTCCCATACGTTCTTGCAGCTGATGCTCTTGGCTATTTATCCCATCATGCAAAGGCCAACTCATCCGTGTAATTTCTTTTCCTAATAATCTTGTTGCCCTCAACTCACACTTTGCTTGAATGACAACATGCTTTTTTTCCAAAACACTACAGATGAGGTAACTAATGCCTTGGAAATATTAGAATTATACTATACCATTTTTGGTTCCAAGTTGGCTATGCACAAGACATATTTTTTTATGACTAGCTCTACTCTCCGCCCATCTTGGATTCCTTCTGATTAGGAAGAAATAAAACACGACATAATCACTAGATATCTGGGTATCCCTTTTGGAGTTGGAGTTTCTTTCAAAGACATGTGGACATGGTTTTTGAACAAGATCAAGATCAAACTCATGAATTGGACCAATAGATTCCTATCTATGGTGGGGCATATCCAAGTGGCAAACAAAATCTTGCTTGCTAGCCATCTTTATTTATCTTCATGCTAACTACCTTCCAAAAACTGTTACAATCAATTAACTTAGTTGATCAGTAATTTTTTATGGGCCAAATGGGGGAATGAAAAAAAAGGATTGCCTACTACTTCATGGCAACACTGTATTCAACCAAACGACAAAGGAGGATTGGGAATCATTGATTCGTATATGCAAGGAATTTGTCTTACATCTAAATGGATAATTAGAGCCTTGGAGGGAGATGCTCCTTAGAAATAATTAGTAAAATTTTGCATCCAATTTGCTTCAACTAGGCACTCTTGGGACACTATCAGCTAGAAAGACAAGATTCTCTAAGATCCATTCTTTAATACTCATGGATCTACTCCTTTCAATTCTATTTGGAAAGCTTGGCAGATCAATTCAACAAAATTGAGATGGTTTGACTAGTCCCTCAGCCATAGGTTGTTTTCCTTACTTTTCTATAGCAAAATGGTTGCCCTTTAGGTACCATTAATAGAATTAAAGGTAAACGCCTTTTTAAAAGAGGTATTCAAGTTTTTTGGGATCTATGGGACCCCTCTACTTTTCGTTGCAAGTCATGGCCTTTTCTCTTCAGTTTTGCTTCTCAGCTTGTGATAAACAACCACTTCTCAAAATCCAACAACTAGTTACTCATGAAATTTGTACTCTGTTATCCCTGGATTTTCATGCTAATTTTATGAATGATTGGCGATGGCCTAATGCTCACAGTATTCGCTTCTTTCCCCTTCAATCCATTTATAAGCAACTTCTTCCTCCTATCACCATCACTCCCTGTCTCAATAAGAAATGGCATTGCTCCTTCCTTTGGTCCAAGTGGAATAAATTGAGCCACCAAATATGGAAATCTAGAGTTGATGCTCAATCTTAGCTTCTTGCATGGAAACTTCTACATGTTAAACTACCTATCGGTAACCATCTCAAATTTGTTTACCCTCAACCCATGTGTCCTTTTTATGTCAAAATAGAATCTATAAAACATGCTTTCTGGTTTTGCACCCATACTTGTAACTTATGGCACTTGTTGTTCACCTCTTTGCTTGCTTTGTTTCCACTACAACAAATCCTTGTGATTTTCTTTGTAACTTTTGCTTCCACCCACTGTTTTAATGTATTTTTTGCCAATTTTTTGAAAACGTCAACGCTATTTATTGGGATGGCACTTTTTTTGGCATTTATTGGCGTTGATCAGGACAAGTTGGCACTAATTTGTGCTGAAAGTAGTGCCGCAATTAGCGCTGATATTAGCTCTGAGTGTGTTAGCACCGCCTTTGGCTTCGAGTTTAGCTTCAAGTTTAGTGCCACTTTTAGCTCTAGCTTTAGCTTCAAGTTTAGCTTCGGGTGTAGCGTCAGTTTAGACACCCCTATGTCAAAGAGACTTATTTATACGTCTCATCGATGATGTAAAATAGTGAAATGTCAACAAGATACAGGCATATCAAGGAGAGAATCACTTACGTCACATTGACAAGGTATATCTACAAGTGCTTAGTGAAACACAACTCTTGGATATAACAAAGTAATGTCAATGAGACATTGAGATATCGGTAAGAAAAATAAGATTGTCTCATCGACAGTCTTCAAGTAATGATCAAAAAAATACACTGCTATACTGTCAAGAAGGTGAGCAACATATGCAATAGAGCGGTATACACCGCAACCCTGCGACAGGAAGCCTTGAGCAAGGCAGTGGTGCAGTTAACAATAGAAGGGAAGGGAAAAACCCCACCATACCACAACAGGTATAATAAGAGATAGTGGTAGTACGGTAATCATGGCATCATTACAATTTACAACACTAAATGCAACAAATCACGTTAGTCACAATCCATTTGAATAAATCATTTAAGGAATCAAGAATATAGCCTACCAAAATATTGTAAAACTCTAATAAACATACTATAAAAATTTCATCGAAATCTTATTTTCAAGCATAGTCCACCATAATAGAGTTTCCATTTTAATAAACATACAATAAAACCTTTGTTGAAACCTTATTTTCAGGCGTAGCCCGCCAAAATGGAGAAGTCTTTTAGTAAAGAATGATAGAGAATGGTAAGGATGCATAGGATTCATTGTTGTTTATCTCAATCCTGCTCTGATCAACAAGGGTTACAATGTTCGTGCTACTATTTGTAATCCAAGTATTTAATTGACATATGTTTGCATAATCTCAAATTCCTTCAGATGCTTTTGAAGAATCAATGTATCCTATATAGGGTTTAGAATGAATTCTTTTAATTTAAAAAAATTAATTAGATGCTTTTGAAGTATCAACATGTCCTATATAGGGTTTAGAATAATTTCTTTTAATTTTAAAAAATAAATAAATGATGTATTTTCCTGTGATTAGATAATGTGGAGATCTCCTAAATCTGCCCTAGCACACTATCCTCTTTCATACTGTGTTCAATACTCCAACTGCTAGGGTTTTTCATTTGACATCTTTAATATCTTCATGATAGTGGCTTTTAAATAGATCTCAGTCTTTGCTTTAATCTTTATCATGTAACCCTTGAGTTTCGTAATCCACCTTCAATCTCTTCTAAGAACGTTGTCTTAAGCTAGACTACATCGTATGCATATAAAGCAAGTCCTTCATACCTGCCATTGTTCCAAACCACCACTCACCGCCTTGCTTAAAATGTTGCCTCCATAAGCACAATAACATGTGTTTAAAATCATGGTTGCGAGTGATTGACCATTAAGGTCACTACTTTCATCAAGATACAATGAGATTTTTTTCTTCAAACTTAAGGCTTTATGCAAGATAACATTATGAATTGTTTGTTGTGTACAATTTGATTTTCTTGCACATTTATTGCTTTGCTAACTGCCTTTAAGACTAGATATTGCACCATCAACTGCAATCTCAAACAACTCACTCATTGTCACTTGAAGATTCCTTTCATGAGCATCCTTGTATAAAATCAAACTATGCCCTATAGACTGCCTACTTACTTACTAATATAGGGGACTCATTGTTTCATGTTATTTTGAGTTTTATTTATAAGGGGTTAATATGTTGCATTTTTATGTGCAGGAAGAATAGATTGTGATGCAACATTTTGATATGGACGGTTCAAGAAAAATTGGATTGCTATCGGTGTCATAACTAGGTTGGATTGTACCTTGAGTCAGTGTGAAACACTTCTGGGTGTTTTCACTCTGAAACAGGACTTGTGTGTAGGAATTTCCAAATATCTAACAAAGGAAGTTCCTACATTCTAAAGATAAAATCATAAATCTGATTATCTAGTTTCTGATCCAACCTTACATCTTTAATATCTAATAGAGAAAGTTTGTACATTCTAAATATAAAATCATAAATCTGCTTATCCAACTTCTGATCTAATTTGAGGCCTTGAATATCAAACAAAGAAAGTTCCTATATTCTAAAGATAAAATCATAAATTTTATTGGTCCAATTGGAGATCCAATTTCAGGTCATGAAGCTTCGACTGAGAAAGTTCCTACATTCTAAAGATAAAATCATAAATCTGTTTGGTCTAATTGTAAGGATTTGTCTTTTTAATTATACTTTTTGACATTTGTCTTGATACAAATTGTTACTTTAGAATTATGGTATTTATTTTCTTCTAATATTTTCAACCCTCATTTTAGGGAAGAGCTCTGAAGATGGTTCCTTCAGATGGAGACTACACTTTTCTGCTATAGGTTCCATCTAGAAACACCAGGAGCTCAGGTACCGTCATACTTAGGTACAACAGAATTCGAGGTTACCTTGTTCTCCTTGATACAAAATGTTGTCCTTCAATCCCTCTTAAGCAACATTCACTATTATGGACTTCATCATTGTACCTTTCATGCATTCGATTTAATTTGTTATGTGGAAACATGATGTCTCTATCTTTGCAAGTGATGGCTATTGTGTAAGCTTTTAATCTACATGACTACCCCTCATGTTCAATTCTTGTGACTGCTATGATGCTTGGGGATGCTTACTTTTAACCAGACTATTAATGAAAACTATCTTGGAATCCTTGATGATCAGTTTTTTCAGAATCATGGCTATGTTGATAGTGGAATGTTCTTATTAATAAGGATAAATCTTTATCAATAAGGAGATTACCCCTTATCAATATACTCCAATATCCTTGCAAAGATTGATCTTTAATGCTTCATGGATGGTTTACTTGTGATTATCCTTCTCAAATGAAACAATAGGGCAACAGGTTGGGCTCAACCCTTGTGGGAGCCACATTTCACTCTACATGTTGTAACCAAATAAACAAAACAACCTAATTTTATCTATACCTACACAATGAGAAAACATGTTAGATAAAACTGAGCATATGATAGATATGTTTGATAACTTTCTTGTTTTCCTAGGCATCTATGGTATGCAAGTTATTTGAATGCACATGATGATGAAATTATATTTTTATAGATGTATGCACATATTTTGACTGGTGATCCTTCATTGCTCTAACAACACTCTTCTCACTCAAATGTAGGGAACCTAGGAGCAACAAGGAAGACATCAACTTGGAGGCTTAGACAAGCGGGAAGACTGAAGATGATGCAAAACAAAGCAACCAGGATTCATCATTGAGGCAATGACGGGTCCCCTTTCTCTTTATGTGCATTTTTCTCTTTTGTATCTATAAATGTATAGTTTTTTTATTATATGCATTCAAATAGTCAGTTCCATGACTTTGTGTGGAATAACATACATTTAAATTATCAATAAAGACTACATTTTTGAAAGGATTGTGCAATCTTTCCTATATTATATGCATCTACATAAGTGCAATCTAGTAATGCAATCTTCTGATTTTGTTTATGCACATGAATGTAATGTAAGAAAAATAAAAATGTACCTTACTCTTCATTTGAGAATCACAAAAGCTCTACTTGATTGAGCTATTAACTTTCGTGTCTTCATGAACATATGTTGATACAAAATAAATGTAAGAAGCATCCAAGTAATCCTAATTTTGTCTGCCAACAACTCATACCAAAGATTGAAGAATTTAAGGATATTGCAATAGGTAATTTGTATCGACACAAATAATATTACTGAAGCATTTCAAATTTTAGGCCATAAGAATCATCCTTTTTTAAACATGGATTATGTTGTAGCCAAAATTCCATCCTAATTATTTTTACATAATTCCATTTTCACTCATCTCTTACATCCACCATATGCATAGAATTCCTGTCATAATAACTTAAATTTAATAAAATCACTCACATGAGCTTCCAAATAAAACCCTTGATCACAACATCAAAGTGTATTCCTCCTTTGAAATACTCCTATGATTGCTCATAGCATATCGCCAAGACAACACCATATTGATGAGAGTCCCTCCAAAGTGTCCCCAACATTAGCACAAAGCACAAATCATAAATGCAAATGAGACATCCCTATATCAAAGAGACTTATTTATATGTCTCATCGACAATGTAAAATAGTGAATTTCAACAAGATACGAGCATATCGAGGAGAGAATCACTTATGTCACATCGACAAGGTATATCTACAAGTGCTCGTTGAAACACAACTCTTGGATATAATGAAGTAATTGTTGATGAGACAATGGCATATCGGCAAGAGACATTAACTTGTCTCATCAACACCGACAACCAACATTGGAGGAACATAAGATCTAATGTTGAAGAGACATTGAGATATCGGTAAGACAAATAAGATTGTCTCATCGATAGTCTTCAAGTAATGATCAAAAGCATACACTGGTATATCGTTGGGAAGGTGAGAAACATATACGATAGAGTTGTATACACCTGAAGGGAATGGAAAAACACTGCCATACCGACATATCGAAGAAACAACGTGCATTTTAATTAAAAGTCTCTTCGACAGTTATATTATTCTGGTTGATGTGACTAAGAAAAATATTGATGATACTACCGCTATTAATGAAGAACTTGATCATAAAGGTGGCGCGAGCGCCATTTATGAACTAGGGCTGGATGAAGTGTCTTGAAATTTGATAAATACGACCTCAAAGAAGTTGAAATCACTGTGAATTGCAATTGAAGGATTTGGAGAACCAAGTTGGATGGTCGTAGGCATGTGGAAATTTGTAGCATTTATCCAAGTAAGTGGTCTAGAATCAGCTCAAAGTATTTTCTTATTAAGTAGATGAAAGCATTGCATGAGTAGGGTTGAGATGGAAAAAAACCCCAGGCAAACATAAAGCAAAAAGACAAAAACTGAAGCTAGGCAATTGAATCAAGACTTAATTGATTAGTGTCTTGGGTCTGGGCCAAAATCTAGAAGAATAACACAACTTAACCCATCGTGTGTGACATTAGTAGATAAATAGAAAAATCTGGGAGATGTATGGATTCCATGTAGGGGTTACGACCTCTTTATTTATCATTATAGGAAGAAATTCTGGCATAGCCCAATGTCAAACCCATGGAATTTGAATTCGGGTAAACTTGTAGTACCCAACGTCTTTGTGAAGATAGAGTTAATCAAGGTGTTAGTAAAGAATTATAATTTGAAGATGAGAGAAATTCATTTTCCTAATGGGTCATAGTTCATGGTCATAAAGCCATATTATATTTCCATGATTTTTCAACTAGACACTTCCCTGAAAACAAAATTACGAATTAGAGACATGTTGGAGGAATACTGCACCATGGACACAAGTTACAAGAGGTGGAAATTGCCTCTACATAGGGTTAAAGGTGTAGGTAACCAAATTATGAGGTTCTCTAGTGAAGATAAGCCCCCATTCTCTATGGCTTTGTTTGAATAATACTTTCAATACACTTATTACTCAGCTGGTCAAGTACTGGGAATTGATGTTCCTGAGAACATGACAATTTCTCCCATGGTTTTAGCCACAGAAATCCATAGCCATTATGCCTGACCCTATGTTTATGTAGAGTATTTATCAGAGGCCATCAATAATGCCCTCAATATCATCAAGAATGACAGTGAAGCCATTAATTTCAAGCACTATTATCTTTTCATGCACATAATATTATATGAAGGGAAGGTGATGGGGATATGGGGTGAGGAATTAAGAATAAAATAATTAGATAATGATGGAAATTCAAGGACTATACAAATGTGGACATCTGTGTGGGACAACGGGTGTGGGAGGTCCCACTACCTATATTTTGAGGAATATTTTGTCAAACCACTATACAAGATGCTAGGCCACAAATGTGACTACAACCTCTCCCTAGAGATCTTAATATTTCTCTGACCAAAAGATATGGGTCATGAAGCAGGGATAAATCACAATTGGGGGGATTGGTACATGTTTGGGGATTGTACTGTTATCAATGTTTATGGATTTGAAGCTGCACCTTATTTGTTGCCTAAGACTATGCCAGGTAGAGTTGCTTATTTAGAGATCATAAGGCAATTGCCATTTTCAACTTTCATGCATTTAAAGAGCTATGGGAGGCAAAATTTCATGCCTTCCACTTTATTCTTTGGTGATTTCACTATTATCTCTGATTTAGGCTATGACTTGGTTAGTGGTAAACTGGATTATTATGGATTTCTAGTTGGCAACAAAAGGGAAAAGTTTGATCTTGAACACTTCATTTGTGATGCCAAAAATTTTCAAAAATTGAAAGGGCATGAGCATAGTTTCCTTTTAGATGTCATTAGAAATTGTGAAGAAAAACAAAACATGATGAGAATGAATGCCTACAGTAGGGTTATGATGGTTTAGGCTTGGAAGGTGAATAATAACCCAAGCTACGTAGGGGCTTTCCCTGAGGTACAAGATCCCATAGAAAGAATTGAACATTTAATCCTCCATGAAGAAGAACTGATAAGAGATGTGCCACTTATGGCATTTGAAAGAGGAAGGGGCATCAGTCATAGGAGGCAAGTAGAAAATATCACACCACTAGATCACTTATCACCTTAGCCTACTCCTGAAGTGATCTTTTTAGTTGGTTCCCCATCCATGGAAGAAGATAACACTGAGGAGGAAGGAGTTTCACAGTTTAATGCTCATGTTATACCCCAATATGAGATGCCATTACAAAGAAGTGTGATCACCTTTGAAGCCTCTAATGAGCTATCAGATGATGTGAGGCATCGTGCAAGTCAGGAATTTGTTGCAGATGATACTTTTATGCAGACCCCTGAATTTAAGTCCTTTATATATGAGTATAAAGGAAAACTAATAAGAGAAAGGTTAAAGGATATTGACCCTGAGAAAGAGGCTTATGCCTTGAAAGAGTTGCAACATGAAGTTGATAGGGAAATGAGAAACATGACTACTGAGAGAGGAAGAGCATTATTTCAAGAAGCTGGAGTTATGCTACTTCCTAGGTGGGATATTAGTTCAACCATTGTGTTTGATAGATTTTTGAAGAGAAAGAATAAAAATTTGCAAATAACAGATGAAGCAGGTGACAGGATCTATATAGGGTCAGGGTACAATCCTGATAATACCACTTTGCAAAATTGGGATCTTTACCCCCAGGCAAGAAGCCTTCTCTTATTGACCATGATCATATTTTGGGACATCTCCTGGTGCAAAGAGTAGGGGAGACAGATCCCTTGGAGACTACTGACTTGAATGTGAATGTAGCCAAATTCACCAAAGCCCAGATCCAAAAGCTAGTAAGAGATAACCAGTGGATGATAGAGGAAAATGACAAGTTGAAACAAGAATTAACCAACTACAAAGATAGTTTGCCTGCTTCTCCAAGGCTTTACTCTCCTTTAATCAAACATGAAATAAAAGTGTTAGAGGCCATGTCTGAGACTGCTCAATGAAAGTATACATTTGAAAAGGCTCAAAAGGAACATGAAGAACTAAAAAGAAAATTGAAGGCTACTACTTTTGGAGTAGCATCAAGGATAATTTGTATGAAATTCAAAGATATGTGCCAAAATGTAGATGGTGTATGGTGTGCTCACAGTGGAACATACAAGGCCCTCGTGGAGCATGGAAGTCTGCTTGATAAGATGAAGGAAATGGAATCCCATATTAAGGAAAAATATGGAGATAATAATGCTTTGCTCCAAGAATGTCAAAGCCTCATGAATACACATGAAAAATTCTAGAATATCTTGACACATGAATTGAGTGACTTCAACCAACCACTATGTATGGCCATGCTAGATTTCTTTGAAGAAACGAATTTGAAGGATCAAGAAACTTGGAAAAAATGATATATCAAAATATTTGTTAGGCATCCTTGATGACACCAATGATGAGGATGAGGTACTCAGGAAAATGCATAAGCAACTCAGGAGGATTGCTAGATTGGAGAATGTAATGACAAACACTCTACAGAATGCAAACACTTATGCTCAGAAGAAATACATTGATCACATGTCAAAGGTTAATTTGTTCCTTGCATGAGTTGTATGAGGAGGTAGTCAGATTTTGGTTGTTATGGACGAATTAATATGGTGCTTGAGCCTTGAACAGATCTTAGGTGGTCACAGGCGCTTGTTGGTGATTAACAAACTGCGGTGCATTCAACAATAAACTTTTTTTAAGTTTCTATGTTATGTTAATTATGCTTTAGTTAAGAAACAATGTAACTTTTGTGAACGAACCTGAAGCTTGTTGCTTCCCATACAAATAGGGAAACCAAGGTCCGATTTTGATCATCATATCATCATCATTTCAATCCATTTAAATAGATACTAGACCATCTCATCAACTTATTCATATCAAAAGAACTCATGTTATGCATGTTTATATTTTGAGCAATATAATGGAGCAGATACATTATAAATCGTAATCCATTTTTAGTGTTCAATTGCTGTGTCAATTTTCATACTTATTTATTTCTTTGTTGTCTCCAAAGTGGTCTTTTCAAGTTGTTTAAATCTACAAGATTTATCAAGCCACATTTGATGTTACTATGTGGATGGTTTGATTGGTTTCTGGTTAGGTGTGAATTAAACTCCTTTCAAATAATTTACTTTAAGGTTCGTATTAAGGATTAAAGTCCTCTAAGAGATTGGCACCCTCTTAGGTCTAAAAACCTGCGTTTTTGAGACCCAATAGATTGCAAATAACTCTAAAAATTTAGAAGTCTATGAAACAGTGTATATATTCTATGAAATAGTGTATATATTCTTGTACTTGTATATTCTATGAAACATTCCTTATTTTCTATGAAACAGTGTATATATTCTTGTACTTGTAAATATTCTTTTACTGTTATGTCTATTAAAGAAAATAGAGTTTGAATAAAAAATGCTTCACCCTTTTTTATAAGTGAGTATGTGAATTATTGTTTAAGGAAAAATATTACAGTGTTTACATTTTTAGTTTACTAGTTTCAAATCTTCATTTGCTATGTATATAAAATTGTATGTGCTCTTTATCTCTAATGACATAAAACAATAATGTCATCAAAATCAGTGTTTTCAATTTCAACACCATCATTGTCCACACTTTTCATATCCTATTCACTTTTAAGTACAGCCATCAAAATTTTATTTTTATTTCTTGTCCTAGTTAATCTTGATTCCTTTCAGCGCAACACAGTAGGTTGCATGTTAAATTTCAAACATTTTCTTTGCATTTTTTTGTATATATTATTTTCTCAGTGCATCATTATGTAACAACAATTTCACTTCTGAGATATACAGTAAAAATAAATGAAAGCACATGTTTGCTTTGTCAAAGGAAATGTGTGGTGAATACCCTATGTCTTTCAAATAAGTGTGCAAGCGAAATAAGACATAACTGATTGAATCTGATTTTCTATTGTACAAATGTTTTTTTATGTGATTTTTACTTTTTGCATGTGGATTAGCCTCAGAAAGAGACTACTTATCTTTTCTTAAATTAAGCCTTTACATTTCTTGTCTACGAAAGGAATTTACTGCTTGACAACAGGTTCGTGAACTTCATACAAATTAAGATTGGTGTAAAAGGCCATCCCCACAAATGTTGTTTGGTTTAGAATTATAATGGAAAATAAAAAAAAATCTAGGAGAATAAAACGGGTTTTCAATTGTCCAAGTACAACATAATATTACTGAAGCATTTCAAAGTTTAGACCATAAGAATCATCCTTTTTTAAACATGGATTGCAAATAATTCTGAAATTTAGAAGTCTTGGTCATTACCATTATTGTCTGCTACAATGTCATCTAGTGTATCATTGTCAATGTTCATATGTTCTTTCAAGTATTTAATATTATCATCATCCTCATCTTGACCTGCATCATCTTCATCATCATTGAAATTTGATTATAGACCATCTATATTGTTACCGGATGTATTAGATCATCATTTTCTATACCATCCATATTGTTGTCTTCCATAACATCATCTAACTATGGATTGTTGTCTTCTTGTGCCTAAACATAACCATCTTCAACATCATCATGGATGTCAATTTCTTCGATGTTCTATAATCCCTCTCTCTCATTTTGTTGGCCATCATTGTTTTGCTTAGTATCCACTAATGCATCGTCAAATACATGCCTTAATCTTGGATAATAATGTATGACAAATATCCATTTCGGGTCCAAAATATCTTCATAGAAAAATACTTGCACATGAATGACATACATATATTAGACGTATGTTATAACAATTTTATTGATTAATAAACACATGTATATATTCACAATAAGCTATGAATTAATAGATTAATGATCACTACCGCTTCTTGTTTGAGTTAAAGAAAGCCCTACTCACAATGAATTGGTAGAACATAAGGCTCCTTATCCTCAGGTAAAAACGATGATGAATCTATAGAAAACAATCCACTATGGGTATCGTGTCTTCATGTCTTCTCAAATGCTTCATACCATCTACACTTAAAAATACAACATTTAAAAGAGTGGTAATCCAACTCAATAATTTCTTGTATTTTCCCAACATATTGTAGATTCCCTTCAATTATATTCTTATATTTTGAGTTTGATTGACTGGATTGTTCGAAGTCAACCATGATGCCACAATCAAAGGATCGTCTCTTTACGTCTACACTTTCTACACGATAATGTCAACCATATGCCCACATTGCTGGATATTTCCTTGCCTGTGAAAGACCATTTATTTTAGTGAAAACAAATATAATGATGAATATTAAAATAGTTAATACTATCAAAACTATAAGGAAACAACATTTTGTAAAATTCCAACTGTACCTTTCTTTCACATCCTCTAGACATGTTTATTTCATCTTCTATTATGTTTGAATATGTACCTCCATCTTTTATTTGATTTTGAATTTGTTCAGTAACCCATTCTAGTGTGCAATATTTGCCCCATTCCCCAAGCAGATGAGTGGGAAGTGGAGTATTACTTGGGTTCGATCTCTTAAATTGTCTCCTTGCTTCTAACACTTCTCTCTTTTTATCATACAAATCAATCCATTTGTTCATAAAGTCCATGTGGTACAGAATGAACTTATCGAGTATAGAACTTCCATCTACACCTATTACATGTCAACATGTTTATTTCAAACTCCAAATGTCATGCTGTTAATTTGACAAATAAATTACAGAGTAAATTAATGATTGCAAGAAAAACAACCACATTGATCATGAATTTACTTACTAATTTGTACTTCAACACCATTAGATTGTGGTTTTCTCCATCAATAATATATGATGCTCGTTCTTCATCCCAAACGTGTGGGCCATCTTCAAAATCCTTACCAAGGAATTCAAACAGGAAGAAAAATCCTTCATTCAATACATACCCTTTAGCCATGCAACCCTCTAGATGTGCCTTTTGTTGGACATATCTTTTAAGAGTTTTCATATACCTCTCAAAGAAAAAAATCCACCTCCTTGGTACGACACCCTCCAATTCAATGTCATCGACTATGTGTATAAGTAAATGGACTTGTAGGTCCATGAAACTTGTAGAGAGCTCCTTCTCAAATACACACACAATTTTTGCAATTTCTTTCTTCCACTTTGGCACTTCAGAGTCATGGATCTCCTTGGAGGTCACCCACCTAATATAAGAATAGTAAATTAGTATGAACCTTTAGTCATAAATTAAAATTCAATATAATATATCTATGTCTCTCAAACATGAACATTTCATATAACCACATACCTTGTAAATGCTGAAAATTGACTTATGGCATTCCTTAAGTCAGCTGTAAGACATGAATCCCCCCTAATTGCCAATGACATGATATGCTATCAAACACATTTATGAAAAGGTCACTAGTAATTTTTTTCTCACACAACAAAATATCAAAATAAATTTAGTACTTAATCAATGTTACCAGTAAATGTTAAATGCTGATATATAATACCTTCATTAAATTATGAAAATCATGTGTTTTAAATCCTGTGATATGTCCATCAACTGTAAAAGCTTTAGCCAATGATGACCCATAGCCAGTAGGTGTCCTTATTGAATGGATGAAATTTTTTAGTTGGTCTAGCTCTTTTTTTTTCAAAATCCATGGAGCTTCTGCATATGTTTCATTTTCCCTGTTTGGCCACAAATGTTTTCTATCAAATTTGGTACGCGAAAGAGAAATATCTCTCCTCGAAGACAAGGTGTCCTTCTCTTTGCTTGATATGTGTCTAAATATAGAATCCGGGACATTTTTGAAGATGTGCATAAGATCTAATAGGTGAGATATTAATAGATCCTTCTAGTAAGGGAGCTCATAAAATATGGATTTCCTTTTCATTCCTTCTGGCATATTCACTACAACTTGTTCTACTTCTTCAATTGGATCACCCTGATCAAAAAAATCCTCCCAAGATTTCAATTCAACATCTTCATACTTCTTAAGCCAATCATCTGGACCCATAATCATGGGAGGGCCTCTATTTTCAACTTTTCCATCAAATTGATTCTTTAGACGATTTCTAAACATATGATCTAGTGGTAGAAAAACCCAGTTGTTTGCGTAAATAAATTTATGTAGGTCTTTAGAATACCGCCCTTGAAATTGTTCTGCACATCTTGGACATGCAAATATCCCCTTTGTTTAAAGCCCTGCAATTCAATAAGTAATGTTAATAACATAAAAAAATAGTATAAAACTAAGTATAAAGTTGGGATGAAAATAAATTATGAGTGTAAATACGTAAATATTTTATCTTACCAAAACAAACACCAAGTCCTGGGAAATCATGAATAGTCCAACATAGCACACCATACAACATGAAGGACCTATTTGATGGAGGATGTGATATGTCATACATTCTTATGCCTTTCCATAGTAGTTGCATTTCATCAATAAAAGGTGCAAGATAAACATCCATGTTTTTAACTTGATGTTTTCCTGGAACAATGAGAGTTAGCATAAGGTGCTCCTTTCTAACACTCATCCATGGGGGAATATTTTATACTATCAATTCGACTGGCCAAACACTATAATTTGAGCTAAGGAAAGAGAATGGGCACACTCCATCAATTGCAAGACCAAACCTGATACTACGGGGTTCATCTTTGAATTTTGTTGGCCATTTTTCCTCTATGTGTTTCATTGCTTTGGAGTCAGCTGAAATTCGCATGAATCCATCTTTACTCCTATTTTTTGCATGCCAGTCCATCAATTGTGCTAGTGAATTGATACGAAACATTCGTTGAAGTCTAGGTGTAATTGGCATGTGACGTAAAACCTTATTTGGAACTGTAGGACCTTGTACATCTGTACGATATCTCTTCTCTTTGCATACATGGAATTCTACCTTGTTTTGATATTCATCTCTGTATAAAATGCAATCATTTTTACATGAATGAATTTTCTTATATTCAATCCCCAACTCAACCAACAACAGACGCGCCTCTCTGCAAGTTGATGGCAACACATTCTCTTCATGGAATATTTTAGTTTTTAGTGTCCTGTAAGATTTCCATAGATTAAATCAATTGAATGTTTGACTTATGATGAACATGTTTGATATGCCAATCTATACTAGGTCTGTTTATATACAATATATGGTTTTAAAATCCCCTTAAAGAAATATAAACGAAGTTGATGAATGTTTACGAATTATGTACACCAATTGACAATGCAAAGTAAGAAATAGATTTCAACTCACTTCAGTAGGGTAGTGAATCCTTTGTCTGACCAACCAAATAGTGACTTCATTTCTAATAATATTAATGTGCATGTCAGTTTTGAGGTTCTACTTGCACCCGATTTGAACACGGGTGTCTTCGCTACTTGCTTGATGGAGTCTTTGATGTTATTATCATCAACATTACATTGGTGGTAATTACCCCTGCTATCATTGTTACTGTCAACCATATCATCATTATTGTCATCATTGTTTCCATCCCCAAAGAAACATGTAAGTATTTCATTCAATCCTTCTTCATGCATTGCATTTTCACTATCATGGTCATCATCATTAACGCTAGGTGGCATGTCATCAGTGTATGCGACTCTCATCAGCTCTTCAAATTTCTTAGGTGGTAGTGTTCTCTTCAATCTTGCTCTACTCGCCTTGGTATGGTTTAAAGGATGGTTTGGATCATCCCGTCCAAATCTTAATAACCTAGTTGGATCTTGGGTATTAGTATGTGGTTCATCAAAATCTTTTACCTATCAACAAACAAAAACATTATTTAATGTTTGACAACAATTGGATAAATCATAAATGTATCAAATTCAAAGAAATATAATCAAATATGGCTTAAAAAAAAAATAAAAAATTGTATGAACATATATGCATCAATTGAATAATGAAACATTATTTTATAGACTACCTTTTTTATACAATAATTTAAATAAAACACAATTTCGACAACATAGTTTATAAAACATAAGTCCACACTCATTTATCATTCTTTGGTTTTAATTGATTGTAGGAGGCATACTAACGATTGGAAGCTCATCATATATGTAATGTCTTTGTACAATCACTCATTTGAATTGTTTCTTTCCATGACATACAAAACATCCACAGACAACAATTTTCTCAAAGTATTCATCCCATGTACTATAGTCCTGACCTACCTCTTCTTCAGTGAAATAATTTGTTGTGTTTGTAGTATCCATTGTCATATCCTCTTCCACCCACTGTTGTCTATGTGATTTAATGGTTTTAGGTCACGTCCACATATATATCTTCTTCTTTTGCTAGTTGAACTCTCAGGCTCTGCATTTGCTCCAATCTCCATCTAAAATAATCAACAACATGCATTAATTTATGTCAAGATTGGATAATACATTATAAATTTCAATAATACTGTGAAAAAAGATGGACGTGTCACAAAATTCCATCAGATCATTTTTTCCTAAGTTAAGTCAAAATTTGAGTACCTGATGTCCCGCTTCATCCGTTGTGTCCTCACTTGATATGACATGATTTGTTGCCATGGCCTCGTCTCACCCCTATAATACACAACATAGTAAATAATGTTTAGTACACCAATTATATCATTTCAACGAGTATGCTATCCAACAAAAAACCTTACTTTATTCATATATTTGACATATTGATATCTCCTCTATGTTGTAGCATTTATGAATTCATAAACACCTTCCTCCTTTGGTTGAGGTTGCTTTCTCTTCTTACCTCTATTGTATTTGCAAATTTCGTTGTCTCATCTATTTCCACCCACTTTCCTCTTGGTGATTTAGTATTTCTACGTCGTCCACATCCTCTCTCCATGGCATCCTCTATGAATAAAAATGTTGCCACAAAAGCTTTCACTGCACTATCGTTGAGAAGGAAGAAGCAACTTGTAGGACTGTGGTAAAAACCGCTCTACCGCACCGAGTTGATGGAGTCGCGGGATAGCAGTGGTCACTGCACGCCAATGGTAGAAGACTTGCGGGAGTCATCGCAACACCACCAGAAATAGAAGGACGACTCACGTGCCGCCACAAAAGCTTTCATCACACTATTGCCAAGAAGGATGAAGCACTTGGAGGGACCGCGATAAAAGCAACTCTACCGCACCGAGCTGATGAAGGAGCCATGGGACAACAATGGTCACAAAAACAAGGCAAGAGTTGAAATTATTTCCAACACTTTGGATCCTGTGATATACAACAATGAAAATAGTCACTATACAACAATGATAGGCATTGAATTAGGTGCACTTGGTGCTACCTTAGGTGCCCCAAATAGATTACATTAACAACCAAAATTGGGTGCTAAATTTGGCATTAACTAATGTTGATTAAGGCGCCGACAAAATTTTTTACCCTACCCATTTGAGCTTTGGCTCAAAATATTATAGCACGAAGCCAAGATGCCTCCATATTCTTTCCCTAACTTGGGTATCAAGGAAATAGTGAACTGCTTGGAAAATCTGGGAATTGGGTCGGTCACTACTGAGCAACTGCCGAAAATAAACACAAAAATTGCTTGGTTTTGCCTAGTCACACCATAGTCATTGATGCCATGAAAAATTCATGCAAGATTGTATTATGAAAGAGTTTTCATGATAAGGTTATCAACACTAAGCAAACCCATCGAACATATTTTCCCTAGGTTATCAACACTAAGCAAACCCAACAAACATATTTTCCCACAAAACAAAAATTTCATACCACAAACTAGATGAAAACTTTCATAACTGATAGTGTGTACTTTGTTTGCCTCCACTGACTAGACGAAAATAATTTTCCTTAGGTTGCCTCAAAATGTCAAGCAATAGAAGGAAGCAAGCATTGTTAGCAAACTCTAGCCACAATGAGGTAATTCATTGTCAATTTATAGATTTGTAAATGTTTCCATTGTTTCTTTGAATTTTACTTTTTAGTTTTTTATTTCAAAATTTAAAAGAAGAAATATAATTTTAAAAAATATAAAATATATATATATAGGGACATGAGATTGACAAAGATAAAGAGGAATTGTAGTTTTTACTTTTTTATTTCTAAATTTAAAAAAGAAAAAAAATTTATATATATATATATATAAGGACATGAGACTGACAAAGATAAAGAGGAATTGGCTTCCATGTTATCAATCTTGCATTGGTAGCTACAATACAGTTTTTGAATAGGTTGAAGGAATCATGCCTTCAACAGTTTAAAGACCATCTACATTTGTCATTCTCACATATACCCATGCAACTAAAAAGCAGTTATCCATGACATGGAGACTGATTTTGGCACAGGTTGGTCTATAAAGAAGATAAAGCTATAAATGTCTCAAAACTGCAAGAGATTTCGGTGCAACCAAATAAAGAAGATAAAAAAAATCCCTCCTGAGCTAAGGTAGAAAAGAAGGCCAATTGATGTAAGTGTGAAAGTATGGAAATAACTTGTAAAAGCATATGAGAAGTCTGATGCACGAAGGAAGTCTGGTGAGGAGAGTATGTAGGTATTTGAATTTTCTCATAAGATTATATCAAATTTATTAAACGATATTTAAATTTTATTTGTGCATAGTTAAATTGAATTAGTATATGTTTTAGGACAAGGCCTCTAAGGCTAGGCTTGAGAAACTTCATGCCATGCATCGCAGTGGCCATAAAGGTTTACAGGCCTTGATTTGTACATTTGTAAGTATATTTAATATGTTAAATGATATATTTTTTATTTCCTTGGAAAAAGTAAATGATTGCATATTAATTAGTTTAACTAGTCCATGTGCCATGTTTTGACAAGGGGAGAAATATGACCGCCATCCAAAGCAATTTGAAAAGAATGTGTTACAAAACAAAAAGTGGAACGATTTTGTAATTTGGATGGAGAACGAGGTATCAATAGTTGAGTTTCAATAACTTAGTTGGATATTGTTGTGTTAATATGTCAATTTGCATCTCTTGTGTTGAGTTGTTTATTGATGCGTAGGATGAGTAAATAGAGCTCAAATATTATGATTACATGATGACCATTTATGTGCATGAATAAATAGTAGAAGGATGTAGATGAACTCAATTCATCTGAATTTATGCCTCTTGGAAGGCATTCCTCTTGAATCTCTAATATTAGGTGTTTGAGACTTCCCTGTAGCTTTTACCTTTTATTGCCACCTTTTCTCTTCATTGTTAGACTCGTCTCCTTTTTCCTTATCTGCATTTCTGGCTTCAACTTCTAATTCATCCCATGTTTTACCTTCCTCCTCTTCAGAATATTCTTCTTCTTCTTCGTCCTCCTCTGACTCCAAAAGAGATTCATCTTCTAAACCTTCCTCATCTGATTCAAATTCCTCTTTTACATCAGAGGGTTTGTATCCTTGATCTAACTCTTCTGAATTATCAGAATCAAAATCACTAGCTTCCATATTCAAGAATTCCTAACCACCATCTTCAATAAATTTATTCGGATCATCAGTAATAGTCTTCAAAATTGGCCGCCAGTTCAAGTTCATTATGCTTTCATAATACTTTATATCCATGGAGTTCAGCCATTCCTTGATGCCATCAAGCGAAGATTGAGGAATGGCGTACATGCAAAGTACATCCATCTTGAAGTCTTTGAAAACAATAGCCATATCAAATGCCTTTTTCCCAAGTCATACTCTCTCAAGGTTAACAATTCTCAATCTCACTAATGGCGATAACTAAGAAAGGTAATTCCACCAAATGTACCAAACAGTTTACCGTAGGAAAAATAAAAGCAGAGGCTTTGAAAGGAACTCCATGAAAACCAAGCTCTCTAAATGGTATATCAAACTCTAGTTCAAAATATTTTAGATGAGGATGCTCCCATAGCTCTCTTACTCACTTGACAAATCCTTGAAACTTTGACTTCTTAACATTCAAAAGATAAATGGAATGTCCTCAACACCCAATAGAGCTATCCAAAAAAGCTAACTAAAAACACAAACGAGCTCCTACACACAATGGCCTAATGGCTGGTTGTCATAGAAGTCAAACTACTGAAGTAACAACACTGATCGAGTTAACATATATGCATCATTTGCATAAACAACTAGAATGCGTAACAAATGTTAATCAATACATTGAATTTTGAGATGCATTGAAATAATAAATAAAAAACATGTTTTGGGGAAAATGTCAACAACATGGGGGAAGAAAGCATTAACCCTAATAAAAGCATTTTTTTTGTTCTTGATACACCATATGTAATTTTTCCTTGGATGACAGTACTGAATTTCTATATGTTGTACCCCTTCAATGTCCTACATGTTACAAATATGGAATAACAATGCACAACTTTGTATCGATTCCAAAGGCCAAGGCATTCTGAATAAGGGTAGCCAAACTTGATAAGGATGTAGTCACTATTACACGTATTGACAATCCAAAATAGTCATGTAAAGACAACTGCCTATGAAAACCATAATCAATCAAATTATGCACATTCAAATCTAAGTTTGAAAGCTTGCATTTCAGTCCATGCATCTAAGTCCTTGTTGAAGATTGAGGGTGTCAACAACAAAGCTAGAATAGCTCTCCTTAAACCATAACTAGTTTTAAAGTACAATATTTCCAAATTTAAATCCACTTCTTAGCTAATGAAAGGAGGTAGGATTGTCAGGTGCAACCTCAAACATAGAAGGTCATAGAAAACATTGAAATAGAAGATCCAATAAGTGAGACGACATAGATGTAGACCATAGATAATCATAATTCTTGCAATGCACAAATGCTTGTGATACAAACAAAAGGTGCTTACACATTGGTTGAATATATCCTCATCAAAATGACCAGAAAGAAATTTCAAATTTGTAAGTAAACTCTGGCAGTCAAGAAAAATAGTCATAAAAATTTGAACTAAACTTTGACAAACATGTAGGTGAACTTAATTCATCTAACTTTATGCCTCTTGACAGGCATCAAGATCTCCCCTCCTAAAGTATGGACCACATCCATTACCTCCACATAAAATTGGACATCCTTGGTCTTCTTGGTTCCCATGCCATGATATGGCTATGCAAATGAAAATGAAGCAAAGTAATCATCTCCTTCTCTGCTAGCTGGAAGAATGCATGCTTAATGTTTTGATACATGATATCAGCTCTCTCTTCTGATCTCATGGTTGAATACCGAAATCCATTATGGTGGGCCTCCAGAGTTCCAGTCATCTTTCATCCTCTTCCACCAAATGTTGGCCCGATCCACACATCTGCCAGCCTAATTGGATTTGTTTTTGAAAGCTGAAGTTTCTTCTCTTACAGTCAAGAAAAACAGTCATAAAAATTCGAAGTAAACTTTGGCAGACATGTAGGTGAACTTAATTCATCTAACTTTATGCCTCTTGGTAGACATTAGGATCTCCCCTCCTAAATTTTGGACCACATCCATTACCTCCACATAAAACTGGACATCCTTGGTCTTCTTGGTTCCCACGCCATGATATGGTTATGCAAATGAAAATGAAGCAAAGTAATCATCTCCTTCTCCACTGGCTGGAAGAATGCATGCTTAATGTTTTGATACATGATATCAACTCTCTCTTCTAATCTCATGGTTGAATATCGAATCCATTATGGTGGGCCCTCAGAGTTCGATCATCTTTCATCCTCTTCCACCAAATGTTGGCTTGATCCACACGTATGCCCGGCCTAATTGGCTTTGTTTTTGAAAGCTGAAGTTTCTTCTTTGACAAGAAAAACAGTCATAAAAATTGGAAGTAAACTTTGGCAAACATGTAGGTGAACTTAATTCATCTGACTTTATGCCTCTTGGAAGACATCAAGATCTCCCCTCCTAAAGTTTGGACCACATCCATTACCTCCACATAAAACTGGACATCCTTGGTCTTCTTGGTTCCCACGCCATGATATGGTTATGCAAATGAAAATGAAGCAAAGTAATCATCTCCTTCTCCGCTGGTTGGAAGAATGAATGCTTAATGTTTTGATACATGATATCAACTCTCTCTTGCTCTTATGGTTGAATAACAAAATCCATTATGGTGGGCCTCTAGAGTTCTATTCATCTTTCATCCTCTTCCACCAAGTGTTGGCCTGATCCACCACGTTTCCAGCCTAATTGGCTTTTGTTTTGAAAGTTGAAGTTTCTCTGAGTCACCGGTGTAGCTCTCACCTTTTGAACTCTTTCATTGCTACAGATTGTCTATGGGATTTAATCATTTGTACCACATGGTTGATGTGCTTTGAATCCTTGCATCTAAAGGAAATTTCCTTAACATAAATACTGGTAGGGAATTTCAATGTTGCCATGTAGTTGGCATTAAATTGTGCCTGGAACATTGAAAATTATCCTTATATAAGAATTCCCTCCATCTTTTTGGCTTGTAACACTCTTGATGGTGGCTACATGAAATTTGATTCTGATTCCTCTTCTACATTAGAGGGTTCATATCCTTGATGTGAATCTTCTAAATTATCAGAATCATAATCACTAGCTTCCATATTCAAAAATTCCCAACCACCATCTTCAATAAATTTATTTCGATCATCTAATAGTCTTCAAAATTGGCTGCCAGTTCAAGTTCATTCTACTTTCATAATACTTTATATCCATGGAGTTCAACCATTCCTTGATGCCATCAAGTGAAGATTGAGGAATGGCATCAATGCGGAGTACATCCCGCTTGAAGTCTTTGAAAACAATATCCATATCAAATTCCTTTTTCCCAAGTCATACTCTCTCAAGGTTAACAATCTCAATCTCACTAATAGTGATTACTAAGAAAGGTAATTCCACTAACTCTACCAAATAGTTTACCATAGGAACAATAAAAGCAGAGGATTTGAAAGGAATTCGATGAAAACCAAGCTCTCTAAATGGTGTATACCAATCTCTCTAAATGGTATATCAAACTCTAGTTCAAAAATTTTAGATGAGGCTACTCCCATAGCTCTCTTACTCGCTTGACAAATCCTTGAAACTCTGTATTGATTTTATTTTTTGTCCCTCTCTTGTTGTTCTTCCTTAATTTCATTAGGATCATACATTGACCTTCTCGCCCCTCCTAAAGTTTGGACCACATCCATTACCTCCACATAAAACTAAACATCCTTGGTCTTCTTGGTTCCCACGCCGTGATATGGTTATGCAAATGAAAATGAAGCAAAGTAATCATCTCCTTCTCCGTTGGCTGGAAGAATGCATGCTTAATGTTGTGATACATGATATCAGCTCTCTCTTCTGCTCTCATGGTTGAATGAAATCCATTATGGTGGGCCTCCAGAGTTCTAGTCATCTTTCTTCCTCTTCCACCAAATGCTGGCCTGATCCACAAGTCTGCCAACCTAATTGGCTTTCTTTTTGAAAGTTGAAGTTTGTCCTGACTCACTAGTATTAGTTGTAACTTTTTTGAAATTTTATTATGGTATGTGCACTTTGATATGATGTAATATGATTATGGTTTTGTCTCATATGTTGTAATATTAGATATATAACAAAAAAATAAATTATTGCATGAAATAAATAATAACTTTTCATTTTAATTGTTTTTTTTTTTGTAGAACACGAGTCTTCTTGAAGATCAAGATGATCCTCAACATAATATCTAGATCCACACAATATTGGTTCTACCGGTATAGATCACATGGCAGAGGATGATGATGACATAGATACAGAAGACACCGAGGCCGATGACAATGATGATGACGATGACGATGATGATCAGGATGGTGATGATGATGATGATGAGACAATTGGTGATAGTAACCAGTGACATTCATGATCATATAGACTACATCATGGATCATTGTTGATATATCGTTATATGACTCTTTTCATGATTACTATCATATGTATCATTTTCATGGCCTACTGTACTATATTGTTGAGTTGTATCATATTGACATGTATCATTTTCATCATTTATATCATCTTGACTTGTATCAATTTGAGTTACATAATTTATCAATTTTATTTATATCATTTGTACATGTATCATTTTCACTTATGTCGACTGTTGGACATGTATCATTTTGACATGTTTTTGATGTATGGCATATTTGACTTTCACTTGTTTTAGTTATATATGATGATGATCTTATTAGTATTGACTTGTCAATTTATATATATTAAAAGTGGTTGATGATTTTTGGATGGATATTTATTAAGTATGATGATTTTAATTTACTGCTCAGGATGGATGTTGTCAAATTCATTTAAATTATAGATATTTGACTCACTTCATTTAATTATAGATGATGATGATGTTACAATAATTATATTGTTATTTAAACATATGAGTTAAATAATTAAATTACTTACTCTATAATCATATGAGTTATTTAAGAGGCATGATACATTTAACTAATTAAATTGAAATAAAACATATTAAATTAATAAATGGAAGAAAAACAAGAATCATTTTGAGAAGCAAAAAAGGAAGCAACAATGGAAGCCAAACTAGAAGCAATCTTGGAAGCAAAATTGGAAGCAAAACCAGAAGCAAACTTGGAACCAAAACTGGAAGAAAATCTAGAAGCAAATATGGAAGCAAATATGGAAGCAAAAGTGGAAGAAAAACTGGAAGCAAAACTGGAAGCAAAACTGGAAACAAAACTGGAAGCAAAACTAGAAGCAAAATCAAAAGCAAAACTGGAAGCAAAACCAGAAGAAAACCTGGAAGCAAAACCGGAAGTAAACTTGGAAGCAAAATCAAAAGCAAAACTAGAAGCAAAACTGGAAGCAAAATCAGAAGCAAACTTGGAAGCAAAACCAGAAGCAAAACTAGAAGCAAAACTGGAAGCAAAATCAGAAGCAAACTTGGAAGCAAAACCAGAAGCAAAACTAGAAGCAAAACTGGAAGCAAAATCGAAAGCAAACGTGGAAGCAAAACAAGAAGCAAAACTCGAAGCAAAAGTGGAAGGAAAATTAGAAGCAAAACCGGAAGAAAAAATAGAAGCAAACTTGGAAGCAAAATTAGAAGCAAACTTGGAGGGAAAACTAGAAGCAAAATTGGACGTTAAATTGGAAGCAAAACTAGAAGAAAAAATGGGAGTAGACATGGAAGCAAAATCGGAAGCCAAATTGGGCGCCAATTTTGGCGTCATTTCCGTTGTTACTTTAGGGTGTTATTTTAGGTGCTAATGGAGGCACCCTGATTTCTCGGCGCTAAAATCAACACTAAATCCAACGCTAATTCTAGTGGAAAAGTCGACACAAAATTTGATGCCGAACTGGCCATGCTTGTTTATGCCGAGTTTAATGCCAACCAAATTGTTCAATTCATGGCTCAAAATACACTAAAATTTGGTGCAAAAGTCGACGTTAATTTCCTATTGTGCTATTGTGTTCCCTAACCCTAAACTTGGAAACTAGCTCTCTTGGATGCTTCTTTTGCCTTTGATATTTTAGTCCACACTTGTAGACAAGCGATTGCCAAATTTCTCTAGAAACTTTGTTGTCTTGTTGTGTTCTCCAACACCATTTTCACCCCTTAGATAGAACTTCAAATGATTTGTGTTGAGTTATCCATCCATATAGTTAATCTTCAAAATGTTTGACCTTCTATTGATTCGAACAAGAACTTACACAACCTTTGTCTTCAGCTGCACACAATTATCGTAGATAATGGATCTTCGAATAATGCATGAGCTTAGGTGCACCTTCATTTTCAATTGTTAATGGTATGGCCATCATTAACATAACAGTTTACTTTCCCATAGTTTGGAAGATCATTCAAGGAGGGGATCTACAACAAGATTCTAAATTGTTCTATAGTGAGAAACATACACCTGTTTGTCAAAGAAATGACTATTGCACTATCTTCAGACTCCACATTGTTGGTTGGGTAAAAGCTGGTTCTATTAGGTTGATTATGAAATACTTTTCTATAATGGTCAGGATGTCACCTTTTTGCTTAGTGCGGTGCCCAAACAGAGGCCCTTGTTCTGGACAACATACTTCTCTTTGGGCTTATGAGGTGTGTTGCACTAATTTCCTTTTGAAAAATCTCTCATGGATCTCAAGCAATATTATAAGCTCTACTCTTATATTTTGTAAAATTTGAAAAAGATTGACAATGTAAACATCCTCCAATTGTCTTGAATGTTAGGTCATAGTTTTTGCAGTGGTGAATTACTATAGTAGAGGACATAAATGATTTTTATAGCAGCAAAAATGATGACCTTCAAGCGTTTTCCAGTGAATTCTGGGTGTTCCTTTGAGGCAACTTCTTACTGCCCATTATTTTCATTTGGTTTTGGCTTCTTGACTGTTGTCAAAAGCCTCTTGTATTTTTTGTTTCTATACATGTAATTTTTTAATATTTTTTTCTTCGTCCAATTGAAAAAAAAAGACCTTACACCCATTGATGCAAGTCAGTAAAAGCGAGCCATAAATGATTAAATTTAGAGATTAATCCAATATTAAAAAAATATTTTGCATCATCAGTAATATCTTGTCTACACACAAGGATAGAGGAAGATTGCAAGCAAGATAGAGGCTTCTTATAATGTAGAGGGTTAGCAAACCCACCATTACCATATGGAACCCTCGATCCAACCTTAGCCACATATGAAGACCGACCACAATTAGATGCCGCTTTTAAACCAATGCCAAGGGTTGCCTTAGTGAAATGTGTGCCAAGAGAGTCCATCACAGTAGAAGGAAGTGGACTAGAAGCCACATCGCATCCAACCACGACCGCTGCAAAGTTCACTGCAGTTGAAGGAAGTGGGCTAGGAGCTGCATCACATCCATCCATGAACACTGCAATAGGGGAAATCCCAGATAGAGTGACAATAGTAACCATTGCCAAAGCCCTTGTTGACCAAAGCCCCATAGATGCTTGAGGTTATAGGGAGTGGCAAGAAAGTCTCATTTGAATATAGCGTTAGGGTTTTAGGAACGGGCATAAACAACATCGTCTAGGGGAGAGGGACCAGGGGCCAGTAGTAACTAAGGTTTGGAGGTGTGACTCATCATGCAACTTGCTACATCAACACATCTATTGAGAAGTGTCTAAAATTTGACTTTTTAAAGATTCAGCCAAAATTAATCATGGGATCCCCACTAGTTGAACAAAAAAATATCATTTGTTGCTTGTAGAATATCATATTTTTATTTACAATAAAATTAATATGCAACCTAAATGTACCAAATACCTATTGGTAACCATAAATATTTGATATCTCTAACTTTTATATTCAACACATATGGACCAATAGTTGAACACAAAAAAACTATTTGTTGTTATAAAAACAACAAATAATTATTTAAAATACAAGTATATCAAACAAAAATGGACCAATAGTTGAATACTATTTTTTTTTGAAAATCCTTCACATTTAATGGGAAAATGCATGGTATTTATTGTGCTAACCTTTTATATTTGTGATAGGATAAACTATTAATATAAAATATTTCAATGCTTGTACATTGCTACCCCAATAGTTGTACACATAAGAACAACATTTTTTCACTATGATAACAATAATTGTTTAAATGAGTGTCTTACTTTATTAAATGAGCATTTTATTTTTTAAATGACACACTTATGGTGGATAGTTATGATATTTTATTTGAGACAAAAAAATACTTATTTCACTTCTACATGAATGTATTTATGTTTTTTATATAACATTCATAGGTTCTCATGTGTTCAAGTATGGGTTCACTTTTGATCAATGTTTGGTTATTATTTTATTTAAATTTGGACTATTTATTTACAATATATAGTATAAATATGTGATAAGACTGAGTATGATAATCACAATTGATTGCATGACTATTAGACACTGTACAACTATTGGCCCCTCTCCCATAATTCAACTTAAAAAGAAGGATTACTATATTTTTTTGCCATATTGTTTTCTTTTTTGGTAACTCAGAGGTTTCTAGCTCAACACTTACAGTTCACAATCCATTGGGGTGATCTGACTAATCTTCTAACAATTTTTTTAGATATTGCTACTATAGAGAGAAAGTGTGATTTGATTTTAGTAACAAAAAAATGTTTCAACAATTGAAGTTGAAATTTGTAATCATTTAAGATCACAAAAGACGTAATATTTTGACAATGATAAAAAGGGAGAGATAATTGTAATTTTTTGCAATAAATGTATGAGAATGAGTATATATAGGGATAGGTGACCGGTAGGAGAATGAACCCATCTTTCCAAAAGATACACCATTTGTATATACATAATTGTATCATAACATTATTTCAAAATGTTCACAAAATTAAATGAGAAATATATTATCCCATTACAATTATGGTTTCCACCTTGCTCACTATGATGATGCCCATAGGAATACAATCCTATGCAGGCATAGGCCACTACTAGAAGATGATGGAAGTGAATACAAGCTAAGGCCAAAAGAAAACTATGGGGAGGGAGGAATCTTGACAATCATTGACATGTGAGGAATGAAAAGCAACATCATAAATGAGTTGCTTCATTATGTCATCCAACATATAAAATGAGCTATTCCTTAGCTCCTTGGTAGAGGTTTTTGTACAACATACTTTTGAGAGATCTGACTTAGTTTTCCATGCAAGGAGGTTGAGCTATGTAAAACCATAATCTTTGTCATGGGAAAGGGGCATGAAAGCAATTTGGAAATTACCACACATAGGGTCATGAACACTTGCCTAAAGTGAGGTTGTTAAATTTTCTATTGCATAGATCCAATGTGGCATAGTCTTGTGCATTCATATTGTCCACAAAAGACTCCCATTGGTAGCCTTTTACTTCATTTGTTAAATCTCCATAAAAAATTGATGACATAGACAAATATTAGCTAAGATCAATAATCCAGGCTTAAATGCTTGCGACTGAGTTGTGGGACATTCCTTTTAGTCATTTGGCATATACATGTCACATGTCCCTATAGGTTGTAGTCAAATTGATTTGTTAAGTCTATTAATGTTCAAACAAACTCAATGACTAGATACAAATTAGATCTACAATACATGGCTAAATGTCAGGGATAAAGTTATGATTGGAAATATTTAATCGTTTTAAGCATGGTGAATAAAAATGAAACTGTAACATGCCTATTGTTCTACTCCAAAGAATTTTCAATTTTTTAACCACAAGTGAAATAATTCATGATTCCATCACATAGCAATACAAATTTTATCCTTAAAACATAGATTTCATGCACATTTGAAATATACACTATTCCAAACTTCCATTGCATTACATTGTGATATAGCAATAATTCACCTTTCTCATTTCATTCAATGAAATGTTACAAGCTTTCCAAAGAAATGATTTCATAAACAAGATATAAAATACATTTTCCATCTTTGATATAAAAAGATACAAGACACATACCTAGCTCATTTGAGCTCCATTGGCACTAGAAATACAAATGATCCAAGAAATCCCCTTTCAATTCTTGGCTCACCAATTGAGAGGAGAAGCATCACTCAAGCGCTTTTCCGCCATCCTTGGACTTATTGCGCGCACATCTACCATGTATGGTAAGATGTCCCTACCCTTCGATGAAGATTTTGGTTCGTAAACCTCAAAATATTAGCCAATCCTGAACTGGTGTTATGTCCTACATTATAACTAGAACTTTACCATACAACTTATCTATATTCTACGTGTATTAAAATATTAGACTAGCATGCTAAAAGGTAACACAATTAACTGATAGTGTAACCAGTAGAAAATTACACCACTTTGGCCAAAGCATTCATCACCCAGTACTTCGAGTGGACGTCACACCCTCACCCACCATTCTATTTGGATTTGGTAAGACCATTCATATTCTATGCATAAGAAATTCCCTCTATTGGGTAATCTTTAACCCCAGGAACAACCAATTACCTCTATGCCTAACTAACACATCTTCTAAGTAAATAATTCAGGTAACTCTTACTTACCAAATAACCATACTGAATAGCACAATGCCACATCATTAATTGAATCTATTTCAAAAGTGCATTTTCAACAATAAAGTCTCCAATCAAGGAGATATCTCAACATTAAATGACTCCCTTCAAGGTATAAAATTAACAAGAAAAGAACTCAAATTCAAAGTATAACTATCAACAATAAATGACTTCAATCAAAGTATAATCTCATCAATAAAGGACTCACTCAAAAGTATAGTCTCAACAATAGAGGTCTCTTATTCAAGAATGTAACCTCATCAATAAAAGGTTATTCAAAAAGTAGATTCACATTAATAAAATGACTTCATGTCAAGAGTATAAAACAACCAACTTGGTAGGGTAATACCACCTATGACTCCAATCAAATAGTAATTCACAAACTCAAGTGATCAACTTAATCACTTAGGTTAATCTCATCCTTAGTTTACTCTAATTCCAGGATAATATTAACATTCAATGATCAATCCAATCATGTAGGTTATTATCAACCTATGTGATTCAAACAAGGATCAAATAATCAACCCAATCAAGTAGGTTATTCATAACCTAGGGGCTCTATCAATATTCAAGTAAAGCAATGATGGAATGATCACTCTAGAATAGACTAACTACATGGTTTGCATGATGTCACATCCTATCAATGATGTCATATGTTTCATACCATTACTATTGTTGTGTTGCTAGCCTTATCATTTCCAAGGTTTTCCTATAATTTAAGATAACAAATTCAAGTTATTTCCCCCCAAGATATTGATGTATTAATCCATTTTTCTCATTTCAATACACATATAGTATAGACTAATTACATAAAGTCCACATCATATAAAATCCCATTTAGGGTATATAAAAGAATTAACCTAATATATAGGTTCCATAAAAATAAGTAGTATCCAAGAACATTCAAGCATCACAAAAATATTCCAAAGTCAAACAAAGCATAAGAGAGTTAGATTCAAAATGCCTGTAAGTACAAAGCTCCAAATCGATCTAGTTGGATTCTTAACTTAGCCTCCTCAATTCAACTTGTAGCTTGGAAACAAATCGCTTCCACTCTTCCAAATACCCTCACAAAATCTCTCACTAAAAATCTTACACAACCTCTCTCAAACTCTCACAAAACTTAGAAGAATAGAGAAACACTTAGAAAATAACAACAAAATGCAGATATGCATCCCTTTGAGGTAAATAATACCTCTATTTATACACAAATAGGGTAATAGAATCGACACTTCTCAGTTCAATTGATTCAAATCAGCATGGTAAAAAAAAGGTGGTAGATTACAAACTTAAGACTCAACTAATCTACATAGCAAGTCACTTCATTCATGGACAACAAGAGTTTAATTCAGATATGCAAGGTAAATAATTACACAGGTCGACTCTTTCTATTCTACTTGACTTATTCTCCCATTCAATTTGGTTTCCATCGCTGGAAAAAGCTCTCAAAATAGACTTCTAATGCAATGTAGTTATTCATAATTTGGCACCACATAAACTTCTTACGTGTTATTTGGTGTTTACAGATAAAAGACCAAGTCAAAGCTGTTAATGTGTTTCAAATTTCCTTCAATACTCTTGACTATGTCTTGCAATCATTTCCATGTGCTGCTTTAAGTCCCTTGACTTATTCCATGTATTTGTTTACTATCTCATTCATGCACTTACATAGTGCACTGTCATATGTATCTTACTTTTATTCCTGGTTTTCATTGCCATGCCATTTAATATGGCAGCTTAGTCTATGTTAACTCATGCACTATTATGAAGGCAATAGACTTTAGTCTTTTCTTTATACACTGGTTTTAACTGTATGCCAAGTTTATTAATGTTCATGCCAACTCTTGTATTGCACTTGGCATTATTTTCTATGCTTTATTTATTACTTCCTATACTCTGTATGGCACTTAACTATATTCAATGCATTTTAATAAGCATTCAACAATGTTTCCTATGTGCTTCATAATATGTATAAGAGATGCACTTTACATATTTCATGCGCTTAACATTTAACCAACACTATAAACATTATAATATATTATAAATATATATATATATATATAATATGTATATACATATATATGTATAACATTACTATATATATGTATATATATATATATATATATATATAATATGTATATACATATATATGTATAACATTACTATATATATGTATATATATACCAACTTACAAGTTATAAAATCTATCATTCGATTATTCAAATGCATATTCCATATTACCATAATTCAAAAATTGATAATGAATGTGTATATATATACATACACACAAGCACATATATATATGTATTAATATGCTCGTATGGACACCTCTATTTTTGTCAATAAATATGCGCACATTAATATATATTTATATATGCATATATCATATATATATCATTGCCTTGATATTCAAACTCATATATATAAGCATATGTTAAAATAGTCATACATATATACAAATACAAATATATATATATACAAATACAAATATATATATATATATATATATATATATATATATATACACACATACATACGTTTACATTAGCATAACAACATACATATACATTAATATATGTATATATTATATATAACATTATTTTATCATCCATGTTTGAGTACATATACTCATATATTAATTGATTATATATACATATACTTCATCGATTAGCACACAAAGAACATATATTCTATTTAGAGATTCAATCACATAATTCAATCCAAAGAAACAACCTATCTCAATCAAGGACGACTACCCAATTATTCCAATAAGTCAAGACTATGACCAAAGGCACTTACTCGATTCATGGACTAACTCAACTCAAGTAGACCAAATTGGAATGTGAGTGTGTGTGATAGCTTAGTATTGGCTTATTAAGGGTTACCGAACCAAATCCTTCTCCTGAGTGATACTTCCCCTCCCTTTCGGAGGCGTGAACCCGCTCTTGCATCCAACTTGGCACATTGCATAAGTAGTTAGCCGTTCACATGAAATCCACTTGCATCATTAAAGCATTAAAGTATTCAAATTGCAATTCAAATTCATTTCATTGTACTTCATCAATATAAACATAATTACTCCTTCAAAGCAATAACATCTTAATACCTATTTCAGTATTTCATTCTTTTATCAAACATCTCAAAATCATGATTTACATTCATCATCCTATTTACCCATGAAGGTAAAAGTAACTTGGTAGCAAAGAAGGGGTGTAACAGAAACACACCATAACATAAATAAATATTGAAAATTGTCTAAAATGATTCAAATTTCTTACAAAATTTATTATATATAGCAATATACAAACACTAAAAAATACACACCACAGATTTCCAAAACGAATCTACACTTTACAGTTTACACATTTGAAATCATACTCAATCCCTATTGAGAAGTAGGGATTACGATCAAGTGTAATACTAAGAATACCTTTTTGTTTTGTTTTTTTTCGAAATACATATCTTTAACTTTGAAACCCTAGTTGCTTTAAGCTCCTCTACATATACTTCTTTCTTCACCTACAAGTTTTATTCCCTTTAATGAAAGACTTTGCTAGATATTCAGAATGTAAGTGTATGTTACTAGTGAAGACATATTCATATACATAAGATAGAAGAATTATATTAGAAATATATTGATGAGACAACAAAATTTCTCATCTATTAACCAAATAAAAGCATGTATTTTGCTTAATTATGGAGTTTATCAAGACTGAACATCATGAGGAAAGTAAGAGATTTTTAGTTGCAGTAGTCAAAAATTTCATCATATCTTGAAAATTATGATTTGAGTTCTTGAGATTTTTGGAAAGAAATTTGAAGACAAGAAGGCAAAAAAACCCATTAAATTTCACGAAAACCCAATTCGTGGTTTGAGAGAAAACTTCACCGGTCCGATGCTCCAAAACTTTGCTTCCATGCTCCAAAATTTCTGAAATTTGTTCATTCGTTTGCTTCCATGCTCCAAAATTTTCAGAACTAAGTATGATATCATTTATGAAGAGGTTGAGTAGTTAAGGGACAACAGTTGCAAGCATTAAAAGAAATTGGAGTGACTTGGACAAAAGTTGAGAGAATATAGGGGTAGTTGCAAATATCTAGGGAGTTGTTTAACCCAAATTATGAGTAGTTGAGAGCATATAGGAGAAAATTTAAGAGTTTTAATGATAGAAGAGATCAAAAGAAGGCTTCTTCAACATGTTAACACCTTTTTGGAGTAGTTTAAAGGGTTGAAAAACAAGGATTATTGTTTTGGATGACCAAAAAATATTGACTCAACAAAATGGAGTGAAGACTTATCCTTTCTTTGTCCACACATGTTCCTATTTTCTAGCAAGTTGGTGCACAACTATGAGGCTCATATTTTAATTCTATAAATAAATTGTAATCAAGGAATCAAGGAGGGGGGATTAGAAAGACTTGTTTTGGCTTGAGGAAATAGGATAGTTTCTAGTTTCATTTCAAGCAATGTATTTCTAGAATTTTTAGAGTAAATTTGAATTCAAGCAAGCTTTTCATTTCTAACAAGTGTGAAGTAGTTTAGCATTTTCAATTCATGAAAGTGTGCCTTATATTAGTTTCCTTTCATGAAACTTTCCTTTTATGCAAGTGTGCTCCAGAATAGGTTTGATTTATGCAAGTTTGATTGTAGAATAGATTGTCAAGCGATTTTTCTCCATTTTCTTTTGTATACAACCATGGACACTGCCTTGGATTGATAAGTTAAATGATGAGGATTACAATGAACCCATCATTTTTGGTGCCATTGCCAAGGATAGGTGTCATTAGGGAATCAAAAAAACCAATTTGGTAGCCTTTTAGATTTAGAAGTTCCTCAAGAAATATTCATCTCTCAAAACCCCCCCCAAAATACTAGCTCTAAAGAGAAACCCCCCTATCTATTTCAAGATATCCTTAGTTAGAGGACCATCACTTCAAGTCCTAGAAAAGGATATTTCTTTAAGGAAAGAATTGATGGATTATTGCTTGCAAGAGGAGCATAATACAATAAAGCTCGATCTTATCTTCAATACAAAAGATTTCAAAAAAGAGACTTAATTAGAGACCTTCAAAGTCCAAGAATGGCTGCCTAATCAGATTTTTGAAGTCAAAGGAGGGCTACCCAATCAGAGATTTGAAGAACAAGGAGTCGTTTCTAGTCATACATGCAACATATCAAAAGGAAGGATTGCAAGATCTCTCCAATCAACCCATGTATTTGCTAGAATTAGAAATCATGGAGAAGGTTTCCACTTCAAAGGAAGGTGAAGCATTGGGTTTCAATTTTTTTTTCATCTTCTTTTCATTCTCTTCTCTCAAAAAATTGAACGCAGGGAAACATACTTTGAGAAAGGGAAGATATTTTTCAGAACCAGTCAATGGTTATGTGTAACCTCACTACATCATTAAGTAGAGTAGGTTAGGGTAGGTTTGATTTTTGCAAATAAGTGCTTTTCACATGTTATTTCCTCTTCTCTAAGGCTGTAAGCATGTACTTTTCTATAAAAGTTGTTGCTCTCAAAATCTATTGCAAATATTTTGGCATTAAGGATGACTGGTTATTGCAACTTTGGGATCTAGTTTCAACACTAGAACTTCAAAAGTATGGAAACAAAAATAATGATGGAGAGATTTGAATTGCTATTCAATGCGAAGGATCAAGTTGCAGCTCTCAAAAGTTGAAGAAATTCTTTACATGCAGCATGGAGAAAATGAACAACTCATGCATCAGGAGCTACTCGAAGCAACTACTAAAAAAAAATGAATTTGAAGGCTCATTATGAGTTGCAAAGGGACTTGCAACATATATCCCTTGGTCTTCTGACTGTAAACATGTTTTTAATGAAACCTTTCTCCACTTTGGAGTACTAGAAGGGAAACTTAAACATGCTTCCAATAAATTTACATGATAAAATAGACACACATTGGCTCCTAATGTTTAGTGATGAAATAATTGAAGTCTAAAAGTACATCTAGCAACAAAACCCATCTTAATATCAAAGTTCCATCTTAGTAAAGTGTAAAATTTCAAATGATTTTTTTTTTATGAGGACTAGATTGCAAATTTCTTGTCAAAATATATGTGCAATTTTATTTTAATTATGAAATAAAAAAGAGTATAATTGATTCTATAAGCTTACACTAATAGAATTGTACTTTGACTATTTTAGAGATTGTGATGTTTGATTGTACAATTATGTCAACTTTATCAATGATGCAAAGGTTACAATAATAAGATAATTAGATAATCAATAAACATGCAATAAATTAAGTTAATAAATAATTTTTGCTAAAAGATAGCATTTTTTATATATTAAAATTTTTATTTAAAAATAAATAATTACTTAATTAAAATTAAACAAATTAATTACAAGATAGAAATGTTAAATGCAAGAACATCCAAAGATAGATAATAATAAGATGAGAAGATGTGAAATGTATTTATTATTTACTTTTAATAATTTCCTTTTATTATTACCATTTACATTCTCAACCTATACATGTGGTAGAGATAATGTTCATGGGCATGGCTTCAAGTCCTTAATGTATCAATACGATCATTATGGTAGGGTACTTTGAAATTTTTCCTTGTTGGATAATGAAGACAATTAAAAAATAAAGCAAGAATCTTATCTTATGAAAAAAACAATAATAAAAAACAATTAAAGCAATAAATCAAAGCTAGATTTTTCTAAGTTTGATGGTGGTTGTTATCTTGAAGATATTATATATATCTTGTTTCCTTGAAGGTAAATTAACAAATATAATTTAATAACAACAACTACGTGAAGATTGTAATCAATTTATTTGAACAATAAGAATATCGATACTATGTCCCATGGATGTTTCCTTGACATATTGTCAAGGTTTTACCACATAAATTTGTCTTATTTGATATTCTATTTGATATTTCCTATTATTTCTTTGCAACTGACTTGTGCTACAATATTATTTAAGTTTGTGGGTTTTACATTTCTATTTCCGCAACAAGTGGTATCAAAGTAGTTATTTTGCAACACTTGCATTAGGATTTGTAGTTTGTTTTGCAACACCAAATGGTTTCAAATACAAGTTTTGAGGTGGAGGAATTAGGACTTTTAATTAAACCATTAAGAAATCATTTAAACAAAGTAGGATGATGACATTTAATTAAACAATTTGCATTATTTAATCAAATGAGAAGAATATTAGCATAAAAATTATGAATTAACCAAATAACCTTAGTTATTCAATTAATAGGAGAAAAGAGTGAATTTAACTAAATAATTGACATTATTTAATTAAATGGATTAAATTAGATGATAATGATAAAAAAATGTTGTTAGTAATCAAACTTAGGATGTGCGATATGTTAGGACATTTTTAGGTGTCTACATTTTACCCCTCTTTGAAGCATTGTTCTCACTGTATTGTTTAAGAGAACTAATACTGCTTAAATCAAGATTTAAAAAAATTCTAATTCTTCCCCATGCCCCACTGTGCCCCAACATATGATAGAATGTTGGTATGCTTGGTATGCTACCCCCTTGAGAGATTGAGTGAAAAAAATTGATTTTCAAGTTGAAATCACGATAAGATTATGAGAGGAGCTATACTGATTAGAGGACGAAAGATAATTCTTAGAAAGCTTAGATGTTTGATGTAGATAAATTTATGATGCATATAGACTCATCAACTATGAGTAGCCTCATGTATATTTTGATGTATATCACACAAATTCAATACTTGGATAGAAATGTTAGTAAAGATAGAGAAAGAAAGATAGAGAAAGAAGAATAAGATAGAAGTAGAAGAATGAGATAGAATGAATATCCTAGAAGTAGAAGAATGATGCTGTTGATCAAGATTACAATAAACCTATGATTATTCCAAGACTTTATTGGAGATGGGATAGATAATTTTTCTTTTTCTCTTTGATAATGATTTTCATCATAGAAATCCTTATTTTTGATATAGCAAATAGACACGATGCACCAAGGTATTAGGAACTAGGGTGGCTTTGTATCTAATGCATGAATTTGACTCTACAAACAAATAGGAGTATCCTTGTTCATACCTAACATATGAAAACTTTGTTTGATCATGTGAAAGAATAAAGCCATCGAAGTAAGGAGACTAACACACAAAAGGTATGAAGAACCTGATATGTCCTAGTCATTGTTTTACTTGAGACTACCCCTGCACATGTAGGGCAAGTATTCATCAAGGTCGTATTACAAGAATATCCAACAAGCACAACAAACAAAAGAAATGATCAATGCCCCATTTCTTTCTCTCTAAATCATTTTAATAGACATCATCAAGAGATCATTGGAATGGACCAATAAGATAAATCATAAGAGAAGATCATAATGAACAAATAGTCAATGTTATTCATATCTATTATGTTTTGTTTTAAATGATATCCAATGATGTCTATTGTAGGAAAGATATATCCGTAAGACATGTTTGGATGTGGACTAGTTTAATAGGCTATTGATATAAGGTTTGACTAAAATGTTTGATAATGATCACAATTTTGATTTTGCATTGAAGTTTGACTTCCTTGCAAGGGATTGTGTCACCTCAACTATGTTTGGTACATGGTGAGTAACTTCATGGAACGATACTATTCCATTGCACCACTGAGAAAAATTTCAAAATTCTTAGGCCTCTAATAACAATAGATTTTTAGTGGGTAGAACTTGGTGAACACTACTGACCTCTGAAACATCACATCGGGAAACCCACACAAGTCTAGAGCGTTACATGCATAGATCGACCTACAAATTTTGCTCTCAGCCAATTATATAGCACACCCAAAAACACCTCTTGAGGATGAACCCTTGAGTTCTTCGTTAGGATGTGTCTCAAGGAAGGCCTCCTACTCAAAAGAAAATAAAAGGAGTTACTATTTCTCTTCACCCAAGATCGCACTAGGTGCAAGGGGAGAGGGTACATAGCAACATCCTTAGGGTTACAATGAACAAAGATGTAAGTTGAATATGTTTCTCTTCACCCAAGATACAAGGCGCAAGGGGAGAGGATACACATCAACAATCTACCAATCATGCCAAAAAAACACACTCTTGTTCTTTTTAAATGTACACCAAAAGCAAAGTGTGGTTCATTTTATCCCCATGTTTAAAGTGCAAGTTGTTGTTTCATTTTAAGCCCAAATGAAGATGAAATTTGATTGTTCAATTTGTTAAGCATCAATTTGAAATGTGAAAGTTGCTTGTTCATTTTAAACACCAAATTGAAAGATGAAATTTGCTTTATGAACACCAAATCAAATGTTTCTAGGACTAAAGCTCAAAACAAGCATTAAAACACACTATTCCAAATGCCACATGCTACAAATGTTAGATGAAAACAAGAAACAATAAAGGAATAGGGTTAGCTAAAGATTAAGGATCAAAATCAGACTAAATTGAAATGTGAGTTACTTTAGGTGCACCAAGGGAAAATTAACTCTAGAAAAACTAAAAACCACCCACACCACTATAAAGAGCACAAAATTCTACCCCATTTAAAAAAAAGCACTGGAAAAATACCATCATAAGATATGGTCATTTGAAGATGGGGTGCAAAAGTAGGGAAAAAAGACAAAAGTGCCCTATTTTGAAAAAGGCACCCTTTTAAGTACAAAGGAACGCTTCTGCAAACATACAAAGGCACAAGTATTTGTACAAAGGTGCATGTCTTTGTACAAAGGCATAGGTTCAGGTACAAAAGCTCAAAAATAAGTACAAAAGAATGCCTTTGTTAGAAAACAAAAGTGTGAAGCTTTAATGAAAGTGTGGATCTTCGTTGATAGAGGCACAAACCTTTAAAAAAAGTGCTTTACTACCCTTGGAACCTACAAATTTGACAAAATATCAAGAAAGATGATTAGATAAGGACCTAGGGTCTCACCGGGTGTGCCAATGTGTGAACATATAAACTTAATTGATCAAATAACATTGAAACAAAAAAATTAAACAAGATAATGATCAATCAAAGACATACTCTCAATGAAATTCAATTAACACAATAAAGAGATTCAATTCAAAGCAATAAACATAATTCAAAGAAAATGAACCCAACTATTATGCAAACCTCTCAATCCGATTGTGGATTGATGCATAATGAGTAGATGTGGATGTGGATGTCTCAATTTATGCATTATCCATTGTTGTGAAAAAGATTTGATGATGAAGATTGATGAAGTTGATTCACAAGATGCTCTCAAATTTCTCCAATGGAGTCATCAATTCAAGATTATAACTTTGCTTGAAGGCTTGTGGATGAAATGATAGGAAATAGGCATAGTATTATAGATTTGAGAGATATTGATCAACAATGAGGATGGAAAAGGATGATTAACATATGAAATTGAATGAGAGATGAAGACATGGATCAAGGATTAGATAAATGGTCTAAAATCCATGAGAGACTCAACCAATTCCCTAAATTTTAGGAAGCCATGTGAGAGATATTTCCATTTGGAGGGAGATATTTGAATTTGAAAAAGGGAATATTCGAAGGGAATATTATTATGCAAGTTTTAGAAGTTGGAGGATTGGACCTGGATAATTAGTGAATTAAACTATTTAAGAAATGATTTAATTGTGCAAGTGGAGGAATTAGGACCTTTAATTAAACCATTAAGAAATCATTTAATCAAAGTGGGATTATGACATTTAATTAAACAATTTGCATTATTTAATCAAATGAGAGGAATATTAGCATGAAAATGATGAACTAACCAAATAACCTTAGTTATTCAATTAGTAGGATAAAAGGGTGAATTTAACTAAATAATTGACATTATTTAAATAAATGGACAAAATTAGGTGACAATGATAAGAAAATAATGTTAGTAATCGAACTCAAGATGTGCGATATGCTTAGGAATTTTTTAGGTGTCTACACAAATATTTTGTTGACTTATAAACTAAATGTTCCTTACCTTGGTAAATGTAGTGATCTAGTTGTATCATATAAATATCTTCCTTCAAATCACCATGAAGGAATATTTTCTTCACTCCATTTTCTTCACCTCAAGATCATACAATATATTAAGAGGCAACATAAATTAATGTATTCCATATTTATTACTAGGGAGAAAATATCACCATAATCTATTGCCTTGACGTAATCAATATCACCTTGTACTTTGAAACACTACCACCAAACCCTATTATTCTTTTAAACACTCATTCACATCTACCATGATTTTTTCCATTAGATAAAGGTACTAGGTCCCATGTGTTATTTTTATTTAAGCATTCATTTCCTCATCCATGGCCACCTTATGGGACTAAATTATTCATACCCATAGCCTCCTTTATAGTCCTAGTATCATTAGTGTTAGTAATCAAAGCAAAAATACATATCCAATTAGAGAGAGTGTCCCTTTTTGGTTGCTATTTTTTTTTGAGTGGACCTCCTCAATGACTAAAGTGGAGGTTATATATCTTCTTATGACTTATTTAACATCTCTTCCTATTTAGGTCCTTCATGGGATTCTAGTTCAATCTTCTTGGTCTTTGGAGTTAGTTAAAACACATATTTATTTCCATACTTCTTTGGTTGCAATACTGTGAAAGAGGACTTAACTTCTCTGAATATAACACTTCTTTTATAAAAAATATCTTGGACATAGGGTCCCAAAGCAAGTATCCTTTCATGCCATTTCCATAGCCAACAAAGATACTATATAAGAGCGAATTTGCACCCCATGTGCAAATCCCCTTTTTGCCTTTATCCACCTTAGAAAACCAAGTTTAGAGGCTTAATTCCACCTAATCCTGCTGCTTGCATCACACTTGGTTGTTTTGAGCGTCAATGGAGGAATTTCTATTGGGGACACCCGTGCGATGCACAGACATCCACGTGACGTGCTTATGTCCCTGACAGATTTCCACTTCTGGAGCCTGTAGAGGCGTTACACTTCCCATTGGGGGTTGATTTGTAACGCCCTCCTTGGTCGACCGACCTGAATATGGCCATTTTATTCATCTCCCCTTCAAATTCACTCCTTCCATATGCATTTTGGGATCTTCTACCATCTTCTTCCATCTTCTACACATCTTTTCGCCACTTCTAGACTTCATCCACAAGCTTCTTCAATCCTCTTCCAAGCATTGAGCTCACTCTTGACAGCTTTAAGCATTCTAGCAAAACACTTTACACTTCACAGTAGCAACATCAACACTCCATCACTTCGGTAGATCAAGTTTGGGACCACACCATTCCAACAGAGGCTTGAGTTCCTCTCATTTTCTCCCCCAAGTAGCCTTGAGTGCTCTTGGTGGAGGTGGTAAGCTTCCCTCTCCTCTCCTCTATCACTTGGTTGAGTAGCATAACACTATTTTGTAAGTGCTTTAGTGCTCTTTACTTCCTTTCTACTTTTATCTCCATCTATTTGGTTGTCTGTGGAGGTGGGAACACCAAAACAAGGTCTGATTGAGGCAGGTCCCTATACAACCACCCAACCATTTCTCTCTCCCTCTTGTGTGTAGGTATTGAAGACACTTGCAAGCTTGAAGCTTCATCACTTGTATGGTCATAAGTATTTCCTTTCTCCTCCTTATCTTCTCCACTTTCCTTTATTTCATTTCTATCACTTTTTGTTACTTTATCATGCCCTGCCATTTTCCTACATTCTATTAGGTTCTTAGTAATTAGGATAAAAGCATTCACTTTGCTATTTTCTGAGACATTCTTGCTTTCTGGTCCATACGAGATTCCAACGCATCTCTGGGACGCTAGTGCTCCACACTGTCATCCGTATTATGTGCTGACGTCCTTTGGCCAAGAGCTTATTAGTTTGTCTAGAGAATCTCTGTGACCTGCTCTTCTGGATTCTGAAACTCTCACCACTGTTCCATTGAGGTAGTATAGGGAAGTTCACCCCGTGAGGCTCTCTGAATGAAGAGAAATCATGAGTAGCGGATCCCCCTATATTACATTTTGGTGAATCTGATGTGAAGAACAATGTTCTTTGAAAAACTAGGAATTTATTTACCCCTACTTGGCGGGGTCATAACTTTTGACTCGGTGCTCGAAATTCAGAACCGTTTGCACTGTTGGAAACGTATCCTAGAGAAGTAGTTCAATCCATAAAATAAGAGTGCCTTCAATAGTCAAATTTTAGGGACCGACACAAGTTATAATCTCAAATCCCACTTTGGAAACCTCTGGAAGCACAAATTACTAGAACATAGAAAATACTAAAAACATTGTAATGGATTTAATATCTTCTTTTATTAGTTCTATATCTAATTTTGCTCAAAATGTTAATGATATTACATTTCATGCATGTGATGGTGACTTGGCTTTGCCTATGTCACTTGGTATCTTTTATCCTTCTCACAAAATTTCTCTTTCTTCAGAGGATATTTTGTTACAAGAAGATGAAACCATTTATACCTTTCTTAATGTTAATTTACCTTCTATTCATTCCAATGCACTCTCTCCTAGAGATGATGCATTTGTGAATGATGAAACTCCTCTCCATTCCAATGCACTCCCTTTTGGGGATGATGCATTCATGAATGATGAATCTACCCTTCATTCCAATGCACCCTCTTCTAGAGATGTTGCATTTGTAAATGATGAATCTCATCTTTGTTCTGAAGCACTCTCTTTTAGAGATGATGCATTCACGAATGATGAACCTCCTTCCACATATTATTCTCCTTGGATGATGTTGAGAATGTTTCTTCAAATAATTATTCCACATTTGATCCTGTTTGGATCAATGTTGAGAATATGTATTCAAATAATTGTTCTACCAGCTATGACGATACCATAAATGCAGTATGTGTCTCTGCTGCCCCTCAAAGGCCTAAGAGACCTATCATTTACATGACTCTAGCTATTCCTTCTAAAAGGATTTGTTCTATTGATGGTGTTCCATTTGATGGTGGTTCTCTCGATATTTCTAAGGTTCCCTCTGATAGAGTAGTAGCCCATACTTATGAGAATAAAATGAATAAACAATCTAGTCTTCCTCTAGCTCCCAAACCTACGACTAAAGCACCTAGTGGTTAGGATCTTGTCGAGCAACCTCGGGTTACTCTAGATAAGGTCTCACTATGGGTTTTCCTTCAGTCTACTCCTACCTCTCCTCAAACGAATGCATGTATTGGTGATGATTGGGGTTCCTTAGACTTTACAGGTTCCTTTATCCAAGAATATAAAGTCGACCTGATCCGCTTAGACCTTCCGATAACATCATCTGCACTCACTATTGAAGATGCTTACTCTTTTGTATCGTAGGGTAAAATGAATGTAAATTGTAATGTTCTTGGTGTTGATCCTCCTTCTGAGGAAGATGATAACACTTATGTTCAGGAGGTTGATGTTGGTAGTCCTGTTAAAAAGAATGATGGAAATCCCATAGAGGAGTGTGATCCCTGTTGTTGGGACAATGCTCTTTATGAGGATCCTCCTTCTTTTCAAGATCTACAAACACATTATGGCCCCAGCTTTAGGCTTGTCTCTAAGTATGGTTATGAGCGTAAAGGTTGTGGGTGTAGCGAGCAAGGCATTCAAGTCCCTATAGAATTTGCGCCTTGTAAGTGTAATCTAGGGCTTGGTTGCTTGAATGCACAATCTAAAAGGAAACCACGGTTGAATGGTGACATGAATTCCACTCAACCTTGTTCTCGTGGATTGATTTATCCTCCTTTCTCTTCTATCTTCATGCCTTCTTCTTCTTGTGAGAAGTCAAACCTTTCTCCACAAGAGAAAGGGTTGCTTCCTACTCCTCATCCTTTATATAAGCAAGAGTGTATTTTATCGCTGCTTCTAAAATCTCATTTAATCACTCTTCCTTCTCCTACACATAATAAACTTCATAAACATGATAAAGATAAACATGCTTTTTGTGCATACCATTGAGTGCCTAGCCATTCCACTAGCGAATGCAAGGCCTTGAAAGATAAAATACAACATATTTTTGATTCAGGTGCCATCAAACTCTCGTTTGATTGATGCACCTACCTTTTCTTCACATGACAAGTGATATCGAGGTTAACCTCTATCCTGTTCTAAGTATCTTGCATGGTTCTCCTCCCCTATATGTTGGGGGCAGTGATAGCTTATTTCGGAGATGTGTGCCCTTCTTAAGGACCCCTCTCTTCGCTATGTCTTTCAAAGTGAAGTGCCCCTTGAGTGGACCCCTTTTCTCTTTTGAAGGGTTCTTGAGGGACATCTTTGAAATCTTTTTCTCTCAAATGGATTCTTTTGCATCTAGCTTGGGGACAACCCGACTAGACCTATTTCACAACTTTGTGTCTAGCTTGGGGGCAACCTGACTAGACCTCGCTTTTCAAATAGCGCATCCCTTGAGTGGACCCCTCTTCTTTTGAAGGGTTCCTGAGGGAGCCCTTTGAAAGCCTTTCAACTTGACGATGGCCTGCGTGACTATCTGCTTACTTGCTCTGCAGGACCGAGAACCTGTAGAGCTCCTTTACATACTTACTAAGGTGATACAAGTTCTCCTTCTTGAGTGAGGTTTGATTTTATCACCTCTTTTGTGGTGTGGGTTCTACTCCTGAGCGGGTTTTGCTTTCACCACACGCTTTTATCATCTTTACTCGGTGATACGTGTTATCATCCTCGAGTAGGGTTTGCTTTTATCACCTCATTTGTGGTGCAGGTTCTACTCATGAGTGGATTTTTCTTTCACCACGTGCTTTGTTCATCTCTCTTATCTCTTGCATATACCGGATCGAAGATCTACATCTCCTTCATCCTGAGTATATGCTCTTTCTTCAGCTTCATAGTTTTGTGAAACTACAAAGTCCTCTTTTGACCCTGCACTCTCAGGTTCACCAAATCATGGTCTGCTTCCTTGATAGTTCAGGTATACATTTCTAACCCTACTCTTTCTTGATCTACTTTACCGAGCACTCACCAGTGTTAGTGCTCACTAAAGTGGGGGAAAAATGTATAAGAGTGAATTTGCACCCCATGTGCAAATCCCCTTTTTTCCCTTTATCCACCTTAGAAAACCAAGTTTGAAGGCTTAATTCCACCTAAGTTCGTTGCTTGCATCACATTTGGCACCTATTTTGAGCGTCTGTGGAGGCGTTTCTATCAGGGACGCCCGCGCGATGCGCTTACGTCCCTGATAGATTCCTGCATCAGAGGTGTTACACTTCCCATTGGGGGTTGATTTGTAACGCCCTCCTCGACTGACCGACCCAAATATGGCCATTTTCTTCATCTCCCCTTCAAATTCACTCCTTCCATGTGCATTTTGGGATCTTCTACCATCTTCTACCATCTTCTTCCATCTTCTACACATCTCTTCACCACTTCTGGACTTCATTCACAAGCTTCTTCATTCCTCTTCCAAGCATTGAGCTCACTCTTGATAGCTCTAAGCATTCTAGCAAGACACTTTACACTTCATAGTAGTAACATCAACACTCCATCACTTTGGTAGAGCAATTTTGGGACCACACCATTGCAACAGAGGCTTGAGTTCCTCTCATTTTCTCCCCCAAGTAGCCTTGAGTGCTCTTGGTGGAGGTGGTAAGCTTCCCTCTCCTCTCCTCTATCACTTGGTTGAGTAGCATAACACTGTTTTGTAAATGCTTTAGTGCTCTTTACTTCCTTTCTACTTTTCTCTCTATCTATTTGGTTGTTTGTGGAGGTGGGAACACCAAAAAAGGGGTCTGACTGAGGCAGGCCCCTATACAGCCACCCAACCATTTCTCTCTCCCTCTTGTGTGCAGGTAGTGAAGACACTCACAAGCTAGAAGCTTCATCACTTGCATGGTTGTAAGTATTTCCTTTCTCCTCCTTATCTTCTCTACTTTACTTTATTTCATTTCTATCACTTTCTCTTACTTTATCATGTCCCGTCATTTTCCTACATTATGTTAAGTTCTTAGTAATTAGGATAGAAGCATTCACTTTGCTATTTTCTAAGACATTATCACTTTCTGGTCCATATGAGATGCCAACACACCGCGCTGTCGTCCATATTCTACGTTGACGTCCTTTGGCTGAGAGCTTGTCAGTTTGTCCAAAGAATCTTTGTGACTTGATCTTTTGGATTTTGAAACTCTCGTTGCTGTTCCATTGAGGTAGTATAGGGAAATTCGCCCCATGAGGCTCTCTAAATGAAGAGAACTCATGAGTAGCGAATCCTCCTATATTATAGATACATTTTATGGCCTTTTTATGCAACTTTGACTGCTTCTCCCTAGGTACATGCACATATATCTCACAATCTAAGACTCAAAGATGTATAAATGAGGGATTTTTCTCAAGAATACCTCCATAGGTTTCTTATCAACAATAGATGATATAGGGTACAAGCTTCTAAGGATGGAGCAGGTGAGCAGGAAGAGGAGTGGGACAGGGATTTTGAAATCCTTGGATGCAGAGGGTGATGGTGGATCTAAATTAGATGATGATGACAATGATGCTTGGCTGCTCCCTCTTTCTGAGGGGACGCCTAATTTTACTGTGGCTCTGGTTCAATTTTTGGAATTCAGTGTGTGGTTTGGTTTGTCTATGGCTAGGAGGTTTGTGGAGAGTTTTTGGTTATCCTTTGACTCTGGCTAGCATGTCGGGTCTGTTGTCGAGCTTTATTGTTTTCCCTTCTCTTTAGCCCCTTTCTGCGCGGGCTCTCCTTGGTTGCTGCTAGCTGTGGGGTTGCTGTGGAGTGGTGTTGGCTACTGTTTTTGGCCTGGGATGCGATGCTGTGGATTTTTTTGCTACTGATGTCCTTTTGAGATGTTGTGGATTGGTGTTGGGTACTGTCGATTTCCTACTAGGGAGTTGTTTTTTGGGTTTGGCTGTTGCATTTTCCCTATGGGGTTTTACCTAGATCCTCCTTGTTGGGAGCTCTTGCTAATGGGTTGTTTCAGGAGTTTGGTGGCCTGATCTCAAACCCTGATTGGCATGTAGGGTTGGAAGTGGTTTTTTCCTTCCGTGCCTTCTCTACTCTTTCTCTGTCTGCAGGTTTTCCTAGTTTTCTCTGTTCATTTTTGGGATTTTATGCTGTTGTTTGGGGATGTGGTTGTTGTTCTACCTTTGGTGGAGTTTTTTGTGGACAGTTTTTGGCATGTTTCAAACCCTAACTGGCTTGTAGGGTTGGAGGGTGTTCTTCATTGTCTTGCTGGCTCTCTGCTCTCTCTGCTTGGAGGCTTTCCTTTCCTCGTCCTTCTTTCGAGTCCCTTTATCTCTTCGTTGGTGTTGGTGCTAGTTTTGGTGCTTGGAGTTCTTGATGAGGGGTTGTTGGAGGAGAATGGTGGCCTGATCTCAAACCTTGACTAGCATGTAGGGTTGGAAGTGGATTTCTCTTGTTATGCCTCCTCTCATCTTGCCCCTTTTTCAAGTTTTCTGGGCTCTCTCTAGCTCTTTAGGGGATTCTATGCCTTTGTGTGGGTGTGCTCGTTGCTTGAGGTTAAGGTTGTTGGTCTTCCTTTGGTGGAGTTGGTTGTGGATAGTTTTTGGCATGTTTCAGACCTTGAATAGCATATAGGGTTGGAGGTTGGTCTTTAGTGTCTTGCAGACTCTCTACTCTCTCTCTTTGTTGGTGCTGGTTGTTTTTCTAGGTAGGGATGCTACAATTCTATGGGTAGGGAGGCTGTTGATTTCTAGTGCGCATAAGTTTCTTCTCTCTTGGCTGGTGGTTAAGGTGTTCTCTATTTCTTTTGTGTTTGCTTTTGTGAAGAATTTGTTGTTTGTTCGTGTGCTCTTTCTCCTCCCTTGTGGGATGGTTGGGTTTATCCCTATGCATCTCTTGTTGGGCCATGTTCTCGAGTTGCCAATGGTTGTCATGGAGTTTCTTGTTGCTGGTTGGATTGCTTTCTTCCACTTTCTACAGTCTGAATCTTCTATTGAGGTGAAGATTGCTCCTATGGAGGTGGATCCCTCTCTTTTAGAGGTAGAGTTGGGGTTTGTGGATTTGTGGAGGTGCTTTCCTTACTGTTATAACACCTTTGGAGGTGGTGCACACTCCTATGGAGGTGGAGTTTCTTTTTGTTATAGTTTGGCTATAGTTGTGGTAAGGTTCTTCATGGCATATTCTCCTATAGAGGGGAGCCTACTCCTTTTGAGGTGGAGTTTAATTCGGCTCTTTGGGTTTGGTGGTGTTGCAAGAGGTTTCCTTTTCCCTGCTAGTGTGGTTGGGAGGTCTCTTGGTGTTCTAATATGATTTCTAACTCTCCTATTGAGGTGGGGAGTCTGGTTTCATTGGTTGGTGCTAATAAGTGTTGTGCTACAGTCTGGATGATACATGCTAATAGTTACCTAGATGTTTCAGGAAGTGCATTGCTGTTTGGTGTTGATAAGTGTTTTGTTGCAGTCTGGCTGCTATAGGCTGATGGTTACTTGGCTATTTCAGGTGGTTCTTCAATGCAAGTTCTTATGTAATTGGTTGTTTTGGGGTTGAGGATCCTGTTAAAACCTTTTCTATTGGTGCAGATGTGTGTATTCATGTTGTTTCTTTTATAATATGCCTCTGGCTCACTACTGGTTGTCTTTGTTCTATGATTTTGTAGCTTGGTCTTTTTGTGTGGGTTTCGGGTCCCTGTTAAAACTTGCTTGTTAATGGTTTCGGGTCTATTCAAAAACTATTTTTCCCGTATAATAAAAAAATATATAATATAGGAGATCTATTAAACATGTCACAAGCTATGATAACTAATTCTACCCAAAAAAACATTCCATGTCGACCCACTAACCACACTCCTAGCCCTCTCCATCAACACGTCCATTCTTTTTGCAACTTCATTCTTATGAGGGTGTACAAAGTTTTATTTTGTATTTCTATTTCACGATTCTCATAGAATATATCAAAACATTCTAAATAAAACTCATCACCTCTATCAGTCCTCAAAATCCTAATCTTCTTATTGATTTGATTATCTACAAGAGCCTTAAACTATTTAAAATGATTGAAGAGTTCATATTTACTTCTAAGAAAATATAACCATGTTCTACTGTAATCATTAGTGAAATAAAAATAATATATACATTTGGAAATGAAAGGAACATTAAAAAGACCAAATACATCAAAATGGATTAAATCCAATACCCCAAATAAATTATGAGAACTAGAGAAAAACTAAACATGTTTTTTCCATATACACAAAGCTTAAATAAATCAAATTCAAGATTACAATCATTTAAAAAAAGGGTAAACACTTTATTAAGTTAGAAAGTCAGTACAAAGCAAAAGAGTACAACAAACCCACCAGGGGTCAAAAGCCCAAAGTAAAGCCATCAAAAAACTCCCAAGAAATATCTCATATCCTCCATAAAAAGATATTCTAGCACCTGAGAAAGGTCCTCTAGAAGGCATCCCCAGTCTTCCACATTCCAAGTCCCCATATGCTCAGACACCCATTTATCCAATCCATCAACCACCTTATTCCATTCCTATGGGATATGGAAAAAGGTAATAGAATCCAAAACCCCACCTAGAGAAATGATTTGCTTGACCACCACGACCAATTTCCAATTCACATCATCTAATTGATGCTTATTCAACATATCAATCACAATCTGGGAGTCTGAATCATAAATTATCCTTCTCCAACCAAGGGCACACACTTGTTTCGACACCAAAAGAATAGATAAAGCCTCTGTAAAGTTGTTGGTTTGTTGACCTCTATACATCGAAAATAAGAACACAATCAACTCTGAGCTATCTCTATCAATACCACCAACCCCGATATGCCCAAGATTGCCTCTAGAAGACCCATTAGTGTTAGTTTTCAATAACCCAAGAGGAGGGGGTCTCCAATGATCACATCTTTGGACATTCCCTTTGATACACTAACTTGGCCCAGGCAGGGGGCCACTCTTGTCACAGTCCAAAATCCCCAAAGTATGGACCACACCCATATCTCTAGGATCCATAGGGATAGGAATATCACACTTAGATGAAAGAGTCTCCTGAAGAACCCCCAAGATTCTTAGCCAAAGCTGTAGCACCTGAAGCTTCTTATCCAGAAAGATATTGTGGTTATGTTCCAACCAAATATGAAAAAAATCAAATTGGGGCCAATTTTCCAAGCAATTTGAAGGAATATTACAATCATTTAACCCCTTAACAAGGTTTTTATTTTTTAGAGTTCTTAAATTCTTCTCACCTACGTGACCCATCGCTTGGTTCCATAATATTTTTTCTAGATATTAGTATCTTAGGACCTCCAAATCATGATCATCCCTAGGTACCCAAAAATAATGACCATTAAAATTAGACACAACACACCTCTTTGTTGCTGGTTCTAATTGTAAAGGTAAAGTGTCTACAAGATATCTTCATTACAAGAATTGAAGAACTATTGCTCTAAATTATGCATGTATCTAGTTGAAATAAATTTCCAATTTGAAAACCCTTAGAAAGAACCACATATCATCTAACCATCTTACACTCTGCACTCAAGAAAATAGATTGCACACCCACATCATTCAGTTTACTTATAGAAAGTAAGTTCTATGCCAAACCATGGATATGCAATAGAATATTGACCCCCTTCACTCATCCATCAAATAATAAAATAAGTAATCTACCATGGCCAAAAATATGAAGATAAAAATAATCTTGAATGTACATATTTATACAATCATATTCTTTATATTTTATAACCAACCCTCATGTGAGGTCATGTGGAAAGAGACACTAGATTTTATCAACTATGTACCTTTTGATGCATGAGTAGCTAAGACAACAAAAAAATATCACCTTCATCTTTGGAGGATTTATTAGACTCATCATTTGAATCTACCTTCTTCTTATCCTCATTATAATATTTTCTTAGATGCCTATTTTTCTTATAATTCCAACATTTCACCTTGAACTTACTAGGAAATTTGGATCTCCCATAGGATTTAGATTTAGACTTATATTGCTTAATATACTTCTTGAATTTTTATTTGGATCTTCTATGAACTAGTAGGGAATCCTTTGTTTAATCATAATAGTTCTCTTTTATTTCTTTAAGAAGAAAAGATACAACCACTTCATCTATTGTGAACTTGGTGGTAGTGCTCCCAATGGACATAACTAGGTGGTCTCATGAATCTAGAAAAACGCATAACAAAGACTTACATACATCCTCCTCCTCCATTTTAACTCTTATGGAGTGCAATTTTCTAACTACCATAGTGAAGGAATTTATATGTTTAAGTTATAGACTTACAATCCTCTATCCTTAGGATATAAAAATTATATCTTAGGAAAATTTTATTCACCAAGGATTTATCCTAATAAACTTCTCCAAGTTTCTTCCAAAGATTCTTTGTAGTAGTCTCTTTGTACACTTTCAACAATTATGAATCAACCAAACTAAGTCTAATGAAATCCTTTGTTTTTCTATCCATGCTATCCTTGTCTTCTTGTGTTGTAGTTGTAGGTTTGGATCTAGATACTATAACTCATAGATCTTGGTATATGAACACTTCCTCCATCTTGAGCTTCCACAACTAAATTTTTTTGAGATCTTCTTGATATATATCCTTGATGTGCTTGTCATATCTTCCTAAAATAAAATCTAAACATTCTCTATACAAGATCCCACTCAAAAAAATATTAGTAAATATGAGGTGAAGAAAGGTACATGGAAATGATTCCTACACTAATATTTTGAGGAGAGTGATTAAAATTTCAATCTTTTAACAATTATGGAAATCCATAGGGCATTTTTTCTTGGATTGGGGAGGAGTACAAGAAAGTATAGGTTACCATCTAGAACTAGTAAGGTCTATTATTCTAATAAAAAAGTGTAGGTTAAACTTGGCCATTATTTGGCTATGAAGGAGTTATAGAAATCTACTAAATTTTATATAATGATGATGCCAACTTAAAGTATTATAATTTGAGGGTGTGAACAACTCTTGTATGTATACATGGTCTACTTGCTATAATTATGTACCCAGATCTGTGTTGAGTTTAAGATGAAGTCATTAGGATGAATTTTATTGACTATGGGAATTAATGGTAAGTATTACTAATGTAGTAGGACATTTTTATTTAAGTCTATTTGTTGGATAATTGTGTGCTAATCCTTATGATGAATTTTGTTGACTATGGGATTAATGGTAAGTACTATTGATGTGCTATGGAATTTTTTATTTATGTCTATTTGGTGGATAATTGTTTGCTAAGAATTATGATTGGAATATACCAAAAATGTAAGTACTCAAAATTAGAATATTGTCTAATATTCCATTTATGGAAATATATTGAATATTAAGTAATGTGTTTCCAAATAAGAATTGAATGAGGTGAATGAACTTTGATTCTTTATAAGTTTACATTGGCTTATATATGTGTTGGATAGAGGCCCACTCATGTGGGATCAATGTGTTTTGTGTTGGTATATTGATCACAAGACCTATAAGACAATTTAATAGTTTAATGGATCTCTTTTAAGGGTAATTTAATCGGAATACTTAATTAGGGTGTAAAACCTTCAAATATTATCTTTTAGATCAATGTTTTGTTACTTTTTAATGTTACAATGCTGAATTGAGATTAATACATGACCCAAATTATTGGAATCACAACCAAGTTTGAGAAAGGGACTCTACAAGAGCATAGGTAGAGGATAATTATTCTCTTAAATATATTTTCCTACTCATCCTAAGGTGATCATTGAAATTATAAAACATATGACCTTCTTATAGATAATAGTATTGTTGCTCTAGTGTGACAAGAGTTAGGAAGCATTATTTGTCAAAATAAGTGTTCAATTATACCATAAGGTTATTTGGTTTTCACTAGTAGCATACAATTGATAGATGCCAAGAGATATTTTCTTTTAAAGGGTTTAAACAAGCTTTATTTAGTAGTATTCCAAATGGATGCTAGGATCTACCCATATCAAGAGTTTAGTATAATCATTGGTGATCATAAGAAATGTGTGTGAATCCTTTGTGGTGTTTCCTAAGCTTTGTTTTCATGGTTTGATTGCTAATTTAGTTTATGTGATTGATTGTATAGGCACTATCTTGGGTCTACAACAAGACCATAAGATATCCTAATTATGCAATGTATGGTTCTAGGATGACATAGATTATTAGTGAGTTATGAAAATATTATTATTAGCATTAAATTATGTATTTTGTTATGCTTACACCTTATCTAGAGTAATGATTGTAAGTAGTATGAGATACTTTTTCATCATCACAATTGGTGTAGAGAATTATGAAATATGATGTGCCCATCGTATATCATGTGATGCACTTAAATTCCTTTTTTTTGATGGAATATAATTACTATCTTATATGTTAGTGAGTTAGGAGAAGTAAATGAGTCATAATAAGGGTGAAACTACTTCCCTTCACTAAATGGTCACTATGTGTATTTATGAGGTTATTAAGTTATTCATGTATTGTGTATAGATATTAGATGCCTAAGTTACTCACTGAGTTTACATGTGATGTGGGTTTGAGCTAGTCACCCTATGTAATATGATCTATTCTTAAGCCTATCATTGTGTGAATATGGGACGTTGGAATGATATGATCACTATGAATTTGTGTATGTTCATACGCTAGTAAGGGGCATGGAATGAACACTTGATGTGAATGTGATTTTTATCATTCTCTGGTAATTGGATTAAATTAAATAAAAAATAGTAATAATGGTTATGATTTAAAAGTTACACAAGAGGGTAGGATGAGTTCTCTCTATTTTTGGTGTCCAAACTATGGAGCCTTTGATTCCCAAAAAGGGATACTTAGGCAAGGCCATTATGAAAGAACCCTCAAGGATTAGGTTTGGGTCTATGGATGGCCTTGGCATTAGGAGCTTACCATATTTTAATGTGAGAATGTAAGTGGTGACATAAATAAATTTGTCACTATGATGATGGATGGAAAAGCTACAAAGTTGACAATTTAGATGGAAGATGCTTGGTTAGTTAAGTTAGTCCTTGTAAAAAAATTAGTAGTAACTGAGGGGTGGTTATTACACGTGAGATGAATATTAAGAGTGAAAAATGAGGAGTATGATATGGATTGGAATGTTGAGGGATGTCATAATGTGGGATAATGGAGTTAATTATAATAGTTTACAAATATTGGATTATTTAGTAGTATAATTTGTGTTTGAACTATCACAGCAAGTGTAATAAAATGACAATGAATTGGCATGTAAGAGATCACATTGAAAAAAAGTGAGAAGTTGTTATCATGGTGATAATCATGCAAGATTAAATAAATGTGAACGTGTTGTTTTCATTGAGTTTTCTATATTATTTATGTGTTTTTATGTTAGTCTACGTGGCTAGGTAGTCCTTCATTAGACCCTCTGATCATGACTACACCAACTGTGACCTCTGGAAGTTAGGCTTCCACATAATTTCACCATCCCTTAAGCTTCCACCTTTGGTCTCCAACAAAAAAATGACCAAGATAAAAGTAAACAACTAGGAAATGGATGAAGATATACCAACATGACAAGAGGAGAACAATAACTATCCTACAACAAGAAATTCACTTTCCTAGGTTAGGTTAAATGTTATAGGAAAATAATATGAAATAAATAGATATAAATGATTGGATTCACCAAAGCCAAAATAAAATGAGATCAAATGCCAAGAATAAAATAAAACCAAAATAAATTAAAATAATATATCTCTATAAATTACTTTACCAAAGATAATAATAAATGCATGTGAAAGTTCAACCATAGTGCCAAGTTAGCAAAAGAAAAATACACATTTTTATTTTGGCATAAAGCTAGAGCTAGTGGTTTGATAAATATCTATAACATATATTTGAATGGGCATAATGATAAGACACATTCTACACCTAGGCAATGCCCATTTTAGCATTATAATCAAAATCAACCTCTTGTATTACATATTCCTTGCCCCAACACAACATCAAAATAGTTTAAAACATAAAAAATTGGCCTAAATCATGGGTACAACCATTAATTCATATGTAAATTACAATTTTTTGACATATACAACTCCTAAATTGTCGATTTTGTATTAGTTCATTTTACAAAAATAGGCCTATAACAACTAGGTTTTTGGTTTGAAAAAATATAATGATGAATCTTAACACTACGTGTTGTGCCTTGCATCCACACCCCATTTTTTGTTTTTGACAAAATGCGACCCCCTCCACCTTTTTATTTTTCCTCCCTTCTTTTTATTTTGTTTCCTCTCTTTCCCTTTGTGTTTTTGTTGATTGTCAGAGTTTCGGTATCCCAAGGTTTGGCATGCCATCCTTGTTGGGCCTAACGCCTGATATATTTTTGTTGTCTCTTGTTTATCTTCGATGCTTTTCTCTTTTTCAGGATGCTCGCTTCATGTATCCTTGATCTCGAAGACCCAATGGTGGAAACATCTTGTCACCTTTGTCACCACACCTGTTAGAGAATTTAAATGTTTGTATAGTGCATTTAATGGAGTATTAATGGTAGGTGTTTAGTAGGTATAACCTGGGTGAAATCAAAGAGTTTTATTCATTATTTGTGCATTAGAGAAAACTATGATATGGTGAACTAGCATGATCAAATACAACTAAATTAAAATAAAATTAAGAAAACATATTCAATGAAATTAGCCTACAACCTTAAGAAAGATTCATATTCAAAGCATTAAACTACAAATTAAAAGCATTGAATCTAACTAATGGTGCAAACCTGCAACCCCATTGTGGATTGAGTGCAATTTGAGTGATAATTGGATGTGAATTGCTCAATATTGCCTAATCCATGGTTGAGGTTGATGAAAAAGCTTGAGAATTGGTTGATAATGGTGGATGAATGATTCACAAATGCTCAAATGGTGAGTGAGAATTTTAGCATAGTAAGGATTCTCTCAATGGTTGTGAATAATCATGTAAAATAGGAAGTATTTATAGATTTTTGGATTAAATCAATAGTGAGGATTCAAAATGCTAATAAATGGAGGAAATTGGATTAAAGATGAAGGCATGGATCAAGGGTTGATAATTCATAATGACATGGATCAAGGATTTAATCAAGGGCCCATAATGCTTGGGAGATTAATAAATCCCTTGATTTTAGGAAGCATGTGGGAGATATTTCCATGTGGAGGGAGAAATTTGAATTTGAAAAGAGAATATTCTATGAGAATATTCTTTGAATGATTAGAGGAATATTAGTCAATTAAACAATTTAGAAAATCATTTAATTGTGCAAGTTGAGGAATTAGGATATTTAATTAAACAATTAGGAATTATTTAATCAAAGAGGGAAGATGACATTTAGTTAAATCATTTGACATTATTTAATCAAAAGGGAAGAAAATTAGTAATGAAGGTGATGAATTAATTCAATAAAATTAATTATTCGATTAATAAGAGAAAATGGTGAATTTAACTAAATAATTAGACATTATTTATTTAAATAGATGAAATAGGTGAATTAGGAGAGAAATTATGTTAATAAGAGAAATCTGGATGTGCGATATACTCAAGAAATTTTTAGGGGTTTACATTTTGCCCCTCTTTGAAGCGAGGTACTTGCTGCATTGCTTCGAAGAACAATGCTACTCATATCAAAATTAAAAAAATTCTATTTTTTTCTAATGCCCCACTTTGCCCTAGCGGACAAAGGAATGTTGGTGTGCTACCCCCTCAAGAGATCGAGTGAAAAAAATTACTTTCGGTCGAGATCGTGACAAATTCATGGGAGTGGTTTTGCTGTAGAGAGGACAAAAAAAAATCCTAGGAGGTTTAGATGTTCGATGTAGATAGATTTTATGATGTATACACACTCATTGGATATGGATAACCTCATGTATATTTTGATGTATATCACAAAAAAATGATACTTGGATAGAAATGTTAGTAAAGATAAAAGTGGAAGAACGAGATAGATGGATTAGCATTTTATTATTGAGATTGATTCAGATGCCAACAAACTTATGATTATTTGAGATTTTATTGGATATGTGATGAGATAAGATAGATGATATTGTTTTTTCTCTCTTGGATTAGGCTTAATTTCACCATAGCAATCCTTATTTTTTATATAGCAAATAAACATGATGTACCAAGGTATGAAGAACTAGGATGACATTGTATCTAATGCATGGACCTTGACTCTACAAACAGATAGGAGTATCTCTGTTCATACTTGATATACAAAAAACCTTGTTTGATCATGTGAAAGAATAAAGCCATCGAAGTAAGGAGATTAATACACAAAAGGTATGAAGAACCTAATATGTCTTAGCCATTGTTTTACTTGAGACTACTCTTGCACACACAAGACAAGTATTCACCAGTTCGTTGTATTACAAGAACATCCAAAAAGCACAATAAACAAAACTAATGATCAATGCCCCATTCCTTTCTCTCTAAATTTTTTTGTTGACATCATTGAGAGATCATCAGAATGGACCAATAAGATAAATCATAAGAAAATATTAAAATGAACAAACTGTCAATGATATCATATCTCTTGCTAGAGAGGGTGTTGTTTTGGGTTGATATCATAAATGAATGTCTATTGTAGGAAAGATCCATTCATAAGACATGCATTGGATGAGGATTAGTTGATAGTTTTTTAGATAGGTTGCTGATATGAGATTAGACTCACAAGTTTGATAATGACCAAGATTTTGATTTTGCATTTAAAGTTTTGTGTTTCTCCAAGTGTTGTTTTTGTTTTTGTTTGTGTTACCAAAGGTTGAAGGTGACGATCAATTTATTATGTTTGAAAGTTTATGATGGGCGAAAGTGAGATGGGATGGGTGATTTTGTATTCCAAATTTTCTCAATATTTTTGACTTTCTAAAATGTTATGAGGCTATTTTTGGTATGTTTGAGGTTTATGAATGTTTTAACTTTTCAAAATTTCTAAATGTTTTTGAGTTTTCCAAGGTTTAGACCAAGAGAACAAGACCTAAGGGGGAAAAGACCTATGCCTCAAGGGCTCATCGAAGATGGCCTTGCCTATGTAACTGTAGAGAGGCTTCATAGTTAGATTATTGGACTAGGATATTAACACATGATGGCTAATAATGTTTTTGACCTTTTTATAGAGTTTTGACTGTATTTGGATGTTTTTGAATTTTGACATGTGATTTGAATGTTTTTGGATTTTGACATGTTTTAGATGTTTTTGGATTTTGACATGGTTTGGATGTTTTTGGATTTTGAGAATGTTTCAAATGTTTTTGGATTTTGAGATGTTTTGAATGTTTTTAGGATTTTTGAGATGTTATGGATGTTTTTGGGTTTTGAGACATGAAAATTATGGATGTTTTTAGATTTTCTAAAGGATACCTAGATCATGGTTTTGATATCATTTTGTGATATATTCAACATGGATCAAGATTTATTTGAAAGCAAGATGCAAGTATTTGCTCTCAGTGTCTAGCAATGTTTATTTTTCATGAGTAGATGCATATGATAACGAATTCATAAGCATGCGAAGGATGTAAATGATTTATCTCATTATAGGATCATCATGATAGTGCTTGGATATAGGCTATGGGATTGCATGGGATAAAATTGGATCAATGGTAAAGACCATGTCAAGATTTTTCCATAAGCAAGTTTGAAGTGTACATCAAACTTTTATCAAGATCAAGATAATTTGAAATATTTGGATGAAGATGGATGGAAGATTTATTATGATGGAGGGAATGCTAGATTTATTATGAAGGGGATGAGATGCCTCCACTTTAAATGGTGCATGTAGATTCTCAATTCTACTCATGATGCCTATTTTCCAAGTTTTTATCATAGCACTTGCCCAAAGCACCACCGAAGTGGTTTTCATTAGAGGACGATTTTTAATTTACTATTTTCTTTTTTTTTTTATGATTTTTGAAGGTTTATGCCTAACCACCTGGTGATGTTAATGTAGATGGTATTGTTGTCAAGATATGCCAATGATGTCCTACCTAAATGAGTTGCTTTTTCAAGATACATGCACTTGAATGTAACCCTTGAATGTTCTTGTCTTCTTTGTCAATACAAAAGTTAACCTTGCCTAGATGCACACATCGTGATAGAGTTCCCTTAGAGTCCTTATGATAAAGTGTTGTTACCAAGACATGATAAATATGAGTTTTAGATATCATGGATGTTGAAGCGGATGGTGGAATGCGATGAGGAATTTGAGATGTAGATGGATTGGTCGATAGTTTGGAATCTTTGATTCTCAAAACTTGGGATGATGAGCAATGAAGGGTGGATATGGAGTTTCAAGTGGAATTAGGACCAACTTATTGATGTAATTTTTAATTCACATTAGAAGCTTTCTTTTACATCAGTGGACATCTTTGATGGGTGAAAGTCCCTTTTTAATTTTTCCCCATAGTTTCTTTGACTAATGGAGTTTGATAGGGATGATTTTCTCGATTTTGCTTATCCATTTGAATTTTATTTGTTGATCATTTTGCTTCGATGAATTTATCTTTTCTTTGATATAGATTTTTCCCTTTTTGTTGGTCCCAATTAGTGGGTGGAAAGATGTGAGGATGATGATTCATGACATAGATGGTTAAAGTGCTAGTAGCGATTTCATCATAAGGAATCTTTGTGCTCCTCATGTTAATGTTTGCATTAGATAAAGTTGCCTCTAATATTATATATGGAGGTATTGCTGACATGGTTGAATTTCTCAACCGCTAAATAACCAATACCCTGTTGCTTATGATTGTTGATTATCTGTATTGATTCCAAGATACCATGTTCTTATAAGCCTAATCCATTTCTTTGATTTTCTTCTATGCTCTACTGTGAATCCTCCAAATTTGTAATAGAAACGAATTCAAATTGTTCTTCCATGTAGGATTCTTCCTCATGATCACTATGAGATTTTGTGGATTATGATATACCTTGATTATTTGTAAGGATGTTAAGAGTAAGAGATTCTTGTTCATTGGTAATGATGTTTAGAGTAGGAGACTCTTATTTTGGAAGATCATCTACATGTCCTGTAGAAGCATGTGTCTCATGGGTAGATGTATGAATGTTTGGTGTATGGATATGGTCTTCTTTTGAAGATTGCATGGCTTGGAAGATACCCATTAAGTCATTGTAGTATTTCAGTGATATGGATTCTTCATCTTGATTGAGTTCAGAGTTATCTTTAGTACACTTTGGATTATGTTCTTGACATGGATCAATTTCAAAGAATGGATTGCTTTCAAAGGACTCTTGGATGTCTTCAAAATGCATACATGTGGGTGATAACTCTTGGATTAGATTTTATTTATTGGGTATGAGCATTGGTTTAAGGGTTTCTTGATCATTAATTGGATTTGAATTTTTGTATTAAGGATCTCTTCAGTATTTGCAACCATGAGGTTGAAAATGATGTTAATATATCTTGAAATGTACTATTGTTAGACATTGATGAAGGATGTTGGGTTTCATTCTTTGTTGCCTTCCATTATTTTCTTTTCTTTTGTTTCATTTTTTTCTTCATTTTCCTTCGTTTCCCTCATTTTTTCCTTGTCGAATTGTGTCTTATTCAGACACTCCGATTGAGGATGTTTATATGACATCATCATATTGATCTCCAGTTCTCCTTGGGGTCGTGCTTTCAATGATAGTTGTTGACCTCTCCCTGATTAGTTCCTTAGGTATTTTATTTATATCCTTTTTTCCTTTCGAGTTTCGGTTATAAAGGATGTATGTTAAAGATCAAGGTGACAAGAGTTAAAATTTAAACTCACACCATGATATCTGATAAATAAGAAATATGCCTTGGTAAAATTAAAGTTTATAGCATCAGATGCCGGATTTCAGAGATATCCATTAACTCATACCTTGACTTTGAGATAAGAGTTAAGCATTGCACCTAACGCCTGAATCCCAATAAAGAAGTTCATTGCATTTACAAGCAGTTGATCGTTAGTCATCAGATAGGTTCATGACTTCTTAAAACTTCCAAAGGATAAAGAATACATGTCATTCCCAAAATCCAAATCTTGAAAAATAATGATAAAGCGAAACCTTATGCTTTTGGAATCGAATGTTGAGATTTTACTCTACCAAATATCAAATGAAACATTTAAGAGATAACCTTTATCTCTGAAACACGACCCCTAACACTCATTGAGGAAGGTTAGATATATATAGGATATCAAACATCGGGTGAGTTTTTTAAACTTTCAAGGTTTTGTAAGCACAAAGGATATGCGTTATTCCCAAATATCGACCCTCGAAAATAATACTCAATAAATAGCAATAATTGGGTTCAGTCAGCGTGTGTTCTCCTTAACAAATTACACTTAGCAAGAAGCACAAAGTAAGATGTAAGCCTGATCCTTGACACCCAAAGGAACAAGCATGAGCACATCCTTTCTAAAATTGGTGTTTGGACTGTGTTTGTGTGGATTGCTTAATTATTTTAACAAGTGATAAGACTCATTCTCGAGGCTCGATGACTGGTGAACCAAGTTTTTTCTTAAGTATGGATTTAAAGGGTCCTTTATTTGTAATTCAATTTGAATTGGCTTGTTTTCAAAGCTCAATAAGGGGTGATTAGTTCATTTCTTTTGGTTATTTCCCTCAAAGATCCAATGGATGGTATTACGCAGGAAGCATGCTAAAAGGAGGAGTAAATACAAGGTATCAATACAAAGGCTATCACCCTCCCTCAAAATGTTCTCTCCATATATAAATTTTTTTTTTGGAGATATTGATCTAGAAATATAAACACATGGATAAATTCCACAGGATAATTCATGATGAGGAAACAAGGTCTGTTAAAGCCACTTCATTGGATAAATTAGGGTTGGTGGAGGTAGTTGCTTTCCCAGTTATATTACAATCACTTGAGCTAGTGATGATTTATGCTCAATATTATGACCATTAGAAAAAGAGGATACTAGGCGCATTTGGAGAATCTCCAAATTGGTTCTTGATATTAGTTCCAAAATGATTGAGATATTATTCAAAATTCTTGCCTTCCCCTAGTATGAGGCTATTAATATGAAGAAAGAAATAAATTATTTTGAGTGACATGAAATAAGCTATCTCAATCTCATCAATACCCAAATGTTGCTTAGCCCATGGAAGATAGCCCTCAAGATGGCTAGGTGCAACATAGGAGTGTGTTTAGGGAAGATATCAAAGATCAAATCACACTCCTAAGCCACTTTTATGACTATCCTAGTGCTAGAGACTTCTACCCATGGATGTGTTGCTTCATGATAATTATCTTTGATAATAAGAAAATTGATTGGGCCACCCTCATAAGCGATAATCTGCATGAGCAACTCAAAGATGTGCTACATAGCGAAAAATTCTATATGACGTCTTATTTGTTATACTTGTTAGATTCTCAAGCAACTTTCCTGGGGCTCACCAAGGTTGGATCCTTCTAGCTTAGATAAGTAAAGATCCATTAGCATTATCCACAACTGGAATTGGATGAAAGCTACAATAATTACTATGTAGTGAATGACAACTTTTTCTATTCCATCATTAGAGGGCTAGAAAGTGATTTTTCCAAGAGGATTTCTCTAAAAGCCATGGAAAAAATCAAGAACTGGGGGAATTGGTATATCCAATTCAAGACCTTTACATACATTAGAGTGGTTGTATTCTATAAGTCTCCCCTCAAACTTCCAAGGTACCCCACAAATAAAATGATCATGTTAGAATTGTGTAGGAAAGTAACAAAGATCCTTAAACTAATTGTTGGTAAGCACAAATTAGGATATTCATTTCCTATGAAGATGAGAGTTTACTCCTGTGCCAACATGTAGAATGCCAAAAATATAAAAATATAATTGGAAATGTATACAATGGAGATGTATAATGATACCAGGTCTAGATTTGACCTTATCGGTAAAATTAACAAAGTAATTGGCTCATTCTTCAAACATGAGCTTGCTCTAGAGGATCATTGGGCCAACTATGGAGAAGAGTTTGAGGTAATAATGAAGGATTATTGTTGGATGATAGTAAACATGATTAAATATTGCAATGTGGCCAAGATATCTAAAGTGCTGAAAGAAAGTGGGAAATTTTTTGGACTCCATTTATAGTGGACAAGGCATCTTCAACCAACCAACCTATAATGTAGATTGTTCAATTCAAGAAGATGATAATATAGATACAAGAGCAACAAGGGTCAATAATTGCTCACATAGATGATTAGTATCTCCATTCTCAATGATGGAGTTACCAAAGCCCCAACCTTCAATGAAAAATAAAAAATAGGTGAAGGTTCATTTGTTACTATTGAGAAGCAAGGACCATCATCTTCAAAGGCTATCTTTAAAATTAGGAAAGAAAATGAGAGGATTGTCATAGAAACTAGTGAAGAGGACAATGAAGAATAAATCCCTCTTACAAGGAGAAAGAGAGCAAGGGTGTCATCCCAAACTACACTTGCTCAAAGGGTTAGTTCACTTGTTCCCTCTTCATCTCCTCCACATGAATAACCTTTACCATCTCCTTCACCTTCTCTTCCACCATGTCAGGATCCTACTCCACCTCCTCCATCACCTCCACAACATTCTACAAGCCATATTTCTACAACATCTCCACCTTCTCCACCACATTCTCCCCCTTAGATGACCACTTCCTTGATTCCTCCACCTCCTCCATCACCTCCACATGATACTCCTCTTCCTCCTCTCTAAGAAGATGAACTAACATTTCAAAGAGAAGAAGTTCAGAACAAGGAGGTGGTTGAAGGAGTAATTGTAGGAGAGAAAGTCCAAGAAGAAATTCATGTGGAAGAGAATGTAACATAAGGAATTGAGGAAGGAGAAACTAAACTAAATAAAGAGATTTAGAATGAGGACGTCATAGGAGAGGAAGTAATAAGAGAATATGCAGAGAAAAATGAGGCAAAACAAGATAAATCTCAAGCCTCACATGATACTAAGGTTATAGTTTATCCTCGAAGGGAAGTTTCTTCAAACATCCCAGTATGGTTAAACCATACCATAAAGAAGAGACAAAGAGCATATGTATAGGAAGATGAAGAAGAGAGCCTTAATATCCTTATAAAGGCATTTAAATCTTTGAAAAAAAAGAAAAGGTCGAGAAGAATGCATGCCATCACTATGGATGAGCAAGGAAATAAAATAACTCAAATAGCCATCCCTTTAGTAGATAAGTATGAATTAGGCATGCAACCAAAAGATGATCAAATAAGATACCTGTCAACCTGTGTGTTTAGATAAGAGAAGGGGAACACCAATCTCTACAAATGGTTGTCTCCACCATTTTGAAAAGGGTGCTAAAAGATGAAAACACTAAGGAAGAGATCAAGTCTTAAGTGTCACAATTAATAGCATGTGTCAATAATCTAATAGGAACCATTAATGTTGTTGCTCCCGAGCTAATTTTTTAGGATACATTAAAGGGCGAAGTCTTACACCCTGACTCTGAGGGATAGCAACTAACAAATGGGTGATCTCACAATAGTGGGTTACACTTTTTGGCCAAACTTGACATTGAAATGAACATTTTAAACTAAATCTTCACTTTCAGACACCTATAGCTGCTAAACCATGACAAATTTGAAGATGATGCAAAGTAGTGGTTTGTAACATTTTTTCTATAGATTATAAATCTATATTTTATAATATTTTTGGAATCAAATTGCATTTCTTTTTCCATCTCGTCCGATAACTATTTTTTAATAGTAAACACCATTTTAAAGAGTGATATTTATTGTGTAGCACATAACTTTTTTTCTATGAAGGAAAAAAATCTATTTTTTTCAAATTTAGATTTTTAACTATGCTATCTATCTCCTTCATTTGGTTTCATAGTGTTTAAATGAATATTTTTTTCTTAATCAAGTTTTGAAGTCAAACCAATTACAATTTAGACATAGGTTTATTGGGTAGCATATAACCTTTTTTGTATGCATCAAAATTCAATTTTTGTTGTTGTTGGATCAAAGACATCAATACCAAGAGCATAGATATTTTTCAATTTTTATTTGATAATCTACTATTTTTCCACATGTGCAGAATAGAGAGCTTGATTTTCGGTGAAAAACTTATGTTTAATTATTAAACTAAAAAATATATAATAAAACTAGAATATATTAAAATTATACTTGATGGAGAGCTCGTTTAGAGGGCTATAATCCTCTAGCTAGGTTTGTCAAGTTGATTCCATTTTGATCCTCAACTTGAGTCTTGAAACCAAAAAATTTGCATAAAATTGTAGACATAGGGGGGCAAGGGAAAAAAAGGGGGGTTTTAATGAACCCCCTTCTAATAAAATTGTAGACATAGGGGGGGCAAGGGAAAAAAAGGGGGGTTCTAATGAACCCCCTTCATTAGAAGGGGGGTTCATTTGACTGGGGGGGTTCACTCGAAGGGGGTGGATTTCATTCATGTTCAAACTAACCCCCTTCGTTTGAAGCCATTTTTAAGTTTTTTCATGTGGGTGTTTCTAATTTCCTTTGTGCAAAAAGTTGTAACCCACTATTGTGGGTTCACCCAAATGGAAAGAGGATTTTATAATCTTAGAAAGAATTTTTTTGAGAAAAGAAACAAAATATTATCACTACATTAGTGATAAGAATATCTTGGCACACCAATAGAGGTCGACATTGATGAGGAATTAATGATATGGGAGGATTACATCCCAATTTTGTAGAGAATAAAAGACACTCCCTCAAATGACTTGTAAAGGCAACTATGATAGAAGAACAAAGCCAAGATAAAACAACAAAGTGGTTGAAAGAAAACATAGCTAAGGGCACTGAAGACCTTGAATAAATGCAAGAGTAAATTAAATAATAACATGAACCTAGTTGAGTAGGCTATAGTCAAGATTGAACAATTTATGGAGACATTGTGGGAAAGTCCATCCTTAGTTGCCTCTCCTAGTAATATGGTTGAGGAATTGAAAGGGTCACCATAAGGATAAGCCACTCAAGAGGCTATTGACTAGATGATGACTAGGAAAAAGAGAATTGCAGACCTTTCAAGATGAGCTAGCAAGTTTTACCAGTCTGCAAGAAAAGATGGAGAACTCAAAACTTTCACAAAGGATCAAGTTACAATACCATCGAGGTCCTCCAATGGATGTGATGAATGAAATAATCACCACATTCTCTGACAAATTTCCTAACAAGAGCTAGTCAGACCTTTTAATTTTGCTTTATTTTGAATAAATTTTGTAATAAAGGCAATGCCCAAATAATAAACTTTAAATCTGGCATTGTGTTTTTAGTTAGACTTCAGTTCTATATGAACTATTCAATTTAGAAATAATTCATCCCTAGATCATTGTTGGGCACATTAGTTTCACTTTTAGTTAGCTTTTTTTTTGTAGATCCATGAATTATGAGACACTTGATTCTATTTAATTTGAATTTTGGGTCATTGTAATGATTAAAACTTATATTTTTGCAAAAAAAATATACACTTTCAACGTGGAGTTTCCTACTGATTTTTTTGAACTATTTTATGAATCAAATGATTATGCATCATTTTCATGCACATGGATCTTGATCTCTAGTGATGGTATGATTGTTTTGCTTTTCTAGATTGAGTAAATTGATGAAATTTGTTATGTTACTGTGGTATTGCATAGTGTTTTGTCTTAGATTTGTGCATGTTTTTTGATGATCTGATTTGATATAACTTCAAAATTCTGAGATTGATGAATTGCCTTTGAAGATTGCATTAGTGTTAGTAGCAATTGTGTGAATACTAGTTTCTTTAATACTCGAGATTTTGTTTAACCACTCAGAATTGATAAATGAACCAAATTTCACCATTGTACATTTAATTTCAACATTTCTTTCCAAATATTTCTTGTCACCCTTAATTCTTTTGATCTTTATTTTATGACATTTCAAATAAGAAAAAGAGCACACGCATAATACATATATGCTGAAGCAAAGTACTAACACGCAGTTGGTTTCTAAGGAGTAAAATATGTTACTTTGATTGCATGTCTTGAATGTATTTCCAAAAAAACTAAAAATCTAGTCCCCTTGTTGAAACACGTTTACATCAACCACTTAGTTGTCTATCGCAGTCAAGACCTGACACAAAAGGAAAATTGGAGTAGATAATTCTACTTCTCAGTTCATTATTTCTTAGCAAGTTGGCTGTGCTAAAACCACAATCAACACTAAGTTATAGATGACTTTGCAATACATACAATCCTTTAATCTTATTATAACATTCTTAATAAAAAAAGCTAACACAAGCAACATGATGACAAGCACACAACAAAATACGAAAACCTAAAAAAAAAATGAACTACAAATATTTTTTTGGTGATACAAGATAACATGTGAACTTGAATTTTTTATACATCAAATTCTTCCAAAATGAATGAATGAATGTATTTAAATACAACATAATACACATATCAACACAAGTGTGTGTTAAATTGACTCACAACAGCAAGTAGAAAGAAGTAGATGAGATTTAATTTTAAAAATTCAAAATTTAAAATTACTATTATAACCATAACCTACATTAAGTATATGCCTATTTATCTAAATCATGATAATAAATGATAAATCTCTTAAAATATGTGATAATAAAATTAAACTATAAAAATATCATAAACTAAACTCACATGAACTATACCACTTATAAACTAAATATTATATTTAAAATACTCCAATCTAATCAAAACAAACCTAAAACCAAAAAACATATAAATTTTTACCATTACAATATTACTATTATTAAGTCTTCAATTAAAGTGAGAATTCTCTTTGGAGCCACTATCAATAATTTTCAAAAGCCATGGTATAATCATACAACTCTTAAGCACAACCATATACTTTTTAAACCGAACAAACTCTATCCAAAGAGAGTACTTAAAAGTTGAAATCATTTTAAATATCTTATTTAAATAGTTAAGACCATGTGAAGCAAAATGATGAAACCAAAAAATACATGTTCCAAATTTGGTAGGAACTTTCATAAAGTCATTCAATGAGTTTGAAAAAGCTTCAAGATTCCAATACCAGACATTCAAGAAAAGAATGACAACTCTTTTCACACTTAAGTCCAATAGAGGAAGAAACCCAAGTCAGAAATGTATTGATAAGAAGTACAACACAAGCAATTGAAATATCTACAAGGAATAAGTCTGCGTGTGATCTAATGATGGGCAGGCCTCCAGCCTTTTTGGAGTAAGTATCCACCCTACATTTGGGTACATCTGGACCCCATTAAATTTAATTCCCTAGCTTTACAAATGCACTGGGACACTGCCTTTAATTTCTTTTCTGATTTTCCTACCCTTCTTTTCATTATTCTACTAAATCTTCTCTTCGTTGGGCTATTTGTTAGAAGACTTAGTATTATACTAATAGTGTTTGCAAGGCGTCCCAGATGAACTGAACTGGATTTTAAGTTCCTGTGCATATTTGAAGTTTGATTGAATTGGTTCTTTTTGTTGGTTGTCATGAAAGAAAATGGTTTCAATCAGAGCAAACCTCAGAAATAAGGTAAGTAATTTTTCCTGTATTTATATTTCTTCCTTTCTTTTTTATTGTACCCATCTGAGTAAATTTGTATTTAGTATTACGAAGCTTTCAGTAATTGTGTATCTAAAGATTTAATGAAATGTGTTTTACATTTGAGAATGATTTTCAATATGGTTCAAATTTTCAGAGAAAAATTATTCGTTTATTATCTTAATTGCATAGCTTTAAATGAAGACATGAAGATATATTTTTACAGTATCTGATAGTGTTTAGAGTATTACTAAATGATTTCTGGATTCGATTGTGTTTAGACATGCAAAAATTCTTATACAATCGAATCCACAAATCATTTAGCAGTAATCAATATAGATCGTGGAAACTTGATAATATTGAGTGTTTAGATGTTTTGAGATATAATTGTATGATGATTCGAGGAATATTAAGACATGGGTTTTCTTCTTGAATGTGCAGAGTCCCTTCTGTTATCACATGAACTGCTAAATTGATCAAAATCTAGCAATGAAAACAATGCACTGGGCTTGAGATATATTATACTGATTTTTCTTTTTCTTTTTCTTTCAACCTGAGGAATTAAAGTTGAACAGGTCAGCTTACTGTAAGTCGGACCTGCTTACTGTAACAAGATCAAATGGGCGGCTTTTGATCAGGTCAGCTTCTTATTAGCTATATGACTATGAATGGTAGGTTAACAGAAGTTTTATGCGTTAAATAATACTACAAAGTATAGGAAAATGGCATTAAATCTATTTTGATGAAAGTGACCAGCTCATGTTTAGGGGAGGTGTCTTTCGTTTCTTTCTTTTTTTTAAACATTATATCTGTAAAGATGTTCATGTACCTTTTTTCCTACCAATCTATCTTGTTTTAGTTCTTTTCTAAATCAAAACAGCTCTTAGATGATGAGGACTTTTCCACTGTAAAAATTTTATATTTAAGTTTTAATAAAAAAATGTTTATGTATTTGCATAGTTACAAAGCTGCAATAATTGGTTTGTAGGATTCGTTAAGGTATTTCTAAATTAAGATGTATATTTTAAATATTCGTTTTCAATATAGATTTAAGAAGAAATAAAGCGTTGTCAATAAATTAACTTAATTTGTAATGTAGAAATGAGAGAAAATATCATTATAAGAGGATTATTTCTTAAGTTTAATTTTAGGTTAATTAAATGAAATATTTATAATTTATCACAAATCAATATAGATTAATTGGATATGAGTTTGAGTTGAATATTTGAACAATTAATATGTTATTCTAGGTAGTGTACATGTAATATATAGGCTACTTAGCTCTATGACCAAAGAATGCATGTAATTTGGAATACATAAAAATATGGGCACTTTGGGATTTGGAATGAATGGACGACAATTTGGTATCCTCCTTGAACATAGTAAACTTAGTTGACTCTATGGAAGGACAAGTCTGGTGGTTAAGAACTAGCCCATGATTACAAATTTGTTGTACATGCACAAACCTGTACTTTGAAATGTACAAAACTCCTATCCTTTGCTTCATTAGATTCACCTTGACTTTTTTTACACTTCCTAAAATCTAAGGGTTGGTGATATGTATAAGTAACTTGGTAGGGTTATCAATATGCTAGATGTATTCTTGAAGGTCAACTTGCAAAAAAATTATATAAATGATTGAAAATAGAACTTTTTAGTCACACACATGCCCGTAGAAATTTTGCTAAACTAGATACCTTAAAGTACACCAAATGAAGTGTGCAATGCAAATATATCTCTCAAATATTGGACATATGAATGAATGCATTGAATGCTTTTAAAACAAGGACATAGCAACAGATCATGTAAAATTATGTAAATAGTTGATTCTAGGGAAGGATGAGTCTATGACCACAAAGATGTCCTTGTTCACCATAATCATGAACTAGTGCTTAGACATGAAAGGGACCAAAACAAGGTAGTTAATATGTGTAGCATAGGTGCAATAAATGACTTGATAGGGTGAATGTATGGGGATTTGTAAACTTATGGATGGAGTAAATGACAAGTGCATAGGAATATGTGTAATTGATACATAGGTGGCATAGAGTAAGGGACTATACTTTGTAAATAATTACACCATTTATCAATATACCTATGTATTAATGCACTTTCTCAAAAGGGCTCAAAACTTAATAAGAGATAGAATAGGTATACAAGTTTCACTATTGGATTGTGCCCCCACTTTGAGGTGTATGTGAATCCTAGAATTATCATGCATCTCCAATTATGTATCACTCACAAACATGCATGGAAATAAATAAATTGAATGTCACAAGGATATCATTAGGGATCCATATAAAATAATGGACCATACTAGGTGTCATTGTGTATGTTTTTTCTTTATTTATGTACTCTCTAATGGCAATAAAGATGAGTTATAAGTGCTTATAAACGTATCTACAAAAACTAAACATGAGAGTGTTAGTTGTAAGATATGCCACCAACAATTAGTTTCATCCAAATGATACGAGGAATTGTAGGAGAGGTGCAAAATAGTACATTAAAATTAGTTATAATCTAAGCATGTAAGCATATAATCATGTAATCATATATAACAACAATTATAAAAAGATACATCATGTGATAAACATGTAAATGTTTAAAAGATATGTGTGGAAAGCACATCTTGTTGCACAGATGGTTGTTGTTGCACCAAAAGATCGACCTGTTAATTCCCAATACAATTTCTATGAACATCATGATTATATAGCCCAAGTCACTATAAAAGTTCACCATCTGAGTTGATCCTCTTGATGTCATCCTAAAAAAAACTATTCACTTCAAAATTGCCATATTTACTCCCATATGGTTCCCTAATATATTATCCTATTTCCATGTATGGCTATGATACCTTTGGATTTTTTAGATATCATTATGTTAATCAACACGTAAGAGGTGCATGAAACCTAAAGAAAACATTCGAGACCTAGTAAAATATAACATAATATACATTGAAGGTATCAATGATAGGGGTAACACATTTTAGTTCCTTCCAACTAGAATATGTAAATATTTATCATGTTTCCTACATAAATGAAATAAAATCATATCATGTCTATTATTGAGGAACCTAAAATTGATAATTTTGGTACTTATTTCACCTCCTTTGTTAATTTTGTTGGGACCCTTGAGACCCAACCTTCTCCTTCTAAAAATATACTAATTACATTTTCCCTTGTTGGAATACCTAATGATGGTTATCATGGGATAATTTACCTTGAGGGAAAAGTGATCATTAAAACCATATATAATATTGCAGTTGAGTATAATTTATAATTTAATGTAATTTTTTAGAGGAGGTTCTCTTTAACCAATATTTTTAACAAGAACCATACATACTCTTTTGGTGTTGTGATAATTGATAAATATTTTAATGGTAATTTCAACATATGCTTGGGTGTATAATTCTACCAATTAAAGTGGGTTTGAAGGAGTTGCTTGTTTTGTGTCACATAATTCCTACTTTGAACCACATTTTATCATTCTCCTCGTGTACTCTTGGCTTAAGCAAGATCAATTGGTACCATTTATCCTACACTAATACATAAATTTAGTTCATGGAATTAAGGTTGTCACAATTCCACAACATGCATATACATCTCTCTCTGAAATAGGTAATTCCACTATATACACGTTTACTTGAGAACCTAGAGAACCTTTGTATGAGTTCCATGATACTTTTGGATTATCAAAATATTTTAAAGAATAACTATCTAGATACCATACATCTGATCCATCCCTAACCATATGTCTTGATGAACCAACTTTTAGAAAAATATTATACCAAGTTTATGACACCATTTCCTACATAACCCCATGAGAGAAAAGTATGCGCACACGCTTAAAAAATAATCATAGTGTAAATATCAAAGATATACCACAAGATAACAAAATATATACTTTGAGAAAATCCTCAAGAGGGAAAAACACAACATCCAAAAGCATCCACACTCAATGTATTATCCATTTTTTTTTTTTAAATTACAATATACTTATAGAGTCTCCATGAATTTACTTTTGAAACATCAAGCTACTCCAATGCATCCTTCATATGTTTAACAATGTAACCACACATCCCATGCCATGCTTCACATATTCACTCTTCAAAAGAGAGCTCAATACGAGTGATAGCCATGATAAATAACCAACCAACCAACCTCAACCACTAAACATGTGCTTGCTTTTATAGAATCAATCTCACACATAATGTAGCCAAGTAGTAAGGTAAAACCATTGACCCCAACATTTAATTTTTGGTACTAAATTTCCCAATATTAAATATTTTCCCTTGTGCAACCCACACATAAAATATCTAACCAATGTTATCTACAAATTTACAAGTAGACCCATATAAATATTTAATGTGGCTAAACACACCCTCTAAATATGCACTAGAAATGAATATTTATTTTACATGGTTAGAATATTTTTTTTTATTATGCAAGGTGTACAAAACCCTATTCCTAACACCAACTAATGCATAAACTTATGGTGTTTATAACAAATCATGTGATGTTGGACTTCCTCCTCTCTATAAACCCAACCATCATTTTGTGTGCCTTTTGCCCAATTATCCTCCACCCAAATAAACCACTACATCCCATCCTTCTTATCTTCCAAACCCCTCCATTCCATGTAAAATTTAGCTTCATTCCACTCTTTAGGACCCCATATCGCCAATGCCTAAACTAGCTTACAACTCTCATGTTGATACCATAACTCTTCTATCTCTTCCTTCTAAAACCACCATAATTTCTAAACTAGCTCTTCACAAACACAAAATAAAATATAATTTATAACCTTATAAGACGAAACCTAGATCCACTCAACCTAATTATACACCTTCAAATACTCTATTTCAATAACAACCATTAATGAAATGGAGGCTAAACTTTTATTCTGAACCTAAATCAAACATCCCTTCACTTTCAACTACCCTTACTTTAGGTCCTTTGTTCCTAATATATATTTCCCCTAGAGATGGATCTCTAATGACTAATTTTGGATCATTTTCAATAGATGAAGTCAAGGATGATGAATTCCTTGAAGAAGAGGTATATACTAAGAATATTCATTAAACCCATATTATGTATGCCTCTTTGTTTTTGTTTTATGTGTTGTTTTTTGTTCATAATCCTTAGTGAATTATACAAGGCCACCATTTGGAACATTTCAACACAAAAAGGATCATCTTAAGACATATTTTTTAAATAAAAAAATTATCAGCATTTTTGCATTCCAAAACTCTTTATAATTGAGTGACAAATTAAAAATGAACATCACATTAAGCTCTACATTTCATAATTATTTTTTTAACATATTAATTACATTTTGAAATTGTTTTTTAAATAAAAAATGGTTTCACATATCTTGTATACTACACTACCAACCTTTATCTTAATATTTTTTAATATATTTATTACATTGTGACATTGTTCTTTAAATAACAAATGGTTTCACATGTATTTTATGGTATACTACCAACCTTTATCTTACATATTTTTTTTATATTTTAGGTCTCTAAATTGTTAGCTATATTCAAACTATTTGACAAAACATTTTCTCTTACACTAGGGGTGTCATTTAGGGAAAAATTGAATGCTTCTCATATTTTTAGCTTATGCAATCACATCTTTTTTTACAAACAAATTTTAGTCCTAAAAACTAATTTATTTGAATTCTTAAATTTATAAATTGCTCTCTTCGTTATCTCAACTTGATTTTATTTTCTCATATACAATAAAATTGAGTGGGAGAATATATCTTCCCTTAGACAACACAAAAATATGTAATAGTTAAAGTGAATCTTCATATAAGTCCTACACTACACATTGGCTCTACATGAGTCCAACACCATCCTAATTAAAGTAATCCTTCATCGATCCTAAACCAATACTTGATCATGGATGCCAACTTGGTTATGTTTCTATGATTTCCCCTCATTTGATACGATGAGATTAAAATTATATATTTTATTATGTGGAATCATTTGTTAGGAAATTTTGCTATATATAGTTATTCTTTCTACCATTGTCTATTTTATAGATATGAAGACAATGCTTAAACAAAGATAGTAAACCAGTATCAATCAAAGATAATTCAATATCCTTCTAAAAATTATAAAAAATACAAATTCTATTTTAATTTAAGCATACTTGATTCACTATAATGTATATGTATGCTAAATTGGGGGTGAATGTCAAGATAAAAAGTGGTTATTTTACTCTTATCCCTCTCAGTTAGCATTCACTTCTAGCACCTTTATTTATTGTGTATGAGAATGTTCAACTTTGACTATTCATTACACTAATTTCTCCTAAACCCACACCTATATCACACTTAAACCCTTTCTAGTATAAACATCCTTGTCTATTACTATTTCTAATCAATCTACCGCCCAAGATTCTAACATGTCCTTGGTCCTATTAGACCGTGTGATCGTATTTATAACAAATAAAATATTTTTCTATTATAATTCTTTAGTTTCCACTTCATTTCACATATTTACCCTTTACCCACACCCAATGGTCATTAATGACCATTTAGTGATTAATACATAAGGAATATTAATTAAATTATTTAAGGAAGCACACATGCACATAGAAGCAAAACCAATAAACCATAGGAATTTTCATAGAAGAGCTTCCAATACTATAATTTATAGCAATGCACACCCATATTATACTAGTATTGAGTTGCATTATCCCAAGGTAAACCAATAAAGTTGTTAAATAAATTTTGGGGATTAGACTAAGATGATTCCCAAAACATGCCTAAGACACCATTTCATCCTAGATAGTAGGGTTTATTGCAAGTATTGATTGCAAAGGGCATTTCCATAGTTGTAGAGGATGTTGCTCAAGTCAGAGAGGGAATTGTCATGATTGTATAAGATGTCACTGCATTAAAAAAAGACCACAACCATATGAATGCTACTACACCAAATTATGCACCACCATATGTAGATTCATTTGGTCCAATACATAGCCTAAGGAAACAAAGTAAAAGTAGAAGTAGAAGTAAAAGTTAGAATCCTAATTTCTCCTCCTAAAATTCACCAAGTGTCAAATACTGTTAGAATTGGCTATGGCTGCCAAGATCTTGAGACCAAATGGAAAGCACAAAAGAGAGAATTAGAATGTGACAAGAATAAACTGTATTCTCATCAATATGATTCAATGATATGATGTGATGTTCTATAATGTAGTAGAGACCCCTTGGTTATATAGCCAAGGTGAGATGCAAGATGTCATAGGATTATGACAAGTGTCTTAATCATATGACATGAGACAACTAATCTCACTTACCTAGGTTCACATGTAGTAGTTGTCAAAAGATAAGATAACAACTAATGACAACTAACACCTTCTAGAAAGATTCCTTCCATGACCTAAATAAACTTAACATGTGTAAATGAGTCCCCTAGTAATGAATTAACTAGGTACAAGACTTTATTTACACCAACAAATACTTCTTCAAACATCAAATAAGACTACACCCCTCTTGCCCTTTTTTTCTCACATGTAATTTTTATAATCAACCTCATCCACAAGTAAGTTCTTTATTTTTAAAATTAAATGTGTACTTTATTTTAATATGCTTTAATTTAGATTTAAAATTAAAAAAACTTCCTAATTAAAATTAGATTTTTAAATTAATATACTTTTAAAATATTACATTATCCTACCAATTTTGGTTATGGTTCACAATCATATTAGTGGGGGATATATGACATTCAAATAGAACAATACTATATATATACATTTAAACATATTTTTTCATCAAATATTACATTTATGTTGTCAATTTCATAGGGTAAAAATACTAGTTAAATAATCAAAGTAATTAATTAAAATTAATTTAGATAAACAAGGTGGAATTGATAAATGAGATTAATGTTGTAATTAATGTAAAATTCAAATAAATTTAAATATGATACTTAGATTTTAAAGATGGAAAAGTGAAGCTAAAGGTGTTAGGAATCAATTGACCACAATAATAAATTTTTAAGGCTTGCTCAAATGGGTGTCTCAAAATTTAACTAATTGCATTTTGTTCTAGTTCAACTACATGTGTGTAGAGTCAAACCTAGAACACATATCTAAATTTGTGCACGAACTAGTGGTGTTTAGAAACACTTTTGGGGAATCAACATATTCACAATGGTTGTGTTCTCCTTAATCATACCCCTAGATAAGTAGCTTTATGGTTTTGAGTGAAATGTCAAAGACAAAAGCAAGTGTACAATAGTTAAAGATAATGTCACAAGAAAGCAATGTAAAATAAATTATTTTTTAAGCACTTTGATCCAGATATTCTCATCGCATTCCAACATGTCTAGATGATTTTAAAAAATGAATGTATTTATTTAAATACAACATAGCATATAGATCAACACAAACATGCGCTATGTTGCTTTACTATAGCTAGAAGAAATAGTTCAGTAAGATTTAACAGGAATATGAATTTCAAAAATTTAAGATTTAAATATGTGATTGTAAAAATGACTCAAGTCAAATTTGTACTCAAATATTTAAAAGCTAGCATAACAAATAAAAAATCTTAAAATTAAGACTAATCTTAAAAAACAAATGATGATGAAATCAAACTTTAATAATGTCACGAATCAAATTCATTCAAAATATACAACTTATAAAATAATATATGTATTGTTCACTTTACAATACTTTTCATAATCTATAAATCATAAGCACAATTACATTTTTAAACCCGACCCACCTATATCCAATAAGATTGCAAATATCTCATTAACTAAAAATACATATTCCAAAGTTTGAGTATTTTGATAAAGTCATTCATTAAGTTTTGAAAAAACTTTTTAAGATTCCAACACAAGACATTGAAGAAAAGAATGCCAGCTCTTCACACACTTGAGTCCAATTAAGGGAACACAAGTCAGAAATTTATTGACCCATATAAAAAGTAAAAGATAAGCAACTAAAATATTCTACACAATTCTAAGTTTAATGATGGGCAAGGCTTCCTTTTTGAAGTGAGTATGCACCTGGACCCCATTAAATGTATTTATACCCTTAATTTTTAATTTCCTAGCTTTACAAACAGCATACCCACAGATGGAAACACTACCTTTAATTTCTATCTTTAGTGATTTTCCTGCCCTTCTTTTCATTATTCTGCGAAATCTCTCTTCTTTTGGTTTATTTATATTTGTTATAATATTACTAATTTTTGAAAGGTATGTCAGATGAATAAATTGGACTTTTTAGTTCTTGTACAGATTTGAAGATTGATGGAATTGGTTGTCATGAAAGAAATTGGCTTCAAACCAGAGTAAAAGCTTGGAAATAAGGTAAGTGTTTTTTTGTGTGTATTTATATATATATATATATATATATATTTTCATTGTAATAACATGAATAAATATGTATTTAAGATCATGAAGGTTTGTTTAAGTCTGTATGTAAAGTAATTTTATGAAACGTGTTTCATATTGGAGAATGATTTTCAATGTGATGTCAATAGTTTGAAATAGTGAAAAAGATATTTCTGAATGTAATTGTGTAGTAATTCTTAACGTCAACATTTGGATCACGTTTATAATCCATTATCAAAATAAAAAAAATGATCTTTAAATTTGTCTTCTGATAATGTATTTTATATAAAGACCCAATACTTTAATTTGATTATACAATTAACTTTAGAAAATAATTTTTTATTGGTTAGAGATTCAGATGGTTTATATATAAAATCTGGTTGTTTGAGGGCTTTTTTGTCTGATTATATACAGTATGTACTGGAAGTTTTAAAGGAAAGAGGATGACTTGATTGCAGTAAAAGTTTATTCCAAGTCACTTCAGTGAGCATAATGCTTGTTTTTGATGTGATTATGTAAAGACAGATATATAATGATATCAAGACAGATATATATATTTTAAAACCACTTGATCTGAAAGGTGCTTAGGTTTCCTTCTTGAATGTTCGGAGTCCTCTCTGTAATCACATTTACCAATAAAATCAGATCACTGGTTTTGGGATATTTTATGCTGATTTTTAAATTTTTTTTAAAATTGTGGAGGCTCATAAGGTTGAGTGGTATGGTAAATCAGGGAGCTTTCTGTGACAAGATTCAGATTAAAGCAAAATGGGCTACCTTTGATCAGGTCAGCTTCTCCTTACTATCTGTATAACTTTGAATGGTAGCTTAACAAATGTTTTATACTTTAAATATTATTGCACAGTCTACAGAAATGATGTTAAATCTATTTTGATGAAACTATTATTTAGAAGGTTTTTGTTTTTGTTTTTTTTTTTACATTAGAACTACAAAGATGTGCTTGTACCTTCTTTTCTACAAATTCTAACAGGTCTTAGATGATGATGTTTTCATTAATATTGGAATTTATTTGAAGTTTGTATAACAAGAAAATTTAATAAGTAGTTTATATAGTTTGTTTTATTATTTAGGTATGTATTTTTGTTTTAATATAAAGGTAAAAGTGTTAAAATAGAAACAGTTTATAAAGTAAGTCTGCAAGTTTTAAAGATTTATAGTGTGGTAATTTTAAAAATTCATAATTCAGACAGAAAAATATAGATAATTAATGAAAAAAAAAGTCTTCCAAATTTCATAGATAGGGCATAGGAATTTGTTATCTTGAAGATTGTACAAACTTTGAGTATCGGACCAATAGGTAATGTTTGTCTCTATATTAGAAAAACAGAATCAACATGAAAACCACTTAAACCAAACGAAAATAACTTTGTTAACCATAAGGGAACAAAGAAGACCACAACAAAAACCTACACACTAGTGAAAGTCGAGAGACTAGGGAATCCTTGTAATCAACATTAACAAGAACACTAAAGTCTTTGCTCAAGTCCCAAAAAAGGATTTCCTAATTCTCTACTTTCAACATTGATGTCATTTGAGTTAGACATTGATTTAGCTAAGAAATCAGCAATTTGATTTGCTTCCTTATAGTATGGTACCATTTAACAAATTTGAAACCATGAATGAGGGTACCAATGTTTTTTTCTCAATCAATCAAGATTTGAAATAGAGACATTTGATTGCCATTACCGAAAGTTAAAGAAATCATTTCTTTTGAAGTGATCAATCAAGATTTTGGAGTCAAATTCTAAATGATGTAGATAAAAATGTCTCTACTTAGCTTCTAATAAAGCATGGCCATATGTATTTAATATTATTTTTAGTAGCATATCCCTAAAATAAGATGGATGGTCTACGTATATTACCCTTCAATTTATTTAAGAAGAAATGTACAATGTTCTAAACTTATTACTAAATTAATTTTTGTAATATGTAAATGAGAGTAAACAATAATTTAAAAGAAAATAAGCTTTCCCTAAGCTCAGTCTAAGTTAATCAAATGAAATACTTATGATTTAGTTTGAATCAATTTAGACTAAATAATTATGAGCTAGTACTAAATACTTGAACAATCACTATGTTAATTAGAAGATATAAGTGTGATAAATAGTACATCTATCTCTATCATTGAATATTTTATGCAATTTAGAATATCATATAAATCTAGAAACTTTAGGATCTAGAATGAATGATGATAAATTGGTATCCTCATTGAAATTAAAAAACATAGTGGACTTTGTACCGTAAAAAGTATAACAATTCAAGACTAGTCTAAAATCATAGATCTCTTTTAACTTATGTTGTGCCTCTTGATATTTGAGGAATGGCAATATTTATAAATACCTAGGTAGCTTTGTCAATATATCATAAGGGGACATGTTCTCCTAGGTCAACCCATAGAAAATGTGTATGAATGACTAAAAAACCATGTGCATGCTCCTAGAATGTGTGAGAGATGGTATAAAATACTTTAATGCCATCCAAGATTTGGCTACGAAGATAGCCACCCATAAGGAGTTTCTATTGGTGAAAGCACAAGAGATACTTGATGAGAATAATTTTACTATATCAAAAGATGAAAATATATAGTATGATTAAATGATTGGAGATTACAATGAAAAAATCTTATGTATATAGGAAAAGGTGAGACATAGGACAACATAAGATTATGAAATGTGTCTTAATATTATGACTTGAGACATAAAAAATATGCTAAGGAAACTTAAGTAACAAGGTATGAAAAAGAGCCAAGAGACAAACCAAATTAGGTTATATACCTCAATTCACACCAATGCTCCCCTTAAGTGCAACTTAGGGAGACTGGGAAAAAAATGATGGGTCTTGACATCAAAGCCTTGTTAGGTACCCATGTATAAATATGATGCCCTTAGAAGGTGATAAGGAGAAAATTCATAGGAAAAAAATAGCCCTGATAGAGAATGAAAGAGAAGGTCAAGGTGATCCCCTCAACAAAGTGAGAATGGTAAAACCCCACGCAATAAAAAATTCACTTCTAAGCTAGAGAGAAGAATACAAACCATGTAACCCCCCCAAGTAGCCTCTTGCACCAATAGTATATTCTCAACACTAAATTTTGAATATGGTCTAAGAATGCTAAACAATGTTCCTCCCCTTAGGAAGAAACAAATGTAAAGATGTGTGTAGTATGTCTTCCCATCTTGAAAGGAATATAAGAGAAGAAAAATCAAAATTTATAATGTATTGGGAAGCTTCTCAATTGTTGCTATGTTGGTACTAAAAGGTTCCACAACCACATTAGGAGTCCCAAGCCTAAATGAATAATGTGACAATCTAAAACCTTGTGGAAATAGATACAAAATAAGATACAAAGATGATGATGAATCCTCCTAACACTTCTCAAGAATCTCTACACCAATGTCAAATTATGACAAATGAACTGATAATATGAATTAGATAGCATGAAATATTTAGGTGCAATAGCCATAGATATATGGTTCTCCCCATAGGTAAGACAATTGAACCATGGAGATTCTATTACTCCTACAAAATATGACCATCTCAAATATATGGACTCATGGATATCTATGAAATCTATCACTATAGAAGTAGGTGTAGGAAGAGAAAGAACAAGCGGGTTTGAATGTGTCATCATCAAATTTGGAGAAGGTGATGTAAATCCATAGGATTTAACATCAAAGGGGAGATGAATATCCTTAATGGTATCCTCCAAATATGTAAGACGGGACTCAAAAAGCCTAATATTTCTTTCAAGAATTCATCCCAAGGATTTGTCTCTAGAAGATGAATGTATATCTTATTGCATTGAATCATGGGAAGTCCCATCGAAAGTAATGTTAAACTTTAAAGAAGCAAGAGATGGAGATGATATTTCAATGTATTTTATATGACTACACTCCTCATCCTTGGATGATGTGTCCACATAAAATATCTAAATATGAAAACCAAATGTATTTGTTGATGTTGAAGTAGGAGAATCTAGAAAGTTACTGTGATTATCTTGAAGAAGCTACTTCAACTCATCAATTTGCTTTAGAAAATAATCTTCATTATTATTTTCTTTCCACAATAACTACAGTTTAACGTACATGATTTAGAAGAATTATGTAGAAAAATCAAATGGAAAGGAAAAAGATCGAGAGACATGATTATCTCCCCACAATTAGCCAATCATTAAACCAACAAAATAAAATATAGAACTCAAGATCACCCTGATACTTTATACTTAGTATGAATACAACTATTTCTTACCAAATCAATAAAGTGATCTTGATCTCAATAAATTTCAAATGCCAAATTAGACCACAAATGTGAAAGTACAATTTTGGTAGAATGAGATAAATCAAATCGGACCATTTAGATGTACATGAAAAATTATGCCCTTTAAAAATTGCACCCAAAAAGGAGCCTCAAAATTTTTCAAAATGAGAATTACTTTGTAACACCCATAAGAATATATATATTGGAAATAACATCAAAATTTAAATTATCTTTGTGTGTCATGGTTCCTCACTTATGTAGGGTTATGTCTCATATGGTGGTCTCTAAGCTTTGATATGGGGATGAAAACCATTAATTAGGTGCCTATTTGGATTAGGACTCTAGGATTGTCTCTAAAATATTGGGATGGAAATTTTTGTGGGAATTGCTAGTTCAATTAGGCAATCAACTATATTGATTTGATGAAAAAATAAAGAAAGTGTGACCATATATTTGTAATATTTTATGCTAATATGGACATTAGCAAGAGGTTTTGGGTTCTTTGATCACTTTATCTTCTAAATTGGGTGCATGAGTGTAAATGTACTTATGAAGACTCCTTGATGGTGTGCTTAAATTACAAAAAAATGGGTAATGCTATTGTGAGTTGTATGAATAATCAAAGGAAAAATATTTAGGGGGAGTAGTTATATAGTAAATTCCTCCTCAACCTTAGTTTGATGTTTATAAGTCCATAGAGTGTTGCATTGAGGATGTTTCTAATTCATCAATTTTATCTCTTTCAAATAGTGTTGGTCACCTACCTTCATGACTCAACCCAAATTGATTTGAATTATAATCTTAGGAGCTGTGTAAAGTGGGATTCTTGCTTTAATGAGGTTATGGGAGTCGATGATGTTTGTGTACCAAAATCATTGTATTTGTTTGACTCCTTGTCACCTTGAGTTGGTCAATATTTCATGTTTGTGGGCACTTTCCCTAATTGGTTCATGCCTTATAATGTGATGTTGCTTGTTACTTTTGGAGTACAACATTACTGTTATTTTTCTTATTTTAGTTTCATTGTCTGGATAATCTTTTTGGAGCTTCTCTCTTATTGTAAAATGGTTTTAAGCCCTTTCAAAAACCCACTTTTACCACTTATAACAATTAAAACAAAATAAATAGTCATAAACATTCACCTATTTTAGCGATAGTGAGCCTTTTGAAACATACCTAATTTTAACTACCATTCTCAAAGGAAGATGGATATATAAAAAGAAATTCTAACATTACACTTTTATTTTTGGACAAAAATAATGGTCACAAATTCCTTCAAGATAATGACCTTAATATTTTCTATTGAAATACTTCATCATAGCCCCAAAGTAGATCTAAAGTTCTCAAACAACCTTAATACCCAACCATTTAGTCTCAATAGAATTGTATTAGTAAATTAAGGTTTTTAGGCTGATGAAGACCACAAGTGAAATAATTATTCCTTTGAAATATTTAATGTAGTTCTATCAACATATATGAAAATTTTAGAGGCATGTATAAGCATGTGAACTATTTGACAAAATGCTTCAAAGAATGTAAAATATATATACATAGGGAACATGGATGATTTGATAAAATAACTCATGAATATAAAAGCATACCTAGGATTAATACACATACCTAGTTATCATGGTTTAGAATGTATGGTGATTATATTTTAATATTATACCTTTTACTACCATTCCTTTATACTATTATATATCAACTACCCTAACTTACACACAAACTATGTTATTGCTTAGGGTAAAATGAATAATAGTAAAATAATCTATAAGATGAGTTCTTTGATCACATTCTTGTCATCCTAATAAATATTTGATTAATTAGTTTAATGATACACCCTTAAATATGGTGAACACGGAAAGGTAGAAACATAGTGGAAGTGGTTCCTTTGTATGAATTTTAACACAACTAAACATGGTACTCTAGAATATAATATGTACCATTTTTGACATCTCATTCAAGAAAAATGGACTTCATTACCCATACCCATTCAAAAACAAGGGATGTCTATCAAAATCCTCTCTTTTCTACTACAAACCCTTACCTCCTTCCATATATATTATCATCTACCTCCCATTGTTCCTTTCTTATCCTTTCCATGTTATTGGGAAAGTTAAAATGCATATCCTTTCTAGATTAATGGCACTAGATAGATTACCTTACCTTTTTAATGGTTTTTTAGGAATTTCATCTAACAAACACCTCTCCCTTCCTTCTATGCTAACTTTGTTAATATTAAAATGATAAAATTTATTTTATATGCTTTAGACATAAACCACATGAATTGATATTATGACTAAATATATTTTTATATCTATCAACTTCTCTTGAACTCTTAAACGTGAGGTATTTATTTCCTTATGACTTCTCTATTGATGATTTAATTATTTAAAAAATTCAATGGGTATCTCATCCTTAATTAAAATATTTATTTTAACTTTAACATGATCAATAGTTACATATGAGTGTGAGACATCAAATTGTGCATTTTGTTCTTCCTTAATTCATAATATTTGGATAATTAAAAATTAATTATAATCTTCTAATATGTTTGATCTAATGGTATACAAGATGAAAAGGATTCGTAGCATTATCAACCAAACTTAGTCATTGCTAGCAAATACTTATACATAGAGGGGTAAATATAGTTTGATTAAATATTAGACCTAATTATGGTATTCACTTAAAAATAATACAATATTAATTTGGAATAATGACACATTATATGTGCATCAACATCACAATATCACAAGGAAAATTGTTATGACATGATTAATAACTTCTAATTGCATTATGTTTAATTCAAAATTGTGACTAAGATTTCCTTGTTTTGCACATGACTTTTACTAGATCAATTAATGCACCTATCCACAACAAGTTAAGAATAGGTTCCTTTGAGGGACAAGAAACACAAGATAATTTATTTTTTTAGAGTAAATCCACCTCTTTCCAATAAGGGATGCTTTCAAAACCACCAGCTTTCATCAAGAGGAACTTTCAAAATCATGATTTTTTTTTATAGTTGTTATCCTCCAACTTTCTAAAGCCATAACTTTTTTATACAGACTCAAAATGAGGTTTTATTTTAATAACTTACATAATTGTTTATATGAGTCTAAATATGCAAGAACGTCAATATTTTAGTGCCATAAAGGACCTATTTTGAAACCACAACACAAATTTCCTCTTTGTGATCACTTTACTCTAGAATATAAATTAAAACTAGATTTTTTTATGGATCACACATCCCCAATACAAAGGATTTTTATCTCCAATTTAACCTATAAAGACTCAAAAAATACATATTATCCTCTTAAAGCATGGCATGGTTTCTACCTCGCCTTGTACCACTTAAACAAAGACTAAAAATATTTTCATCGCTACTATCTAAATGATTTGTAAATGTCATAGAGTTTGAACATGAAGGAAATTGATCAACATTTGTTGTCTCCTCTAGTGGAAAGATCTCTTTTATTCCATTCAAAGTGGTCTCACTCAACATCATATTTCCATGAAGATTCAAGACCCTAGATTGCATCTTCTATCCTCCATAAGAAAACAACATGAAACTCTTAACACTTTGACCAAACGATAGTTGTTGATCTTCTGGCAATAGAAAACCTTTTTGTCAAACATGCATTAATTTCCAAAAAAAATGCCACACACATCCAAATGTGAAACACCTAAAATCACTTCATTAATATAAAAAAATATTTTTAAAAATCACTCTATATTACCTACTAATTAACTATTCAACACTATTATTTATCTAACCCAAAGCATAAATCTTGGGGTGCTAATAAATTCCTAAACCAAGTTTTGCAACTAGTTATTGAGATAAAGGTTATCATGTAAATACTTGAAAAGGGCATCAATATTAACACCTTTAACTTAAATTTTGATGCTAAACAATTTTAATTTCTCTCTCTCTTCTTGTCTAAAATAATCAACCTTCTTGGTAGCACAAATTTTAGAATCAACTTGTAAACTAAAATGCCCATGTTGGCTACCATAGGCATGGTGGTTTTCTTACTCTTTTTACTTTTTTTTATAATATGTACTCTTATGGATGTAGCTTCTAAGAAGTTGTATTTTTATGATCACTCTTATTGCAATGGTCATAATACTTGCAATATTTTTCTTTGTGCTTCTTGATTTCTTTGTCTTGGACATAACTCTTTTTCACTTTGAGGATGATGGAGCACTATTATCACATGCAAAAGACTCTATAACCTCCATACATTTATCACATTCATGATACTTTGGCTTAAATTTTTTCTTAAAATAATTACTTAATTAACCCCCATTTAATAAGAGGTTTCTTTCTTAAATCCATATAACACCAAATAATTTCAAACAAACTCAAAATATACTTTGATAGTGTCAATCTAGCACAATAAATATTTTATTCCAAAATATAGAGTTCATATTTAGATCTCCTTTAAATAGTGAAATTTCACTTCTTTCTTTGGCATTATATTGAGGCATTCTTGGTAGACTTGTTTCACCATGAAAATTTCCCTCTACTTTAGAGTTGGGTTGTTCCATTGCTCTTGAAATATTCTAATCAATATAAGTTTTCCATGTTAATCTCCATTAGGCTATTTGTGATCTCCATTGATTAAGATATTCTTGGAACATTGATTTCTAGGTTGATGAGCCTATCTTCTTGATCTTGAGGTATTTTACTTATCTCTCCATGCTTTTAGTTCTCTTTTCAAAATTTGGAATTTGATTGTTTCATTTATAATGAATTAATAGTTTTAATTTATCTTAGTATTTACCTAAAATTTAATTCACAACAATTTATAAGGGAATAAGTAGAATATGATTTGATCTATAAAATAGAAGGATAGTCCATGCACTCACTGGCTCTGTGAAAATTCACTGCTAGCAATTCAAAAAATTCACCGTCAACAATTCACCGCAAGAAAATTCAACGCCATGACAAATTCACCGCCGCAGAAAATTCATCGCATTAACATTTTTAATATAGATTTCCAAGACTTTGATTTTTTTTGCAAAAGAATAATTTTCACCACATTAATAACATAAATACAGACCTCCATTATTCTTTTGCAAAAGAAATTTCAAAGTCTTGGAAATATATATTAAAAATGTTAATGTGATGAATTTTTTGTGGTGGTGAATTTTCCTTGTGGTAAATTTGTCACGGCAGTGAATTTGTCATGGCGGTGAATTTTCTTGCTGTGAATTGTTGGCAGTGAATTTTTCGACGGTGAATTGCTAGCAGTGAATTTTCTTGATAACACACTCACCTTCAAAAAATGAAATTAATGAAAGTTTGTAAAGTTTCCAATCAATTAACTTAACATGCAATGAAACACATGTAGTTTCCATTGTCCATAATAATCTTGACCTCATTCATTTCTATATCTGACTGTGTGTAATTTTGTAACATCTAATTTTTAGATCAAACTTCATGATCCATTATCAAGATAAGATAGATAAAGAAGAGATAAATATATTTGAGAGATTGATTATAAGTTTCTCAAACTATCTATATTTTAAGTAAATTTTATTCCAATGAAGGGTATCAATTAAAAGCATAAAGTTTTTACGGTCCACAATAATTAATATCACCAATTTCTAGATTTAACCATGTGCAACTTTGTAACATAAAAACTTTGGATCAAAATTCATGATCCATAATCAAGATAAGATGGATCACGAAGTTTAATTTGAAATGTCAATGTTGCAAAATTACACATATCAAATCTAAAAATCAGTGATATTAACTTACAATGTGTAAATAAGAGAAAATGCCATAAAAATTAAGAAGAAAAAATATTTATCATGGATAAAACCACATGTGGGAGAAAAATGCAACATGTGAGCTACAACTCACTTAAAATTCATGAAATCAATGGAAAATATAGTTATAAGTTACTTGGAAACACAACCAACTTAAAGAATAGTGAATTTATTCCCTAATACCTATATCACAACTCTCGTAAGTTTGATTATCTTATAATCATCATAGTCCCCTCCTTGAGAAGTAGTGGTCCCCAATGTTCATATTTTATGCTCTAAGATAATTTTTTTGATAAAGTTGGTTCTCAAGGAACCATTTTTCCTAACATGGAAATTGTCCTTCATTCACCATAAAAGAGAGTAGTGTGGATGATAAATTCATACTATATCAAGAGTAAATAAATTCAAACACCTGAAGAATTCAATCCAAATTAAAAAAATGTGTCTATTAGAAAAAAGAGAGGCATAAATAACAAGAAAATTCAAGACTAGATACAAACATTATGTATTCACAATATTTGAGATGTGATCCTTGATGTGGATGAATGATGGATAGGTATGGGTTGTAGGTGAGAGACCCCAATTTGTCATCATGTACCTGTGATTTTTGAAGCACTTCCACATATGAAAAATGTCCTTCAAAAGGGGGTTTCTATAGATTTTTATCTCTTGATATGGCTGGTTGAGATCATGATTTGAATTGAATGGTTGGAATTGATTTACATGTGAGGAGGGATGAGAAGGATGCAAGTGGATGGAAGGATAAGATGTGAACACGTGAATTTTTGATGGAGGTGTAATTGGATAGTCAATATTGAACTTGAATGGAGGGAGGAGATGTAAAGGGTTGAAGTTTCAAATTTTAGTGGAAATGATTTATTTAATTTTTAATTTAAGTGAGAAATGAGCATTAGCCTAGTTATTTAGGAAAACATTTATCTAATTAGTTATGGAGGAAGGTTAAATATGGGTATATCGAACAAATTCCTTTGTAGTTCAAAGTCAAAGTAGACTTACAATTAATTATAATGTATGTGAACATGCCAACAATCCCACATGATATTTAGTCTTAGATCAAGCCACAAAATGATTAATCTCTCCACTAGATCCATGTCACCACCATGTGCCAAAGAGGGAAAATTTCCTAGATAGCTCATGCATGTATCAATTGAGTAACCCCAAAAGCAAGAAATATATTTTTCACACAACTATATACACCAATACATTTTGGGGCCAACAGAATCCTTACCGCCAAAAGCTCTCAAATTAATAAAGGAAAATACTGACACTAAAAACATGATCAATTTGGTAAAAAAACATTGATCATTTGTATGATGACTCAAATCTTAGTGTTTCTATAAATTAACCACTCAAATGATTACATTCCTAAATCTAATACAACCCTAAATATGGGTGACATGTTCTTATTTTTTTAACTCTATAAATTCATTGACCTTTCCAATGTTGAGTAAATCTACTTTCCCAATCATCTTTGTACTCAATTCCCAATCAAAGATCAAATTAACGGTTGAACATTAGTAATTCATTCTCATATTTTGTTCTCACTCCAAAATTATGATAGGTTAAGTATTTTCATATAACAACTCTACTAAAAAATATAGATTCAATATCCAAAATATCAAAAACTAACATTGAAATTCAAGAGACCCAAATGGTGTCTCATCATCAAGAAACCCAACTAATTGATCCTTCTCATAAAAAAAGTTAATTATGAATATACCATCTCATTCGTCTATTGAATTTTATCACTATTTAGACATCATAATTGATAAAACCAATCAATAGTGGTCACTCCTTGTGTTCCTACTAGTCTCGAGCTCTTATCATCTTTAAGACAATTTTAACTCAAATCATTAAAAAAAATAGCAAAAAGGTACATCCTCAACATGACATATACATCAAAATGGCCAATTCAAAAGTGGCAAATATCAGTATTCTCAATTTAATCACTCTAGGAAAACTCTAAATCATCACTACAATCATCTAAAATGTGTACCAATATTCAAGCTAGTGTCAAATAAAACTCTAAACCAACAACATCAAATACAACATTATTACTCAAGACACTAGGAAAAATAAATCATCAACCAAAAGCACATGTGAAATAAAATCGATTAAGGACACAAATAGGAGTAATAAGTACACATCCAATCATTTTCCACTAGCCAAAAAAATCATCAACAAGTGCAATCATTGGGTGTACCAAAATTCTTAGGCGTAAATCAATGATAATATTACCAATCTAAATTATAAGTATAAATTAGGCACTCATTCATGCAACTCAATCACACAAACAATCATATTTATAATAGGCACAACACAATCACTATACATCATCATATTATATGTGCACACAAGAAAATTTTCTCTTCAATAACTCAAGACATCTATGAAGCCTTCACTCAAATCTATAACACACAATATCCCCTTGAAAAATGAGAGAGGAGAATTCCAAAAATACCCTTATTTGAATGGGAAACACCAAAAGAGACATATATAAAATGAAATGATCATTACACTAATTCAATGACATCCTTTTATGTTTTCATCACAAGTATCTCCTAAGTCGCCTTGCCAAGTTTTCATCTTAATGGGAAGTTTTAATCAAGTAATTTCCCTTACATAGTTTTAGCTTTAAAAATTAGAGAAAACATAAAAATACCATAGAAATAATCATCAAGAGGTTGCGTGCAAATCACCAACCTCAAAAATACATGCTCTAAATCTAATTACACATATTTATTGTATGGTATCCTACATCCTCTAACTCACAATGTCAAACCATATTAGAAACAAGTATCAATTTGGTAAAGTGAATTATCATGATCACATTAAAATATGGGTCCCAATCTCAAAAAGTAATAAAAGCATCCTTAATATGATCATCTACATTAAAATTAAGAGCACAAACCACAACGTCTAACACATCAATATTTGGTACAATATCAAGTGCATAGGTTTCACATCTAAAGCATCCACAATAACATCCCCAGTAATAGATAAAAATAAATTATTGGAGGCAAAAAATATGTGTCTCAACGTATTGTTTGAGAAATAATAGGAAGTATTATGATGTAGGAGCAACTTGGGTGCAAGGGAAATCTTGCATCAACAAAAAAAATTCAAGTTTTAGTTAAATTTTTGTTGTGTTTCCTTTGGTTTTAGGTTGTTGCTTTAGGGAATTTTTAGAGGAAATTTGGGAAAATCAAGGGAATTGCCTTGTACAAGATATTAATAGATACCCACACTTTAAATTTGGTGAATATTGGGCAAAAATTGGTGGATTTATAGCCTTGCGGGTTTTTGGTTTGTATTTGGACTTACGAGACTTTGGTGTTGAATTGATAGGTTTCCCCTCTTGCAATTGGTTCAAATGAACTCATTTGCATTTGTAGGAAACTCGTGGCCATCTAAACTTTTGAGAATTTCACATCTTATTGTATTTGTGGGAAAATTCTACTAAACTGAAAAAAATTGTCAATCAAAAGGTTAAATTCAATAAGAAACTTTCATAGAAAGGACAACTACGAAGTGCAATATTTTTCAAGTGGTCTAACTATTTAGAAGAACCCAATAATGAACTAGTTTGCAGAACTTCCACTTCTTACTAATTTGTAGGAACTTTGGGTTCATAAAGCTTTGTGCCAATTACTTGTCCATCTACTTCTCCTAAGAATTCCTTATCCTATAGAAGTTGTGGGTTTCTCATAGCCATTTGAAATTTATAGGTAAAACCAAGTGCACTGAACATTAACAAGTTCAATCAACCAGTTTAGAAGGATAGTTATGATGATGACATCAAATTAGCATAAGATGAATTTAGTAGGATGATGATGTCACCATGTATAGAATGTGGATTTTTTCTATTCAAGTGAACTTAAAGTAGAATTTCTAGTTTGATCTAGTTGTTAAAAAACATCACTCACTATGATATTTGTGGGTTCCTTGCTTGCATCTACACTTGTGGTTTTTCAACTTGTTAGTAGAAGTTGGAATTATTGAAATGATTTGGTTAATTTAACTACCAATATTTTATCTAATTCATCTTCCAAGAAATTAATGCATGTAATTAGGGTCTTTGGTCAATTGGGGAAGATAGGCATAGACCATAATAGAGAAGGATTTTGGGGATCCAATAGTGGAAATTTTTTCCAAAAGAGTGATGGGATAAAGCATACCTATGAGAGTGACAAAAGCTAGAGGAGAGTGTTATAGTAGAGAGAGGTGGCAAGAATGAAGGGCCATGGAATGTAGGTTGATGCCTATAATTTAATAAATGTAATATTTGAAGCATGAATAAATAATTTTAAGTTTCTAATTAATATTTTTTGAGTTTGGAATTATTTTTGCTACATGATGGGGATGTGTGATAACACCCCCTCCAAAACTATATCAGATGGTATCAAAGTGGTAGTTTGTTGGGAGGTACAATGAGGTGTATTTTAGAGTATAATTTGATCATTGGGAATGAGTGTGTAGTGCAGGCTTGAGAGATGAGATTGAGTTGGTTGTCCTCCAATAGGGATTGAAGCTAGGTAAAAGGTGCAAGGCATCCTCCATGGTGGAATTTGGTAGAGGAAGCATACGAGGTGCATCTTACAAGGTTTTGATTGGGTAGAGGATAGGTTTGGATGAGATTGTGTTGATTTTCCTCCAAAATGAAAGTTGGGTAGAATTTACAAGGATTTTCTCCACAATGGAAGTGGGTAGAAGAATTATAGAGGATCATCTTCTAGGGTTCCTTTTGGGTAGAGGATAGGTAAGAGTGTGTGTGAGTGGTTGTAGGAGTTTTTTAATTATAGATTAGAGTGATGTTGTGGGATATCCTATAGAAAAGGTTGAGGCTAGGAAGAGGATAGGTTTCATGAGAGAGTCTTGTGAGTGTATAGACTACAAAGGTTGTAGATTGAGTTCGCTACATGAAGTGGTTGAGGCTAACACGGAGAAAGAGTATGAGCCTACTCATGGGAAGGGTGTTGGGAATTTCAATTTTGGTGAGAAGATAAAGAATGTACATGCTCAAGATTAATGAGATGAAGAGTTTGTTGAAGGGTGTGAGGGAGACCAAAGTAGTAGTATAGAGGAAAGAAGAGGATAATACGGGTTTATGTGCAAATGAACTTGTATGTGTAGAGGAGGAAAAAGTGTTGGGATTAAGGTGTATCAACCTTAGAGTCATAATATTATTTAATTTGATGTATTAATGTATTTATTTGTATTATTTAAATTCCTATGGTGTCATGTCACAACTTGGGACCCACTGACTAGGTGGTATCCCCGTTGGAGGTGATTGGATGACACATCATCATACCAAGTGGACATAGGCATCCCACTTTGGAATCTATGGAATATGATAGATTCTATGAAGTGTCATAAGGAATCTTTGAATGCATGGAGAAAGGTGGTGCCCAAGATGGGTTATGATAGGATGTAAGAGAATTGGCTATTTTTAGTTGGTTATGATGGATTCTCTTACAGATCCTATGAGAGATTCTATGGCAGATTTATGAAATATTCTATGAAAATTGTAAAGCATATGTCATATGATATTTTTAGCATATTCTAGGTGCCCAAGCTTGGAAGAAGAATATTTTCATGTTAGACACTTGTCAGGGGTGTAAGGGAATGTTGTACATGTGTCCAAATACATGTCTAAGGCGTTGGATTTTGTGCCATGTAGTTTTGGATTCCCCTCACCTTATAGATGCTTCTTGAAGCTTGTAACACTCTATTTATTGAGTGCCTTGAGTTGTAGAATGCATAGTTTGTTTGCAAGTAACGAAGTGTTGCCGATATCACTCCAGAACATGTGTTTGGTTGAAGCACTTGTAGAAAAGGCTATGTACTTGGTGATGTATTATAACTCCTATTTGAAGTAATACAATAGTATTGTGCTTTTGGAGGGTGGGTTTTTCACTCGAAAGGGTTTTCTCCATGTTAATTTTGGTGTCACTATTTTATGCATTGTTGTTATTCTATTTCCATTATTCTCTGTGTATCACATATTGTAATTGTATAAGGTGTTAAAACAATTTTTTTGTAACTCCCTCCTACTTAGATTAGTGTAGGAAGCTATTTCCGCTCACTCGGCTTCCTTTCAGTTGGTATCAGAGCTTAGCCAGCCTTGGTTCCTTTGTTGGGTAGAAGGGTTTTTTGAGCTAATCTCTATTTTAGTGGGAGTTTTGCAAAAGTGTGTATTTCATGACTTTGTTATAGGAAAGAGATGATAGGCACATCTAAGAGGATTGAGATGGAGAAATTTAATGGTGGTAATTTTGAGTTGTGGAAGCTCAAAATGGAAGACATGCTAGTAGATCGAGACTTATGGCTTGTAGTTTCCAGAACCATGCCACAAGGCATGAAATAAGAGGATTGGGATCTCATGGATAGGAAAGCCAAGGGTCTTACTAAACTTTGTTTGGCTGATTCCATACTCCTAAATGTCCATGAAGAGAAAACTTCTACTTCTCTGTGGAAGAAGCTTGGTGATGTCTATTAGGCTAAATCCCTGGTAAACAAGATTTTCTTGAGAAAGATGTATTCTCTAAAAATGGAAGATGGAGGATCCGTTGCAAATCACTTGAACTCTTTTAACATGTTGGTTGCACAACTGGGTTTCGCTAGAGACAAGATTGATGAACAAGACTATTGCATGCTCCTTTTGTGTTCATTGTCGAACTCTTGGGATCACTTGGTAATGGCTATTGGAAACACTACTTCCACCTTTAAGATGGATGAGGTTGTTTCCTCATTATTATCCAAAGAGATATGAAGGAAGTCTTCTGAGATGGCCAAGGAGGCCCTTACAGTTTGTGGCAGACCAAAAGAGAGAAGCAAAAGGAAAGATAAGAAATTTAAGTCAAAGTCTCGTGGGAGATCTAAGTCTCCTAGTAAGAAGTCCAAGGAAAAATGTTGGAATTGTGGTGAAACTGATCACATTCAAAAATATTGCAAGGAGGAGAAGAAGAAAAATAAGTCTTTCTCCGATTTTGAATTTGAGAAATCATCCCAAGATGATGGAGAAGCATTTATTGCAGCCTTGGAAGCCCATGCATCAGATGATGTGTGGTTGGTAGATTCAGGTGCATCCTTTCACATGACTTCTCATAGAGATTGGTTCTCAAAGTATGAGGAGTACAATGGCAGAGAGGTGTACCTAGGTGATGACTCTCACCTGAAGATTGTTGGTCATGGAAGATTCAAAATCAGATTTCTTGATGGAAGAATAAAGGGGATTGATGATGTCTTGCATATCCTGGGTTCAGCATGAAACCTTCTTTTTGTAAGTAAACTAAATGATTCAGGAGTGCAAGTTGTTTTCTATGGTGGAGGATGCAAGATGACAAGAGGATCTATGGTGTTAGCTAAAGGTTTTCGTATTGGCACCTTGTTTCAACTTGATGCATGCACTGTACAATGCAATAGTTCTTTTGATGTACCGAAAGAGAAGAGACCTTTAGATTCTTCATCCTCACCATCAGATTGTGTAGAAAATAAGCATGTTGCAACTACATCCAATGGTCGTGCATTTTGGATACCTAAGGGTGCTCATTCCATGGAAATGAAGCTTCCTACAGAGAATACAATGTTATGGCACCAATGACTTGGTCACATTGGTGAGAATGGTCTTAAAACCCTGAAAAATAAGAGTCTTGTTGAAGGCCTTGATTATTTTAATCTTGAGTTTGAATTTTAGGAACATTGTGTATATGGAAAACAACACCGTGTTTCTTTTTACTCTAGTTCTCACAAGTCTTCTGGGGTTTGGACTATGTACATTCAGATGTTTTTAGTCCTATAAATGTTCCTTCGTTATCAAAATTTGTATATATTTTTTCTTTAATGGATGATTACAGTAGAAGGACATTTGTTTATTTCCTTAGAACTAAAGTTGAAGTCTTTTAGTCGGTTTAAGGATTTTAAGGCCTTGGTAGAAAATTAGACTAGCAAAAAGATTAAGTGTTTGAGGATTGATAATGGTGGTGAGTTTTGTTCCATAAAGTTTGAAAAGTTCTTTAAAGAGAATAGGATTGAGAGACATAAGACAACTCCCTACGCTCCATAGCAAAATGGAGTTGCAGAGAGGATGAACAAAATGTTAATGGAGAGGGTTAGGAGTATGTTGAGTGGTGCTAGCCTTGAACAAAATTTGTGGGATAAAGTGGTAGCCATTGCATGTTATTTGATCAATAGATCTCCTACATCAATGCTTGTTGGTAAGACACCCATGGAGGCGTGGTCTAGTAAAAAGCCTTCGATGAGACATCTTAGAGTATTTGTTTGTGAAGCTTATGCTCACATTCTGATTGAGAAGAGGTTAAAGTTGGAGAACAAGGTTGTTAAGTGTATCTTTATAGGCTATGGTGTCAGTGTGAAAGGGTACAAGCTTTGGGATCCTAAATCTCAAAAGGTTCTCTACAATAGAAGTGTGATCTTTAGAAAGATGAAACCTTCCTCTGTTGAGATACAACAAGAAAAAGAGGAGAAACAAAAGAAGGAGGTGGTTCAGATTCCACCTACTTTGAAGAAAGAAGAACCAAGTACTCTTGTTGGACTTGATGATAAGGAGAGCTCAAGTAGCTCTGAAAGTTCTAAAGAAGAAGGAGAACCTCAACCTCGGCCTTTGAGGAGGTCTACACAAGTTAGGTGGCAACCATAAAGGTTTGGATATTCATTATTGGATTCTAGTTGCATATTTTCCTTGATTACTAATAATGATGAGCCTAGGATTGTTAAAGAGGCATTGGATATGAATGATTTAGATTCCTGGATGCAAGCCATGGACAAGGAGATGGCTTCATTAAAGAAAAATAAGACTTGGGATTTGGTACCTTTTCCTATTGAACGTAAACCTATCAGTTGTAAATGGGTGTTCAAGAAAAAATGTGGTCTTGATGGCAGTGTTGAGAAGTATAAGGCACGATTGGTCGCTAAGGGATTTTTCCAGGTGGAGGGAATTGATTATGGGGAGATATTATCTCCTGTAGTAAAATTGAAATCTATTCGGCTTCTACTATCACTTGCAACAACATATGACCTAGAAGTGGAGCAGAGCGATGTGAAGACAACATTCCTTCATGGTGATTTGGAGGAAGAGATTTACATGTCACAACCAGAGCACTTCATAGAGAAAGGTAAAGAAAATTTGGTTTGTAAACTGAAGAAGTCTCTTTATGGTTTGAAATAGTCTTCTAGAATGTGGTATTAGAAGTTTAATACCTATGTGTTGTCACTGGGATTTCAGAGGTCTAAATCTGACCATTGTGTATACTTTAAAATTGATAATGGTCTCATTCTCATTATTGTTCTATACGTAGATGATATGTTATTTATTGGGAATGGTAAAAGTGTGATTTCATATTTGAAGTTTTAGTTGTTAGCACAAACTGAGATGAAATACCTAGGTGAAACTAGGTACATTATGGGAATGGAAATCATGAGAGACAAAGCTAACATAAATTTTTGGTTAAGCTAGAGCAAGTATGTGAACTCCGTGTGGGAGAGATTCAACATGGTAGATTGCAGACAATTAGTTGTTCTTGTGATGCAAGGGACGACGCTTTCTATGAATGATTGTCCAAAGTATCCTACTAAGATGGGGGAAATAACCAAAGTACCATATGCGAGTGCAGTTGGTAGTATGATGTATACGATGGTGTGTACGAGACCAGACATTTCCCAAGTAGTGGGAGTCCTTAGTCAGTTTATGGATAATCCTAGACAGGTGCATTGGGATGTGGTTAAGAGAGTGTTTAGATATTTACGAGGCACTTCTGAGTATGCCTTGTGTTTTCATGGTTATCCTACTGGACCTCAACATTTTATGAGCATTCGAGGATATGTGGATTCAGATTGGGTAGGTGACATAGACAATAGAAGGTCCATCAGTGGTTATCTGTTTATGTTATTTGGTGGTGCTATTAGCTAGATGAGTAAGCGGAAGGTTGTCGTCACGTTGTTCACGACAGAGGCAGAGTATATGGCAGCCACTCATGCCTGTAAGGAAGACATTTGGCATAAGAGATTGTTTTCTGATATTGGTTTGGATGTTGAACAGATTACTATTTATTGTGACAATCAAAGTACAATTTTCCTAGCAAAGAATCCTACCTTCCATGCCAAAACAAAGCACATAGATGTTCAATATCATTTTGTTCATGATATGGTAGAAGATGGAAAGGTGAACGTGGAGAAGGTTGAAACTTGGAGAATTTTGCAAATGCACTGACAAAACCAATGAGCACAGAGAAGTTCATATGGTGTTCTGATTCCATGGGCCTTGAGGCCTTGAGTAGATGATTTCGTCTGACTCTCAGTAGGTCTTTGACAAGTGGGAGAATGTTGGGATTAAGGTGTCTCAACCTTAGAGTCCTAATATTGTTTAATTTGATGTATTAATGTATTTATTTGTATTATTTAAATGCCTATGGTGTCATGTCACAAATTGGGACCCATCGGCTGGGTGGCATCTCTGTTGGAGGTGACTGGATGACACATCATCATCCCAAGTGGACATAGGCATCCCAGTTTGGAATCTACATGACATATGATAGATTCTATGATGTGTCATAAGGCATCTTTGAATGCATGGAGAAAGGTGGCGCCCAAGATGGGTTATGATAGGATGTAAGAGAATTAGCTATTTTTAGCCGGTTATGATAGATTCTCTTACATATCCTATGAAAAATTCTATGAAATATTTATGACATATTCTATTCAACAACTGTAAGGCATCTATCATAAGCTATTTTTAGCATATTCTAGGCACCCAAGCTTGGAAGAAGAATATTTGCATGTTAGACACTTTTCAAGGGTGTAAGGGAATGTTGTACATGTGTCCAAATGCATGTCTAAGGCATTGGATTTTGTTCCATGTGGTTTTGGACGCCCCTAACCTTCAAGATGCTTCTTGAAGCTTGTACCACTCTATTTATTGAGTGCCTTGAGTTGTAGAATGCATAGTTTTTTGGCAGGTAACAAAGTGTTGCTGATATCACTCAAGAATAGGTGTTTGGGTGAATCACTTGTAGAAGAAGGCTATGTACTTGGCGATGTATTGTAACTCCTATTTGAAGTAATACAATAGTACTGTGCTTTTGGAGGGTAGGGTTTTTTTACCTGAAAGGGTTTTCCCCACGGTAATTTTGTTGTCACTGTTTTATGCATTGTTGTTGTTCTATTTCAATTATTCTCTATGTGTATCTCATAGTGTAACTATATAAGGTGTTAAAAAAAAATTGCAATTCTCTCCTACTTAGATTAGTGTAGGAAGTTATTTCTGCTCACTTGGATTCCTTTCAAAAAGAGGTTGCAACGTGTCTTAGTGAAGGGATGGATGTGTTGATAGTTGATGTTGTGCATGGAGAATGCATTTCAGTAGAAAAGACATGTATTGGTAAATGTATGGAGAGTGGTGAATGAGGTTGAAACAAAGGTTGTAGAGAAGTATGAGAGTGCATAATCTATTGAGTTTCCTTTGGAGGACATGAAGGTTTTGGAGCGTGTAGAGTAGCATAGAATAGGGAGGATGGTTGTAGAGCAAGGTGAAGAAGAGTTAAAGAGGATAAAGGATGTTGTAACAAAGGAAGAAGAAGAAGAGGTGAGTGTAGAATAGGTTGCATAATATCCTTTGACGGAGGAGTTTGAGCTATGGTGGGTTGAATCCCATGAAGAAGAGGAGATGAGTAGAGGAAAGTGAGAAAAGAAGGAAAGATTAGGGAAGAAGTGTTTGGAGGAGGTCAGACAATGGTAGACATGGGTCCATGAAGAGGAAGAGGAGTAAAGGGCACACTTGGAGGAGGATGGTTTGTGTCCTAGCTAGATACTAGAAGAGGCAAAGGAAGAAAGTTTTTATAGACCTTTTGTAGTGATGGAATATATTTAAGGTTGTACACAACCTAGAAGGATAGTTATACTACTTAACCCTATTTTTTTAGCCCAAGCCCATTAAATTTATACCTTGAGTGTGATGTAGGAGCATCCTGGGTGTAAAGGTAATCTTGCATCAACTATAAATATTTCAAGTTTTAATTGAATTTTTATTTTATTTTCTTTAGTTTTGGGTTGAGAGATTAGGGAAGAAGTATTTGGAGGAGGAGGTCAAGCAATGGTGGAAATTGGTCCATGAAGATGATGAGGATTAAAGGGCACTCTTGGTGGAGACAAACGATGTGTGTCCTAGCCAAATATTGGAAGAGGTGACGGAAGAAAGCTTTGGATGGACCTATTGTAGTGATGGGGTCTATTGTAGGTTGTATACAACCTACAAGGGTAATTTTGAGAAGTAATTTGGGAAAATCAAGGGAATCACCTTGTAGATGAGCTTAATGGGTACCTACAATTTAAATTTGGTGAAGATTAGGAAAAGATGATGAATTTATAACCTTACAAAGTCTACGTCCAAACTTGTTAGATTTAATGTTGAATTGGATACGTTTCCCCTCTTGTGACCAATTTAGATGAATTCATCAACATTTGTGGAAACTCATGGCCCTTGACCTTACAAAAATTTCAAATCTTACTAGTTTTACAAGAAATGCTACTAAACCATACAAGTGTATTGATCAAAAGGTTTAGTTCAATAATCAACTCCCACATGAAGAAAAACATGTATACAATGCAATATTTTTCAAGTGATATGGTTATTTGCAGGTGTTTGAAATATTGTCATTGATGTCAAGGTGCTTAGTTGATATTATTGATAATTGGTTGTCATTAATGTCAAAGAATAATGTGATGAGAAGGCATGATGACCAAAGGCCACTAATCAATAGGCAAGGATGGCTAAGTATCTCATGAATTAAGTCTCATGCTCATGTTATTATGATTGGAGTAACTAATCAACCAAATAGTCTTACCAAGAACTTAGAATATTTGGAAGGTGTGGTTTAGAAGAAATTAAAGGATTGCTAATTATCACTTAAAAATAATATCTATTATGCTTTATTATGATTTAATTCAAAGGATAGACAATTTCCATTATATGGGATTAATGTAAATTAAGGAGCAATGATTATGTTTTCATTTAATATGAAGTGTTTAAAGGCTTTGTGAAGAAATGACTGAAGGTTGTAGGAACAATCACACCAATCAATATAATGAAGACATCAATGTTTCTTTATTAACATAATAAAGAGAAACAATTATTTTATCAACCATATAAAATAAAAATCTAAGAGAATAAAACAAAATAAAAGAAGATAAAGCACATAAGATAAAATTGAGAAAAAGAAAAAAATGACAAAAGAAGACAATAGACTTTATTAAGAGATGGTGTTTCATAAGGTAATGAATATTTATTAATAATGTGAAGGCTATGATTTATTAGAATGATAAAAGGCAGTGCTTGAAATGAACAAAGGCAATAATATTTAATTTATGAAAAGCAACTATTCATATAATAGGGGAAATGATTAATAATTAAAAGGGAGCACTTAGATTATATTAGTAAAATCAGTACTACATATCATTTATGAATTTGTAATGAATGGTTGCCTCTCTTTGTAAAGATGATGTGTTTCAAAGGGTTGCCACTCTTGATAAAAATATATATAGAGATTGTGAGAAGTGTTGAAAAATTAGTGTATGAAGAGTGAATAATGGAGTGTTGTGGAATGAAAAAGACATATAAGTATATCATATACACTAAGAAAATGAAGAGAAAAGTTTAAGAAAATTATTTACAGATTATATAAGGAGATTGTAAGGAGTTAAGGTAGATTTGTTAGTGAAAGACATGACTATTCAAATGGTTGAATCTATTTCAAAGAGTTGCATCCATTCATAGAATAATTAAAGATATCAAGGCAAATCATTCAAGTGGGTAAGTTGAGTGTGTGGAGAACAAACAATATATCAAAAACACTAGCAAGTGAAGATAAAATTATAAAAAGTTAATTTGAAGATTGGATGAAGAGATTGTAAAAAGTCTTATGGAAGATTTGCAATCAGATTTATGTGAGATTTATGAAGTATTTATGGCAGATTTATGAATTATTTATGGTAGATTTATGAAGAAGTATTTAAGCATATTTGTGAAGAGGGTTTCATACAAAGATAAAGAATATTTTGGAGTAGAATTACAAAACATATTGAAGAGATTTTTATGAGAGGTATGTATGTAGAAATAATATGCAAGCATATGTAATCATACAATTACATTTAAGTTATGAGAAAGAGGGGAATCATGGAGTGAAAGAATGAAAATTGTAATGTCTATCATCCATTGAAGAGGAAACTTAAAGGGTGGTACTTTGCTTTGGAATTTGGTACTTCGTAAAGGAGATATCGGTATCTGTCTAGTAGGTTGATGCTCACGAACTCAATTGAATGATGGTTTGGTGCTTCTAGTGGGTTGGTGCTCACAAATTGAATGAGGGGTTGGTGCCTCTAGTGGGTTGGTTCCTACAAAATTTATAAAAAAGAAGACTATAAAATAAATATTTTTGTTGTGGTTTTCTCTCGCAAGGGTTTCCACATAAATCTCGTCTTCTCCTTGTGTTGTGTAATTATTGCATATTATGTTGTTTTTATTATGAAATTAATATACTTATGATATTAAGGTTGAAAAAGTAAAAGATCATTGTTATACTGATTCACCCCCCCTCTCAATATAACCATGTGCTCATCAATTGGTATTAGAGTGGGTTCCTTCAGAAATAGTTTAATGACTTGAAGGTAGATCTAAAAGAGTGCACATGGCAAGAAAAAAAGGAAATTTAAGGGAAAATGAAATAACATATAGAGTTAATAACGAATCTCTAAATGCAAGTAATTCACACATTAGCGAACATGAAGGATTCTCTTCTAATAAGGCTCCATTGTTTGATAGGAAAAATTACACCTTTTGGAGCTTAAGGATGGAAACTTATTTAAATGCTCTTGGATTTGAAATTTGGGAATCATTGGTAAATGGATATACATCTCCATCAACTCCTCCAATAGATGCAAAAGGAAAGAAGGCAAGTGAAAACAAGGCTAAAGCCAAGAATGCAATCTTGTGTTGATTAATGGAATTAGAACTTGTGAAAATAATGCATTACAAATCTGCTAAGGACATATGGGATAAATTAACAAATATTTATGAAGGAGATAAAAAGTAAAGAAAGTAAAACTTCAAACCCATCGACAAGAATTTGAGAGTCTAGAGATGATTTATGAAGAAAATGTTGTTGCCTATTTGCTTCAAGTAGATGAGATAGTGAATACTTTAAAAGGTCTTGGTGAAAAAAAGAAGAATCAACAATAGTACAAAAAAATTAAGATTTCTTCCCTTAAGATTTGATGCTAAAAAATTTTCTATAGAGGAGATGAAGGACTTGGATACATTAACCATGGATGAGCTACATGGAATCCTCACAACTTATGAGATGACTGAAAAATACAATACATCTAAAAAGGAAGCCCACAAAAAAAAAAGATTAAAGAACCTATGCGAAGTGAGAGTTCTGAGGAAGAAACAAATTAACAAGGAGGAAGATATTTTTGTATGGAAGTTAAAAAGAAAGAACAAGGGAAAATTTTCATTTAAATGTTTTAACTATGGATAAGTAGGACACTTTATTAAGAAATTCCCATATTTGAAAGAAAGTGATAGTGATGAAAAAGATCCATATACAAAGAAAGGAAAAAAATATAGTCACAAGTATGATAAAAAAGAAGAAGAAGAATCCTTTGATTACAAGAAGAATCTTTATGCTTATAGAGATGATAGCCCATCCAATGAAAGTGATTGGGACAACCATAAACAAGAGATGCTTTTCATGGAATTTGAAAATTATAAAGAAAACAAGCACTCGCATGAGTAAGAGAAGACCAAATTTAATAATGAAGATATCTTTGAGGAAGAACTCTATTGAGCTATATATGAGATTGAGAGACTTAGGAAGAAAAATTCAAAGTACAAGCTGTTATTTCAAGAAGAGTGTGAATCGAAGGCCAAAATACAAGAAGAATTTGAAAAGGTGATCATTGATTTGAAAGATAAAATAAAGGAAGTAGAGAAAACAATCATCAAATTGAAAAAGAGAAAATAATTCAAGAGGAGGTAAAAATCCAATTGAAGGCAAAGGAAGAAAATTGTGAAAGGATGGAGTGTGAAATTGTTTCTATGAGGAAAGAATTGGAGAAGACAACCACCAAGTTAAACACAAGCCTCAAGTTTGAAAAGAGCACTAAAATCCTAGATGACATCATTAATGGGAAAAGGTCACCGTCAAATAAAATAAGACTTGGCTATAAACAAAATCGAACATTAAATGAAGATTCCAAAGAGACTCCTAAGAAAATGAGGGAAAGAAAAAAATCCTTAAAGATACTTTCAAAAGCCCTATAAAAAATAAAGGTAGCAAGAAGACAAAGACTCCTAAAGTTAACATGGACTATTTAAAGAAGTAATTTCCTATGAGGCAAGTGCATACATACATGGTCAAGAGTACCCTTTATGGCTATATTTCTCCTCATGCAATCATTTTGGACATAAGGCAAGAGAGTGTAGAACACAAGTGATATATAATAATAGATGGAACAAAAATATAAATATTTATGGGTGGACAAGTAGAAACTACAATACATATGTTCCTCTAGTGAATTATAAGGTTATATGTTATAAATTCAATGATTATGGACATATAGCACACCATCACAAAAGTCGTTTATGGAACCTTCAAGACAAAACAAGATAAATATACTTGGAAATAATAAGAAAGAACCTATGAAATTTTGGAAGAGGAAACAATGGCAAGAGAAGGAGAAACCTATGCAAGTGAAAACTTCATTACATGCACAAGAGATATCTCCTAGTTCATAAGGAGAAGCACAATTCCAAGGGGAATTGAGTATGTCATAATCATTCATCCCCATAGAGAAGATAACTCAAAAGATGAAGTATCACAAAACTTGAAGAGAAGAATCCACTTGTGCAATAGATTAGCATAAAGGGAAAGTAATGGATTGGTATCTACATAATTATTGGATATGTTCCATATCCTGAATTATGAAATATTACATATCTTCAACTCATGCACATTAGTTGGCATTTACAAGTGTCTCCATGAGATTGAAGATTTGGGAAAATAGAGAGATGATGCTAAAGCTTAAAGAAGTGAAAATTGTCTTCTACTGATTCACATTAGAAAAAGAGAAGATATTGTTGAAGAGTAAGAATAGGGATCACAAATATTTAACCTTTCATCATAGTGTGAGAGGATATGAAGAAGAAAATGGTGAAGATGTTTGTAAGACTAAACTTGATAAGAGAGTTCTCCAAAATCCTAACAAGAGGATACAAATGATCTAAAGGAATCTTTTCTTGAAGAGTATGTTTGTATATTTGCATTTGAAATTTATGCTAGAACACAAAAGCATGTGTTGGAAAAAAGAAAAAGAAATCAATAGTAGAAAGTTGTATGGTTGTGCTTATGTTCAACTTCACATTAAAGGTCAATCACAAAATATAAGAGAAAATATTCCAAGCACATGGACTGCTGAGGAGGTCAATAATGTAGAATAGAGAGGAGGTGGATTGGTTTTCATGTGGAGGATGAGGCCATGAAAGGCCAATTGATTGTAATTTGTAAATGAATCAATAAAACTGAAGTTTGCTTGCAATTGTTATTTATTTGAATGTTGAATTAGCAAAGTATTTCCTATGAGATTTGTTTTGTGATTTAGTTGGTTGAGAGACAGGAGTACCCTTTACATCACTATATTTTTATTTTCACATGTATTGGTTAAAAATTTGCATGAAAGAAGGTATATATTGTTGTCAACACTTTATGACTAATACTACCTCATTTTTTTCTTACAATAATTTGAAAATATAATATTTTGTTTGGATATTATTATTATTTTATTTGTAATCAAGAAAAGGAGCAATCAACATAAAACTAAAAACCACACATGCTACAAATTTTAAGTTGAGTAAGACTAAAAATTCTTGGGAAACATAAAATAATATTTTGTAGGTCTTTACCTTCAAATAAATAAAAACATAATTACACCTTATAAATATTTACCTTTGTCACTCCAAATGCCCTATAAACAATCATGCCTTATAAATATCAAAAGTAATTTTACAATTATAAAATTATTCAAATTTCAAATTATTTTTTCCCTTTACATTATTTTTAAAAAAAATTTTACCCCCTTTTAGTAAAATGCATGTTCCACCATTAATTAAAATCCCCTTCTTTCCATGCATGCCCCTTTTTTAATGCACATATTTTGTCTATGAAAGAAAAAGAAAAAGAAAACACCATTAAATTAAAGTCATTTAATTTTTTTAAAGCAGGGATTGTTCAAGGGGTTGAGATCAAGTGATTTAAGAATTATACTAATAATGTATTCAAATTCAAGCTCAAATCTCCTAAGTTACATCTAAAGTGGAATTAAATAGAAACTCTTGATTTTCCACTATAATTTATAAGTTATTACTTTTAAGAGTTATGCATTACATTGCTCATAAGGAACAAAATAAATCTATATTAATCACCTTTAGCTAGTATTACTTTTTACAACTAATTATAACTTAGATGACCAAGCATCTTTTGTATAACTTAGAAGTGTTGACTTCATGACTTTTGCAACCATAGTCATGGTAACAACTCTATGCCACCACTAAAATGATGTACACTAGAAAGTGGCAAGCTCCCAAAGTTAGGGCCATCCCCAAACCTAGACCTAAAACTTGAGGGCTCATTCATGATGGCCTTGCCTACGTATCCATTTTAGGAATCATAGGGTTCATAATTTGTAGACCAATGAAAAAGAGAATTAATCCCCTCCTCTTGTTTGAAATCTTGATCCAACTTTTAAATAATTAATATTCATTAAGATTAAACTTTTCAATTAGTCAAATTACAATAGAATGATAACAACACATTCCAATCAAGTTTTGGCTCCATATCAATTATTAGTATACAAACACACCAAATTTAGATGGGATCATATCATTCCATCATCCCATAATCACATAATGATTGGATCAAGTATACATTATTATACATATGGTGAATCACTCATACACACATAACACATACAAATATTGACTAGGTTAGGAATATATCATATATACACAGTAAAAATGATTCAAACATACATCACATATACAAAGGGGTGACTTTCTGATGCACCCATCACAAACACAAGGTGAATAACTTAAAAATCATACACATCCACATAAAGAGAAATTGGTAAAATGGAAGTGGATGCAACCTACTACATGCATCATCCCCACTACCCAATTCATAATCAAATAAGCCCACAAGTAGATCCCATCTATAAAAAATAATGTCAGTACATTGCATACTACACCATGGTTCCCATCCTTTTCCCAATCCACCACTATTTTTTATGATAATCAAGCATACCATACTACTTGATACTATCACTAGCAAGGGCATCATTATAACAACAATATGCATAAAAGTTTAGGCCATTTACACAAGCACATAGGGAGTGACTAACACACACATAGTAAGTGACTAGAACACCTACACAATGAGTGACTAACATAAAAAACACTAACCAAATAATAGGTAGTGGGTGTGGCACTAATCTTACCATTACATACTTCACTAACACCCACCCTTTTAGTGCATCCCATACTACTCTATAGGTCACATACGTTTCCATAGTCCTCTACACCAACTTTGATGATGGGAAAGAATCCTTTAATAATTGAAATAATCACCAAATAAGGAGTAAGTGCAACCAAAAAGATCACATAAGGGCATTAATAATATTTCCACAACTTGTATAACCATTAAGTTGGTGGATTCTAATGTTTATCACCCCTAGGCCATTTACGACAATTATGTCCACCCTAGAAGGGGGTAGTACAAAAAGTATAATACCATGTGGCCTTGGTGATATATCAACCAACCCATTCACAACATGGGTAGCCCTTGGAATTAATCACCTCTATGTTATCAATGATATATAGCTAGACCCATTAATACATTAGAAAGCTCCAAGTGTCCATCACTTGTACAATACTAGTGACAACCAACTACTTCTCTTGTATCATAACATGGATAGGTCTTGGTATCATCACCTATGTGTTATTAATAAAATTTGATGAATCATCAAGATACAATAAATAGCTTCAAGAATCCATCACCTACATGGTAATCGTGACAACCACCTAACCACTCTTATTTAGACTCGGTTCTAATATGTGGTAATCTTATAGCCATATACATATAATCTACACATGGAGGAGGTTCCTAAATACTAGTCAAGTGGACTTGGATATATATGTCACAATCAAGTGATCCACGAGCCTATACATAGAGTCCTATAGGTCTAAGGCCAAAATTTATAAACACATAAGAATTACATTGAAACCACATGAGTTTATCCTATAATATAGGAGAGAGAGTGGAGATATTGGGAGAGGGAGAGTGGAGAGAGGGAGGGAGTGAGAGAGGGAGGAGAGTGAGAGAAGGAGAGAGTGGGAGAGAGGGAGAGTGTGGGAGTGAGGGAGAGAGTTAGAGAGAGAGTGGGTTTAGGGCTTAGGGTTTAGGGAGAGAGGGGGAGTGTTAGAAAGAGAGAGTGGGAGAAAGAGAGTGGGAGAGAGAGAGAGTGGGAGAGAGTGGGAGAAAGAGAGAGGGAGGGAGAGGGAGTGGGAGAGAGAGTGGGTATAAGGTTTAGGGAGAGAGGGAGAGAGGGATAGTGGGACAGAGTGGGAGAGAGAGAGTGGGAGATAGGGATGATATGGGAGAGATGGAGAGAGTGGGAAAGAGGGAGAGAAAGGGACAAAGTGGGAGAAAGAGAGAGTGGTAGAGTGTGAGATGGAAGGAGAGAGGGAGGGAGAGATTGAGATAGAGAGTGGCTATAGGGTTTAGGGAGAGAGGCAGAGTGGGAGAGAGTGGGATAGGATTTATAGAGTGGGTATAGGGTTTATAGAGTGGGAGAGAGTGAGAGAGTGGGAGAGAGGGAGAGAGGGAGAGAGTTGGAGAGAGGGAGGGAGAGGGAGGGAGGGAGAGGGAGTGGATTAGGGAGAGAGTGGGAGAGAGAGAGGGAGAGGGAAATATAAAGTGGGAGAGAGTGGAAGAGAGGGAGGGAGTGGGAGAGAGTGGGAGTGGGAGAGAGGAAGATAGAGTGGGTTTAGGGTTTAGGTAGAGAGGGAGAGTAAGGGAGATGGATATAGTGGGAGACAGTGGGTATGGGGTATAGGGTTTAGGGAGAGTGGGAATATAATTACAAATTTAACATCAAAATGAGTATATATTTACTATATTATATCAATAATGCAATTCTTGTTTACCTCAAGTCTCTCTTTTCTGCAAGATGTTATGCATATAATTGTCCCTTAGGATGATCAAGATTCATTGTATAAAGTAATGTTCTCACACTCACCATAATGTTGAGTTGATAAAAGGACAATAGAATATAAAATAAAAATGATACAAATTAACATATAGTTGTTGAAAAATAATCATATTTACTAATCACATATCTACTCCTATCTAAATGTAAATGATCTGTAATATAAAATAAACACATACCTATTGTGATGTTATGACACTAGATGGGCTCATAGTGGATGAATTAGCTAAGATGGTTTCCTATATAAAAAATGACAAGAATGTAAATGCACATGCACATATAATTATAATGTCAACAATAAAAAAAAAAATACCTATTGTGCAACTTCATCCAATGGGTCAAACCCAATCAACAAGGCTGTATAATAACAAGCTTGCTGCATAAAAATATAAGATTACATTAGTCTATCAATATATGTAGTACATGTATTTAAACATAATAGATTTCAAAAATTGACATCTAAAATAAAAATTTAAATAATTTACCGTATACTTATTCTCTAGGGAAAATGAAATGGTAGTATGCGTAGCCTCTTGCACTTCCGACATTTTCTCCTCTGTCAACAATTGTTAAAATTTCTAGCACACAAACATATATTAGTACAAATATATCTCATACAATATGAAAGAATTTACATAAAACACACTATGAAATTAATTTGTCTTATTGGTCCTCCCATATGATCCCTAATAGTCGATGTCTCTCCTACAAATGGTCCACTCTAAGCTCTATTAAATCCTACATCTAAAATATCATGAATCTCATAGTCAGATGTGTCTATCGAGGCCTTAATGGACTATAGAAGAGGTCCCAAACATAAATTTTTGCATGTCATACAATGATGAGGCACACAAATATGCCCTGAAGAGGATGGTGTACCATTAGGAGCTGATGACTATGTACTAGTGGGAATTGATGCAATACATGCATGACCATCATGCTGGGATTTATCAAGTGCAACACCATCATGATAGGAACCACCATCAAATGGTTGTGCAACATGATAGCTCTACGTGAGCAAATGATCACTCAACAAATGTAACACATAAATTCTTAGAGTCTTTGCATCTACAACAATATCAGGGTAAGGTAGTGGAGTCAGGGAAACAATAGGTAGAGGAGGATGAACCAGGGTGACTTGATGTGCTCTAGGTCTATCCTATGGCATCCCTCTACCAACACCTTGGAAATATCACATGTCAAAGTAATTTACATGTTTCTCTAGCAAAATATCAACATATATTTTTTTGGAGAAAATACTGAGGGACATCAAGATTGTTCTTGGGTGGTTTATCAAAATCCATCCATCAATGTCTCCAAAAATTATCTAATATGCCTCTATGGGTGCACCATTTAATTGAAATTTTTGGTTTCTACACATTAATAGGATGTCCTATTCTCTAATCAATGAATAAGTGGGATAATTGGGATTTCTTGACATCAAGTTCCTTCACCTCATCATATGATAACCCATCCACATAGAATTGTCTTTGTTCCTATCACCACTATGCAAATCTATTATGTTGAGTTGCCAAAGTTTCAACATTTGAAATAATTGTTTCCAAATTGTTTTTCATATGTGATAGCTCATCGAGTGTCTCATAGATTCAACATACCTTTCTTAATAGATGTAAACTTCTATGAATAGACTCATGTATTGTTGGTACATTTTGATTTGGAAACAACAGTTGTGGTGAAGGAGGATTCAGAGGATTTTCATTTTCGATAAGATCAAGGTTTTCATTTTGTGTAGGATTAGGGTTTTCATTTTGTGCGAGGTTAGGGTTTTCATCTTGTACAAGGTTAGGATTTTCATATTGATCCATTTTAAATCTGCTAATTTATAAAAAAAATCAAAATTAACAATGGATTTAATGCAATAAAAAAAATTACCCCATTTTCACTAAAAATTTTAAAAAAATGCAAAATGTATATAAATTGAATAAAAATTGAAAAATTCAAACATACCTTAGAAATTTGAAACATTTTGAGCCAATTGACCTCTACTGAATAGTTATCCAAGTTGCATAGTAGGAAAAACCGTGCACAAATATAATCATAAAATATAATAAATATAATATTTTATTTAATATATAATATTTAGAATTATATAAATATTATAATAAAATATAATATTATAATATATTAAATATATTATGATATAATATTAAATTAACAAGCATTAGTATAATCTTTTTTAATTTAATTCCTAAATGATAAATTTATTAAAAAAATAATATAATATATAAAATAAAACAATTGGTAAGGGTTGGACCCAATGGAATTATAAACTCTAACTTAAACTAAATGGATATCCATTTCTAACGGATGTTTGTTTTGGTTTGGTATTACCAAACCAAATAGATATTGTACTTGGGCTTGCAAAAGGTCAAAGGCATGAATTTTGTGTTTTTGGGCACATTAAAAATGTCTTTTCTTTACATTGCCACTTTTTGGACCCCAATGATCTAGCATAGACCCTTAAATTCAACAATTATTTTTCCTACTCCTCAAACCCTACGTGAAACTATAAAAAATTCTCTTGTTGAACTGAGAGAATAACAACCCTAAGCCTCAAACCCTACAATTTACCCTCAACCTTCAAACTAACCAATGCTAAAAATTAAAAATAGGGGCATATGAAATTAACTCACCGAGGACAACCAACACTTATTTCTCCAAATTTTCTTCACTTGAAGGTTGTCTCCTCTTTTTTGCTCCCGAATTCTCATGGAAATGGTTGAAAAATGACCAATTCACTCTTTTAATGGTTTAAAATTGACTTAAGACTACATCCAACCTAGGGCATAATGATAAAATATTTGAAAGCTCCAACTTTATAAAACATCAACCTCCAGATCAAAAAGTGTGAGGAAAATACTTCATGATAGGAAAACAGGAAACCTAAGCATAAGGGATCGATGACCACATGGGAACATAGACTTAATATGTAACTTAGATAACCAGGAACCTAGCCAGTAGGTCAATGAATGTTAGACCAAAAGAACAAGGATTAAGAAGGAATGGAAAATAGCTAAGTAAAATTCACCTACATAGCACAAAACACTAAACCTTTGACAATGTCTCCAAACCCCAAACCACACAAAACCAAGAAGCCAACTAGGAAAAGACATAAGATTAGTGGAACATGAAAATTTAAAGGGTTCCACCAATGGCTCTAACTAAGGAAACATGCCTCTTAAAAGCATGGCAAGATTTGAGACCTCATGGTGAAGCAAATCAAGCACAAAGAAAACTAAAAAATCAAGGGCTCACCCAGACAAAGCAAGAAGACCAAACCTAAACAAACCTATGTACACAATATACAAAATTTATAATGTACATGGAGAAAAACATATTATGAGAGAAATATGCTTCAAGAACTATCCATGTACTACCAGTTCAAAAAGTTCACCTGTCAAACTTTGGAGAAAACAAGAGTTCTCACAATGTGTATTTGCTATCAAATGAGGGCCCAACCAAAAAGGGTCAAACTTTCCATGCTTGCATTTATCTTCAGCCCTTACCTTCCACATTAGAACCATACTCCCTACTTCAAAATTTCTCATGGAATATTATTCTATCACAAATTTTTGACTTGTAATTGTAGTTTTGCATTATCCTTTTGAGCTTCTTTTCTCATTTCATCCACTTCAGTCAGAGCTTCAATTATGTGTTGCATCAATGTCATTAGATTTCCACAATCCATAAGAATCAGAGCAGCTATTTTTGGATTAGATTGTGTGAGCTTTTTTGGATCGACATTTTGGATCACACTCCGTGATCCATCATGAGGATAGAGAGTTCAAGGAGATGAAAGTGGTTTGTTGCAGACCCAACAGGTATAAAAAGAGGCAGAAAGATGAAAGAGGTTCCAGAAGGCCCAAGGCCCAAGAGATGACAGGAAATAAATTACCAAAAAGATATATTAATATATTAATCTATTTAAATGTATCAATCTATTTAGTAATTTAACTAGATTAGTCTATTATTAATCTATTAGTAATTAACTAGATTAATATATATTGAAAGATTTGTAAGTGATAATCTATTTGAAATTATTAAAAAGATTGATATATTTCAATAACTTAATCTATGTGAATTATATGTTTAGATAGATTGATCTATTTAAAATGTATATATGTGTATTTAATAAATATATTAGATAGAAGATTAAATTTAAATAGATTAATCTATTTAAATTAATAAAAGGATTGCTATATTTAAAAAATATTAAAAGGTTTGAGTGATTTAAATATATTAGGATTGATTTAATAAATATATATATATGTGTATTTAATAAATATATTAGATAGATGATTAAATTTAAATAGATTAATCTATTTAAATTAATAAAAGGATTGCTATATTTAAAAAAGACTAAAAGGTGAGTGATTTAAATATATAAATCTATTTAAATAATTTAAATATGCTAATCTATTTGAAAAGTTTAAAATTATTAATCTATTAAGATGATTAAAAAATATTAATCTCTTTAAATGTATATCGAAATATCAATGTGTAGAAATATATTAAATATATATATATGTTTAATAAATTAAAATATTAGGAATGAAGATATGTAACTAAGGAAAACATAAAATTAAATAAGTTATTATAACGATGGGAGATAATTTAGATATATTATATTCTTATTTAGATAATTCTATTGAAATTAATTAGATAGATGATTATATTTAAATAGATTGATCTATTTTAAATTATTAAATAGATTGCTATATTTAATTCGATTAAAAGATTTGAGAGATTTAAATATATTAATCTATTTAAGAAATTTAAAAATGTTAATCTATTTGAATAATTTAAATAAATTAGTCTCTTTAGATGATTTAAATACATTAATCACTTTAAATGTATATCCTATGCCTTTAGTACTTTGAATTGGCATTTTCTCTAATAGTTGATGAATTTCATATTCACTTGTTGTATCGCATCCTTTTTTACTCAATATCATGAAGCCTTTTCCATATGTCTCTTCTAGGTTGATAGGAGTGTCTATTATTTTGTTAACATAAAATGGTTGAGTGCTTGTCTGCTCAAACGAACTAGGTTCACCTATTGTAGGGAACTTACTGTTGGATGTTATGGGTGTCTTGTTGATATGTGGTTGTCATTGATGTAAAAAGTATTAGCATTTGGTGTATCAGAGGCTATATATGTCGAACATATTGAGAAAATTGTAAAAGAAAGTGTTCAAGGTTCTCAGTGGAACTGTGCAGGTCATGAAGGTGTCTTATTCCTTATGTTGAAGTTCAACTATTGTGGAATAAAGAGTATATTCTTGAGAGTATCTAGATCATCTATCGAAAGTTTTAGAGGTCCGCGTATAGATTCCATCATGTTGTGATTTGATAGTATTTATGTGATCTTTGTCAATGTTCCTGAGTGAATTTTGTGTGATTCTAGAAATCTTAGTTGTTGTGGATGTTTCTCTTTTGTTTCTTGATGTTTTTGGATGTCTCTAGATCATGCTCTATCTTTGTAGTATGTCCACATTAATCAGTGTGCTTCTGGTCAAAGATCTTTTCTTGTGCATGTTTAGTTTTTCATGTTCATGGCCGACATGATGATGCTAGTGTGTTGTGGATCTTTGAGGTGAAATTAATTGAATTATTTTTTATGTTGGAGATATTAATTTGTGTCTTCACTATGTTGTGGCCAACATTGGTGGATTTGCATTAAAAAATTATTTGTGAATTTGGGACGACATTGAAAATATGTTTTATTTTCCCTGGCAACTAAGTTGTTGATGAAATCTCAAGTAGCATATATATAAGAGTGATTGCTTCATCTTTGTAGAGTGTGCTTCATGTGTTGGGTGTGCTCCTATGTGTGTATGTGTGAATATCATTTGATTATAGAGTAGAGTGTGAAGAAGATTGAGCGAAGTGTGAAGTATTTTAAGTGAAGAGATGAGTTTTTTGTGCTTAATTGGAACTATAATCAGGCTTGTGCATAAGTTAATTTTTTAGTTCATACCCTCTAGATTTTAATCCTATTCTATACTGTTGGGTAGTGAGACCCTTCTATAATTGAGTAGTGATCTCTAGGAAGTGTGCTTGAATGCATGTGCATTCCCCTTGTTGATTTCATTATACTTTGAACAATGTATAATATTGTGGATTAACATCCACCATGGTTTTTCCCCTAACAGGGTTTCCACATAAAAAATCTTGGTGTTCTTTTTCTCTTTGATGTGTTAATTGTTTATGGTTAATTGCTTATTCATCAGATTTGAGATTAAGTGAAGTAATGTTTGAAAAGTTTATTATTTTGTGACAATTGATTCACCCCCCCTCTAAATTTGTTGTCCTTGTTTTTCCAACAATTGGTATCAAAGGAGGTTCCTCTGAAGAAGTCTAAAAGCCTAAGGTGATATGAGATGGAAACATTCAAGAAGGATAGTCCAAGTTTTGATGGAACTAACTACTCATTGTGGAAAGTCAGGATGTAATGTCACCTAAGGTGTATTGGTGAAGCCTATTGGAAGATTACAAAAGATCCATATTTTATTCCTTAGAATGGTCCATCCATTTATGATGTGATCAAAGATGTTGAAAACAATATCAGGGCTATTGAAGCTTTGGTGAGTGCTCTGATAGATTCAGAGATGGAAAATGTTGTAGGACTGCAGGCAGCTCATGAGATTTGGGCAAAGAGGGAAACTTTGTATGAAGGAGATGCACAGGTGAAGATGGCTAAGCTATAGAGTTTAAAAGGAAAGTATGATAATTTAAATATGGGAGAAGATTAAAATATCACTTCTTTTATGGCTAAGCTATAGAGTTTAAAAGGAAAGTATGATAATTAGAATATGGGAGAAGATTAAAATATCACTTCTTTTATGCAAACAGTAAATGAAATAGTGATGGGTATTACATGTGTCAGTGGTTGTCTGGATGAGGATGAAATTGTGGCTAAGATACTCAAATTCTTGCCTCCCTCCTACAAAGTGAAAGCTCACGCTATTGAAGAGCTTAGATCAGTAACAAAGATGTCAAGAGACATGCTGGTTGGTAAGCTTGTTTATTTTGAATTAAATGAATTTGGTGAATCTATTCCAAAAACTAAATCTGCATTCAAGGCTATAATATCCATAAGTAACAAACAAAGATATGGTTCAGGAGAATGCTCTAGAAAGATATCCAAGTATGATGAGGAACTAAAATAGATTGAAGATAAAGAAAGAGAGGTAGAAGAATTGGAAGCACTGATTGTAAAGAAAGAAGCCAAAGGAAAAGGTAAGTATGAAGGATTGTTACCTATTAAATGTTTTTCATGCACTAAAATAGGTCATTTTGCTTCAAGATGTATTGAAATAGTTCCTAGATCTAAACCTAACAAGTCTAGATTCCAAAAGAAATTTTATTTTGCTAAAGGAGTGACTAATGATGAGTCTAATAAAGATAATGGAAATGAAGATGAATGCATTTTCATTGCTACCATTGAAAATAATCCCATGGCTACTGAATCTACTAAAGATGAGAAAGCTCTTGCAGCCCACGTTGAAGAAAAGGATGAGTGGGCTACTGAAAATGGATGCTCACATCATATGACTTGTGATAAAAAAAAATTAAGTCTAGAGAAGTGTGATGGTGGTGTTTTAATATTTGGAGACAACAATTTGCTAGTGTGATTCATGGCAGAGGTTCTATTTGTATTGGTGGTAAGGATACCACTAATGATGTTCTTCATGTTGAAGGCTTGAAGCACAATCTTTTGAGTGTTGGAAAGATGGTGGATAAAGGATATGATCTACAATTCAAATATGGAAGATGCAAGATGCATGGAAGTTCTAGCAATATGATTGCTACTGGTAGAAAGACAAAAGGTAATATTTTTCCCCTGAATACTGCTAGTGGGAGTTGTTTAATTGCTCAAGTAGATGAAAGATTGATGTGGCATAGGAGGATATGTTATGTAAATTTTTATAACATTGTCAAGGTAAGTTCCACTCAAGAATTAAGAGATTTACCTAAGTTAGTCAAGCCCAATAACACAATTTGTAAGGAGTGTCACATGGGTAAATAGACTAAAGTCTCCTTTTGGAGCAAACAGTTTTATTCAAATGCTTTGTTGGATCTGCTACATACTAACCTCCGTGGTTCCTCCAAAGTCAGAAGTATTCATGAAGAAAGGTACTTTATATTGATTATGGATGATTACTCTAGAATGATATGGGTTTCCTTCTTAAGATTAAAATGTGAAGCACTAGAAAAGTTCAAAAGTTTCAAGGCTATGGCAAAGAATGAGAAAGGTTAAAAAATAAAGTGTCTAAGTTTTGACAAAGGTGGTGAGTTCACTTCTAGGGAGTTCAACTCTTTTTGTGAAGAACATGGAATCAAAAGATAGTTATTTTCTCCCCGAACCACTCAATAGAACAAAGTTGCATAAAGAAAGAATATAACAATTTTTGATGCTTCTAGAACAATGATGATAGAAGGAAATGTGCCCCAAATCTATTAGAGTGAAGTTGTAAGCACTTTTGTGTACACTTTAAATTGGGTAAATGTTAATGGAAATTATGGTAAGACCCCTTTTGAGCTATGGTTTGGTTACAAGCCTTCTATTAAATATTTCAAGATCTTTGGAAGAAAATGTTGTATCAAGAGAGATGATGATACAGGAAAGTTTTATGCAAGAAGCGATGAAGAAATCTTTTTAGGTTACTCTACTAAAAGAAAGGCCTACCGATGCTATAACAAAAGACTGAGAAAGATGGTTGAGAGTGCAAATTTTAGAGTTGATGATGATTCTGCTAAATCATCTAAATATTGGGGATATGATTTAGATGAAGACAATACAAACAAAGGGAAAAATTTTCAGACACCAAATATACTTTAGATTATTCCATATGTTTCAGTAAAGAAACCTCAATTATTTTTGGTAAATCAAGTCAGGAAGTACACACAAGTGCAAGTGCAGAAGAAAGATTAGAAGAACCAGAAGTTCATGAAAGTCCCGAAACTCTAAGGTATGTAAAGCTAAATCATTCTGAAAGTAAAATTATAGGAGATAAGAATAAAGGAGTGCAAACTAGAAGAAAGATTGTAGAAGAGTATTTCCTAATTTCCAAGATTAAACCTAAACATGTCACTGAAGCCTACCAAGATGAACACTGGATGGAAGCTATGAAGGAAGAGCTAACACAAATTGAAAAGAATGACACATGTATACTAGTTCTTGGACCTAAAGACAAAAATGTGATTGGTACTAAATGGTGTTTCAGAACAAGCTGAATGAACAAGGTGAAGTGGTCCGGAATAAATAAATTTTGGTATGTAAAGGGTATTCTTAGATGGAAGGGGTTGATTTTGAAGAATTTTTTTCCCCTATTTCCAAAATCAAAACTAATAGATTATTTCTTGCTTATGTTGCATATGAAAACTATAAATTCTATCAAATGGATGTGAAGTCAACATTTTTAAATGGAGAACTAGAAGAAGAAGTATAAATTGTAAAACCAAATGGATTTCAGTTAACTAACAAGGAAGATATGGTTTGTTGCCTAAAGAAAGCTCTATATGGACTGAAGCAAGTCCCCAGAGCTTGGTATGCTAGATTGGACAAATACTTATTAAAGCTTGGATTCACTAAAGGTACTATTGATAAAAAAATATTTCAAATTGGATCATGATAAAGAGTTAATTATAGAAGTCTTTGTTGATGGAATCATTTTTGGAGGAGATGGCAATCTATGTATGAAGTTTACTGATGAGATGAAGGATGAATTTGAGATGAATATGATTGGAGAGATGAAGTTCTTTTTAGGATTGCAAGTGACCTAGTTAAATAAGGGAATTTTCATATCTCAGTCCAAATATGTGAGAGAGCTACTAAAGAAATTTGGGATGGAAGAATCAAAGCCTGTTGGTACTCCCATGGTGACTAGATGTAAGCTAACACAAAATGATGATTCTCTTAAGGTGAATCAAACTAGATACAAATCAATGATAGGTGGATTGCTTTATTTAACCCAGACTAAACTAGATATTATGAATGTTGCATTTATGATTGCTAGATTTTAGGCTAACCCAAAAGAATCACATGTGCTTGTTGTCAAGAGAATATTCATATATTTGAAAGGAACAATTGACTTTGGACTTTGGTATCCAAAGGATGACAATCTCACTTTGATTGCAGATACTGATGTTGATTGGGCTAGAGATGTAGAGAGAAAAAGTACTAGTGGTGGTGCTTTCTTCCTAGGGAAGAAGTTGGTATCCTAGTGGTTGAGCAAGAAGCATAATTCCATTTCTCTATCTACTACTAAAGTAGAATATATTGCTCCTACAAATAATTGTACTCAAGTGATATGGATGAAACAAATTTTGAAAGATATCAGGGTGGTATATGAAGAACCTATTGCCATATAATATGACAATTCAAGTGAAATAAATATTTCAAAGAATTTTGTGTTGTACTCTAACACTAAGCATATATCAATCAAGTTTCACTTCTTGAGTGAGAAAGTGAATGAGAAAGAAGTCAGTTTGGAGTATGTGCCTACCAAAGAATAAATTGCAAACATCTTTACTAAGTCATTGCCGAAGGATACTTTTGACTATCTTAGAGGAATGCTAGGGGTAATTACCCCTCTTGATAAAAACTAAAAAGATGCATTCACTTGCATCAATCCATGAGCTACATTGCTATATTCTAATCTGGATTGATGTTTTCATGGTTGCTTCTTAGGGGGAATAGTTATATGTTTAGATATGTGGTTCAAAGTAAATATATGGAAAGGTCATGGCTACCTTTGCCATTGATGTTAATTGGGGAGAAGTGCAATGTGAAAAATCATTTTAAGGGTCGAAGAGAAATTGAGGAGAAGAGTTAGAACCAAAGGGAAAGCAAGTGTGTTGGGTTGATGGTATTTTTCACATCAAGTGTTTCCATCAATACCAAAGGGGGAGATTGTTGGATGTTGTGGGTGTGTTTCTGACATGTGGTTGTCATTGATGTAAACACTATTAGCATTCGATGTGTCATAGGTTGTATATGTCGAGGATATTGAGAAAATTATAAAAGAGAGTGTTATAGGTTCTGAGTAGAACTGTGTAGGTCATGAAGGCATCTTGTTCCTTACGTTGAAGTTCAACTACTATGGACTAAATTGTTTATTCCTAAGAGTATCTAGATCATCTACCGAAAGTTTCAGAGGTTCACGTATATATTTGATCATGTTGTGGTCTGACAATATCTATGTGATCTCTATTAGTATTCTTGAGTGAAGTTTGTGTGATTCTAGAAATCTCAGTTATTGTGGATGTCTCTAGATCATGCTCTATCTTTGTAGTATGTCCAAATTAATTAGTGCACTCATGGTCAAATATCTTTTCTTGTGCATGCTCAATTTTTCTTGTTCCTGTCCAACATGATGATGGTAGCATGTTGTGGATCTTTATTTTTTAGACAGCAGGAACTGGGTAGCACGACCCCCTATAAACTGTAGTGCACCTGGTAAACTTTTTAACGTGACCAGCGGCACTGGCGTGACACGCCCTCTGGTACCACGGGACAGGGGGGAGACTAGAACTCATGACCAGCAGAGCTGCAATAGAATTACTTAGCCAACCGAGCTAGGGTCCCCACCCTCATGTTGTAGATCTTTGAGGTGAAATTAATTGAAGTATTTTTTTGTTGGAGATATTAATGAGTCTCCACTATGTTGTGGCTGACCTTGGTGGTTCACATTAAAAATTTATTTGTAAATTTGGGCTGACATTAAAAATATGTTTTATTTTCCTAGTCGACTAAAATGTTGATGAAATCTCATTTAGTGTATATATAAGAGTGATTGCTTCATCGATGCAGAGTGTGCTTCATATTTTGGGTGTGCTCCTATGTGTGTATGTGCAAACATCATTTTTTCATAGAGTAGAGTGTGAAGAAGATCGAGCGATGTGTGAAGTGGTTTGAGTGAAAAGAGAAGGATTTTTCCATGCTTAATTGAAACTGTAATCAAGCTTGTGCAAAAGCTAATTTTTTAGTTCATACCCTCTGGATTTTAATCCTATTCTATATTTGTGGTAGTGAACCCCTTCTGTAATTGAGAAGTGAGCTCTAGGTAGTGTGCCTAAATGCATGTGCATTCCCCTTATTGATTTCATTATACTTTTAACAGGGTATAATCTTGTGGACTAACATCCACCATGGTTTTTCCCCTAATAGGGTTTCCACATAAAAAATATTAGTGTTCTCTATCTCTCTGATGTGTTAATTGTTTATGGTTAATTGCCTATTCATCAGATTTGAGATTAAGTGAAGTGACGTTTGAAAATTTTATTATTTTGTGACAATTGATTCACCCCCCCTCCCAGTTGTTTATCCTTATTTTTACAACACTTACGCTCAAATTTTTCCTCAAATTTAGGATTTAAATAACCAAACATCTCAAGAGGTGGTATTATATGGTGTGTTGGTTGTTGCATTAATGGATAAAAGGATGCACTAGCTTCCAGGTTGTTAAGGAAATTATTTAGTAACTTATTCATGCTATCACCATCTTCTCTAATAATTTCAACATCACGAGGACATGCATTAGGATTTGAAGGAGCATGAGTCAGTTTAATTTCATTAGGATCATTTCAAAAGTGCAACTTGACACATCGACTAAGGACTTCAAGGACATCCAAAGCTTACCAAAGCACATATATCCATGATGAGAATTTTAGATTCTAAACTATGCAATAATGTGAAATGAAATGTTATAGATACAATTTGGATTTTAATCAATGCACAAGATGAGCTAATTTAAAATAGATGTAATGAATTGGATGAAACAAAAGGTATATAAACTAGAATAGAAAGGTAACAACAAAAAATAGGAGCTCAAAAATAGTGCTTTAAATGTCAAAAAATGTAGTGTAGGACTGCATAGGGACTAATTTGTCCAAGGTGGCAAATGAGTCGCAACAGGGATTTTTTTCAAAAAATTTAAAAATTTTCAATTTATTTTTAAGACTTTATGTTATATGATCTATATACTAAGTGAAAATTCAGATTTTGTTTGATTTTCAGTGAAATGAGATTCAAAAAGGAAATCTATATGATCTTTCACTAATGCAAAATTAGAAACCATAAAATTCCAATTAACTAATGCAAACTATAATGCAATGTTAATGCAAGCCAAATATGGGATGATGATGCATGCCAAATCAAAATTCTAATGTTCTAAATGTAGGTTCACCAAAAAATAAATGTAGAAAAAGTCATACAGTGCTTTTGTATGGTTTTAGGATATAGAGCACACTCACTTTCCAATTTCATTCAAGGATAACCCTAGAGATCTCAATGCAAAGGAGAAAGAAATCTTGCAATAGGGTTTTCCTAGGGGCTAAGTGTAAGCTAAAAAGGGGTTCACCGCCAGTTGGAAAGACAAATGTAATGCAAATGATAATGCAAGATGAAATGAAAAACCCTAGTATGATGCAAAGCTTCACTAAATGTCGTATAAATGCCAATGAAATAAAATAGAAAGCTACATAATGGAATATATGCACCTGGAAATATGGAGATGATTGAATGGAGCTTTTAAATTTTAGAAATACTATATTTAATGCTAATTTTCTCATTCGCCAAGCTAGGTGAATCAGTCCAAAACCTAGGTTTCTATGCGGGAATAGGAATCTATCAAATGGGTATCTAAATATGCAAAAAATTGAATTTTGATCAAAACTAGGACTCATTCACTAGAAGTGACAAATCAGTCTAGTTATGTATTTTAGAAATTGTAGGATCTGATTGTTCTCTTCTTAGTCTGCTTAACCTACTTCTTTAGTTTTCTAGATCCGAACCTCCTAAATCAACCTATAGGTGTTCTCCATTGTTCTCCAAGGCTTGACAACATCTTTGAAAACTCTATATGCACTTTAACAACTTCTTCCAATCTTTATTTTTGATGTTCCTTCAACCTAGACCTATGATCACACACAAAAGAGGGGGAAAAACTGTTGTTTTGTTAGTGGATAGGGGTTTTCCTTGGTCAAACCTTGTTTTGGTAATCAAACCTTGAAATAGAATGAAATAGGAATTGAGAGTGATAAATGAACAAGATATGATGTTACAAATCACCAAACCCTATTAATAAAGTGCTAAAAATATGTTTGAGATGGCTCCAATGAATATAGATATTGACTCTTTCTTGAAGGAGAGAAATCTTGAATGAAGTGCTAGCTTGAGGGTATGTGTAGGATCATCATGGAAAAAATAGGCCCTTAAGTGGCAATAAAATTCAGAAAAATCAGAGTTAGGAAACTTGACGTAAAAATTTGAATAAGTTGTCTATATTATTTCAAAATTATGTAAGAATAGAATCTGTAGCAAATTGAATGTAGTTTCTAAACTACTAGGTTTTTTTCTTTTTAAATCTATTTGGTGAAAATTTGAAATTTCAATGCAATAGAAATTAAATTTCAAGGAAAAAATAAGAATTAGGTGTCTATCTAGCTACCCTGACCACAATAAAATGATAATTTTTTTTGTAAGATCTTAGATGTAAGTAGAGGACTCATGTCTTGATGTGATGCATATATTATTATAATGTTTTTCCAAGTAAATAATACAACTTTAAAAAATATAAAAACTCGTATGTTTGACCACCTTAACTTGGTCAAAACTTCATGAAATTCATTTTTTTTTAATCCTATAGTATGCAAAGCATAGAATGTGACGCATGTTTCAGATTCAAAAAATGTGATACCATTTGAAAGCTATAGATGTTTTTCAATCAGCTTATCAATCAACACTCTAGTCATAATTCAAATAGAAAATGAATAATAATAATTTATTAAATTCAAAGTAAAGGATAATTTTTATTGGTGGAAAGTTGAGAATCTCCTTTAAAAACCCTTTTCATTTCATCAATTTTGGGTTAAAAAAATTCATCAACCACATACCCATCATATCACCACTTTTCGGCCCATCATGATCCTACACATACCCCTGAATCATAAAACCCTACATCACAATTGTTAGCTCCAAAAAAAACATGATGCATGAAGAATTTGACATGATGCTTGATGCTTGAAGAATGCTCTAAAATGCTTGATAATTTGCACTTGAATGCTCCTAAATTCTCTTGTGAACTCCAACTTGCGATAAGGATGAATACTTGAATTCTTGGGGTGAAAATGAGTGAAAAAAACTTGTATTTATACTTAATTATGCAAGAATTCACAAAATTACAACAGTACAAGCTGGCATCATATCTAGGAGGATAAAATAATGCCAAAATTTTGAATTAATTTTAATTTTGGGTGACGTGACTCATTCACCCAATGTAGCAAATGAGTCCCATCAAGCATAATTTTTGGGAGATTTTTAAAAAGTTCTTAGAAAGGTGTGAAACTAGGTTTGAGACCCAAAATCTAGGTGGGACTCATCCAATGATTACTAAATTTCAGACTGATCAGATGAAAACACCTAAATTATGATTGGGTAATGATTTGTATCAGGATTATCCTCAAAAAGATGCATTAAATGAGGCTTATGGATGCAAAATAAGGCCAATTAAAGCATAAAGAGACCCAATTATCAATGATAACCCTAGAAAAGTGTGAAAGTGTGTTACAACATTTTACAACACTCTAAATAAGGCACCAATAAGTTGATTTAGTAACTTTACAAGGGCCCAATACCTAATGTGAATATGTTAGACATATTACAACACTAAATCAAAGCCATATTAGGGGGTACTTTTTTCCATCATTACATGAGAGAAAAACCCCACACTCCAAAATCCACCCACATATATCATTCAACAATCACAAAGATTACAATATACTTGCAGAGCAAGCTTCTCATAGGAGTATCACCACATAAAGATCCAAAGACAACATGACTGCTATCACACTCTCAAAATACATTGTAATACATATACATAATACCATTCCCTCATAAAATAGGGTTTCCTTATAGGGAAATTCAAGCTAATAAAATATCGGTCATCAGATATGAGAGATGATGATGAACAATCCATATTTACAATAATTAAATATAAATAAAATTATACTTTTAAGGGTGCTTCCTCTGAGCCCCTGCCATGATGCATTTCCCCTAGATCCTAGTCGGGAGGATGATTTCCTTAGACCCCTTGTGGGGGGGTGTCCCCCCATGCCCCCTTCCCCCCACCTCATCATCAGATGAACACTACCTTATATATCAATAGTACCAAATATGTAATTGCAAGGTTGAGACACATTTTTCAACAAATCTACCACTTTTTGAACACATTACAAGGACATCAAAAGGGTGTCATCATCATCTCTTAATTACTAGGGGCCAAAAGGACCATAGCCTCTAAATACCATCTGAACTCCTTTGTGCTCATAGGCTTAGTTAAAGAATCAACAACATTCATCAAAGTATCTTCTTTAACCATCTTCACCCTACCATCTTCGACCATATCTCTAACAAAATGATATTGTACATCAATGTTCTTGGTCCTGGGATGAAATTTTAGGTTCCTAGCTAGACATATCACACTCTATCACAATAAATTATCACTACACCTTGTTTTATTCCAATATTTGTACACAATTTCTTAAGATAAATGGCTTCTTTACAAGCATGGGTAGTTTCCATATACTCTACTTAAATATTGGAAAAAGAAACCACAACTTGTTGCTTACTCATCCAACTAATTACACCATGAAATAAAGTAAACACACAAGCACTGTGGGATCTTCTGCTATCAACATCACGTACCTAGTTTGAATCCACATAACCATGAATATTAATGGACATCTCATCTTCAATCATATTATTGTGATAACACAAGGAATAATATGAAGTACCACACAAATATGTAAAGAATATTTTAACTGCATCCCATTAAACTTTACCAAGATTAGACATATATCTAGTTTAGTGTTGAAAAATGTCATCAGTGACATTTTCACATAGTTTTAGCTCCTTCTTGTTAAATTAAGCTTAAAATTTTCCTTGATTTAGTGTTGTAAGGTGTTTGACACATTCACATTAGGTCTTGGGACCTTCTAAACTAAATAAAATCTATTTAAATTATGCCTTGTAAAGGTGTTGTAAAGTGTTGTAGTCCACTTTCACACTATTCTAGGATTTTATTAGGTATTTGTTACTAATGAACCTATTTTAAACCAAAATGTACTTAATTAATTCCTTTTCTTGGGTGTTGTAAAGTGTTGTAATGCTCATTCACACTTCTCTAAGTGTTTTATTTATTAATTGGGCTTTATTATGCTTTAATTGGCCTTAAATTACATCCACAACCCTTAATTGATGTAAAATTTTAAGGTTAATCCCAACATTAATCATCACACAATCATAATTCATATTTTTTTGGCTTGTGTGGCCCAAATTTAGTGATCTAGAACTCATTTTCCACCTTGGGTGAATGAGTCCCACCCAGATTCTTGGGTCTCGAACCTAGTTTCACACCTTTCTAAGCACTTTTGAATTTCGGTCCCATACATTATGCCTAATGGGACTCATTCACCACCTTGGGTGAATGAGTCCCATTTAGCTCAAAATTAAATTTAATTCAAATTTTTGGTAGGTTTATATCCTCCTAGATCTGATGTCAGCTTGTGTTGTAATTTTAGGAATTCTTTCATAATTAAGTATAAATATAGGGTTCTTTCACTCATTTTCACCTAAGAGTTTTGTGAGAGCATTCCCAATAGCAAGTTTGAGTTCACAAGAGATTCAAGTGTTTACAAGAGCATTCAAGAGTCTTCTAGAGCTGATCATCAAGCATTTTAGAGCATCATTCAAGCATCATGTCAAATTCTTCATGCATCATGTTTTTTATTATGCTAACAATTATGATGTAGGGTTTCATGATTCAAGCTAGCATTTCACTCAAGATCAACATCATCCAAGTAAGAGTCAAGATCTACATCCATTATAGCCATCTCAAGCATATTTGTAGCACTTTATTGTAGGTATTTAGTGAGTTTCAACATTGTCATTTGATCATTCATTGTTCTCCATTCTTATTTAACTTCATTTCAAGTATTGATTTCCAAAACCTATTCTGACCAAGGAAAACCCCTTTCTACTAAACCCCCAACATTTTCCCCTCTCCTTTGAGTGTGATTTATAGGTCTAGGTTGCAAATTTCCTATGGAGCAAGATTGGAGAAAACATTTCAAAGAGATTAAAGTTTTCAAAGTTGTCATCAAGTATTGGAGATACTTGGAGATCACCTACAGATTGCAAATTAGGGTTTCAAATTTGAAAATCAATCAGGAAGGACATAGTAGATTTAGAAGAATAGATTCAAGTTTTGAATTCTAAAAAAGTGGAAGTAGACTGAGTCACTACAAGTGGAGAATGAGTCCCACTATAGGTGTTTGACAGAGATCTTTGTAGATTCAAAATCCCTTTTACCTAAAGCCTACTTCTATGCAAAATTCTAGAGATGGGACTACTTCACCCATAATGGAAAATGAGTCCCACTAGGTCAAAAAGGAAAAATATCTAACATTTCAAGACTCCTTCTAGTCATCTCCGGTTCTTTAGGTGCACACATTTCATCTTGTATTTTTTTGTTTTATTTTACTTGCATTTCTAGGTCATTTAAATCAAGTTTGCATCATATTAGGGTTTTGCATTTTCATCTTGCATTTTATTGTCTTTTCCAAGTCTAAACTTGGTGGTGAACCCCTCATTAGATCCTAATCATCCCCTAGGATATTCCCTTAGTAGATATATTTCTCCCATTATCATCATTTGATTGAGATCTTTAGGGCATCCTTGAATGTGGAGTATAGAGAGTTCATTTCCCTAGGTCCTAAACTCTAGAGGCGACAATTTTCTATCTTAAATATATAAATAACTCCAACTACTTGGGAAATGTATGGTCTAGTAGAAACCATAGCATACATCAAACTTACAACTACGCTTTGGTATGGCACTCTACTCATATCTTCCATCTTGAATGGAGATGTTGGATAATCTAAAATATATAACTTTGGTCCAACTAAAATAGGAACACATAATGGTCTATAAGCTTGCATATAAAACCTCCATAAAATTGAGTTGACATGTTTACTTTGGCCAAGCCATGGCTTTCTATTCACTATATCTCTTTTAATTTCCATCCCAAAAATTTGTTTATATTCACCAAGATCTTTCATTTCAAATTTAGCAACAAGTTGATATTTTAGTTTTAAAATCATACCTTTACCTCTATCAATAAATAACATATCATCAGAATATAATGCAATAAACAAGAAACGTTCACCGCCAATTTTATAATAAACACAATGATCTGATTTAGAACACTCAAATCCCAAACTCAACACATATGTATCAAATTTCTGGTACCACATCCTAGGACTCTGTTTTAGGTCATTCAAATATTTCTTCAATATGTAAACCAATGTACTTTTCCCTTTAACCACGTAGTGCTTTGACTATGTCATATAAATATCCTCCTTCAAGTCACCATGAAGGAAATTGGTTTTCACATCCATTTGCTCAACCTCTACATCATAAGCAGTAGATATAGAAAGAAAAAATATAATGGACATAATTTTTGCAATAGGAGAAAATATCTCACCATAACACCTTCAACTTGAGAGTAACCTTTTACAAACAACCTTGCTTTGTATTTCTCAATACTTCCATTTGAACCGATCTTTTTCTTGAGCACCCATTTGCAACCATTAGGTTTTCATCCTTCAAGTAATGGTACAAGATCCCATGTATCATTCTTTTACAAAGCTGCCATTTCTTCTTCCATAGCAATCTTTTAGGATTTTGCATCATTATTACCTAATCCCTCTTCTACTGATTTGGGTTTACCCATGTTAGTATTCAAAGAAAAATGCATCTCCAATCAGCTTGCTACAACAAACCAAAGAAAAGAGAAGTTAATGTAATTCAACCTCAACTCATTCTATACCAACCTTCAAATAAATCTCAAACTCAAAACAAATCTAGTTTCACCATTGAACCACCTAAGAATAATGTTTCACAATAATCAAGTTATAATACCATTTCTTATACATATATCACTAGAAACAATCCACAACCAAAAAAGAAACTTCAGCATCCTTACCTTTTCCTCAATCTATCTTGCCTAGTTCTCCTCATTTTCCTTCACATAGTGGGAAGGAGTATGATCTTGTTGAACAAGTTAAGAATACTCCCACAAAGATATCCCTATGGGACCTAATTAAAAATTTACATAATTATCATACTATGCTTCAAATAGCCTTGCAACAAGTTGTGGTTCCCTTTAATACAAATTCAAGTGATGTAGTAGCTCTAATTCAAGGAATGAATATAGTTAATGTAGACATTACTTTTTATCAACATGAGCTACCTCCCTTGAAGATGAGAAATAAAAATTATGCCTTCATGAAAGTAGCTATCTTCAATAGGACAAGAATAAAAATAACCCTTGTTGATAATGGCTCAACTCTTAATGTGTGTAGTGTGAACCTTTTGGATAGACTTGGTGTGGTAAATAAAAAATTGAACCTGATTGCTTATTGATTCAAGGATTTGACAATGTAGGAAAGCAACCACTTGGTGTGATTACTTTTCCTATTATAGTTGGAAAGGATATATTACAAACTCCTATTTGTGTTATGCCTCATGATATTCCATAAAATATTCTTTTTGCAAGACCTTGGATTCATGAGATGCATGCAGTTGCTTTGAATCTTCATCGTATCATGAAGTATGTATATAACAATAAAGTGTACACCAAGTTAAAATAGACCCTGAGATTCAAAGTTGCTTACAAGTTGAAAAAGGAATGACAATTCCTCTAAACACATAAATTCCAACTTTTAACATAGAACCTATGAGAGAAGAAAAAATAAGAAATGGAAAAAGTATTGAATATATTGGAAGATAATTGGGGTTCTTTAGAATTTACACCCTCATTTATGGGAGAATACACAACTATTGAAAATAAAAAATCAAACCAATGGAAATTTCAATACAAAATTCAAAAGAAAACTCACAAGCATCTACCTCATCTACTCCAGAAGAGGACACAAGCTATACAAAAATATTTCATGAGACAGACTATCAACAACCACCAAAACTAAAATAAATGGAGAAACTTTATGGAAAAGGTAATGAGCTTATGAGAAAAAATTATTATAGTGGAAAAAAATGAGGAAGGAAAGAATAAGGAATCCATGTTCCTATAGAACCTAACACACAAGAAACAAATAATGGTTTTGCGTATTGTACTTCTAAGATAACAAAAGAAACAAAAAGACTCTCATTAAATATCAACACTATCATGTGTAACCCTAAAACAACTCTCACCTTGAAGCATCTTGAATTGATTGACACAACTTGCAAAGAATCATTGGAATAATTTGAAGATGATGAAGCCTTGAAATAAATGTTAGGAGTTTATGAAAAACCATTTACTCCTAAAAAAAATGGGTTACATGTGTTATGATTAGTGCTAAGCAGGAAGACAAAGAAAAGGAAATTAATGAGATTGATAAGGAAAATGAAGAATACAATCCTAAAATATCGAAGAAAATCACACTTCCTTTGGGAGGTACAGTAAAAATACCGATGGATATTAATAACGAGGAGAAAGTGATTAAAATAGGAATTTTTCTTGATGAAGATGAACAAGAATACCATTGAACTAAATACTTCATGACTTTCGTGAACTTTTTTCTTGGACTTATTTATATATGCAAGGAATCAATGCCAAGATAGTCACACACAACATAGTCCTTGTAGAGGATGCTAAACTAGTTAGACACAAGATACAAAGTATGAATCCTAAGATAGCCTTATTAGTTAAAACTGAGATTGAGAAAATCCTTGGATTTGGCTTTATATGACCTATTGATTATTCTCCTTGGATCTCAAACATTGAAGCAGTCATGAAACTTGATAATCATATTAGGATGTGTATGGACTTTCATGATTTGAATAAAGCATCATTAAAAGATGATTTTCCCCTTCCCAATATTGACATGATAGTGGAATCAACTATGGGACATACTTTGTTGTCATTCATGGATTGATTTTCTGGATATAATCAAATCTTTATCAGCCCTCAAGTTCAATACAAGAAAACATTTAGTACAACTTGGGGAACATTTTGTTAGGTATTCATGCCTTTTGGATTGAAGAATGTAGGGAAAACATATCAAGGTGCTATGACATTGATATTTCATTATTACATACATAATATTTTGGAATATTATGTTGATATTTTAGAAAAATCTTTAACTTGAAAGGACAATGTGAATATCCTTCAAAAAATATTTGAGCAAGCAAGAAAATATAACATGTGATTAAATCTAAAATAGTGTCTTTTATATAGATAGTGGAAATTTTTTAGGTTTTATAGTATCTCATAGAGACATTGAGGTGGACACAAAGAAAATTGATGCTATAGTTAACATGCCACCTCCCAGAAATATTTCTCAACTGCACACTTTACAAGGAACAATTCAAGCTATCTATCATTTTGTAGCATCCTTAGTAGATTGAACACTACCTTTTACACAAATCCTTAAGAAAGAAGTTTAGTTTAATTGGAATAAGGATTGTATACATGATTTTGATAGTTTGAAAGATTATCTTACTACACCTATTTTACAACCCGTTATGCAAGACAAACCATTCATCCTTTATACAACATCATCGACCCATGCTCTCACAACATTGTTGGCTCAACAAGATGAAAATAGTAAAGAGAATCATGTTTATTACATTAGCCAAACTTTGATCGATTATGAGACACAATATACGACAATAGAAAAACATTTTTTGGCTCTTGTATTCACTATTAGTAAATTGAAAAATCACATACTGAATGTTGAAATACATGCACAATGATGAATTTCAATCCTTTAAAACACCTTTTCACTAAGAACACATTTATCAGGATGCCTAGTTAAGTGGGTTATGTTGTTAACTAAGTTTGACCTTAAGTCTTGTTGGATCTCAAAAATGTAAGTTACAAATCCTAAGAGGATTTCAAGCTCTACAATCAAAATTGCAATGTTCTTGAACCAATGAATGGAGTTAACCTATATGGTTGATCATTCTCTGTACTTCAGGATTTGCTAGACATAGATGGATGGACATTGATAGCTGAAGCAAATTATTTGACTTATTTGTATTTAAAGATCTATCCATAGCAGCATAAAGTGTGAGATAGATGATGACTTGTTAGCTATTCCTACTCCTAATGTGATTATTGGAAATTTAGAATATGACAATGGATAAGTAATATATAAATGAAATGTGAAGTGGACCAGTGCTTTATTGGGTAAGTGGAGTCAACAAAGATTTATGACAGGTGACTATTATTGATTACGAATCTACTTGTTTGGCACTTATATTTTTTTATACCTTGTATAAATGTGCAAGCATATGACTGATTGATTCTACTTATTGATCTAGGCAATCCTACCAGGTTACTACGATTTATTAAAATGATTTTAATCCTTGCTTGAAGGAACCAATTAAAAGAATCGCACAATAACAACAAATGTGTATTGACATATGAAGTATATCCTTAATTTGTATAGCAAGATAATATTGAGTTGAAGACAGTATGACAATCTTATCAATTATAGTTCTCTTCTTACTTATCCAAATGTTACTTCCAAGTCACTATAATCAATTAAAAGGATTTTAATTCTTTAATGGAAAGCAATCAACTTGATTACACAATAACAACAAATCTGTCTTGAAGAAATTGAATATCAACTTGGATACACAAATTCAAATAACAGAGAAATAACAATGTGGATCTTGTTCAAATCAACAAACAATAGACACCAATATGAAGTTACACAACATCAAAGATCTTTTATTAATTTCTACCAAAATTCATGCATGCATCATGGTCCTTTACAATATAATATATATGATAAATATTATGAAAGTCATCCTTTTGTATCTATCTATTCTCTCCCTATTCGCTCTTGTTTTCTTCATTTTATTTTATTTGGAATATATACATTATATTTTCTAGGGTTATGACCCTTTACTCGCTCTTCCATTGTAGCACTTCACTTTATTTTAATAAATTTCCTTTGTAAAATTAAAACAATTTAATTTAACTTCATTGTCTTTGTTTCTTTGCAAAATTTTTAATCTTGATTTATTCATTTAGCTTCTTTGCTAGTAATTTATCACTTTATAGTTTACCCAAGATGTCCTTTGAGTAAAATAATTACCCACTTTGTAATCTTTGTGGACCCTTTTAATTTCCTCGGTGAAAATCTTACTTTTAATTGCAAGCATTATTGTTTAGGTAAAATAATTACCTACTTCGTAATTCCTCAAAATTATTTTATTTTCCAAAAATAATTTTCATCTACTCTTTTCATATTTTGTAAAAAAACATTCTACCTTCTAGTGCAAATATTTTGAAAAATTTTACCCTTTATGATTTTCGTGAGTAAAATAAACATCCACCTTATAATCTCCTTGGTTAAAAAGTGAATTTTATATTTCTCAAAGGAATATTGTTTTCCACTATAATCAAATTTTATTCAATCTTTCATTTGCACCTTGATCATATGCACTCATGTGTCAGGGTAACCTAGCTACATCGAGGAGACTTGTCTTTATCTCCACAAATATTTATTTTCTCACCAATGAAGTTCCTCAACGTTGTCAGGTCATTGGAGGAACCTGTTATTTTGTCTCACTGATATGTAGTTCTATCTCATTAGAGTAACCCACATAGTCAGAGAGATCTAAGGAACTCACTTCGATCATACATGTCTCTCTAATGAAGTCTTTCCTAGTGTCTTTTGTTGTGCATTGATTGTTAGGGTTTATGTCTTATCTTCTTGCAGGATGTGAGCAAGCCATTTTCACATCTTGAAAACACTTCTTAGCTAGCTCCATGCATTTCCTAAAGAGATCCATATTCTAGACACCAAATTCTCAACTTTCAGATTCCTCGCATTGCCAGATGAGTCCTTCGTGAATTTTTTTGAACAAAGCCATCTTATTGTCAAAAAAAATTGTATTAATATGAATCACTCAACCACACATGATATTTTCATTGACCCTCTTGAGGGAATCACTCTAATAATAAGCAACAACATCCAGAATAATATTTGTTGTCTCCTCAAAAGAGTATTTCATTATTGTCCCCGCATCATTTTAATAAATATCATGGTGTGTAATGGCCATCAAGGAGAAAGTGTATAGATCCTTTTAACAAGAACTTAGAGTGTAGAGACAACACAATGAAGGAGAAGCCTTCTCAATGAGTAGAAAACAAAATACTTCACAAGTTTTGAATTGAAAACTCTATCGATTTTTTGCTCTTTCCACTCCTGAAATGCACCAAGTGAATTCAATGGTTCCTAAATGATTTCTCCTTTATTTTTTTCATTTTGAAATGAAACATCCTATTCAATAGACAACGATTTTCCTTCAATCTGGTAACATTGATAAGATCTAAGGAATTTTTAACTCTCTTTTGGTTAAATCTCCAACATTGATGCTTTAAAGCATTTTGGATAAGTTGGAATATCTCTTGTAAAAGACCTCCCTTGCCCAATTGTTGGTAAAAAACTCATATCGATACCTCCTTCTTTTTAAAAATGTTTGAGAAACATTAAACATCATTCTAGTAGCACTATCACTCTCTAGGATTTCCCTTTAATACTTCAAATCTAGTTTCTCCATCCTATCTCTTATTATATTCCTTCACTTTTTCTTCTATCTAATCAGTAGAAAAACTAAAGAATTGGCATCAGGGCCTTTATTTATGAATCCAAAGTAAATACCAATCTCTAATGCACCCATAAAATTTGTTGAGCCAACTTTGAGCTGGTTCAACAAAAAGAAAAATCATTGATCTCAATCATCTCATAAATGGAATGAAAATGCAAAAATGGATATAATTAGCTCATCATCTCAAACAGTGCCACCCTTCAATGTGTGTACAATCACTTGATATGGTGACACAACATAAATGTGACCTCCTCAACCACTTAAACAAGCATGGCCCAAAGGTGACAATAAAGCCTATGAAACTGCCTCAAATGACTCCTGTCAGGCTATCATAATCATTTGATTATGCTTCATTAATGGTGATATAGTTCTAGTTCATCCTTGAAAGCTTTGTCTGATCTATCAAATTATGGGTTTAATGAGTCCTCCTTATTCTCTAAATTTGACCTGTCATCCATGCCTTCTATGACATACTATTCCTCTTATTGCATCACCCCCTGAAGATTTTTCTCTTGAATCCCTCATGCCATCTTCCATTATCTCAATCTCTCCTCTATAATCAAAGTACTTGAGAATGGAATTCATCATCCATTTATCTCGCTTACAAGTATCTTCTGTTAATTTCTTTTAAAAAAATTTTTCCATGTCTTCCTTTCCATATCCATCTAAGTATATTTCTATAGTGTTGGGCATGATTCCATGGCTTTGTGTTTCTTTGAGTAACATGTCAACATGTTTGAACATATAAGGTTTGAAATAATACTTTATAAGCGTACTATATGTGAAGACATCAGGTTGGCATTCATAAATGCTTTTTCATTTCCTCTAGAGTAGAAACCACCTTGTCAGAAGACCATTATGTTATAAGAAGAAATGAAAGCAGTGAATATTTCAGCATCTAGTTGACAAGTATTCCTCAAACTCAAGAATGTTTTGTCTAGAACTTGTAAAAGTGGTGTTTGCTGGAATAGATAAGAAATAGTCTAACAAATGTGTCAAATAATCCTTTTATTTTCTTGTCAACTTGTGATCATGAGCAACATTGTGTTTCTTGAAACTCTTTTGGAAGTGTAGAGTAACAAATAAGTTGTCCAAAATTTTAATTGGCATGTTCATTACAAATTTGTGCATGCCAAGGTATCGGCCAAATGCTTCCTGATCACTCACCAAGTTATGAATTTTTTCCTTCTTTATAAAGATCATTTATGAAAGATTCATGATTTGCAAGACTGGGTACAATGTTGACAATTTTAATTTCTCTATGTAAATTCTCATTGCATGTAACTTCCTTTACATAATCCATTTATCAATGCACCATCGAACAATTGAAAGGTTTCCCTCAATTTTACTAGATTTGTGTCTTATAAAGTCTTGTGAGATTCATCTACACTCAATACATTTTGGGAATGTCTTAAAGTGTTCCAATATTTAATGGATTCAACTAAGCCTTGCAGATTGCTTCTTGCACTTTGCACTGTGATGAAAATAGGTCAAGTAACTTCCAGAATCGCCTCAGAAAATTGCTGAAAACTTCTTCTTGAGCCATGAAAATTCAATAGTATGGTAATTGATGGTAGGGGAGTGTGATTGCAAGAAAAATTGGTATGAAGTTATCAGGTCTGCAAATTTTCAATGTTCAAAGTTGCTTATCTGGCATTCTCTGCAAAACTACCACTGTCAAATTTAGTTGAAACCCACCACTTTACCTCCTTGAAAAAATATTAAATCTCTTCCTATGAAGTTGTAACTTTGGAGATTAGTTAATTTAGGTGAAATGAATAGGTGTGCACAATGTTTTTTCATCATTTTATTCTCTTCATCAAATATCAGATGTCAAAGTTGACCTTTTTGTAGCTATTCTGAAAATGCAGTCTCCAAACTAGTTAAAATCCATTTGGTTTTGATTTTGGAAAAATACCAAATGGTGTCCTGAAGCCTTGAAAATTGGCATGAAGGTAGATTAAGGTAGGAAGAATCTAAGACACCAATCGATTTTTCATGATACTCTTTTAGTTGCTTAATATTTTCCTCCAAAGTTGACTTGGCAGATTTTATTGTGTAGACAACAAACCTTTGCAAAACCCTTCAACTTGGTCTTTTAAAACTTTGTCAAATCAGATTGTAGGAAGCTAAAAGCTAGTGTGCACATTCCCATATGTCAGATAAACATTCTTATAAGGTGATTTTGCATGAAATTGCACTAGCTTCATTTTGTGATTATTCAAAGTGGGCCACTGGAGTGGGTACTTCTAAGTGTTGAAATCAACTTTTTAATTATGAGAGCCTTACATTTTTTCAAAATTTGCATGAGATTTTAAGCTCCAACAAGTCTGTCTCACAAAAAAAAAAAAGGACAAGCCTTGAATGACCAATTAGCTGAAACTCCCTCTCCCCTATTGTTACCTAATAATGATTCATTCCCTAAAAATAATGTGTTGATGATTCAAACTAATACATGGGAGTTATATTTTGATGGCTCTAAGTGTAGAACAGGATCTGGGGCATGGGTTATAATAACCCTACCTATTGGAAAGCATATTCCCTTGCCTTTCCACTTAAAATTCATATGTATGAACAACTCATCAAAGTATGAAGTGTTAATTTTTGGATTACATGTCGCTTTAACTCTTAGAGCATGATATATTAAGATATTCAGTGATTCACCATTAGTTATTAAGAAAATTAATGGATTGTATCAAGCAAAGCATGAAAAATTATCAAAATATAAGAATCTCACAATTACTTTGTTAAATTCCTTTGATTCATATACCATTGATAATATCCCATGAAAAGATAATCAACATGCAGATTCAATGGTGAGTGTAAATTCCCTTATATCTCCTCAAGATCCTTCAAAAACTTGAATCTAGATACGTAATTCTTGCTAACATGCTATATAGAAGGTCTTTTGATGGTCTTTTACTTAAATGCCTTAAACAATCCAAAATCCCCATATCACTTATGGAAGCTCATGTAGGTGCTTGTGGAGGTCATTTTGGAGGAAGATCATTAGTTCAAAAGCTAATCCACATAGGATATTATTGGAGACAAATGGAACAAGATTGCTTTGAATACATTAATAAATGTCAAAAATTTCAAGAACATAGCAATTTGATTCATGCTATTGCTTTGAGCTTCGTACCCAAGTTCCCATTTGGATTTTCTTGGTATAGGGTCTAGATCTTATCAGAAAAATATTGCCACCTCCTTCCACCAAACATACATTCATAATTTACCACAACAAATTATTTCATGAAGTGGGTACAAGCCCTTCCCCTTTGTTCAACAACTACCGATGTAATATGTCATTTCATACTAGAACACATTACTGCTCACTTTTGAATCCTTTCCACATTAGTTTTAGACAATGGGACACCATTTACGAATAATCATGTAAATAATTTATTAGAAAATTTAAACATCCAACATTTTTCAACACCATACTGCCCAAAATCTAATGGTCAATCTAAATCAATTAATAAAACCCTTGAGAAAATCTTAAGCAAGACATAAGAAAGCATAATAAGGATTGGTACATGTAGTAGACATATGCATTATGGTCTTATCATAATAGTATTAAAGAACATCAATAGGAAATACTCCTTATAACCTTGTCTATGGTACTGAGGTGATAATGCCCTTGGAGTTAGAGATTCCTTCATTAAGAATCAAACTTCAAGGACTTATTGATGACAATACTTATAAAGAATAATGATTACATCATCCTAAAATGCTTGATGAATGGAACATTAATGGTCTTGAGTATCTCCAAGCTTACTCTAGAAAAATGAAATGTAATTACAATGATAACATCATCCCTCATTCATTTCCAAAAAGTGATTTGGTGTTATTTGAAAATCAACATAACATTAATGCCACTCCAAATAAAAAAGGAAAATTCAGTCCTAATTGGTTAGGACCTTGCATAACTGATGAAAGTTATGGGTTTGGAGCATACACCCTAATAGATATGGATGGAACAACTTTTAAGGAACCTATTAATTTCACACATTTGCACTAGTACTATATCTAATCTCCTTGAATAGTTTTCATGGTAAAGTAATGATGTTAGAGTTAGTAGATGCTATGCTATTTCTCTCACATTACTTTTTTATTGAAAAATAATCATTTGTGTGTCTTGAACACAAAGGTAATTATTCAAATTAGTTTTTGGTGGTTATTGTAGGTTTCATACTATTCAAGTTTTAAAACTTCTATGTTGTGTTATATTAGATCTTTATATGCATTTAATGTTCTATAATTAGATCTTAGGTGAATTTAATTTAGCATAACATACTGAATCATCATGTTGCATCTAAAAGAAAACTAGGTTAGTTTTAATTAGGTCATGTAAAACATGTTAGATCATGGAGACATTTATTAAATAGTATTACAATGATTATTTCATAAATCACATTGCCATCTAACTTAAACACAAAAAAAAAAACAACCAAATATTTATCCTTATATGTATACATCATCAAAAAAATTCAAGCACATGTCACTAAATATACAATGCTATTATGGCATGTGGCTCCCAGATCCCTTGAGACCTAGTTATCATAGCCATTGAGAGATGATCTGTCGAGAGATGATAGTATGTGATCATGAATTAATAATAGAATCCAGTGCCTCCTATAGATCCTGAGCCTGTCCAATAGCTATAGCCTCCCATAAGATGACCTCCATGCTCTCTCACTTTATGTGGTCTCTATCTACCTATAGGTTGAAAATTTCCCCATGAATTCTCTTGACCTTTATTGGATATTGAGATGATTGAAGCTCCTCATATGCAGCCCACAGTGCTAATATGTCACCCTCAGCTGAATCAACATACCTGGTAGCACTCTCATACACTCCTCTCAACCTCACAAAAGGATTTTATAGCTCAGGATGCTACTCCATGATGGGTGGGGTAATATAGTCTATGTCGATAGCCTCATCTATGATCAAAAGGGAACTATCTCTATAGCCGCCCACCAGTAGAGATCATACAACTCTCTCACAAACCCTAAAAAATAGAAAACATAAAGCTAATCAATACACACCATGATACATATATATATAAATAAATCAAATCATGAATATGAGCATAATTATAAAATCATAATCATAAATAATGTGTCATCATATAGATCTTCAACTGACTGTGTAAAAAAAACCTCATCCTCTATAGGAGAAATACAAGACATAGTAGCCTCTCCATACTCATAAGTGTCGATGCATGCCATAGTTGTTGAATATGATTTGGTAAGCTAAGTGGGAACTAAATCTCTCCACTCATGGGAAATTGGGCCCTCATTTGTTGTATCACTACCATCACTCATCAACTAGCCCTCATCATCCTCCTCATCCTTGTCCTCATAGTATGAGTCTACCTCCTCATCGTAATCCTCCTTTACCTTATCTACAAATAGGTTTTCTGCCCTAACTCTTGTATCCTCACCTATCTCCTCCTCCTCATCCCTCTGATCTAGAAGGAGCCCTATGAAACAAATAGGTTGATCCATAGGAAATACTAGAGCTATTCATATTGTGGCCCACCACTCCTCATATGCATTTGCAACACCCAAGTCATCAACATTGAATACTGGTGACATATCAAGATCCTCATCATTTGAATCACTGGATACAACATCATCAACTATGAGTCATCTCGTATCTCCTAGCCTTTGGGTATGCCACATTGATCGCCTATAAAATGGTTGTGCTACTGGTGGCACTTGTGCTTGTCTAAACTATCTCATGACACGATTGTATTAGAATGGTATCACTATGTAGTCATGTTTCCCCAGTATAAACCTGCACCTCTACATCCTCGTCAACTTGCGAGTTTCATCTAGTCACTGTGCTATCAGTTGGTAATGTCTCCATAAGATCTCCTAATTTATATGGTTAAATGTGACTCTCTAGAATAGCAGATCTCCATACTGCCATGATCATCTCAGTGGATAACTCAAAGAGTATGGGTAACCCAAGTTAGGTATAGAAGGAAATCCTATCAACCTAATGCATGTGATATTCTCTAGGCACCAAACCTATAGTAATGTACAATGCACCATGCTCTCGACCTTGTGGTAAGAAAATTTTCCCAGATCATAGTAAAGATGTGCAAGTATGTTGTGACCCCATGGATAAATGGTCCTATGATGCTCCATCTCCCATATCATGTGCACTATTCCTCCATCCATGTGTGTTCCTTGGCCATCTAGTACTATTACTAAAGCTATGGTGAAAATCATAATCTACCTCGGAAGTGGTGATCATGCATAGAGGAGCCACTGAAGCTCAATATGTGGCCCCACGATCTCCTCCTAAATCAATCCTCCAAGATAGTACTAGATGTCTATTCTCATCTCCGTATATGAATGGTCTTTTGAAAAATGGGCAGTCTCTCCTTGAACAAGAACTCAAAGAATATGATGAACATCCTCTAGAGTGATAGTCATCTCACCAGTGGGTAGGTAAAAAGGGATCTGCATCCCACCTCTCTACTAATGCCATCATGGCAACATAGTATCTCATGGGGGCATGAGATATGCCCAGTATATCATTGTAGATCATAGTTTCTCTCTCTCCTCCTCTAGCACCACTGTCACTAAGTCTCGTAGGTGACAAAAGAGTCTGTCATTGAGATACTATTGTGATCATGGAGGAATCTAATGAAAAATAGTAAAAATATCATCTATAACCATTCTAAAATATTAAATCTATAGATCAATAATAAAAAAGTGTGCTAATGTTTCTCTAGGATACTTTTCTAAGGGTTCTAGACACTTTATTTCTTTTTAGGGACACTGCAAAAAAGTGGGCCACTTTGCGAAAAAGTGGGACTCTTTACAATAAACTAGGACACTTTATGAAAAAGTGGGAAAATTTGTGAAAAAAGTGGGACATTTTGCAACAAAGTCGGACACTTTGTAAAAAAGTGGGACACTTCGTGAAAAATTGGGACACTTTACAAAAATGTGGGACACTTTGTGAAAAAGTGGGACATTTTGCAAAAAAGTGGGACATTTTAGAAAAAGTGGGACACTTTGTGAAAAAAAGGGAGACTTTGTGAAAAAGGGGATGCTTTACAACTTTTCCTTCTAGGATCATAAATCTATCTAGAAATTCATAAAACATAACACAAATGTGTAAAAATAAAGCTAAGGTAGAGAAGAATCCACTCAATATATGTTATGGCTCACCTCGCACCACCTCCTTGCATAGGCTCTCAAGTCTCGAAGACATGTATGGTTGTATGCTTGACATTGTCACTCACTCTCCACCAAAATAAAACTATAAGAAGGGTATGTGTCGGATCATCATGGAAAAATATAGGCCCTTAAGTGGCGATGGAAATTCAAAAAAATTATAGTTAGACAACTTGACATAAAAATTTGAATAAGTTATCTATATTATTTCAAAAATATGTAAAAATAGAATTTGTAGAAAATTGAATTTAGTTTCTAAACTACTAGGTTTATTAAAAAAAAAACATATTTGGTGAAAATTTGAAATTTCAATGTAGTAGTACTTAAATTTCAAGGAAAAAATAAGAAGTAGGTGTCTTTCTGACCACCCTAACCACACTAAAATGATAATATTTTTTTATAAGATTTTAGATATAAGTAGAGGACTCATGTCCTAAAGTGATTCATATTTTTTTATAATTTTTTCCAAGTAAAGAATTAATTATGATTTCTTTATTACAACTTTTAAAAAAATATAAAAACTTATATGTCTAACCACCTTAACTTGGTCAAAATGTCATGAAATTCAATTTTTTTTAATGCTATAGTATGTGAAGCATAGAATGTGACGTATGTTTTAGATTCCAAAAATGTGACACCATTAGAAAGCTATAGATGTTTTTCAATCAGCCTATCAATTAGGACTTTAGTCGTAATTCAAATAGAAAATGAATAATAATTATTTATTAAATTCAAAGTAAAGCATAATTTATATTGGTGGAAAGCTGAGAATCTCTTTTAAAAACCATTTTCATTTCATCAATTTTTGGTAAAAAAAGGCAGTCAGCCACATACCCTACACATACCCATCATATCACCACTTTTTGGCCCATCATGATCCTGCACATACCCAAAAGGTAAAAGAAAAAGTTGATTATAGATTACTTCACTTTATACTCTTATATATGTTCAAATTAGCTCATTTGCATATTAGGGTTAAACGTGATTTTTCATTCAAACTAGCATATTGGGGGCTAGAGAGCTCCATTTTAAACATCATCTATTATGTTGGATTCATATTTTCACTTTCATTCTCATCAGATGTCTATCATTATGTGGTACGGTACTTGGAAATACCCTATGATATGACTTATGTAATTTGTTGCAGCTAGACTACTACCTTGATTCCACCTCCACAAAGCAAGTTGAATCAAGGAGGCATATATGTACCATCAAATTGGATTTCATGAAGAAGTTAAATAGGAGGATTTTTGAAGAACTAATGAATTGGTTTTACAAATAGCTACGATGGGAGCTTCATTCTCCCATGTTTGCAAATGGATCAATATGAGTATCCTTTTAAGAGATAGAGTTTACTATTTTAATTCCTTTAGCTTGCATATGCACGTAATGTCATATGGGCACTAAAGTGGGGGCTAAATGTAGTGTATAAAATTATACTCCCTTCTTGGAGATGGTATAATTTAACACTTATTTTGGACCTATTTTAGTACCCTTGCATTCATCACCATTTAAACCATCATTAATAAGCACCTAAGACCCTTTTGGGATCTCAAGGATTATTTCAATTGAAATCTTGAAAAAATCAAGAAATGCATTCAATTTTCTAACACCCCAATATTTTCTCACATTAAAATTTAAAAGGGGATGGATACACCACATTGGGAATATGAGTCCCCCTAGGTGGGAGCCATATGCTACCATGGGTGTATGAGTCCCATGTGGCCCCTTTTTAGGGTTTGAGTGGGAAAATAAGGTTTCCAATTTAAATTTTTGGTTGATGTCAGCATTTATCATCTAATAAATGGTAAATTAGATGAGATTCCTATAAAAATAAGGTTTCAAATAATTAGTTCACCTAGTAATTCAAGATCTAAGCAATCCTAGAGTTTTCAAGAAGAGTAATTGAGAGAAATTTTCAAGTATTCAAGAGCAAGGAGCAAATAAAGTTGATGTCTTGGAGCAAGATTATAATGTTTTTGCAATTCTTCGAGCTCGCTATCAATTCAAGATCTAACATTTTCAAGGAGTGATGATGCTTTCCTATGGATAAACATGATGGATTCTAGGTTGGAGGGATGCAACTAGCCATCAAACCAAGCCTTATGACTTGTTTCCTAAGTGATTACATCATCTCTTATCATTCTAATTTCTACCAAAGGAAAGGTACATGCATTATTGTGGCTTATTAGGGTAATTAGAGATCTCCCAAAGTAATTCATCATCTCCATGTTTCATTTATGCATCCTATTATGGCACATTAGAATTGGGTTTCATTTCACTTCAAATCTCTTAATCTTAGATGCACTTAAGATTAGGAATTTCACTCATATTTACTTTCAAGATCTATTATTTCTATTGAGGTTGAAGTACTAAACTCAGGGTTTGATAGAGGAAAATCCCCATAAGAAAATCAACATAATACCTTTTTTTGTAGGTTTTAGCAGGTTGAAATCCAAAAGTAAAGATTGGAAGACAGAGGAAGGAAATGTAGAGATAGGAGAATAGATTCAAATCTTGACTTTCTAAAAATGTAGAACTAGACTAAATTGCCACTTGTGGCATATGAGTCCTGCTATAACACTTTTTTTAGATTTTGGGTGATTCAAACTTGTCAGTATGAAATTCTAGTTTTTTCCTCAAAACCATAAACTAGGACTAAATCACCTAGCCTAGTGTATGAGTGATAATGTGCTTCAAAAGTCATAATTTTAGGATTGTAGACCTTATTGAAGCATCTTAAGTTTTCTAGGTGCCCCTCTGCCCTTTTTCAATTCATTATTTTGATTTTTAGTTTCATATCTTAGATTACATAACTAGATTTGCATATCATTTGTATTTCCTTCCTTCCAAGTCTTCACTTTGTGGTGAATCCCCTTTTCATCATTGATCATACCCTAGGAGACCTTATATCATATTCCTTTCTCTTAGTTACATCATTAGATTGAGATCTCTAAGGTTTCATTGAATGAAATTGAGTGAAATAAGAGGTCCTAAACCCTAATTCCATCTCTTAAAAGATAGCCCCCTATTTCATAGGTTTCAATTACTATCAGTGGGAGATATATTAAGCTAGGCTAGATAATTCATCTTTATGTTAAACAACTTAACATCATTCAAAATCCACTTAAGAAGCAACAAAATGTTACCTATCCCCTCTCTCGCTAAGCAAACAACATCACTATCCTCCATTAGCAGAAGAGCTTCAAATATAGTTTAAAAATTAGTAGTCAAGGTGTCCACCTTATCTTCACCTCTATCCATAGACTCATCTCCAAAAAAGGGATCATCTAGATCAATTGCCTTATCAATGATCTTTTGATGATCACTATCAAGATGAGTCCTAATATCTTTATTGTCTTTCCTCTTCACCAATTCTTTGAGACCATGCTCCAAGCCTCCCAATGACTCCTCCACAACCTCACTAACCTTTTACTTCTCTTTACCCAAAGTATGGAAATTTTTTTCCAAAGATTTCTTCCCTACCTTACTCATTTCTCCCTCCCCTAGCAAGATTCTTCTTTTCACACTAGATGGAGGGAGACTTTTATTTTCTCACATTCCTTTTTTCTTCTTCTCAGAACCTTTACCTTCCCCTTCCAACTCCAAATATATATAAGAGCTCACATACCATGAAAGGGATCCCTCTTCTCATCCCTTTTCCTAGATGAGTTTGTAAAATCATCTTGGGAGAGTCCTAAAAAGAGTTATACCTAACATCTTTCTCCTCATCACCCATTGAATCATCAATACTATCAAAATCATAGGGGGTTTCATTGACCTTGCATCCTTTATGTAATATGGGACATTCAATAGCATATTGTTCCTTAATATACTCAGTAATTAGGACCATTAACCCCTTATAAAATAATGGATACTTGAATTCTTATGTTGCTCCAAAATTCTATTTTCTAAAGATCAAAGTAGATAATAAAGAAACATAACCACCCTATTATGTCTGGAATGATTGAGAAGAATAAAATGGTATCCATAAACCATGGAAAACCTACCATCCAAAGTAAATTACCTCATAAAAACCATCAACACCACCCTCCAAATGGGTTTCAATGATAACTTGTCATATCCCCCACACCCCAACTTCTTAAGCTTCATCTTCTCATTTCCTTTCATAAAAAATTCCATAGAAAATTTAAAGGCTACCTTATCCTTGTAGAAATTTTCACCTTTTATGGAAAGACTAGACACCAACACTATCAAATCCTCTATAATGTTAACTTCCACTCCAAGGATTCTCAAAATCCTATTCTGCTATCGATTCACAAACTCCTGTGACACTTGGGAGTTGAAACCATGGAGTTTCATCATGTAAGGTGTTACGCCTCCCATTTCAAGGATCTTCCATACTAAGATGCACACCTTAGTATCCTCATAGGCCATAGGCTTAGTTCTACATCTATCACCCCCTTTCTTAACAACTAGCACAAGAAACTAGATCCACCTACCCAAAAGGAAATCTATTAAATTAAAATGGATTTTGTAGAGCATAATAAACAAACCCCCCACAAAGTGTGTCAACCTAGAAGCCTTAGTATCAGTTGACATCATAGTTGCAAGCCTCATGTGATTTCCCAAATCAATCTCATAGAAACCAAGGTGAATATAATATTACATGGGTATGTGCAGGATCATCATGCAAAAAACATGCCCTTAAGTGGTGAAAACTTCAGAAAAATTAGAGTTAGGCAACTTGAAGTAAAAATTTGAATAAGTTATCTATATTATTTTTAAAATATGTAAGAATAGAATCTATAGAAAATTGAATGTATTTTCTACACTACTAGGTTTATTTAAAAAATATATATATTTGGTGAAAATTTGAAATTTCAATTCAATAGCACTTAAATTTCAAGGAATAAATAAGAATTAGGTGTCTGTCTAACCACCCTAACCACAATAAAATGATAATATTGTTTTATCAGATTTTAGATATAAGTAGAGGACCCATGTCCCAATGTGATACATATTTTTTTATAGTTTTTTTCCAAGTAAATAATTAATAATGAATTTTTAATTACAAATTTTTAAAAATATTCAAAAATTGTATGTTTGACCACCTTAACTTGGTCAAAACTTCATGAAATTTATTTAATTTTTAATTCTATAGTATGCGAAGCATAGAGTGTGATGCATGTTTCATATTCAAAAATTGTGATACTATTTGAAAGGTATAGATTTTTTTCAATCATCCTATCAATTAGGACTTTAGTCATAATTCAAATAGAAAATGAATAATAATTATTTATTAAATTCAAAGTAAAGAATAATTTATATGTGGAAAACTGAGAATCTCCTTTAAAAACCCTTTTCATTTCATTAATTTTGGGTAAAAAAATGTTGTTAGCCACATAGCCTACACATACCCATCATATCGCAACTTTTTGGCCCATCATGATCCTGCACATACCTACATATGCCTTTTCAAAATAAAGAGACAATTATTCAAAGACAATCTATTACTTCTAGGAACCCCTTTAGCCATCACTTGAAACATGTGATATTTATTCATCATTTACAATAGTTTTAATTTCAATGGATAAGAAATTTTTGGAGTCCCAAGACCTAGGAGTGACCACCCACATAGTAGAAGGGCAATTAGATAAATTATTAGCCTCTATAAAGACATGAGAAACATAGGCATCTTCAAAAGTGTTTAAGATAGCTATGGAGTCCTCAATTATATGCTCAATAGTCTAGGAGGGAGGGCTATATTTATTCAAATAATTAATCACATTGAAGGAGCCCCCCTTTAATCAATATTTTATGATCCCCTTCTCTTGAGCTAATTTTAGGCCATGGTAGGTAGTTGAAGCTTCTAAATTGTGGTTTATTCAAGTTCCCAAAGGGAGTGAAAAATTGTATGGTATTAAGGGTATGAGACTTTGGTTGTTGTCTCTAAAGGAAAGAAGCCCCACCATTTCACCAAAGGGTCTCCCCTTAACACCAAGGTTAAATAGTCTCAATTGTTGATGCGGTAGGGAAAGACCCCATGATGTTTGAACCTTGGTTGTTAGTCCTATTGGAAAAAAGCCCCACCACTTCACCAAAGGGTTTCCCCCTTATAAAATTATATGATAGTAAGGGTATGAGAATTTGGTTGTTAGCTCTACAAGAAATAAATCCCATCATTTCACCAAAGGGTATCCCCTTAACACCAAGGTCAAATAGTCTCCATTTGTTGATGCGATAAAGAACAACCCCGCAAGGTTTGAACTTTAGTTGTTGGCCTTATAGGAAAGAAGCCCCACCACTTCACCAAAGGGTTAAACCCAAAGAAATTATACTACTTTAAATGGAAAATATGATGCAAAATAATTCTACTATTTTTTAATGGAAAATATGATAATATGATCATATCCCTAAATTACTGCACATAATACATTTGGAAATAGAATAAATTAACAAAATTATTTGATTAGATTCATCAATGTTCACCGAATAACTAATGTGAAAGTGGTACTTAGATTCCATGCAATGTATGATGATAATGTTGGCTTTTCAAATCACCACTCAATTTGTAATTATGGTAGTATTCAAAGGAATGAGATTGACAGAGGAATATCCATGGTAGAAGATGAAAGTTTCACATGAATTTATAACTAATATGTTTATCCATTTTAGGGAAACTGAAAGGTTGAATTTTGTTTCTTCTATACTTGGGAGATAGAATAACAATCTTCACACTCTCTCATTCAAGAAAAACCTTAGAGATATCAATCTAAAGTATGCAAAGGAGAAAGAGATTTTGCAATAGGGTTGTCCTAAGGTTTGATTATAAACTAAAGAGGGATTCACCACCAAGCTAGGGCTTGGAAAGACTAATGAAATGCAAGAAATAATTATTAAACCTCTTGCAATGTAATCCTTCACAAAATTACCTAAAAAAGCATGTAAAATAGAATAACAAGCTTAGAGATGAAAAAAGTGCATCTGGAAACTTGAAGAGGACTAGATGAAGTTGTAAAATGCTAAAAACAATGATTTTAATGTTGACTAGGACTCATATGCTAGTTTAAGAAATTTAGTCCTAGACTAGGGTTTCTAGGTAGAAACATGTTTCTCACACTATAGATTCTAAATCTACAAAAATTTGGAAATTGACCTATAATAGGACTCATACACTAGAAATGGTGTATTAGTCTAGCTAGTGTTTTCTAAAATTCTAATTCTAATTATGATCTTTAATGTCTACTCTTTCCTTTCCAATTGATTGTCAAATTTGAAGCCCTGATTCGCAACCTATAGAAGTCTTCCAATGATCTCTAATGCAATGTGACAACTTTGAAAATTTTGAACTCTTTAAGAACTTTCTCCAAACTTTCTCTTTAATGTATCTTCAACCTAGGTCTACAAATCACACACTAAATAGAGGGAATAAAAAGTTGTTTTGTTAGTGGAAAGGGGATTACCTTGGTCAAACCCTATTTTGGTAATCAAACCTTGAAATGAAATGGAAGAGGAATGGAGAATGATGAATGAAAAATATGATGTTGTCACTCACGAAACCCTATCAATAAAGTGTTGAAAACATGTATGAAGTGGCTCCAATGGATGTAGATATAGATTCTTCCTTGAATGTGATAGATCTTGAATTGAATACTAGCTTGGATAATAAAATCCTACATCACAATTGTTAGCTCAAAAACAAACATGATGCATGATGATTTTGACATGTTCTTGATTCTTGAACAATACTCTAAAACACTTGATAATAATCCCTTGAATTCTCTTGAATGTTCTTATAAACACTTGAATTCTCTTGTGAACTCAAACTTGTTATATGCATGAATACTTGAATGCTTGTTAGTTGAAAAATGTGTGAAAGAAACTTGTATTTATACTTATTTATTGCAAATTTCCCAAAATTATATCACTACAAGACAAGATTAAATCTAGGAGGAAAAAATCCCACCAATAATTTGAATTAGTTATGATTTTGGGCCACATGGGACTCATACACTAGAAGTGGTGTATGATTCCCATTAGACATTATTTATGGGACCATTTTAAAAATGCTTACAAAGTACTGAAATCCATATTGGGATCCCAAAACCTAGGTGGGACTTGTATGCCCAAGGTGGCATATGAGTCCTAGATCACTAAATCTAGGCCACACAAATTAAAAACACATGAATTATGATTGGATGTTGATTTATGTCATGACCATCCTCAAAAAGATGCATTAAATGAGGTTTTTGGATGCAAAATAAGGCCAATTAAAGTATAAAGAAGCCCAATTATTAAATAAAACCCTAAAAAAGTGTGAAACTATAGTACAAAACTTTACAACACCCTAAATAAGGTAATATTAGGTTTATTTAGTTCACAAGGGCCAAAGACCTAATGTGAGTGTGTTAAACACATTACAACACTAATTCAAGGCATCATTAAGATAAATTCTATGAGGGCCCAAAAAAGTGTGAAAATGTCATGAATGACATTTTATGACACTACATTTAGCCCCCACTTTAGTGAAAGGATGAACTTGCTTCAAAATCACACTAAAGTAGACGGATTCAGATCAAGAGGGGTCCAAATGCACCCATGTCGATGAGATAGGATGAAAAAAATAAAGAGGGGTGATCAAGCTTGTAGGACCAAGATCCCATGGAAAACCATCATAGACACAAAAGAACACACTTGAAAATTATATAAAGATCATCATCAAGGCACAAGTATACACGGATAAAGACAAAGAGAAAAGAAAAAAAGGGGTGGATGGATCAAGCTTTGACCACTTTTCCAACATGATGTGGGTTAGATCTAGGTTCTCTTTTTGAAAAATGTACACTCACTCTAAGGAAATGAAACATTAGGGTATCGGCTAGGTCAGTAATCCAAAGAGATGAGACACATACACATATGGATGGAATGCATTGACTCTCACATGTAAGTGGTTATGGGAAATTCATTCCTTGGTTGGTCTTTCTATCAAACCATACCCAAGTTATACCTCCTAATAAGTTAAATAAGGTGCCACAGAATAATGAACTTCAAGCTTCATGAGGCAAGAAAAGCTTTGCATGCTTGAAACTCATTAACAAACAAGATGGATCTATAGGCATGCAAATTGTGTTATGCAATGTGGCCATATAACTAAAAATGAAAATACAACAATAGTGTAAGGAATGTTAGAAGGATTCTTCCTTAGTTCATGTAAGGTCTTATCTTAGGGAACTTTCTTCCTAATGTCTCTAATAGAGGACCAATCAAATAATAGAATATTCACAACTTAGGGATTGTAGTGTGTCACATCAAGCCATTAAGAGGAATATAATATGCTAAGAGAGATCACACTCTTGAAGGACATCACACCTAATTTCATCCACAAAGCAAAAAAAACATCACATGAAGAAAGAAGACTACACCATGAAACATGAAAAGGAAAAATGCAAAAGAATAATGCCAATGTATGCCCCCACTTTAAAAAAATTGCTAAACACCATGTTGTGATCAATTACTTTAAAGTAGATAATGATAAATGCTAACACTAAAGAAGAAATGAGAGATAATTTGGAAAGCCCTATGAAAAATGGGAGGTGTTTCCCCCAAAATAGAATTCCAAACACATGAGGAATCCATGAATTGAAGGTTAGTATGTTCTTACTACAATGTTTTTTAAGAGAGCTTAGAACTGCCATCATTCCCCAAATACTCATAGAGCTAGAAGAATGACACAAAGAGAGAAAAAAAGAAAAAGAAAAACTTGTCAGGTCAACATGCAAGAGACATGAATGTCTCAATGCCTTGCATCATCCCAAAAAGGAAAACACAAGACATGTTAAGAAAGATAAAGAAAAGAGAAAAGATTTATGACATAGAGAAGAATGCAGGTACAAATAGAGGAATACCACAAAGATAGAGAGAGAACATCAAATAAAACATCATGTGGGATCACATTACACACATGCAATAAAAATAAATAAAATAAAAAATAAATAATGTAAAAAGACTAGTGTAGGCACTAAAAATTGACATGAATGATATCAAACACTTGAATCAGGTATATTAAAATCATTTCCTCTTCAAACCCATCCTCTTTTTGCTTAATTGATTAAATTAGCCTATCTATTTAATTAATTGCATTATTTTCATCTACTAACCTAATTCATTTAATCAAGTTAATTCACCCCCTTTCATACTAACATTTCATCTAATTAAATTAAATAAATCAAACTACTTAATTTAATTTGCTAAGTCTACTTATTTAATTAAATAACCCTAAGTTATTTAATTAAATATCATTTCACCTTTCCCCCATTCATTAAATTAATTAATTTAATGAATATCACTTTATTCTTCTAAATCCACCTAATTATATGATTAACATTGTTTAATTAACAATTATTAACTAATCTAATTTCCATCTCACTTGCAAGGGGATATTCCTCCTTTGCACATTCCTTCAAAAGAGGAATATTCCTTCCCCTTTTGCATAATTAAAATTTGTTTTAATTTTCAAAATATCCTTTTTGCTCACCCATGAGAATATTCCAACTAACATTCTCTCTCCTCCACTCATTTAAAAAAGGAAATATTCTCACTTAACTTCAAATGCAAGTTAACTTGTGACTTCTTGTGCAAGTTAATTCTTGACCTCTTGTACAAGTCAAAAGTGTGCTTGTTTGGAAGGAATGAGAACCCTTGATCATTTTGTATTCTCACCCATTGATGAGAATCCATGATCCATGCCTCCAATTTATTCCATCCCTAACCATTGATTAGCTTTTTCAATTTGAACCCTCCATTTCTCATTTACTCTCCTATAAATAGGTCACTATATGGAGACAAATGGATCCATCTTTCAATTTTCAAACTTATGTTGTTGAAATCACTCACACTCACACTCATGCTTTAACTCACATTTATCATATTTTAGTTTATTTTTAGTTGCACAAATAGCTTAGCATCCATTAATGGCTTCAATAATGCATCAATTTAGCTAATTAGATAATTAGGGTTTGAATATTTTTACTTTAAATCATATTTAGATTAGCTTAGCAATTGCATATCTACATATTTTAGCATAAAATCATGTTAAATTATCTTTTACATCATTTTTATTTAACATAAATCATGTTTTCATTCATATCTCAGAAACGTTTTATCGATTCTCTTCAATAATATCAATTGAAACAAGCTCATTGATCACAAGATTGGGAAAGGATAGTTGTTCCACATGAATGCGACACAATTCCCAAAATGGGATATGTTTCAAATGGGTTAGAGTAGACATTTTAATTTTTTCATATTTAAAATGATTCATTGTAATGAATGTTTGGTTTAACTTCAGTTCAATTGATCCTATTTAGATTGAGTATTAGCGGCTTTGTTATTTGTCAATTCTTCATGGATCGAGCATAATCGACCCATACTAATATCATTAATCACATTCTAGCACTATGAGGGAAAAACTGATCAAATTTAATCAATTTCTATCTTGAATTCTATTCATTTCAAAATTTGTAGGAACGAGCAATGTCCAAAACAATTTCAATGATGCCTTTGCAGGGCATCACCATACAATGAGGCTATCATCATTTCAAATAGAAAATCCTATTAAATACACCAACATTGATTAAATAAACTAGGACACTAATACTTTTTAGGGGTATCAAAGATTTACAAATGGTGATACCCAACCAAATAGTGATGCTATCGTCGTCACTATTTTCTCTACAAAGTGATGCTAAAATTCACTAGAGTGACACCCTTGTTCACCAGAGCGATGCTATCATGAATAGAGACACCCAACTCTGGTGAGATATTTAATGATTTCTTTTAAACATGTGTTTTAATTTTTTTGATTCATCAAATTACTAACATGCCTCGAAGGTTGTTCTAGTTTTTAGACTAACAAGGTTTTGTAGGATCGAATGACATGAAGCTAAAGTGAAGAATCATTTTCATCTTAAGATCTTAGGATTGTAACAAGCATTTGACGCTTTGGGGCAATTATAACCAAATTTCTTATGATTTTTACTTTATTCTCTAGGACCTTAGTAAATTTCACTTAGGTTTAAAACAAATGCTTAAATGGGACTAAAATTGAACCCTCATGTTATCATTGTCTTTTGGGTTTTAAAATTGAACAAGTCAACTTAAAATTTCATTTGGTGCATAAAATGAATTCATCTTAGCTCTTAGTAGGTAAAATGAATGAGTTTTTTCTTAGATGTGACACACTTGTAGTGCGTATCCAATCCCCTTATGCTTCATGTGATCTTGGGTGAAGAGAAACACTCCAAGTGTACTTCATTCTTTTTGTGCACTTATAGTATGTATCCAATCCCCTTGCGCTTTGTGCGATCTTGGGTGAAGAGAAATACTTAAGTATTCTTTTATGCTTTGTGTCACCTTTAAGAGGGGACTTACTATGAGATACATCCTGCAACAAGAAACTCATAGGAAATTTATTGCAAGCACGTTTATCAACGGGGTATATTAAAGGTTGGGAAATCATGAGAAAGTACCTTTTATCCTGAACTGTATGACATACTACACCTAGTACCATGCCTTAACTAGAATGAGAATAGTAGTAAGACCCTTAAGTGGTAAAGTGGGTGTGTATATAGTTGGGTGTTCTCAGTTTGTTACTAAGAACCATTTTTTAGAAGCCAAAAACCTTCATTCTTACTAGTGTAGGAATAGTCATTCTAAAGCTTCCCCACATTTGTACTATTCATTGTTGAAATAGAAATAATCCTTAGGATCTTAGGATCTTCAGGATTTGAGATTTGGTGGTCCCAAGAAGTGTGTGTCATGGCGGGGAGCCAGTGTCACCAAATCTCTAGCTATTTGCATTGTATTAGTGTTTGGAGAAATCTGAGTGGGGATTCAAAAATTAGTATCTTTTGAACCTAGGATGGTAAATTCTTGTGAGTCAGTTTAATTCTATGCTTGGCTACAAAACATTGCAAACAAAAATTCACAATCTTCCTCAAAATTTCAAATCCTTTGGTCTAAGTATGGATACCTTTTGAATAGCCTTGATATTAATGATTTTCCTAAGGATTTATATCCTTAGATATTTCTAAATATCTTGACTTATATCTCAATCCATACTTTCCAAAATCAATATAAGCAACTATGGCTTGAACTTCATCCTTTTCACAAAATGGACCTTGTAAAATTTATGATATGTTTGACATAAACATTTATTTTGAATTACTTAATCAATACAAGTGCTTGTGGTAAAAGACACTCATTAAGCAAGATAAATTGAAAAATTGAATCCCACATGACCGTTTGGTGACTAATTGCACCAGTTGAACAACCTGACCTTATGCCTACTATCATACAAGGAAAAAATTACAAACATTGAATCCAAAATCATTGAGTTCTATTGTCAAAAATATTGAGTTCCATTATCCAAAGTCATTGAATTCTATTGTAAAAATCATTGGGTTCTATTTCCAAAATCATTTGAGTCCTATTTTACCAAAATCATTGAGTCCTTAGGGTTTGATCACTTTATAGGTATATTATGTTTCTCACTACCTTGGTCTTGGAAAACAAAGTTTCACTTTAACTCAACATTGGGTCAAAAAATTCATTCACCCCTCCATCAAGTTTTATCCTTTACTTCACCTATCTTTGCTAAAAATTTGAATACACCAATACTTTTAGACTTAAACATATATCAAACCAACCCCTAACTTAGCTACTTTGTATGTGAAATGTTTCCTTTTCCATGCATTTGGTTAAGTTAGTCATCATCTTTTAACTAGTTTATCTTGAAGGTCATGAGTCTACCCTAAAGATTTCCAAGTTCATAAACATCCTTTATCAAACATCAAACATCAAAATCTTAAGTCAAACGTGTTGTCCCAAACCATTTGCAAAGATCACATTCCATATCATCCACCTTTTCATCCCCCATTATCATAATTGCTCCAAAAAAACTTAGAGCATTCATTTTACCTAGATTTGAGTCAACTAGAGAATTCAAACATTACAAATCTCAACATAACTCTCCCATATAGGTGACTCAAAGTTTAGGGTAAAGACAAGATCATGACACAAGAGAATCATGGAGAAAATGAAAGTCGCATTCACCTCAAGTAATCCAAATCCTCAAGAATTTGATCCAAGAAGTCAAGTTATCCCATCACAACAACCCTCATCTCCATTAGGGTCATATGAGATAGAAGATGTTAGAGACAATCCATTTGGACTTACTAGGGAAGAAATCATGGAACATCCAACCTTAGAAAATGTGGCTCCAATTTCCCCATCTTTTGTTTGCACAATCATTGATAAAAGGCTTGACTTCATTTACGATTCAAACAATTCCATCCCTTGTGCCAAGTCAACCCTTAACATCTAGTCTTGCAACTAGGCTAGGAACCAACCCTGGTCTCACTTCATGTCTAGAAACAAACACAACTTTGGGTATTCAAAAAATGACCATTCCATTAATCACCAACCTTCCCCAAAACACAAGTTGGACACAAACATTTGGCAAACCACTTACATTCCATGATGCCACAATGACCTTGACATTTTGACTGCAACCATATTCATCCATCACCCTAGATACCCCAAGTGTTCCCAATGCTACACAAAGTAATGTGAACCAAGTGCCTCAAATAGGACAACAAAGGCAAGAGAACACCCTTACATAAGGGAAACCCTTAGAAATTGGTTCCAACAACCCCATCGACACATTGAAATAAGTGGTTACCCAAGCTACTCAAGTCAATCCACCCTCCAAATCAAACCCATCCATCACCAACCTAGATCAAAACAATCCTTTGGTCACAAACCCCATCAATTAAGGAAATACCTTGACCAGATCCCAAGAACAAGGAAATCCCCAAAGCATTGGTCAAGGGAATCCTTTCAATCAATGGACTCAAGTTCCTAATGTTCCCTTAACATCACCATACCCAATGGAACCAATATCACCTTTCCCCTTGGTCCCCCACATCATCCAAAATCAAATGGGACCTCAAAATTATATTCCTCCTCCTCAATCCACTATCTTACAAGGAAAGATAAACCAAGGGAACCCCCAACCTCTCATAAACAACCTACTACCCACAAAAAAACTCTACACCCAAAACCCATCACAAATTCCCCAACAACCAATTGATCCTACATTACAAGAACATGCCTTAGCTTTGCAACAAGCCATCCAACAACAACAACACTAATCAACCCTATCGACATAACAAGCTCAAAAAGCAACCCTAGTAGCACAATAACAACATCAACAACAACAAGCATCTTTAGTAACACAACAAAAAAATCAATTCCATCAAGTAGCCATAGCAACACAACAAGAATATCAATCCAATCAAGCAACCTTAGTATCACAACAACAACATCAAGCCCATTAAGAATCCTTAGTAGCACAACAATAACCATAAGCCCAAAAAGTAGCCTTAGCAATGTAGTGGCAACAAAAAGATGAAAAACAAGCCTTACCGGCTTATCGATATGCCCTAGAACAACAATTTATCACACAATAGTAACAAAAAGGTCTATACTATAACCCTCAACAAAACGTCATCAACCCAAACACGTTAGGAACATATATGCCTACACCATCATCACCTTATCCCACACCACCATACGCACAATACAACACCTCATCATATTAGAATCCAACATACACTTCATCCACCATCCCATAATATGCAACATATATTCCTCTACCAAACCCAGAAGATGATATAGCATCACAACTTAAGGTGTTATCACAAGCAATGTAGGATTTTTGAATGGGAAAGATGAAGAAGCCCCATACACAAAAAAACCTATGTCCTTATCCATTTTATTGAAACAACAAAATGATACATTTTCCTCCAAAATTTGATAAATAAAAAGGGAGAGGAAATACTATGGACCCTACCAAGGAATTCAATGTCATGCACATGGAGCTAGCTTACAATGATTCCCACTTAATGTGCATCTTCCCATGAAGTTTAATAGGTCCTACGATGGATCATTTTTCACAGTTACATCCAAGAATCAAAAACTTCCATGAAATCATCAATACATTCATAGATCACTTCTCCTTCAATCTTGACATGTGTGTGAGCTTAGAATATTTATACACACTCAATCAAACTAAAGGAGAATCCTTCACTAATTTCTTGCAATGATGGAGGAAAAATGCTAGTAAGAGCAAGTGGACCATTCCCGACGAACAAGTGGGGATTATCATAGAAAAAATTGATCTAGATCTATCCTTACACTTGAATATGTAATGCATTACCTCTTATGATGAGCTTGTCCCTAGATCCCTTAACATTGAGAGATCCCTAATCTCATAGAGAAACACACATGTACATATAGAGACAACCACCCATCCACTAGTTTTAATGAGAAGCACAACTATTAGACCAGGAACAAAAATGTTACTAGTGATGGTGTTGTTGATGCAAAGGTGGTGTTAAATACTCATAGACAAGAAAAAAACCAAAACAAGAACACACGACAACCATACATGTTATTGTCAAACAATCAAACAACAACCAATGTTATAAACACTCAACATGCACCACAAAGAACAAACGGTGCTCCTAAACAAAAATTCACTTCCTTAGGGGAACCTATCGAGGATGTGTTGAAGAGGTTAATATAGTCTAATCTTATCACACTCCTAGATTTTTCAAACTATTGAGAACCACAAATCAAACCTTGCAGCTATAGTGAAGATCATTTTTTTAAATTTTATCAATAAAAAGGTCATAACACACAAAATTGTTTTAGACTCAAACATCTAATAGAAGATCTTATTGAACAAGGAGAATTTCATGTCGATCAAAAATTTGGGAATGAGAATATGAAAATTTACACAAACCCTATGCTTGATCATACAAAAGCAAAAGATTCAGGAAAGGCATCAACCTCAAAAAATATAAACAATAATTGTGATACCACAGTGGGACATATTTATTCATCACAACATGAGGAATCAAACATGCATCAAGGTACTATTTTAAAATTAATTCCAAACCCATCAAAAGTGTTTAACACTATTTTATACCGTAATGACATCAAGTGGATATCAGATTGTGATATCTCCCCACATATGACTGAATGATTGGGCATGTTGAAGAAGTTACCAATGAGTTAGAAATATCCTAGATCACACCCATACCCACAAAATATTGTGAAGAGTCTTTTTCTAATGATATATCATGCACATGAGGATCATGTCAAGAGGAGGCTCTTGAGGATAATGAAAGTTACTCCGAATCAAGTTAGGATCAAGAACCCCTATCCCTAGAGTTTCACCAAGAGCTAAGGGATATATTCAAAACCATTTTAAACTCCAAAAATGTCCCCGATACCACCCCTGAGATGTTTCTTTCTGATGGACATATAGATGTTCTTCCAAAACATGAGTCTCCCAATCTTGATATTCCTAAACAAGATCAAGCAACAATTGAGTTTCTTGATTCTCACAATGATTATGTATCGTCATCTTTTGAGTTAACATCATCATCTTTTGAAGCAATATCAATAGATAATGATGTCATAGAACTAGAGCAAACCGTTTATGTTCCTAAATAGTAGGAACACATAACAATATCATGGGTTCACAAAAAGTCATATTTAGTGGCTATGGATTAGAGGATACATTATTAGGGAAAAGGATTAGTTATTGATTATACCTTCACAATACTAGTGGAAATCTTGTTTACAACAATCATCAACATATGGAGCATGAAAAATAATTATGATGAAAATACTATCAATGCTACAACTAGTCATATCATGAGTGGAATTCACCCATAATATCATATGCAAAGTGGGATCAACGTAAAAATAAGAATTCCTATCAAAGTAAGGTGAGGATCATCAAAGAAAATGAATCAGTAAAGCAAAAGGGACAAAGAAAATACAAATGGATACCAAAGAAAAATTTAAAAAATCATCCCTCCAAAACTCCAATAGTCAAAGAAACTATAGGGAAAAATATAAAAGGGAAATGTATCCATCAAAAGAGTCCTGAAATACAAAAGCAAGATTCTCAAGCAAGGAACAAAGTATATCTAGTGGTTGGTCCTAATTCCATGAAAACCTCCTTCCCCAGCCATCATCGCTCATCTTCCCAAGTTTGGAGAGTCAAAGGTTCCAAACTATCAACCAATACATCTCATATTCCTTCATACATGTCACGATCTAGTCCATTCACAATATCCAATTCTCATTACATTCACCATGTGTTGGTAACTACCCTTCATCATAAGGATTCTAAAGGCACTTTATTGCGATGTGCACACATAGAAAAGTGGTGCAAGGGCACCATGTTAAGTCTTGAAAATATAGTCAATTTTGGTCAAATGATAAAGTATAGGGTGTTTCAAGTATTTTTAGTCCAATAAGGTCATAATATATAATTTTCTATTGTAATAAGTCCATTTGGTCAGTTTGATTCATTTTGTTTAAAAGTTGTAAACATGTAAAAATTATCATATAAAAAGTGTAAAAATGCAAGTTTGAGGAAGACCAACAGTCATGCAAGTTGAAAGATACTTTGAGTCAGTTTTTTAGTTGGTTTTGGGATATCTAAGGTTTAAATATAATGTGTATGGTATAATTCAAGGGTTGGTGGATGTTTTGTTGAAGAAAAGCAATAAAAATAACTTTTTCTATGTGTTTTTCTTGAAAACTTTCTGGTTCAAATCTTTGTACAGCTCTGTATGGAGACATAATGATCTAAAATGTAGTGAAACATGTGAGGGCATGAACTAGGAGTATTTTTGTTTTTTTTTCACCAATTTTCATAAAGATTTAAGGTATTTACAATCATTTTACTTTAGGTGGGTTTGAACACCCTATTTGAGGGTTTGATAGTTAAATAAATGGATTAATCACCCATTCCACCTATAGATTATTTTAAGACTTGGTGGAATGGGTGCAATAGGATATATTTGGGTGTTAGAATGGGTTTTAGGAGTGAGGAAGGCATTTGGAGGGGTTTTTTATTGCTTCCCTAAGTGATTTCATGAGTTTTTTAGTTCAAAATGAATGGCTAGAAGTTGTAGTTTGATGAAATTGCATTTTCAGAGGTTGGGAGGTGTTTTATTAAGCATTTTTAGACATATTTTAATGTTTTTGAGGTAGTGATAAGGTGATATAGGGCCTGAGGTATTGATTTTCAATAAACCCTCATGTTTCAAGCAAGAAATAAGCCTAAAGCAAGGGTTTTGGGGTTTGATGTATTAATCAATGTTTATTTGTCCAAAAGCTATTATTTAAATCTATTTGAGACCTTTTGAGAGTGATGGAATTGAGTTTGGGAGTTTTGATGAAGAATTTCACCAAGTTGCTTTGTTAAAGTGGCCTAATTGACATATTAGGGTAGCGTACCAGTCAATTTTTGGAGGGGATGGTTCAAAGTGACCCTAAAAGATTTGGAGATATGTTGAATAATTACCTAATGGGTATTTGAAATTTCCATTATTTTGTGGGTTAGGATTTTATTTTGAAAGATGTTAACAAAAATCTTTGTTTGGATGGCTATAAGGAAAATTGGATGAAATTGCAAAAAGTTGATAAGATAGGTTTATAAGGTAGAATGTTTGTTTGAATTTACTAAAATTGTGATAGGTAGAAGGTTTCCTCCCTACTCTAAATCAAGTGGTATCAAAGCATAGGTATTAGACCATTTGAGGGTGAAAAGTTGAAGTTTGAAGTGTGAAAAGTGGGAAGTTGAAGAGATAAAATGCCTCCTAAAGTTAATGCAGTACTTGCAAGGGAGATAAAGATGTTAAAAGAGTCAAAAGAAGAAATATTAGCCAGGTTTACAGTAATGGAGACATGACAAAGAAGAGGAAAGGCCACTGATGAGGAAAGTGATCGAGAGGAAGAGGAAGAGGGTGAGCAAGAAAACCCTCCAAGTGGAAGAGCCCAAGATGTTGATTGGGATACTGATGAGAAAAGGATGATAAAGATGCTTAAGGCTATGAAGGGAGATGCTTCTGATGTGAATGTATATGTGTCAATGTATAATGGAAAATTGGATGCTAAAGAGGTACTAGACTGGATAGATGCACTAGATAATTTATTTAAGTTTAAGGAGGTTGTTGATAACCGGAAAGTGAAGTTTGCAAAGACCTAATTATATAGAGTTTTGTAAGTTTGATAAGACATCGGTCTTAGGGGCAGTGAATCTGATGATAGAGATAAGAAGAAAAGGTGAGGTGAATCAAAGTGTTTGGCAAGAACAAATAGGCAAGGTCAAGTATGCAATAAGAGGGAAAGAGAGAATAGTCCAAAATAAGGTGGGTAAAGGTATGTTTGTAGGTATAAAGGAAATTTTGACATTAGTCTCAGATGGTGGAAAGGTAAGAGAATAATCAACTAGTCAATTTGTGAAAGTGAAGCAATTTCTAGGTGGCAAGAAGTCTACAAATGCAAAGTACAATGCAAGTTTCAAGTTTTTGACCTAGTGGAAAGGGCTACTAGATGGAAGGGAATTGGAAGATCATAGAGATGATGAGATTACACATTTTTTTATGCAACTTAGTCCTCAAGGGATTTGAGGTCTTTGTAAGGCCAGGTGTATGGTACAGGGGCACCATGTTAAGCCTTGAAAATATGGTCATTTTTTGTCAAATGAGAAATTCTAGGGTTTTTTTAGTCTTTTGAGTCCAATAAGGTCATAATAAACCATTATCTATTGTTATAAGTCCATTTGGTCAGTTTGGAGTCATTTTGTTTAAAAGTTGTAAACTTGTAAAAGTTGTCATCTAAAAAGTGCAAAAATGCAAGTTGAAGGGAAATTTGAGTCAGTTTGTTAGTTATTTTTGGGATTTCCAAGGTTTAAATATAATGTGTATGGTTGAATTCAAGGGCTGGTGGAAGTTTTGTTGAAGAAAAACAATAAAAACCACTTTTTCTATGTTTTTTTCCTTAAAAACTTGTTGGTTTAGATCTCTGTATGGCTTTGTATGGAGGAATAATGATCTTAAATGTAGTGAAATGTGTGAGGGTATGATTTAGGAGTATTTTGGTTTTTGTTGGACCAAATTTAACAAAGGTTTAAGGTTTTTACAATCATTTTACTATAGGCAGGTTTGGACACCCTATTTGAGGGTTTGATAATGACATAAATGGATTAATCACCCATTCCACCTGTAGATTAGTTTAAACCTTGGTGGAATGGGTTAAATAGGATATATTTGGGTGTTAGAATGGTTTTTAGGAGCATGGAAGGCATTTCAAGGGGTTTTTGATTGCTACCCTAAGTGATTCCATGAGTTTTTTGGTTCAAAATGGATGGCTAGAAGTAGTAGTTTGATGAAATTGCATTGTTGCAGGTTTGGAGGTGTTTTACTAAGCATTTGTAGACATATTTTGATGTGTTTGTGGAAATTATAAGATGAGATAGGGCTTCGGGTATTGATGCATGAATGCATGTTTCTTTGTCCAAAAATTGTTGTTTCAATCCATTTGAGACCTGTTGAGAGTTATGGAATTGAGTTTAGGAGTTTTGATGAAGAATTTCACTAAGTTGCTATGTTAAAGTGGCACAATTGGCCTATTGGGGCAATTTACCCATTAGTTTTTGGAGATGATGGTCCAAAATGACCTTGAGAGATTTGAAGATATGTTGAAGAATTACCTAATGGGTATCTAAAATGCCCATTTATTTTTGGGTTCGGATGGCTAGAAGGAAAATTAGATGAAATTGTGAAAAGTTGATAAGATAGGTTTATAAGGGTAGAAAGTTTGTTTGAATTTGATCAAATTGTGATAGGTAGAAGGTTTCCTCCCTGATCAACATCAAAAATATTAATTCTAGTATGTACATAGTTGATCAAAGTTCTTCAATATTGCATTCAAGTGCTCGTATCTTAGCAAAGTAATTTCTTTAGGTAGGATATCACTAGAACGTTGTGACAATGGACTCTACATCAATACCACTAGGTGGTTCAACATAAGGTTAAAATTTCAAAAAAATCAAGAAAATATTAAAAATATAAATCTTCCTTCAGTGAAAACCACTTCCGTGGTGCTTTGGGAAAGTACTATGATGAAAACATAGAAAATATGCATCATGAGTAGAATCAATCATTTATATGATCCTTCTCAAATAGAAGAATCTCATCCTTGTCATGATAAATCTAAATTTCCCCCCCATCCATCCAATCTAGATTCATCCAGATATTCTAGTTTATCTTGATCTTGACAAAGATTTGAGGTATACTTCAACTCTACTCATTGAAAAATCTTGATAGGATCTTTACATTTTTATCTCATGAAGTCCCCTAGCCTATATCTAGCATGCTAAAACTCTATCAAACTCTTTGCATATACCATACCTATCTTGGTTATCCATTGCATTATGAAGCATTGCTAGACACTGGGGGAAGGTTATTGCACTCTTGCTTTCAAATAACTCTTGATCCATGTATTTTATCTCACAAAATGACATAAAAATCATAATCTAGGTATCGTTTACCATAAATATCTTGAAAATCCAAAAAAAAATTGTAAAAAATTCATCAAAAAATCCAAAAACATCAAAATTATGTACAGATAGAATCCAAAAAATGTTTGAAAATTGTAAAATAAAAATATGAAACATCCAAAACATAAAAATCCCTAGAAAATGTCAAATCATCAAAAATTAAAAAATAGTACCTTTGTCGAACTATAGGTCTCTGAGCTTGAATGTTGGTAAGGCAATCATTATGTGCTCCTGAGACACTCTAGGTCACTTCTTCAGGAGTCTGCCATGTAATAAACTTGTATTTCCTCAACTGATCATATCTCATCTTCAATAAGTCAAGTTAGTCAAACTATGTGGTCTCTACGTGTATAACATAGACGAAGCTAATCTTTGATCAGCCCTCAAGGCCCCTAGGATAGGTCTTTTAGGTTAGGTTCGTGGCTATAAAACTCAAAAAACCCTAAAAATTCAAATATCAGAAAACATAGAAAATACAAAAGCATTCATATATCAAAAATCCCTAAACATTGAAAAATGGAAAATCCTAAAACATTAGAAAATATTCAAAAGATCTAAACAACATCAAATATATTAGAGAAAAACCCTAAACATCCTAAAATACTCAAAAACATAAAAATTCACATAAAATTTCAAAAAAACCAAAAATAGTCTCGAAACATTTTCAAAATACCAAAAAAATTGAAATATTCCAAAAACCCCAAAACCATCCATCTCATCTCACTTTCACCCACAATAAACATTCACCCATAATAAATCGATCATCATCTTCAACCTTTGGCAAAAAAGAGAGAAAGAAAGTCTAGCAAGTTGTAAAGTGAGAACCTAAATGTCAAAATCTAAAGTTTAAATCATAGACATGCATGTCAACAAAGTTTATATCAATGTCTTATCATAAAGCTCATCATCCTAACATCAAACAACCTTTGATCAACATGTCCTAGGATGTATCCTTCTTGCGATAGACATTAGTATTAGACATCACCTTAGCTAAATTAAAATTGGCAAGAGATATACATAACACTAACTCTTTGTCTTTGATCTTTTCGTATGATTTATCTTAATGATCCATTATGAGGACTTGTTGATTATGTCTATCAAAATTATTTAGAGAGAAATGAATGGTGCACCAATCATTATCTTTCATTTTCTTTTCTTGTGGGTACTCTTGTAAAATAATATTGTTGCATACTTGCTTAGTTCTGTGTAGGGAAGCTGTTTGGAGTACATTGTTGACTATTGCATATTCTTTGGTCCAATATATTCTAAGCTTCTAACTTACACTCCAATGAGGTTTCTATATGTCAAGATGTGAAAAAGAAATATCCTATCTATTTGCAGAGTTAAAGTCCATTACACTAGGTACAATACCATCTTCACTATTGATACCATGATGCATCATGTTTATGTGTTATACCAAACAATAAGGAACAAATGAAAATACCAATCCCAAAATATGAGAAAATCTTCATCATGCATCATTAGCCTCATCATTCATTTCTCATCACCATCTCTATTAAAGTCTCAATGGATCATAGACTTCTTGGATCTTTTGAAGCAATCATCAGAATCAATGGTCATTCATCTTATTTCTTCTATCTTCTCTCTATGCTAACCTGGCATCATGTCAGTCAACAAAAAACATCATCAGTGGATCCATCCTACATCCATAAATTATCAACATGCATACGGGTATGTGCAGGATCATCATGCAAAAAACAGGCCCTTAAGTGGCAAAAAATTCAGAAAAATCAGTGTTAGGAAACTTGACGTAAATATTTGAATAAGTTATCTATATTATTTCAAAAATATGTAAGAATAGAATTTGTAGAAAATTAAATTTAGTTTCTAAAATACTAGGTTTATTTAAAAATAAATAAAATCTATTTGGTGAAAATTTGAAATTTCAATGTAGTAGTACTTAAATTTTAGGGAAAAATAAGAAGTAGGTGTCTGTCTGACCACCCTAACCATAATAAAATTATAATATTTTTTTGTAAGTTTTATATATAAGTAGAGGACTCATGTCCGGATGTGATGCATATTTTTTGTAATTTTTTTCCAAGTAAATAATTAATTATGAATTTTTATTACAACTTTTAGAATATATAAAACTTCGTCTGTCGACCACCTTAACTTGGTCAAAACTTCATGAAATTTAATTTTTCTTTTTTTAATCCTATATTATGTGAAGCATAGAATGTGACGCATGTTTTGGATTCAAAAAATATGATACTGTTTGAAAGTTATGGATGTTTTTCAATCAACCTATTGATAAGGACTTTAGTCATAATTCTAATAGAAAATGAATAATAATTATTTATTAAATTCAAATTAAATCATAATTTATATTTTTGGAAAGCTGAGAATCTCCTCTAAAAACCCTTTTCTTTTCATTAATTTTGGGTGAAAAAAAAGTCGTCAGCCACATACCCTACAAATATTGCCACTTTTTGGCGCACCATGATCCTGCACATACCCATACATCATGGCATAATCATAAATATCTCATGAAACATACATCCTACATAATCATTATTATTTAAGTTGTGATGAATAATATAGACTTGTTATTTTAAGCATCTTAAATTGTTGAACACATATCATTAACATAAACATTGCATTATCATATCAATAAGCATGAACATCTTCATTATCCATCTATACATCCATATGCATACATCATCATCAAATCATAAAAATACATAGGAAATACATAAAAATAAGTGCATCCATATCATTTGCATAAGCAAAACATCTACATATCATATCATCCATGCCATAAATATATCATGAAAGATATACTAAAAAAAATATAACATTCCATCGATTCCATATCATTACATCTCACATCATTGCATATATTATCATCACATATCACATAAGCATAAATAAATTGCATCCATACATAAGCATATATAAACACATCACATCACATCATATAAAATCTATATCATATATATTTATCAAAAAATAACTATCATGGTACAATATCTGAATCAATATATGTATATTGATCAAAAATACAATATCCATGAGGCTATAAAAAATGAGCCCATTAATGTACATCTATGTAAATAATCAAAAACTAAATCAAAAAGTGTGTACAAATCAAACTAGACCTGATGGTTGCAACCCTCTCCATCCTATCTCTCTGGTTGAGCCTTTTCTCTAGCATGTGCCCTAGTCCTCAGGGAGTAATCTAGTTTTCTAAGCACCATGGGGACATCCCTATGATAGTGCATCCTATAGTAGGATTCCTTAGTCACAACCTCTCTGTATAATCTCGTAGACATTGTTAGCCCCTGCAATGCATCTATCATTGTCTCAAGCTACTGATGCCACCTAACCTCCTACGCTAACTACATCTCGGTAGTCTATTTAAGCTAATGCTCATGGTCTCTCTTTGTGATAAAAAACAATACCTATTGTTGTGCATGATCCCTCTCAATAGTAATAACCAAAATCTATTGATGGGCCTCATCGCTCTTTCCCATAATAATCTAAACCTACTGCTGCAGCTGCTAAATCTATAAATCTTGGGGATCTGGCTCCATCAATGGCTATTATGGAGGCTACTGCTATATAGGAGGCTAACAAGGAGGCTTCTAATCCATTGGTGGTGCCCCTAGAACTTAACCATCCTATCCATCCTGGCCATCCTATCCTCTGCCTCCACCTCTACCTACACCCCTCCCTCTTTGTCTCCTTCATGGAGGAGCACCTGCTGCATTTGTCAACCAATGAGGGGGTGTGAACCATGCATTGTATGCAAGCATCATTTGAGCATCTACCTATCCCTAATCATAAGCTCGTGGTTGTGAAACTAACTGCTAAAATCCCTCAACAACCTTGTGGACCATAATCGTAGGTCCCCATGTAGGTGCCTCTTGTGCTGATCTAGCAAAGATGACTCTATATGCATCATATTTCCTACCCTACCTCTCTCGAAACTTCTTGGCCACCCTATCTAGCAGGTATACATCAATGATAGTGTGCTCCTACCCCTAAATATACTAGGTCTTTCTAGTGAAGAAAATTTGTTGCACATCGTCAAACCATGTTGGCATCTAAAGCAAGGGTCACCATTTGAATACTATCATATCATTGAGCACCCTATGCAAATATGGAATCCTAACCTACCCAGTATGCTTAAGTGTGATGGCATCTTTGTATCTCCAAACCACACACTCATTTGGCTCTACATTATCCATCTAAATGATTAGATGAAGCACAATGATATGCTCCCAACCCCAAATATATGTAGTAAAGTAACTCCTTACCTGATCGCTCTGCTATCGTAGTATATGAAATCATGCATATCATGATACAATGAGACCAACATCACTAGCCCCCATGAAAATAGATTCCTCCTAAAGATCATCTTATGCCACACAAGGCCCCATCCCAGAATGAACCCACTGCTCCATTGATCTAGAACCACTAAGCTAGAGATGATCCCTGCAACTATCAATTCGAAGTAGGGTACTAAACCTCTACACATATCGAGGTCCATTTGTGAAGTGACTAGAATGATATCCTCCTAGTCCATCACCTCATGGCGGGCATCGTATCTGACATTGACATCGTATATCACACACTCACCATGTATCAGTAAACATAGAATCTGCCATACATCCTCCAATGTCACTATCACCTCACCAATAAAAAGGTGTAATGAGGAGGTCTTGTTGTGCTATTGCTCATAGAGTATTGTCATCATCACTAAGTGTGTTTGGATGATTGGCATATACATAATGTACCATAGGCCAATCTCCCCAAATTTCTCTTGTTGTAACTCAGATAAATCACCAAGTCTCTCCAAAACTATGGTCTGGTGCTCGTGTAATATCAAAGGTGGAATGACCTCGTACACCCACAAAGCACACGATGTCAAAAAATAAAACAAATTTTGTTACATTTGGAATTTTCATCTCCAAAATGATAATAGCATCACTATTTATGATAGTGTTGCTATAATTCAAATTCTAAACTATGATTCCCAAGGCATTTAAAATGAAAATTGCAAGTCACATTGCTATAAACATATGCATTGTGATTTAAACTTTGGAAACCCTAACCCTAATTTTAAAATTGAAAAATGAATTGCTATAAATGTAAGCATCATGATTTTGAAATTGAAACCCTAATTATAAATTGTGAACTATGTCACAATACACATATGTGTCACTAAAATTCAAATTAGTGTCACTAATTCTCAAATTAGTGTCACTCTAGAATGACACTGCCAAAGTTTAGAATTCAAAATGCATTAAATGCATTAAAAAATCAAATTTCAAATTAGGTTTTCAATCACATACCAATAGTTTTATTCCTTGAAGCCTCTGGTACTCTCGAACTTGGTCAAAAATGTGTTGCAGGAGCACTCGTTACACCATTTCATCAAAGGGTCAAAGGTCAAAAATCAAGAACACTCTAAGGTGTGAATGCATAAATGAAATGAAAGTGACCCTTCTTAGCTTATCTATACATCAAAATTAGGGTTTTTTGACCTAGTTTAACCTTAAAGCTAGGGTTTATCATCATTTTCACCAATTCTTTCAATTGCAAGCTTATTTTGCATTGTTTTTTATGTTTTTGGAATATTTCTTGCATCCTGGAGCCTTTATGGATCCATGGGGCAAATTTTCACCTTCATCGAGAAATCAACCCAAAATTCAAAAATTCCTCCTAATTTCTCAAGGGGCCAGGGAATCAACTTATCCCTTTATTGGGGCAGCAGTGAGGCATCTAAAAAGTAAAAAGAAATATTTTTAGATTTCAACAACAAATTTTAATCCAAAGAGCATCACTCTTTGAACTGAACCAGTAGGTACCTCATGATAGAGCCCCTAAAATTCTTGACATTTTAGGGTCTTTTGTGCTTGGTATTAGCATGTCATATGCATCCCTCTGATAGGGTTTAAGGTTTTACTAAGGTAACCTTGTTTCCAAGTGATCCATTTATAACCCTTGGGCATTTAAATTTTGTGTTGACTTGTTTTCCCAGTTACTAGTGATATAAGTTGTCTTTTGACCCATTGTTATGCATTCCTTACTAGCTCCTTTGCTTAGATTATTTGATAACTACTAGCTACAAAGCATTTTAATTCTTCCAAACTCAAGTTCTAATGGTTTTCTCATAAGTGACTTAAATTTAAGTCATCAATCTCTATGGGTAAATCTTCATTGGCCTAGTCAAGGCCCTCTGTTATGAATAACTTTGTCGCATGTGTAGGTTCAAAAATCACATGATTGTGGGTTTAATCTAGGTCATTCCTCACTAGCTCACACAACCCAAGTGATGACAGTTTAATTGCTGTGAGATTAGTGAAATGGTAACACATGTTTGATTAGGTACATGGGCCTAGCCTTTGTGTTGCATTCCAACACTTGAGATTTTAAGATTGATGGTGATAGTTGAAAGATGAAAGATGATCACCACCATTCCCCGCTATCTCATGGATGTAACATGCAGGGTCATTAAAAGTAGCGAGACCTATAAGAAGCTACCACATACACTCTATGACTACTAGTGGGTGGAGCCCACAAGTACATGAAGAAGGTCCAGTTGTCATGTCTTTATTGGCCACTTGTACGGGCTAGAGCAGTGATGTAAATTCAAATGTCATTAACTCAATCTAAGTTGTTTGAGAAGGCCATCTTAGCTAAAGATCAATGATATACATTCAAAGCTATGAAGTATGCCCATTGCAATTGTTTCAATTTGCGTGAGTGGGAAGTAATGATAGAGGTGACCTGTAAACTTATTTAATTTCCTTCAAAATTCATGTATACAATCAGTTCTTTCCAATTTTGGTTTCGAAGACATGTTTGGGATGATACGAAGAATTGAAAGAAGTAATTTTTAGAAGTCATCTTGATTGGTGTTGGGGTTTACCACAATTGAAATTTGTAATTACGACAAACATAGTTTTATCCTTTTTTAATTTGTTTAATCAGGGCTCACTTTCTATTTTCTTTCAAATGAGTGCATTTATTGCTTTGAATTAGGGTTAATTTTGTCTTTAAAAGGCTATAACCCTATAAAATCATCTAGAATTAGCATTTGTTTTGAGTCATAGGTTGCAGTTAGGAGGTTGATAGTTGAAATTCTTCTTGTGAGAACCCTAGTATACATAAAACCCATGGCTCCCAAAGTACAAATTGCCACCTCTTTGACCCAGTCCAAAATATTCTCCTAGGATGTAATTGAATTGCTACCCCCATCTACGAATAACAAACTAGAAGGAAAGGCCTTGTTTCATGGACCTATTGTAAAAGAGGGAGTGATGGATAAATATTTCTTCATAAAGGATGCTAAAGTACCCTACACTAGATGGTAGTTGTGCCAACATTGGTCCAGGAACAAGAACCTCAAAGCTCCTCATAGTAATCCTTGGAGGTTGGATATGGGAAATTTGATTGTTCCCAATGTATACATGGATTTTGATCTTTTGAAGGATATCACCTCAAGGTATGACCCAATTTCTAGGGTGGTTAGGACATTTGATGGTGTAGATATGGTAAGGATAACTAGGAAGGAAATTGAAGAAATCTTTGAATTGCATGAGTGGAGTCTGGATATGATCCCTTTGGATATGAAGGATATTAGAAAAGAACATAACAATAAAAAGGTGTTCATTAGAACAAATATGTTACCTTTGCATACTACTCTGACTAGTACTGAGAAACATAAGAGGAAAATCAAGATTGGCAAGAAGGAGCTTGAACCTTTCCCAATGAGCTATTTTACTAGTTATTTCAGAAAGACTGTGTATTCTCTATATCAGATCATTGGTAGTACCCCACCTAACACTTTGTAGAAAGAATACAGTTACTTTTCCACACATTTGCTACACCCACTATATAGCATTGTCTATTATTATGGTATTTATATGGAAGAACACATCCATAAAGGTTTAGTGGAGCTAAAGGAAAACAATGGGTAAAGTTCTGGTGGTATTCATTATTAATGCACATGTTTTTGAATAGAAGACAAAAGGTTTTCGAAAAGGATATCACTTTGTAAAGGAAAGAGGAAGGTGTTCACCTTCCTATTTAGTGTTGAACCTGTATCCTGGACAAAGATGACAAGAAACACAATTTTCTAATGTTTGAAAATGATTTTGCATCTAAAATAAGGAGGTCCCTGATACATGAACCACCAAGAATTCCTAGAGAAATTCATGAGTTTTTGAGACCCATGGAGATGAGGCCAGACCTAAACTTGCGTCATAATTGGAGAGACTTGATTTTATATCCTAATAAGACAAATTTTAGAGTGTATGGTAATGGTCTGGACCCATATGTCTTTCCAAGAGTTTTGCCTTTGAGGATAGGATTCCTTGAAATCATGAGGCAACTAGGAGCTTCACAGATGGTACATTTACCTTAATTAGCAAGGAAAGGTTCATTCTTTCCAAAATGGACAACAATTGTAGATTATGTTTTGGTGAAAGGGGCATGGAAGCACATAGTACATCTATTGGCACATTGTAAGTTGATTACTATGTGCCTGAGGAATCATGATCCTGAGGGCTTCATCACTAAACTGAAAGCAGATAAGAAAATGGGTAATTTTTTGTATGTTTTTAATTATCCTAAGGATTTCATTAGGAATGTTTTTAGCTTTGAAGAACAAGATGAAAGGAAAGCTAAATATCTTGCTTATGAGAAGTTGGTAGAAGCAAAATGGAAGAAAAATCCAAAATATGATCATTTTCCAAACATACCTAATGAATTTAGCAAAGTCATGCATGTTATGGATAATTTTGAAAATGTAGTTGGTATGCTAAGGGAATAATGGGAAGTCACAGATAAAGGAAAGGCAAGGGTGGTTGAAGAAGTTGCTGAAGTAACATTGGAAGAAAGGCCTACATACTAGCCACCTAAGCAATTGAAAATTTACTCTAGGAGGAAGAAAACAATAGATGAAAAATGAAGCTTGCTAGCCCCTGTCACTTCTGAAGGGCCAAAGTAAGATTCTATTGAGAGTGCATTGTCACCACCTTCTACACAAGATCCTTTTCCTGTAATTGATTTTGACTCACCCACTGAAATTCTTGTTCATCTTGAATATCCACCTCTAAAGAAGCAAAGGTATGAGGTAAGAGGAGTTTTCAAATACTTTGATAAAGATGAGGATGACATCTATATCACTCCTAAAGATATACAACTAGGAATTCGTCCTCTTGAAGGGAAATTGCCTCAAGTTTAGGATAGAGCAGTCTCAAATTAGAAAAGCTTCACATCAGCAGTCTAAATACTATAGATGACTTGAGAGTAAAAACTTGTAAAGAGTTTATGGAAGATGACTCCTTCATTGAAACACCTACATTCAAAGACTTCTGGTTGAGATCTAAAGCTACAAAATATGCAAAGAAAGTTTCCACTGTAAGGAGTTTGCATCTATAATTGAAGCCCTAAAAGTGTCATTTAGGAAAACATGAGAAGTATTATGTAGAATGAGTTTCAAAAAATTAATGCCCAAGATGGCAGAGAGCTTGTAAAAAAGTGTGGTGTGCTACTGTTACCATAATGGAACATTGTTGATGCTATTGTGCTAGATGCCATAAGGAGGGCTGAAAGGCCTCTAGCACAAATAGAAGAAGAGTTGGAAATGGCACTTCAAGGTTCAACATTTATTGAGGATTGGGATGCATTGGAAATATATTCATTATCCATGGGATCTAGGAAACCAGTCCTTGCAAAGCCATCAGATTTAAGTGGACAATTGGTTGTGAAGAGAGTTGTTGATACCCCAGCTTTGGAGGCAACAAACATGGTTGTCAATGTTGTTAGTTTCACTAAATAAACTATGGAAAGTATCACCCTATAGAGGGATGACCTCAAGAATAAATATTGAGAGCTTCTCGGTGAATATGATAATAGTTAGTAGAAGGTGCTTGTATTAGAAAATGAATTAGCATTTTACAAAAAAAGAATAGGGTTAGCCTAGCTCAAGCCACCCACCTTCAACATCTCCAATTGCATCTTCTCAACATTCACCTCATGGTAAAGCCTTCACAATGGTGCCATATAGTTTGGGACAAGGATCACTCTCAGTAGAGGAATCTAGTAAATCAGGTCCTAGCTCATCTAATGAACAAACAAGGGAGCAACTTCTTCTGCAAGTTGAGGAATATAATAACCTATTAGAAAAGGCCTAGGACACAATGTATGAAAATGTATCAAAAATTTTGTACTATTTTGAAGCATTTGAACAAGAATATCTAGGCTAGATTGAATAGTGTGCATGATAATTATGCCTTGATGATGCGAGCAATAAGATTGTCCCAAAGGAATAAAGAGTTGGCCATGCCCATCTTAAACAAGTGGATCCCAAGAGCTAAGTTATTAAAGTTAATAGTAGTTGGATTTGGCCAACATGAAGATAAATATCCTCATGTTCTTCCAACTTATACATTCATGTGTGAGTTAAGTGAGAAAAAATTTCAAGGATATATAGCTCCATTGGAGCAAAAGATAAGAGAGTTAATAGATTATTATGATCTAGTAGATTTGTCACCATTGCTAGATATTCTGGTGACTAATTATGAAATGAAACCATTGCAAGTATGGAAGAGAGATGGATGAGGTTTTTGATTCCTAGGTGAATGAAATCTATAAAGAAGTTGATATTAATGTCTTTAATGACACTTTGTGGGAAAGTTGACATTTATTGTTAGCTCTCTAGAGGATTTTGACAAAGAATACAATTATGTAATAACCAAGTACTCCCCATTTAGGAAGACATTAGATAAAGTTATCAATCTCAACTGGCCATTTGATGAGTAATGTGAATAATGGGGAAGAGTATTGGTTGGACGATTTGGTTTGTAAACATGGATGTGAAACATATAATTGGTCAAATACTATATAGGTCTAGCCTTACAAGTTACAAATGTATAAAATATATGTTTCACAAGAAAGTATCAACTATTGATGATGTGGAATGTTGACTGGGATGCAAATTCACTTTTAGTCTACATCATTTTTTCATCTTGCTTGATGAAGTGGATGTGCTATAATGAAGAAGATTATTCTTTTTGACATGTTCTTTTTGGAAGGAAAAGTTGCTCCTTACAATGAATGTAGATAATTTGTCTTATGTATACTCCCTCCATTTTGAAGAATGCAAATATAACTAAATTAGGGAATATGTCTTATAGTGGTCCAATTAGAATGTGACATGTTTACATCTAGCCTGAAGCTTTTTTTTGCTTCCTTGTTCTATAAAAGGTAATTCAGGGCCATTTTTGTGGGTCTTTTGTTAAATTCTAGAACTGAATTGTGAAAGTTAATAACATAGAGTGAATATGCTAAGCTTTTGTCTAATGTTTTGAGTCTAGATAGAAATTTTTTGTCAAATGTATGGTTCTTGAAAACATCTAAATGATGATGGAGATTTTCCAAGTCTATAGTCTCTCCATTTTGGTTTTGTATTCCATTTATGAATGAAAATATTTATCATATATCATTTCATTAATTGTCATCATCTCATACTTTGATATATGTTTTGGTTTTAGCTCTGCTTCATAGAATGAGTTAAAATGCTTAAATTAAACCTTGAATTCATGTGTAGGGTCATTGGATTTGATAATTAGTCTTTAGAATTTGGTTACGATTTGTGAATTTCAAAGTAAAATAACTTAGATCATGGGTGTTCAGTATTAAACATACCATATATTTCAATTTTCTTAGACTCCTAGCCCATAGATAAGGGCACTGATCATAACCCTATTAAGTCTTTCTCATGGTCCTAGTTACTCGACTTGAGAACAATACTTTTAAATAATCATTGATTTATCTTGAGTTTTTGTATTTTTTGTTGTTTTATATTCTTAGCTAAAGGTTCATAGTTCATTCAAGGAATTTCCAACTTCTTGGAGAATTTCATCTTGTTAGGAATGGGTGAGAATATATATGCTTGAATATGCAATATACACATGGATTTTTTGCAATAGTGGTATAATGTACATTTTGGGATCACACTCCTAGGTTTTGAAGAGCCTAAAGTGTAGGAGATAGAGTAATTAGGTGCTATATCTCATTTGTTTGCCACTTGTCTTGTAAGTATTTGATAATTGAGTTTGGAAAACTCAAAGGTACTTGGTGAGACCTGCTTGGGTCTTTGTAAACAACCAACACCTCACTTCAAAGAGGGAAAAAATCTAGACATTGGAAAATGACTTGAATGATATCATACACTCAAATCAAGTATATTAATGTCATTTTCTCTTAAAACCATCCTCTTTTAACTTAATTTATTAAATTAGCCTAGCTATTTAATTAATTGCATCATTTGCATCTATTAACCTAATTCATTTAATTGGGTTAATTCACACCCTTTCACACTAACATTTCATCTAATTAAATTAAATAAATCAAACTATTTAATTTAATTCCCTAAGTCTTCTTATTTGATTAATGTTATTTCACCTTTCCCCCATTCATCAAATCATTAAATTTAATGAATATCACTTTATTCTTCTAAATCCCCTTAATTATATTATTAACATTGTTTAATTAACAATTATTAACTAATCTATTTTCCATCCCACTTGCAAGGGAATATTCCTCCTTTACACATTCCTCCACAAGGGGAATATTCCTATGGAATATTCCTTCCCCTTTTGGACAATTAAACTTTGTTTTAATTTTCAAAATATCCTTTTTCCTCACCCATGAGAATATTCCAAAGAATATTCTCATGGTATTTTAAAAAGGGAATATTCTCACTTAACTTCAAATGCAAGTTAACTTGTGACTTCTTGTGCAAGTTAACTTTCAAACTCTTATTAGGTCAAAATCATGCTTGTTTGGGAGTGTGAACCCTTGATTAAATATCATCTTGTATTCTCACCCATTGATGAGAATCCATTATTCATTCCTCCAATTTCTTCCATCCTTGACCATTGATTAGGTGTTTCAATCTCAACCCTCCATTTCTCATTTACTCCCCTATAAATAGGTCACTATTTGGAGACAAATGGACCCATCTTTTAATTTGCAAACTTATGCTATTGAAATCACTCGTACTCACACTCACACTCATACTTTAACTCACATTTAGCATATTTTAGTTCATTTTTAGTTGCATAAATAGCTTAGCATGCATTAATGGATTCCATAATGCATCCATTTAGCTAATTAGCTAATTAGGATTTGAATATTTTTAGTTTAAATATCATTTAGATAGCTTAGCAATTTCATATCTACATCTTTTAGAATAAAATTATGTTAAATTAGATTTTACATCATATTTATTTAGCATAAATCATGTTTTCATTCATATCTCACAACCATTTTATAAATTCTCTTCAATAGAATTGATTGAAACAAGCTCACTGATAATGGGATTGGGAAAGGGTCATTGTTCCACATCAATTTGACACCACTCCAAAAATGGGATAAGTTTCAAATGGGTTAGAGTAGACATTTTAATTTTTTCATAGTTAGAATGCTTCATTTTAATAAATGTTTAGTTTAACTTCAGTTCAATTGATCATAATTAGAGTGAGTATTAGTGGCTTCATTATGCTTTGATTCTTCATGTATTGAGTGTAATTGGACCATACTAATATCCTTGGTCACAACTAGTAAAGTACATACATGTCAACCTATGAGAAAGTTGTTCACATCCCAATCATGTTCATTGAATGTAGAAGGAAAACAACTAGCCAAAGTGACAAAAGTAAATTTCAAACTAGGGTCATTACTAAACTCAACACTCTTATTAATATAATTATCATTTAATGTTATAGAAGTGGAAAAAAATGTATTCAAAACATTATGCACCTCCTCATCAATTTTAGCAATCTCCTATTCATCATCTAAATTAATCATAATAGGAGGTTGAATGATAATGTCTGAAGAAAGGTTTAACTCTTGTTGTAGTTGCATTATAGGAATTTTTTTTTTGGAAAAGGGGAGACTCATGATGCATTACTTAAGTCGAGTTTGGATCTTTATTTTATTGGTTTGTCTCATCATTTAACTTTCAAGAAAGGGAACGTCATCTATGCCTATGCTCTCTAGCAGCTCTATTTCTTTTAGTTTAGTTTTCAAGTTGAATTTATGTAGGAGTGGGATGTTCAACCATAGGTTTCTTTTTTTCCCTAATGGGAAGAATGAAAGGAACCATGGAAGGTTATTCAACAACTTTCTCTTTGACTTTGTAAACTTGTTTTATTCTAGGAGGCATAATGGGATTGGTTTCATTATCTCTTGGTATTTTGTAGGAAATGGGCGAAGGTTCTATCTTAGGTTGGTCTTGGTTGTTTGGAATGTCTTTTGGTTCAATCATGGTTTCATCAAGGATGGTAGGTTTGATCATGGGTTGAGGCATCTTTTGAGGGGATAATTTCGCTATGCATTTTCCTTTAACTTTTGGTAAGATTTGAAAAATATGTCTTCTCAAGGTTTAATAGGTTCCATAGGCTCGAGCTAGAAGAAGTCTAAGGAAAAGCTTCTATGGGAAGAAAATGGGTTTAAACCACTATCATGCGTAGTGAAGATTTTATTGTCAAAGGGAAACCTTAAGCATTTATGCACAACCAATGGGATGGCATTCATGGACTGAAGCCATGGATATCCTAACTTCACACCAAATTAATCTAATGTTGATATGATGGAGAATGAGACATATAGCATTTTTGGTCCCATTTTCAAAGATAAGGTGATTGGTCCCATTGTAGCGAAAGAAAAACCATTATGTGTCTTGATTCATGCTTTGAGTTTGTCATATGTTTCTTGATAGAGCTCATGCAGAAGTAAGAATTAATTAGTGATCATGTTCTCTCCACAAACGATATCTATTAATATCCCCTTAGTGGGCTTGTCATAGATTCAACTAGCTATGTAAAGAGGACCATCAACCGCATGTTTAACTATATCTTTAGAGGAGAAAGAAATGTCAAGAGGATTTTTAGTTCAGCTCTTATGATGTTGAGTTTTGACCAATGCAACTAAACCATCGATATGATTTTTATCTTTTTGATCAGTATCCATAGGACTTTGTTGAATTGTATCTATGTTATCATCATCTATGTCAACATTCATAACATTAGTCTTTGTAGTTTCACTAGGTTTGAAAAATGAAATATTATGTTTCTGCATGGGGTTGGTAAGGATTTGTAAATTCTAGATAGGAGGGGCAACGAACTTATTTCCTTGATCATTAACACCTCCAATGGAAAGTCAACTAGAATCAATGAGGTCTTGCACAAGATGTTTAAGATGCTTACAATGTTTTGTATCATGTCTATTTTGTTGGTGATAATTGCAATAAGTATTTAATCTAAAGTTTGGAGTTAGAGGCTTATTAGGATCGAGTGTTTTAATGGGATGAAAGGTGATCATTTTTTGTTCTAAAAGTTGTGTCACTGTGTTATGAAGGGTATTGGGTAGGGAAGTGAATTGTATTTTTTTGTCCCCATAGTTAAAGGGTATTGTTGCTTTTATGAAATCTACATTGGTGTTGAATTGTTGAGTGATCTTTTGAGGTTGATTTAGTTGGAAGAAGCCTTTATTTTTTTTCTAAAACATTGGTAATTATTTTGTTTTATGGACTTAGAATTCTCAGTTCAACTAGAAGTTGAATTTACATAATGACTACTAATGGAGTTTTGATAATCATGTAAAGCAGTACATAAGTGCATGAAGGAGAGGAATTTCATCATGGTAATATGGTCTTTTATTTTACTTTTCAAATTATCTATGAACATAGTTCTAAGGTGAGGACTGAGAACTTTGACATCAATTTGGGAATAAAGTGATTGATAGCATGAGATAAAATCAATAATCTTTTCTTCTTCTTTTTCTTACATCTCATCAAATTGGCCAAGGTCATCTTAGCAGTCATATGCACTTGGAAATGGTTTCTAAATTCCTCAAAACATTCATTAAATGAAAAAATTGGGTTGTTCAATAACAAAGAAATCCATTCTAAGGAAGTATCCTTCAAGGATCTAGGAAAAAGTTTAGCCAACACCTTGTCATCAAGGAAAAATTTCCTACGTAAGGTGGTATAGGCAACAATATGGTTAGAAGGATCTCCCTTCCTCCCATAGTTCTCGAATATAGGAACCTCTACACCTTGTGGCATCGATGTGTACAATATCTCCAAGGAAAAGGGGTTGCTTTCAAAATAATATGTGGGTGGGCCATTTTGATTTTGGTTGATAGTGGAAACTTGTTTTTGAAGGGATGAACCAATTTGGAAAAGTTGGTGTATGAGAGCGTCATTTTTTGTATTGTGAGATGGAGGTGAATATGGTGGAGGTGTGTATGTGTTTGAAGTACAAGTTAATGGAATGCTTATTTGTTGTAAGGTTGTAGGATATATGACATGTGATGTCACAAAGGTACTAGGAATGCTAGTAGAAATACCTAAGGGATCACATTACTAGTTGGTTAGATTGTTGTTGTAACTTGAAGGTTTTTATAGGTAGGAATAGAAGAAATTGTTGTGGGAGGAGTTTGAATTCCTCCTTGGCTTGTGAAATTGTTCATAGGTAAAGGAATACTAGTGTTTGAGGGAAAGTGTTTTCCAAAGATTTGAACTATGTTACACACAAGGTCAAGTTTTTCTTCACTTTCAAGCATGCGATGAATGTTATCTATGGTAGGGATGGCGGCAGTTGAAATTTCATCAATACGTATTTCATTTTGTAGGTTTGCGAAGTCTTCATGAATTTGGATTATTTTTTCTTGTGAAACACTAGCAATCATTGTTTCAACATGCACCATACTACTTGAAGGCAATGAATTGTTAAGGGTATTGTCCATACCTAGTGTACTAGTGTCAACACTAGTAGTGAAAGAGCTAGACAACCCAAGATCCTCAATGATTGTGGTATTGTGGGATGACATGAGTCTCAAACTTTTTCTCACTATAGTATTAGAAATAGGACACCAAGTAGAAATTCTCATGCAAGGGATACTAAATTATAGATGAATGCAAATGCAATTTAAGCTAAGTATAGAATGAATATAGTAGAAGCTATGTAAACTGAAATGAAAAAGTTATCAATAAAAAAAAAGAGAACAAAAATAGAGTTTTGAAAATTTGGAAAATATAGTTCAGAATATGTACTAGGACTAAATCGCCTAGAGGGGTATATTAGTCCTAGTGAAGATTTTTTTTTTAATTTTCAAATAAATTCAAGTGATTTTTCTACATTTTCATTTGTATGATCTGTAACTAAATGAAAATACAAATTTTATGTGATTTTCAATTATTTGAGTTGCAAAAATGCAACTTATATGGACTTTCACTAATGCAAGATTGGAAACCATAGAATGCCAATTAACAAATGAAAACCCTAATGCAATGTTAATCTAACCAAGATCTAGGATGATGATACACTCCAAATAAAAATTATGATGTTTTATGTGCAGGTTCACCAAAATGAAATGTTGAATTTTGTTGCATCTATGCTTGGGAGATAGAATAAAAATCTTCACTCTCTCATTCAAGGAAAACCCTAGAGATGTCAATCTAAAGTGTGCAAAGGATAAAGAGATCTTGCAATAGGGGTGTCCTATGGTTTGATTATAAACTAAAGAGGGCTTCACCACAAATTTATCACTTGGAAAGACTAATGAAATGCAAGACCTAATGCTTAAATATAATGCAATGTAATATTTAACTAAATGACCTAGAAAAGCAAGTAAAGTAGAATAACAAGTTGAGAGATGAAAAGTGTGCCCATAGAAACCTAAAGAGGACTTGATGAAGTTTTGAAATGATGAAAAAACTAATTTTAATGCTGATTGGGACTCATAGGCTAGTTGGGTGATTTAGTACTAGACTAGGGTTTTTGGGCAGAAACATGTTTCTAGCACTGTAGATTTTGGATCTACAAAATATAGAAATTGACCTATATGGGACTCATATGCCAAAAGTGGTGTATTAGTCTAGTTAGGGTTTCTAAAAATTCTAATTCTAATTCTACTCTTCAATGTCTACTCTATCCTTTCCAATTGATTTTCAGATTGGAAACCATGATTTGCAACCTGTATAAGTGGTCCAATGATCTCTAATGTAAGGTGACAACTTTGAAAATTTTGAACACTTTGAAAAATTTCTCCAAAATTTCTCTTCAATCTATCTTCAACCTAGGTCTACAAATCACACACTAAAGAGTGGGAAAAAATGTTGTCTTGCTAGTGGAAATAGGTTTTCCTTGGTCAAAGCCTATTTTGGTAATCAAACCTTGAAATGAAATGGAATAGGAATGGAGAATGATGAATGAAAAAAATGTGATTTTGTAACTCACCAAACCCTAGCCATAAATTTTTGTAAACATGTATGAAGTGGCTCCAATGGATGTAGATCTAGAGTCTTGCTTGAATGTTATAGATCTTGAATTGAATACTAGCTTGAATCATAAAATCCTACATCCCAATTGCTATCTCAAAGAAAAACATGATGCATGATGAATTTGACATGATGCTTGGTTCTTGAAGAATACTTTAAACCACTTGACAATTAGCCCTTGAATGCTCTTGAATTCTTTTGTAAACACTTGAATTCTCTTGTGAACTCAAACTTGTTATATGCATGAATACTTGAATGCTTGTTAGATGAAAAATGTGTGAAAGAAACTTGTATTTATACTTACTTATGCCAACTTTCCCAAAATTATATCACTACAAGTTGACATCAGATCTAGGAGGACAAAATCCTACCAAGAGTTTGAATTAATTTTGATTTTGGACCACATAAGACTCGTATGCTAGAAGTGGCATATGAGTTCCATTAGGCATTATTTATGGGACCATTTTCAAAAATGCTTAGAAATTTGTGAAATCTAGATTAAGACCCCAAAACCTAGGTGTGACTCATATGCCCAAGGTGGTGTACGAGTGATAGATCACTATATCTAGGCCACACAACCTAAAACCACCTAAATTATGATTGGATGTTGATTTATGACATGACTATCCTTGAAAAGATGCATTAAATGAGGCTTGTGGATGCAAAATAAGGCCAATTAAAGCATAAAGAAGCCTAGTTATTAAATAAAACCCTAGAAAAGTGTGAAAGTGTGGTAAAACAATTTACAACACCCTAAATAAGGTACAATTAGGTTTATTTGTTCAGAAGGGCCCAAGACCTAATGTGAGTGTGTTAAACACATTACAACACTAATTCAAGGCATCGTTAAGCTCAATTCTATAAAAAGGTCCCAAACAAGTGTGTAAATGTCATAGACAACATTTTTTGAGACTACAAAAACTAATAGTAGCATGGAACATATATTTTCCTAGTGTCTATTTAATACATTATCACTATAAATGATAACAATACAACACATAGATAATAATAATGTTTATTTAATAAATTCTCACTGTACAATTAAATCATAAAATAAAAAAGAGACTATCATAAGTGATAATTATGGGGCTACAAAATTGGTTGTAAATCTATCAATACTTTGAAAGAAATTCATTTAGTTATTAGTGACTAGGGTAGCATGTTGATGCAAAATTGAAATATAAAGATTAGGGACATTGTAAAGCTAAATAGTTAGAGGATGAGAATAAAGATTGGAAGCCATTGACACAAGTTATCTAGCCTTTCTCATAGAGGATCAAATTTTTATATGCTATGTGGTTACAATTTTTTTTTTCAATATTAAACAACTCATATTAATAGTTACTATACATTCAACCTACTTGGTGGTTTTCATCATGATGCTTGGTCTATTAATCTTATACTCTAAAGAATAATTGTGGATTCACTTCTAAAAAAAAACCTTATCTCATTGATGCCTATTATAGGTTTTTAGATAACCAAAATTTGGTTCAATACGTCACTTTAAAATTATAATAAAGTAGATAATTTAATTTATTACATCTAGGTATGTATTTGGTCTTATGAAGCATATTGACAAGGGAGGTGAGATGTTTACAAGGGGCATCCTAAATCTACAAAAAATATACATACTAGACATAGTTTTGTATTTAATCAAAGCCTCATAATTATAGGGTCACTTGCTCAATCCCAACTCTAATGTGGTTACCAAAGAAAATAACTATGATAGTAAGGTCATTCATGCCAAGAATAATCATTTTCCTTAACCTATTTATTTGATGGATATTTGTATTCAAGGACCTTACCTACAAGAATCACAAGTCATCTCTAAAAAACTTCCATTATAATTTAGATTAATGTGTATATTGTAATTGAGATATCTACTATTACAATGATTTTCTATTAGAGTTGTTGTTGAAAGGATTTGAGGGTTGAGATGTATAAGTGGTTTTTTAAATTAAATATTTTTATACGATGACATCCTTGTCATAGCTCATCTAGGTTTTCTATGTTGAGGCTTGAATATATGGTATGAAGATAAAAACTAGTTTTTAGTTATATATGTAGGATTGAATAATGCCCTTTGTTGAAAGGGTAGATATGGTAAGATTTTTTTTTTAAAAAGTACATAGGATACTTGGTGAAAATAGGGAGATATTTCTAATTATACTAGTATATTAAAAGCGAGTTTTAGAAATAGAAATTTGAGGGTAGATAGGAAATCAATACATATGATATACAATTTTTTTAAGTGAACCCCCTAGGTAAAGAAGATGGATTATGTGAATTTCATGGGTACAAGTTGCTATCTTTAGAGTGACTACTAGGTGTTCCTCAAAATTTTTGAGTCATGTGTGGTGGTGTATTTTGATGTGATATAATGTACACTTATATGAAGTATGACTAAATTTTTTGTATTAACACATATTTTTTTTAAGCTACACATTATTGACTATAATTTTTTTCATGTTATCAACTAAAATGGTAGATTGATGTTCAAGAACCTAGATTTGGTAATACAGTGATTATAGAAAGTAAGACAATCTCTCTAAAATCATTCACACATATGTAAGTGTGATATAATCCCTTTCGCATGGTTTATCCCCATGTATACTACTCTCCTCCACTACTAATCTATTTAAATATTGTTGGCCTATGTGAAGAAGTGTTTCTAGGGAAAATGTAGTGCATAAAAGCACCATGAGATTGTTGGTGTGTAGAGTGTAGAACATTAAAAATAAATATGTTGCAAACTAATTGCTTTAAATTGTAAAATGTATATATGGAAATAGTCATATAAAGAAGACCTAAGACCAATGTGAAGGAGAGAAAAATAATTGACGCGATAAACATTATTTTTACTCTTAGAGGCTAAAATTGAATTGTAGTAGCAAAAGGTGCCAAAAGAAAAAATGGCTCCTTCGGTAATGCAAGAGCACTAGGTGGTCCAATGAATAATGGTTAGAAATGGAGGCCACACTTTTCCATTTTTCATTCCCCTCAATCACTAAATCACATCACGTACACATTTTTGTCACACCTAATAATTTCCATCCTTTTCACATTATCTCAATTGTAAGATAGAAATTATCGTCGCTAGGGTTTAATACATAGAACAACAATCTTTTACACTCCACATTCAAGGGAAACCCTAGAGATGTCAATCCAAGGATGAAATAGGGGAAATAAATATTGCAATAGGGTTGTCCTAGTGTATGATTAATGACTAAAGAGGGGTTCCCCACCAAGCTAGGGCTTGGAAAGACTAATGAAATACAAGATCTAATTATGAAACTTAATGATTTGCAAGACCTAATTAAATGACCTAGAAATGCATTTAAATTAGAATAGAAAACTACAAAATTAGAAGTATGCACTTGGAAACCTATAGAGGCTTGAATGAGGAACTAAAATGATAAAAACACTGACTTTGTTGCTGCTGAATGGGACTCATACACTAGTCTAGGAAATTTAGTCCTATACTGGGCTTTCTATGCCAAAATTAGAATATGATAGTGCTTAATTTGAATCTCTTGAAACCCTAAAAATTGGCTATACTAGGACTCAAATTCCCACAATGATGTATCAGTCCAAGTATACTTTTTGAAAGGATTAAGATCTAATTCTACTCTCCAATGTCTTCTCTTTCTGCAACACTTTGTTTTCAGATCTAAAACCCTAATTTTAGACCTATAGAAAACTTTCTATGACCTTGTAAGTGAGGAGACAACTCCAATAACTTCCTTAAATATTGTAGCCTAATCTTTAAATATCCTTCAAGATACAAGATACCTAGATCTGCAATTACACATGTAAAGAGAAAAACTTGTGGATTGTTAGTGAATGGGGGTTTCCCTTGGTCAAACCCCTTTGAGGTAATTAAACCAAGTTATGAGATAATGAAATAAGGACATGAAACATGAAAAATTATACCTTGAATGGTGTCTTTTAAACCTACAATCTAACATAAATTGGCCATGAGGAATGTAGATCTAGATCTCGAACATGGATATGAAACAATTCTTACAAATGGATCTTCAATGCTACATCACAAACTCATTGGGTCAAGAACATGCTTGATGTTGGATAATCTTGACATGGTGATGGATCTTGAATTGCTGCTATAATTAATGAAGAAATCTACCCTTTAATGTCTTAGAAATGCTCTTGTAAACTCTCTTGATGCTCTTGTGAAGTCTTGGAATGCTTAACTAATGAGTACTTAACTTGATATCATGAATTCTTAATGAAATAATTATTTAAGACCTTATTTATATAGGAAATCTATCCAAGTTACCATTTATTAGATATGAGTGGCCAACATTCGTAAAATTTGAATTTGAAACCTTGATTTCCCACTCAAAACCCTAAAAAGGTACCAAAAGGGACTCATACACCATTTTTGGTCTATGGGTCCCACTTGGGTTGGACTCATATTTCCAAGGTGATGTATGGGTCCTACAAGGAATTTTTAGAGAGAAAAAGTGTTAAGGAGTTAAGAAATTAAGTCTATTTGTTGATCTTGTTGAGATTTCAATTGAAATAATCCTTGAGATGCATATTATAGGGTCTTAGGGGCCTATTAGTGATGATATAAAATTCATAAATGCAAGAGGGCCAAAAAATCAATTTGAAATTGAAAATAAATATACTTTACAACATTAAATTAAGACAAAAATAAATCTTTTTAGCTTTAAAGGGACCTAAATCTCATGTGAATGTGTACAACATGTTACAAAAATAGATTAAGGCACCATTAGGTCCAAGGACCCTAAATTTAATGTGAAGATATAAATGAATACACTTTACAATATTAAATCAAGGAAAATTTAGGTTTATTTAGCTTAAAAGGGCCCTAAATCCAATGTGAATGTGAACACATTACAACACTAGATTAAGGTGACCTTAAGTTCATTTTAACATTAATTATTCCCAAATTAGGTAAGGAAAAGGAATACTTTTTCTATTTCCAAATTTAGCCCCCACTTTACTAAAAGGAGGAAGTTTCTTCGAACTCACACTAAAGTGGACATTCAAGAGGGGTCCAAGAGTACTGATGCAGATGGTCTAAGATGACAAAGATCAAGGAGGTGGTGAAGCCCCCAAGATCCAATATCCTACATCGAACTAACTTAAGTACAAAAGGACATGTACAAGGTGTATGATTTGTAGCAAAACAAGATACACAAATATGCAATGTCAATTACTAGGAGATAAAAAATAAATAAATAAATAAAAAGAGGTGGATCAAGGATTGATTGTTTATCCAACATGATATGGATTGGATCTAAGTTTTTTGTCCAAAGATGAATGCTCACTTTGAGGCAACAAAACTTTAGGCTTTCCAATAGGTGAGTAATCCAAGGGGGTGAGACACATACACACATGGCCGATATGTGCTCATAGACACACGTGAGTGGCTAAGGGAAAGTTATGCCTTGAATCAGCTTCTCCTCCAACTAGACCAAAGTTATCTCTCCTGATAAATTTTATAAGCTACAATGCAATAATGAAATTTGAGCTTCATAAGGCAAGCAAAGCTTCATATGCTTGGAACTCATGAACAAACAAGATGGCTCCATAGGCATGCAAAATGTTTTATGCAAGGTTTCCATATAATAGGTAATGTAAATGCAAAACTATTGTAAGGAATGTTCAAATGGATTTTTCTTATTTCATGTAAGGTTTCTTCTTTGGAAACATTGTGCCTTATGTCTCCAAGAGAGGAAAATTCAAAGAAATATCACGATCTCAAATGGAATCAAGCCTAATGACACCACCAAGAAAAGTATGCATCACATGAAGAAATAAAATTGCACCATGAAACATGAGTGTCAATGTATGCCTCCACTTTAAAGTGGTTTCTAACACCATTTTTGTGAGAAATTGGTTTAAAGTAGAAGAATACATGAGAGATTACTCAGAAAGCCCTATGCTATGTCATATGTTTCTGAATGAAACCACATCATGAAAATGGAAGGGGTTGCTCCCAAAATGTATAATTGTGCCATCAAAAAATGGGCCCTTGTCATTTTCATGGTCTTTTAGGCCTTGTTTCATAGTGTTGGAACTATGTTGCTTTAATTTTATGATGTATCTTGGCTTGATCATGCTTATTTTGGTGCTAAAATTCAAAGAACGACGTATTTTGAAGGTGTTGTGAAGTGTTGTAAGACATTTCTTCATTCTTCTAGACTCTATTTAATGCAATTCACCTAAAAACCACCTGTTCACTCATTAACAAGTCCTATTTTGAAAAGTTGTAAAGTCTTGTAACAAGATTTCATGCTTTTCTAGGCATATTTTAAGTATTTACACCCTTCTCATGTTTTATTTTGTCTCTTTATGCCCTCATATGCTTATATTAAGTGTATTTTTTGGTCCTATCTCAACAAAAAATATTAAACACAACATTATTTCTAACACTTGGTTTTGGGTCCTAGGTGGGACTCATTCACCAAGGGTGGCCAATGAGTCCCCCTTGGCCCCAAATTCAAAGGTGCATTTGTAGCTTTGTTTTGTAGATTTAACAGGTTTAAAGGTTTTGAAAAGTGGAATTCAAGTCAACTAGGCTCTTCAAGTCAACACATCATCTTTTCAAGCATTTTGAGTGTTTTCAGTCCATTTCATGCAGAATTGACCCTAACAACCCAACATTCAGACATTGCCAAATCTGGTGTAACAATGTTGTATCCTAATTTTCCAGAAATATTGGGGAGGACCGATTCACCACCCTTGGTGAATGAGTCCCACCTGAAATCTAAAAAATCTACATTTTGTCAAAAATCAACTCCTAGCTATCAAAAATTAGTTCCTGAAACTTTTTCAACAGTAGGAGGCCTTGTTTGACACCCTTGGCAAATGAATCCCACTATGAAAAATTAGAATATTTTATCAACATTCCAGACACTCTAGAAAGCTCATACAACATCGAGGTGCACTCAAATTTGAACTTGTACCTTTTATTCTACATATTTCTTTCAATTTCCTCATCTTTCATGGTTGTTTGCATCTCAAAGTGTGTTGTCAAACATAACTTAAATTGCACCTTAACATTCATTTTAGATCATTTTAATTAGTCAATTTCATTTATTTTAGTTCATTTACATCACATCACATTGCATACATCCTAATTTAAATGTGCATAAGAATTTTAGTAGCCCTAATATCTCTCTTTCTAGGTGGAAAACCCTAGGAAGAGACCCCTAGAATTTTGGGTTCCTAAAATACATGTCACATTTTGGTGAACTCGATTCTTGAACATTTTTAAACTTTTGATTGCATTCGTATTTTACATCCTAGTTTTCACTTGCATTGAAATTCAACTAGGACATTGATTGGTTATTGCATTCTATGATCTTTCATTTTGCATTAGTGAAAAACTCATTTAGTTGTCATTGTTGAATTCAATTTCAATGAAAAAAATAAAACTTTGCATTTTGTGTCTGTATTTGCATTCTGACAAAAATTTAAATCATTCTTGAAAGTATGAAAAACATAAAAAAAAATTGCATCATGGGACTCATTCGCCACCCAGGGCGAATCAGTCCCTCTGTATATTTTAGACATTAATTTTTCATTGTTTATGGCATTTTCCTACATTTCTATTTTTTGTGTTTGCACCTTTGTTACAGTTAGCAAATTTTCTATTATTGGAATTTTACATTCTTATATTAGTTTCCATTCCATTCACCCTTTTGTGTGGTACTTGCATGAGTGTTTGGTCCCCCATTGATAATACTTTAGTGAGAAGAAGTTCTAGACTCGTGGCATCCCACAATAGCACTTTCATTGTGGACCTTGGGATCTCACAAGCTCCTATTCTTGGTATGGACAATGGTGCATTAGGCCCTGACGATACCACTTTCATTCCTTCCCCTTTCCATCCTATGCATGTTGACAATTAAAACAAGTATCTCCTGCAAGAAAAGGTTATTAACATTCATGAGGACTTTGGATATTTACAACAAGACTTGTCCCTTGAAAACATCTCCACAACTGCTATACCGACTATTGAGAACCTTCATCACTTAATTGAAACTAATGATGGATTTCAAGTGCTAAAACAAAGAGCTGAGATTTACAATTAACATGCCTCTTCCAATACTCCAACAAAAAATCCTATCACCCAAGGAGCATCTCAAGTTCCTCCTCCTTCAACCATATCTTACATGCCAACTTATACCAATATGCAAGTCCATAAAACTTTACATCATTCCAATTATGTCGCTATTTTATTCCCAATTTCCACTAGAATTCCTACTTAGTGGAATCTCAACATCCTTCCACCACTTTCCCACCCCTTACTATTCCTTCCACTTCCCCTAATATCACCTATAATCCATCACCATTTTCCTTTCCATCTGAACCCTATTATCCTGATCCCTTCATGACATAACTCCTTAACTCTGTTCCATCCATACAACACCACCTTTCCACCATTAGTCAGGCTCAAACTACTCTAACCACATATCTTGCTTGTGGTAGCCCCTTATCATTAGAAATATTATGTACCTTGATGCCAGAAGGAATAGAAATGATGAGGTTTGAGAAATATGGAGGAAAAGGGGATCCTATCAACCATGTCAACACTTTTACTGCCTTGTGTTGTGATTTTTTCCTTGACAATAAACTTTAAGAAAAACTCTTTCCAAGGACCTTGAAATATATTACCTTTGAATGGTTTTCCAACTTACCTAATCATTCCATTAATTCATTTAATGAATTGGTGAAAGCTTTCATTAATCACTTTCAAGTGCACATGACACCTAAAAAGACAATGGCTGACCTTATGCAATGTAGACAAATTGTTCACTAACAAAAAAGTAATTGATTTCATCTCTCATTACCAGTCCTTATATGCTCATGTTGATGTTAAAATTCTAGATGCACATCTATAGAAGATGTTTATTGAGAATTTTCACACAAACCTTCAAGATAAGCTTATGATGATGAAATTCCCTTCATTCATGCATTTGTGCACAACCTTATGTGAGTATCAAAATTTGGTTTCAAGTCGTGAGTCAAAATCCACTTCTAGTCAAATTGAGAAATCTTAAAATAACAATCAACACCAAAACAACACATGAAATTTTCATAAACTTAACCGAGGTTTATTACAATTTAGTTCACCTACTTCACCCAAACCACAACCAACTTCACTAGTTCGAAATTAAATGGCTGCCTCTAAGACAATCATGCCTTATCATTATGGTGATCCAAATAAGCATTTCACCCCTTTACCTAACACCCTCCATCAGACAATGAACCAACTCATCAAAAAATTCATACTTACCTTACCACTTGTTTGACCACTTGATCCTAATCAAACTCTACCTCCTACCTTCAAGCCTAACACTTATTGTCCTTTTCATCATCAAAATGACAACACCAAATATTGAAAGCATCTTAAACATTTAGTTGAAGTCCTCATTGATTCAGGTGAATTGACCATTATGGGTGTTAATGATCAAGGCAATAAGTCCGTTGCACCCCCTAACGAAAATCTCCAAATCTTCACCAACCCTATGCCTAAGCATACTACCTCGTTCTTCAAGGCTAGTGAACCTTCCAAGCCTAATGTGTTGACTATTGATACACAAAATGAATAGCCTGATATATCTCCTCCTATTCTCCAAGCTAGTCCTATGGATAAACTTGTCGCTATGATAGATGTTATCCCTTGCAAGGGCCAAAACACTCAATCTCTTGATATACTTTTTTTGCTAAAGACATACTACAAAAGCTTCTTGATGGTCCTCTCTACATAGCTAGAAAAATTTATGGTAAACCTACTAATGGGATATTAATAGATATCACTTGTGGTGAGAATGTGATCATAGAAGAATTTCTAGTATTACATGATCTATATCAAGATAACTATAATCTACCGATTCCATAGATCAAAACACATCATGGTTTTGCATGCCCTATGATTGGATTGATCGTACTTCCTTTACACATAGGACCAAAGAATTTAGAGGTAACATTTTCTATTTTTCCACAATCTGACCAATTTCATTTGTGGCTAGGCCTTCCTTGGCTTCACTCAATGAAAGTGGTCCCATCAGTCATTCACAAGTGCTTAAAGTTTTTGCATGGAAATGAGGTAGTCACCATACACCATAGTGTATTTAATCCTTTATCCTCACAAGGTAAATTTTCATTAGAAGCCTTTTAGCATAGACCCATCAAACCTATCACCCCTTGAAAGGACTTCTTTTACATTGCTTATCAAAAGTTTAAAACTAAAAAAATCACTAAATTATCTCTTCTTAATACATCTCCATCCACTTCCACTCCTCTTATCCTAGATGCAACCATGGTTACACCTACGTGTGAAATTCAATAACCAAAAAAAATTCGAAACAAATCCCTCTAGATCCTTCCCCACCATCGTTCAAATGACAAAGGGGACCTACCACAAATCTTACTCAACCTCCTCAAACCAAACAAGTATATAAAGAAAAAGAGAAAGTAGTTGATCCCTCTTCTTCAGTTTCCTCTATTCTTCCCCCTTCGGAAGTATACAAACCTATATTGACTCAATCTATTCTTACACCTCAACAATTGCAAAACTAAATAAAATGGAACTTTGGTGCTAGAGAACAAAGGTTTCATCGTCATCTCCTTGCTCATCAATCTTACCTAACAAAAAATATAGAAAATCAACCTATACCCTTGATAGAAGTAATATATGATCCCCTTCCCTCTCCTAAGAAACCACATGAAAGTCCTATACCACCATCACAACAAAACAAGCATATTCAAAAACCAATGCTTTTGATACATCCATCCTTAGAAATCACCCTTTTTCCTCCCGCCATTATTAATCTTGATGATGATGATGATGATGGGATGATTGCTAAAGTATATGAAGAAATAAATAATGATTTAAACTCTTTATTTTTGTCTACAATGAACTTAAATGATAAATCATCTCCACCAAGTAAAGAACTTGGTAAAACCCCTAGTTCAACACGTGTGATTCCTCCTGTGGATAGTCAACGACCTTCGCATTGCACTAAAAATGATTGGGAGGTGGATGACTTGTTAGATGAGTGATTTTCCTTTGCCTAGCTTGTCTTTTACCTTTTTCTTCTTTCTTTTTATGTGCATATTGTGTTCCACTGTATCATGTGTTTGATGTTTTCTTATCTTTATACACTTCTTCTATGTGTATCTCTATTCTTCTATTTGTCGTGCCTTATACTTTTAACTTTTGTTTTGTGTTTTTCCTTTTTGGGATGATGCAAAGTGTTGAGATGCCCTATGTCTCTTCCATGTTGACCCAAAACCCCCTTTTTCTTTTCCTTTTTCATTTTTCTTTTCTTGTGTTTTTCCTTTTTGGGATGACACAAGGCATTGAGACCGAAATGTCTCATTCATGTTGACCCAAAGGCTTTTTCACTTTTCACTTTTTTTTCACTTATGTTTTCCTTTTGGGGGTGATGCAAAGCATCAAAACTGCAATGTCTCTTCCATGTTGACTCGAAACAGACTTTGTTTTTCCTTTTCTTTAACTCTCTTTGTGTCATTCTTCTAGTTCTATGTCCTTTGGGAAATTATGATAGTTCTGAGCTCTTTAAATCAAAACACTGGAGCAACGAACATACTAACCCCAAATCCATAGATCCCTTATGTGTTTGGTGTGCTTTCTTTCCTAGGGGGAAAATCCCTTCTTTCCTTGATTTTTTTTCCTCCATCTTGACATGACATAGCTTAACTTTGAAACATATGACTTGGCATAGAGCTTTCTGAATTAGCTGTCATGTCTTGCTTTCTTCCACTTCTCTACTTTCAAGTAATTACTCATAGAACAATGTGTAGAAATTCCTTTAAAGTGGGGGGCATACATTACCATTATTGCATTTACATTCTTAGAGAAGCCTTGTCAATTACATGATGTGTTTGTCACTTTGTGGATGACATTGGGTGTGATGTCCTTCATAAGTGTGATCTTTCTTAGCATATTGCATTCCTCTTGCTGGTTTGATGCAATGCACTGCATCCCCTAAGTTGCAAATATACTATTCTTTGATTGGTCCTCTTTTGGAGACATTAGACACAATGTTCCCTAAGTGATTGACCTTGCATAAACTAAACATGACTCCTTTGAACATATTACACATAACAAATTCTTATTCGGCCACCTTGCATAACACAACTTGCATGCCTATGGAGTTGTCTTATTTGTTTGGCCATGTTAAATAACACAACTTTCATTCTTGTGGTGCCATCCTATTTTTATTATTTTATGAAACTTATACCAAAATTTTTATTTTCTTTTTCTTTTTGGTGCCTTGTTAAAGTTATCAAATGGGTATAGCTTTGGAATGGTTAAGCAGGAAGCCCAACTAGCATCATGAATTTTCCCCATAGCCACTTTTGCGTGTTTGTGAGTGCATAATAGCTAGTGTATATATCTTACTTTTTTTGTTTTCTCACCCCATAGACAACTAGTTTTGTGGCCCCAGAGTGAGTACACATTCTTTCTTTTTCAAACAATCAACCTAGATCTCTTTTCACAACTAGTTGGATTGATGATTGAAGCTTCACTCAATCCCTCTCAACACTTGTGTGTTCCTTTGTCCTTATGTTCAATTTGTCATGGTATATTCATCTTGGGGGCTTGATCATCCCTCTTGTTTTTTGTATTCCATCTTGCTAACATTAGTGCATTTGAACCCTCTTCTCAATGTTCATGGCTACTTTAGTGTGAGGAAGCAAGTTTCTCTCACTAAAGTGGGGGATAAATGTGTTGTCAAAAAATGGAACCTTGTCATTTTCATGGTCTTTTAGGTCTTGTTTCATAGTGTTTGAACTATGTTTCTTTAATTTTATGATGTATCTTTGCTTGAACATGCTTATTTTGGTGCTAAAATTCAAAGAACGACATCTTGTGAAGGTGTTGTGAAGTGTTTTAAGACATTTCTACATTCTTCTAGACTCTATTTAATGCAATTCACCTAAAGACCACCCTTTTAGTCATTAAAAAGTCCTATTTTGAAGTGTTGTAAAGTCTTGTAACAAGATTTCATGCTTTTCTAGGAATATTTTCACTATTTACACCCTTCTCATGCTTTATTTCATCTCTTTATCCCTCATATGCTTATATTAACTGTATTTTTGGGTCCTGTCCCAACAAAAAACATTAAACAAAGCATTTTTTATGACACTTGGTTTTGGGTCCTGGGTGGGACTCATTGGCCAAGGGTTGAGTCCCCCTTTGCCCGAAATTCAAAATATTTCAAAATTTATTTTGGGATTTTACACAAATTCACTTCATGTAAGCCTGTGATGAGGTATGAATGGATAGTAAGGCACAATATTTGTATAAATATGTGATGTTAACCTCATTTTACATATCCTCATTCAAGCAATCAAGCATTCTACATCGTCAATTCAAGCACTTTGGAGCAGCCATTGATATCACTTTAGATTTGCATATTGAATGATTTGGTAAGTTTGTAATTCTTTCATTTTATTCATTTATCATTTTGTTTACATTTCATTCATTTTTATTGGGTTTGATTACCAAAGTGGGGTTTGACCAAGGCAAACCCCTATTCACTAACCATTCAACATTTTCCCCCTTTGTGTATGTGTATTTGTATCTTTCTTTTATAGATTTAATAGGTTTAAAGGTGTTCAAAAGTTTAATTCAAGTCAACTAGGATCTTCAAGTCAACTCATCATCTTTTCAAGAATTTTAAGTGTTTTATGTCCATTTTCTATAGAATTGACCCTGACAACCTAACATTCAAACATTTCTAGATCTAGTGTAGTAGTGTTGTCTCCTAATTTTCAGAAAATATTGGGGAGGATTGATTTTCCATCTTTGGAAAATGAGTCCCACTTGAAATCTAAAAATCTTCAATTTTTCAAAAATCAACTCTCGACTGTCAAAAATAAGTTCCCGACACTTTTTCAATAGTAGGAGATTTGATTCACCACCTTTGGCGAATGAGTCCCACTGTGAAAAAAATAAAAAAATCATGATCTTTCCAAACACTCCAAAAAGCTCATACAACATCTAGGTGCACTCATATTTGACCTTGTACCTTATGTTTTGCATATTTCTTTCAATTTCCTCATCTTTCATAGTTGTTTGCATATCATAGTGTGTTTTCAAACATAGCTTAAATTGCACTTAACATTCATTTTAGATCATTTTAATCAGTCAATTGCATTTATTTTAGTTCATTTACATTACATCACATTGCATGCATCCTAATTTGAATGTGCATAAGCATTTTAGGAGCCTTAATCTCTCTTTCTAGGTGGAAAACCCTAGGAAAGGACCCCTAGCATTTTAGGTTCCTAAAATCTGTCACAATAACTCAATATGTCACAAGCGAGCCAACTTAAGGCATATTTTCCACATCCCAAGATTTCTCTTATATGTACTTGAAAGGTGGTCAACTAGCCAAAAGAGACAAGAAAAGTAAAAGACAAGGACAAGGTTACCTAACCCCCTTTCCCCCAATTAGTGCAAGAAAAGGGTGAGCCAAGAAACATGCTAAAGTAAGAATCTATATCAATTTGAAGAATTAGGTGCCCCAACATAAGGAAGACCACAACACTCCTTAAGATGTTGAATTTCGTTACTCAAAGACTTGCATTCATTAGTAGCATGACTATGAACTCTATGATATGCACAAAATTAACTCTTGTAGTATAATTTCTTTCATGTTCTTGGAGGAGTCTCGACAAGATACACTCTTGATCAAAAGAAGAAAATGTTCCTTTATTTTGTGACAATGATATCTCTTGCTTAGTATATGATTTCATACTCACACAAGTCTCTTTAGATTGTAATATTTTGTACTCTCTTTTATAGTAGGGTGTAAAATCTATTAAATTCAAATCATTAGTGTTTTACATAATGACATTGATGGTGGGTGAAGGTTTCTCTATTTCTTTCATTTATTGCAAATGACAATAATCAACACCACTAGTGTCTACTAGTTTAGGATGTATTGATGTTAAATTTGTCTTAGAGGAGTCTTTTGTAAGAGTGTTAATATTGAGTGAAGGCTTGTTTGTTTCATTCGAGGCACAATAACCAAGTCCATTAGTTGTTCCTTGCATGTTAGGATTTTTAGGGGAAAAAATACCTTGTTCTCTAGCACCACATCCTTTTCCACTATATCCAACTTGTTTCATGATTTCATACCCCTTTCCATAAAGGATTTTCATTTCTTTAGGATTCGGTGGTCATTCATAATTAACTTCATCAAATTTTGTCATGTAGTATTTTCTTCTAAAGTGGTTGAGGTGGATTCTTTTAAAGGATCTTCCAAATTTTGTGTTGACATTACCTCATTTTATTTTCCATTTTAAGAGTCCATTTTTATGATTTTGTATTCTCCCATGAATTTTTGTTGAATTCTAAGGAACCCCAATCATCTTATAATAGCTTTATCACTTCCTCAATGTTTTTTTTTCTTTTTCTTTTTGTTGCATGGGTTCTACTTGTGTAGTTGGTGTCAATGTTTTCAAGGGATTTTCCTTTATTCTCAATGTTTAAACAAATTTTTGGTTTGGGATTATCCCCAAGCATGTACACTTTGCTTTTGTAGACATAATTCATTGCACGATGAAGAGTAGAAGGCACCCTATTCACTGCATGAATCCACAGTCTACCTAAAAGAAGATTGTTTGAAAGGTCATGAGGCATAACATGGATTGGTGTTTCTAATGTGGCATTTCTAGTTGTAATGGGCAAAGTGATCACACCAAGCAATTTTTTTCCTACATTGTCAAATCCGTTAATAGATAATGAGTTAGGTTGAATTTTTAATTTATCCACACCAAGCCTATCCAAAAGGGCCACACTACACACATTAAGGGTTGAGCCATTTTCAAAAAAGGTTTTCTTTATCCCTATTCTTTTATATCGATATATTATTGTTTAAGCTTCATTTTGTTTAAATTAAACTTCCAAAGGAGAGAGCTCACATTTGTGGAAAACAATGTCATCATTTATTCCTTGAATCAAGGTTTCTATGTTATTTGGTTGTGTGTTAGAAGGGATAGGAACTTGTTGTAAGACACTTTGAATCATGTGATGATAATGAGGGGAAGCTTGAATAAGGTTCCATAATGCTATCTTATTAGGAGTGTTCTTAAGTTTTTCAACAATATCATACTCCTTTCCATTTTGTAAAAGAAAAAAAAGAGGATATGGTAAGATAGGATTAGGAAATGGGAGGGATGTTGAAGTTGTTTGTATTGGTTGTGAATTGTTTCTAGTGTTGTATGTATGAGCAGTGGTATTATAACTCAGTTGTTGTGAAACATTTATTCTTAGGTGGGTAAAGGATAAGTTTAGGTTTGTTTCAAGATTTTGGTCATTATGAGGGTGGATAAATAATTAGAGGATTCTTAGGATTACCCATAGGGTATATAGGAGGTCCAATAGTCAATGCGGACCTAGTGGAAAATTGTGCATTCATAACCTAAGTGGTCTTGGTTTGATGTATTTCTAATAAAGGGTAATCTAGTATCATCTTTTCACCATAATCTAAGGAAGTCACATCATTATTGTTATCATTTACTTACACCATGATATCCTCCCTAGGAGGATATTTTCTATGAGAGAAACAAACTAGATGTTCATGACATTCAATGTTTGGTTCTTCTAAAATGACTTCATAACAAGTAGGGGAATGCTTAGTGGTTGAATTGTCTTTTTATTAATGAATGCATTCTCTTGTTCAATAATGTTTTCTTTATGGAAGAAAGGAAATCAAGATTCTCATGAATTTCATTGATTAGATCTTCTAACATCAAAGAATCATCTTCACAACTAAGAGAGATACTAGGAGAAGGGAAAATGTGACTATCATGGTCATCCATAATTTTATTCCTTTGTCCCATAATTCCTTTCAAAATAGGATAGGTAGAGGAAGGATCATAAAGAGGGTTGTTATAGACCTTAAGATTTGATCAACTAACACCAACATATCCTCATAATTTACAATCTCATACTCTTCCACTAAATCATTATCACAAGCAAAGGGAGAATGGAGATTAGGTAAGGTGATGTTTAGAAAAATGTTTATGATTTCATTCTTTTGTGCCATAATATATTCCCAAAGGGGATGAGGAGAAGGAAAAATAAGATCTTCATGACTCTCAATGATTTTATCTTCTTTCACCAAGTTACCTTCATCACTAAAAGGAGAGCTATTTGGAGAAGAATAACTATGATCATCATGAATGTCCATGCTTGTACTCTCTTGCATTTAGAGACTCTCATAACAAGGAAATGTATTGAACAAATAACTAACATGCTTATTGACTAACATTTTGTTTGCAAACTTGGAAAAGATGGATACTAATTATAGAGAAGGAGTATTCACTACTCATGAGTCTCTTTATTCTCGGGAGATTCCCAAGGGGAGAACTACCCTAAACTAACTCAAGGAACAATGTGAGATTTTTAGAATCAAAATGATGAGGTAACAATGATTTTCTATACAAATAGATAAGGTCTAGGATAAATGATGACAACATGGAATAAGGACAACAACATGACACACTTGCATCCCAAAGGCATGTTGGAATCTTGTATGGACTAGAAACCATCTTTTTCATAGAAAATGACAAAGTGACTACTAATATTCTATCTACTAGGAAAATCTTGGAACATGAGAAAGTAACAAAATATAATAGAATTGAAATAAAGTGAAGTAAATGATAAGACCAAAGAGGATAAGAGATAGAAATTTCTCACAACAACCCAAGTAATGAAGCCTCTAGCTAGTAGATATCTTCAATACCTACATGCATAAGATTTGGAGACAATTTTGGGGCTCTATAAGGGTTTTCCTCAATAAAATCCCAATATCAGTGTTCTGACCTCCACAAATAGCCAAATAGATAGAGAGAAATGAATAAAGGGGTGATAAAAGCAATCCCCACTCGAGGAGGAGAACCTGTATCACAAAATGGAGATGCAATAGGTAGTGGATGTGTGAAATCATAAGATGCTCACAAGCACAAGATAAGGAAAATGTCAGTTGCAAGGCTCAAGGAATACAAGGAGAGAAAGGACAAAAGAGAGGGCTATGAGAGCCAAGATATTTGTAGAGGGTGTTGTGAGAATGCAAGAGTGTTGTTGTAGTGAGATGTGAAAGCTTGAGGATGCTATAGCAAGAAAGGGAGCTATGCAATCAAGAGCAAGATGTGAGAATGTTTGAGAGAGGATCTTAGAAGGAGAAGAAACTAGAAGGCCAAAATGGATTTAAAAGACAACTTTTAAAGAGGGAAAAGAAGCTTCTTGAGTGGTTACAAGGTGTAATACCCCTCCTCTTACTATTTGGATTTATTAATTTATATGCTTTAACTTGATACGTTGTTACTATGATGATACAATTATGGTTTGATTTGGTTGGTTTGAAGTTTGATGTTATTCCTTCAGTGGACATGATCATTTGATATGACATTATTAGTATGATTTATGATACTCTATGTGTTGATTGGATTATTGTTTATTCAAATAGTGTTTCATTAATGTTTATATGCCAATATGATGATTCTATGGTGATGTTATTTAATTCAGTATTATTTTATAATGCGATGGTTAATAATTAGTTATGATGTAGTTGTTAAGTAATCACATTATCTTATGATCAATTTGGTTAGAAATGTTAGTTCATCATTGATATTGCAATTGTTAGAATAGATTAGGTGAGAGGACAGTGTAGCATCACTCGTTCATGAGTGCCCTGCTACACTGCAATTCCTTCTCATGATAGGATGTTTGACTATATATATATACATGTGCTACTTGATGTTTATTTGGATGCAGGATTGCAGGAATAAGTCTCGATTCCACCTGCTTCAGCAGGAAAGGGTGAGCAATAAATTAACCCAATGGGTAAAAATGTTGAAAAAGGACCAATAGGAAAGGAGGCTTTTTGAGAAAAGAAAGCGGATGAGCTTTATTGAATTTTTTTGTTTTGATTTATTATTTATGAGGAGATTATTGAGGGACAGGGTTTTTGGGCTCTGTTGTTTTGGATGGGGAAAAGAAAGGTAGTTTTTGGGTTTTGGTGTTTTTTTGGGTAAAAATCATTGTGGGTTTGGAAAGAAGGGGAGATTCAAAAGAACGTTGAAGGCCGAAGATCGAGAAAAGAGTTGAAGGCAGGGAGTCGAGAAGAGGATTCAGAAAGGATTCTTCATCAAACAAAGGATTTTAGGTTCCTTTCAAGTTCATTATTTCTTTTCTGATTTATTCTTCTATAATAAATTTTGACTGCCATGTTGAAAGATTAATTTCTCCTTGTGTTTTAAAAAGAGTTTGTCTGTTATAAATATCTGTATTTCTCTGTAGTGAAAACCTTGATTTAAATTCTTCAACATAATTTAATTATGAAATTATTGAAAAGAAAATCATATTGTTATTGTGATGAATATTTTTTGCACGCCTGGATTTATTTTGGATCTTTTGGAAATCAATTTATTTATTTTATTGTTCAGAATCTCTTATATATATAATATATTTATGTTTGTGTTAATTAAATATATATACATATACCATAATCAAATATACATATATTATTATTCTGGTTGAATCATTCGAAGAAATATATATAAATTTTATGTATTGGTGTAATTTCATTTATATAAATATTAAATAAAATATATTTAATTCATTTCTTATTTGTTCATATTCTTTAGTACTTTCGTACGGATGAAGTTTTAATATAAAATATGGTACTGTTGTGGTTAAGGTATGAATTATAAATATTTAAATAAAAATAAAAGAAAAACAAATTATAGAAATATATGCTTCTATTTCCCGGATTCCGTAATTGTGAGGGTGAATAAAATATATATTTATATTTTAATTCGAATGTTATCTTGATAGTTTCTTCTATGATTTCGTATGATTCAAAAATTAATAAAATATAATTTTAATGACCCTGGGCGTTAGTTGGTTTTGGCGCATATGTTTTTGATATAAAAATAAATTTAAATTTAAAATTTTTTTTTATAGGGGAAGGTGGGAGGAGGACGGCGGTACCCCCAACTCGGCTTGTTGCAACATAAGTCAGACTGGGTGGGGGGGTACAGCAGTCCCCTCACTGCCATTGAGGGTGCCGTGCGTGCTACAAAGCACGAGTATTAATTTTGGTTAATTTGTTTGTTTGTTTTTTTTTTTTTAATTCTTTTTAATTCGATTTTCATTATATGTTTTATTTGAATTTGATTTATATTTAACTCGAATTTGGTTTAAATAAAATTTTATATTATATATATATATATTTATATATAATATTTTTCTGGTTAAAATTTTATAAATTTTATAATATGTTTGATTAAAATTGTTTCACTCTTAATATATTATATAACAGATTCATGATGATAGGAATAACAATCTGTTAGGGTAATTTTTATAGGATATAATATTATAGTGTAATTGTGAATATTAGGAATAAGTTATGTGATTATATTTGATTTGAGTAGTGCAACGTTATGGGGTAGTTGTGAGATCTATAAATAAATTAGATGCTTTGAAATTTAATCAAATCAAATCTTTTCGAGCAATGGATTTATTTTATAGGTGAAATTTATTTGTTATTTAAAAGATGATTTTTTTTTGTAGTAGAAGCAAGATTGGATTTTATATTTCTAAGATTTATTTAGAACGTAGAATTTCTTTAGTTCGAATGATTTATTTTAAAATAGTAGATTTTAAATGATCAAGTGCTTTCATTTTCTAAGGTTGATTTTTATTAATAGATGTAATTGGTATAATGAAATATATTATTGTTTTAAACTCCTTAAAGTTGTCAACACGCCTTGATTCGCTATTTAGTTTGTGCAAATAATGTTAATTATTTACTTAATTTCTTATGTGATGTAATTGTCTGACTGGGTTTTAGAAACCCTAACATTAGATTTTGAGCTGCCTAGAATGTTTTCTTATCATGTTTCGTTTATTCTCCATGTCAGGAAAATGGGGCTAAGGGTCTATGTAAGTCTTCCAGAGAAGTGCTCTAGAGTGGGATGTTTTGTGTAGAGGTTCAATTTGTGAATCGCCTTGAGAATGGTGTAGAGTTGTACTATGATGTTGTACCCAATTTCTACGAATGGGGATTTGTGCCTCCTGGAAAATAGGAGAGGGTAATGAGATTTGTACCTCCTTTGGAAGGAGTGTGTTTTCGTATTTGGTTTCCTCCAGTGTTCGGAGTGAGTTTCTTTGTTTTGTTTCCTCCTTGGTTGGAGAGTTTATGTTGTCTAATTACCTATTGTGGTATTGTATCTTGTATGTTGTTGATAGGAGAGTGGCTCTTTGTGGGGGTCCGGCACACAAAGGGGCGCTAGGGTAACTCACCTAGAGTTTGACTAAGTGATAATCTAAAAGAATTAATGGGGGTCTTTCACACTAATAAAGATAAAGAATGTCTCTCTCGTGAAGCAAGTGAATGATAAGGCTCGAGATGAGATGGGACGCATAGTTTTGCGTGAGGGTCCAGCGGCCAGTAGAGGCAAGCTAGGGTAACCCAGGATGGGGGTCCGGTAGCCTGGGAAGGTTGAGCCAGGGTAACTCATGGCAATTTATGCATGACACTCTTCCTATGTCGACAGTTAATCAGTTATTGTGTGATGTTCATGATCTTTGTTCTCTGGAAGCATTCTAACCTCGTCTTAAGCGATTGTGTTTGTAGTTGTTAAGTGACTTTGTGATTGTAGTTGCTAAGTGATATTTTGTCTTTAGTGGTTAAGTGATTTATTGATTTCTCTTTGGTTATTGTTGGAAATTAGTCTTTGATATTATGTCTTGGGTTTCATTGATGTTGTGACTTTGAATTGTTGTTATGTTCTGAAGTGGTTTGTTGTTGTACCTTTGGATTTGTCGTTGTTGAGTTTCTAAGTGGTCTTTGATATTAAGTTGTCTTTTTGGAGTTAGTCTTCATTATTTTTAGGCGTACTTGGTTGGGGACCCTTCCTTGTCTACTCCCAGCACGAGGGTGGTTGGGTGGAACGTGCATCGCACCCCGTTGGGTTTCCCTTTCTGTTGCAGATGTATCTGTTATTGCAAGTTTTTGGTAGATGTTGATGATCCAGTAATTCATTGTACTAGATGTATGTTATACTTTGGATGTAATGTATTCATCATTGTATTGTCTCCCACATGTGTTGGGATGACCTTGTTGTAAATTGTATATGTGGTTATTGATATGTATTTTCAGTCAATTGTATTTTACTATCATTTGGATGTCATGTATATTCAGGTCATGTATTTATTCAGGAACGATCATTGGTAATAGTTGTGTTAAGTTGTGTTATTTTTGTGGTAATATAAATGTTTCATATCCTTATAGTATCTTTCGTTGTTATATGTACATATGTTATGAATATGGTTATTGTTTACTAGAGATTTTAAATAATGAAATGGGAATGAATAGATTTATATAATTGTTTAATTACTGTTTATCTTATTTTTGTTGTTATGGGTTAGTGTAGTAATGTTACCCCGTGTACCCCAATGGAATTAGTCATGCAACTTAGTGTATTGTTATATTAGAATACTTAAGTATGTTCATTATATTCTTTAAAAAAAAATTGTTCCGTTGTTATTAGTTCCATTGGGGTTTGCACGGCGGGGCGTTACACAAGGTGTCTCAAGTTGTTACCACCAGAAAAACTTGCTAACAAGTGGAAACATGCTTAAAAATTTCCATTTGACTGTTGAAACATCATGGGACACTAGGGTAGTGGATGGACATCTACACAACATGCTATTGTCTAGACACTTCATGCTACAAAATGATGAGAATGGGAAAAGGACAAGGTTTAACGCAAAGCTAACATGTGAAGGTAGCTACTAAAAGGGGTCCTAAGCATCCTAAGAAGGGATAAAATGTTGATGCAGAGGCTAAAATGAGCCTACACAAGATGCTAAGGGAGTGGACACCAAAGTGGATACAAGAATGTATGTGAAATAGCAAGGGGTACAATTTTATAGTATTACATTTTTCTCCCACTTTAGTGGGCATATGAATCTACACTAATATGCATGCTAAAGGAAATCCACTAAACATAAATAGAATTGTGATGCCAAAAAGGATACTATAGAGGAAGGAGAAAACTCTTTGAACCAAGGAAGCATGTTGCTAGACTGAAGACCTACAAAATAAACACATTAGACAAGAAAGACCCACACAAGAAAATAATGTTAGAGCATAAAAGGCCATTATATCACAAGGTTAGTACATAAAAACACATACACATAGACACATAACAAACTAAAGGATTTGAGTTAGTAAAGTGAAAGAGACCTCAATATAGAAGGTTGTGTCAGTACTATGCATCATCCCCAAATTAAAAAATAACACAAAGAATAATTCTAAAATGAAGAGAATGTAAGGATTGCTTTCTTCAAGAGAAGAATGAACCCAAAAGTAATAGAAGCAACCAATGTCATAGAGAGAAAGAGCATATACTCAGGATGAAGAAGATGTGGATCTTTGATCTGATATATACAATTTGAGAATAGAAGAGATAAGAGAATGATAGAGAACTAGAAATGAATGAAAATTCCAAGAGAGATGGCTCCATAGGTCCTTAGACCCAAGGAGAGTTGAGAATTTTTTTTGTAGATCTACAAACCTATGGAAGGTGAGAAAAAGGCTCTATAGGTATTCTTTCTCATAGAGAAATAAACTTCATAGAAGGACCATAGACCAACAGTGAACAAATCTTGTAGGATGAAAGCACTTTATAGGTCATTAGAAATGCAAAGAAGGCACCCCAAGTTCTCTCTCCTGAGGGAATCCCAATGTAGGGGACTCCATAATGTCATATTAGAAAGTGTCTTCACAAGAACACCTACAAAGTAACATGTTAATCCATAGATAAAACATGTTAGAAGACAAAAATCCACACATGAAAGCGAGTAGATAGTCACACAGATGGTCCATAATTTGAAAGCTTTCAAAGAGGTCCCTAGGAACACTTCAAAAGGAAAGGGGTCCACTCAAGGGATGCACTATTTGAAAAGTGAGGTCAAATCAGGCTTTCCCCATGCTAGATGCCAATGATTTCATTTGAGATAAAAAAATTCAAAGGGATTCCCTTGGGAACCCATCAAGACAACAAGGGTTCTACTCAAGGGGATGTTCCAATTGAAAGATAGAGAGAAGATATACGGTCCTTAGAAGGATGTGAATCTCTAGAACAAGTAATCACTATACCCAACATAGAAGGGAGGAGAACCATGCAAGATAATTAGAACATACATGATAGAGGTAGAACTTGATATCACTTGACATTTGAAGAAGACACAAGTTCATCAACAAATAAATGAGTGATGGCACCTAAATCAAGAAGTTTTTGTATTTTATCCTTCAAGGCCTTACCTTCACTAGTGGAATGGCTAGACACTTGGTGGTATGCATAAAAGTAATGTTTCACTTCATCATACTTATGAGATTTTTTACATAAATGAGGAGGAAGAGTAATTAAGAAGGCTTTAAGGAGCCACAAAAAAATACACTCTTGCTCAAATAAAGAATGGAGAGATGGAAATAACCCTTTCTCTTGTGGATAAAAGTTTGACTCCTCACAAATGGAAGACATGAAGAAAGCAAGTAATGGTGGATGGATCTTTTCAACAAAATGAGGTCAAGAAAAAACTATGTTTCTATTCAACCATACTTTTCATTTAGATTGTTCATTCAAGCAACCAAGCCCCCAATTATGCTTATGAGGTGTATATTCTATAGGTACTTGAATACCTTGTTCATTACACCCATAACCTTTGTGCCCATATCCATATTTGGAGACAAGCATAAAGATAGGACCATAATGTGTAACTTGCAAATCTTGAGGAGGAGGATCTTCATCGAGAGCATTATTCTAGTAGTTGGGATTACACTCTTCTATGGGATCACTATCAAACTTCTTGATAGGAATACTAGCATTATATATATTTTTTTAAGCATGATCATCTTCATTGGAAGGAGGATCGACATTAAGGAAATTACAACTATTGCTCATATCATTTCGTGATACAGAAGAATAACCATGTTTGATAAGAGGTTTGAGTGATGTTATCAAGAGGTCTAAGTGGATCAGGTCAACTTTAGATTCTCCAATGAAGGATTTTATAAAGTCTAAAGGACCCCATTCATCATAGAGACATGCATTCCATTGAGAAGAGGTAGAAGGAGCATACATAATATTCTTTGCTTCAAAAGGATCTTCTTCAGGGACATCTAGCTCAAGAGTATCCTTTGTAGTAAGTATTGTTGGAGTAAACATCAACACATTGGAAGACACTGAAGGAATAAGAGTAGGAACAATTGAAACCTAACTGAAAGCTACCATCTCACATAAGTGCATAGCCTCAGGGCCAGCCCTAATTGTGACTACTGGATTATTGCAAATGAACTTAATAGATTTATGTAAGGTAGACAAGACTGCACCCATAGCATGAATCAATGGTATACCAAGAACAAGGTTATATGGTAATTTTTCTATCATATAGTAGAATATGTATAGTAATGGGTCCAAGTAGCAAAGGAAATACTATTGTGTGTAGAGCTTATTGCCCAACATTATTAAATCCATGAATAACAACATAAGAATCATTAAGAGAAGATAAATCAATATTAATCTTAGGAAATAGATCAATGCTACATACATTGAGCACCCAACCAGCATCAATGAGATTATGTCTAATGCAAATATTATTAAAGTTAACTACAATCATCAGAGGATCTACTTTCTTTTGTACATCTAAGGGAATAAGTTCTTGTAGATATAATATGATATTTCGTGAATCAACATGAATATGAGCTATCAATGCACCCATATCTATCAACCTAGTAGAGGTAGGCAACTGGATCTTTTGCAAGGCTTCCTAAAGCATACCTTAGTAGACCAAAGTAGACTGAAGCAAGTACCATAGTGAGATCCTAGCCAGAGTAACTCAAAGTTGCTCGACAAGATTATAATCATAGGGTGCTTTAGTTGTAGTTTTAGGAGCTTCAAGAAGGATTGGTTGTTTATTCATTCTATTCTCATAAGTATGGGCTACCACTTTGTAAGAGGGAGCCAAAGAAAGATCAAGAGAATTTCTATACAATAAGACACCATTAATATAGAAAATACTTTTAGGAGAAGGACTAGTTGGGTTCAGATAAATGACTAGTCTTTTAGTCCTTTGATGGGTAGCAAAGACATAAATTACATTTACAAAATTATCACAACTAGTGGAATAATTATTCAAATAAATATTCTCATCATCAATCCAAGGAGGATCAAATGTGGAAGGAGATTCATCATTCACTAATTCATCATCTCTAGAGGAGAGTGCAATGGGATGAAGAGAATATTCATTAGTCATAAATGCATCATCATTGGAAGAGAGTGCATAAAAAAAAAAAAGAAGAGATTAATCATTCATTAATGCAACATCTCTAGAAGAGAGTGAATTGGAATGAAAGGGAGATTCATCATTCACTAACGTATCATATCTAAAAGAGATTGCACTAGAACGAATATAAGGTAGAGTAACATTAAGAAAGCTGTTGATTATTTCATCCTCTTTCGCCAAAATATCCTTAGAAGGAATTTAAAGTTAGGGATCAACAAAGAATAATAAAAAAGGAGACAAGAACTCCCTTTCATATGCTTATAAGAGAACTTATTGAAGCTTCTTAAAAAATAGAGAAAGAGATATAAGGAAGAAAGATAGAAAACTGAGAAAAACCAAAAATCTTGATTTTTTTGGTATTTTCTAGGTTTTAGTAATTTGCATTTTTAGAGGTCTTTAGAGTGGAATTTGGGGTTGAAACTTTTTCCATTTCTTAAAATTTTTCTACATCATTCCATAAACTAGTCCTCTTGGAGACCGTTCCAACGGTGTAAACAGTTTTGATTTCTGAGCACTGAGTCAAAAGTTATGACCCCACCAAATTGGGGTAAACAAATTCCTATTCTTCTTTGAAAAATACTTTGCTTCGTGTTGGGTTCACCAAAATGTAGAGAAGTGAGATTCACTACTCATGAGTCTCTTTATTCTCAAGAGATTCCTTATGGGTGAATTGCCGAAAACTACCTCAAGGAAGAACATGAGATTTTCAAAATCAGAAAGAGTAGGTCAAATAGATTTTCTAGATAAATGGAAAAGGTATTAGCCAATGGATAGTAGCATAGAATAAGGATTATAGCATGGAATTCTAACATCTTTCTAGCATGCTAGCATCTCATACAAACCAAAAACTAAGTTTATCATAAAAAACAAAAAAAATGACTACTAATGTTCTAACTGCTAGGAAAATCTTGGAATGTGAGAAAGTAACAAAATATAATAGAATTGAAATAAGGTGAAGTTGATGATCAAACTAAAGAGGATAAGAGATATAATTTTTTCACAAAAACCCAACTAATGAAGCCTCTATCTAGTAGATATCTTCAATACCTATATGCATAAGATATGGAGAAAATGTTGGGGTTGTATAGAGGTTTGCCTCAGTCAAACCCCAATTTTGGTGTTCCCACTTACATGGAGAACCAAATAGCTAGAGAGAAATGAAAAAAGGAGTGATGAAAGCAATCCTCGCTTGAGTAGTAGAACTTGTATCACAAAATATACATGCAATAGGTAAGGGAGGTGTGAAATCCCAAGATTCTTGCAAGCACAAGATAAGGGAGATGTCAGTTGCAAGGCTTAAGGAATCCAAGGAGAGCAAGGAAAAATGAGAGTGCTATGAGATCTAAGAGATTTTTAGAGGGTGTTGTGAGAATGGAAGAGTGAGATGGGAGAATGTTTGGGAGAGGAGCAAAGAAGGAGAAGTAGATAGGAGGCCAAACTAGATTGAAAACATGGCTGTTAAAGAGGGAAAAGAAGCTTCTCGAGTGCTTACAACGCATCCCAAGCCATGACCACTGACAAAATTCACTCACAAGTGGAAAACATACTTGAAAAAGGTTGTATGAACATTGAAATGTCATGGGACACTAGCAAAATGTGTGGACATCTGTGCTACATGCTAGTGTCTAGACACATCACACTACAAAACAACAAGAACAGGAAAAGGCGAAGGTTTAATGCAAAACTGACACACAAAGATAGCTACTAAAAGGGGTCCCAAGCATCCTAGGAAGGGAAAAAAGGCTGATTCAGAGGCTCAAATGAGCCTACATAAGATGCTAAGGGAGTGAACACCAAAGTGGATACAAGAATGTATGTGAAATTATAAGGTGTACAATTTTATGACATTACACTAACATTTGTGAAAGATAAACTATGCAAAATTTAAAATGGAAAGAGACTTAAAATGGAATGTAAAGACCTAGAATGAAATGTGTAAATGTATTTTTTAGATTTCAAATAAGGTAATTTATTGATTATACTATGCCAAAATTTAAAAATGAAATGTTGTAAATGCAAATTTAGAATTAAACAATGCATGAAATGAACCAATTTAAGCTATATTTAGTGAAATGCATGTAAAACAAAGTAAACCAACTAAAAAAAATAGCTAATGGCAGTAAATAAAAGTACATAAACAAGGCTTTGAATGTTGTAAAAGGCAATTTTAGATCTACACTAGGACTAAATAACCCAGAGGGGCATATGAGTTACAGTGAGGGTTTTTGGCACAATTTTTTTTAAAAATTAAGTGATTTTTTATGCTTTTATGGTTTGAGTGATATCTAAGCTAAGTACAAATATATATTTTACATGAAATTTATTGATGAAAGATGCAAAAATTCAACCTATATGCACTTTCACTAATGCAAGATTTAGAAACCCAAGAACACCAATTAACTAATGCAAATACTAATGCAAAGTTAATGCAAGCTAGATCTAGGATGATGATAGACTCCAAATTATAATTAAGATGTTCTAAATGTAGGTTCACCAAAATTTAAGATAGAAAGTTGTCATTACTCGGGTTTAGGACATATAACAACAATCTTCTACACTCCACATTCAAGGGAAACCCTAGAGATATCAATCAAAGGATGAAGTAGGGGAAATATATCTTGCAATAGTGTTGTGCTAGGGTATTATTAATGAATAAAGAGGGTTCACCACCAAGCTATGGCTTGGAAAGACTAATGAAATACAAGACCTAATTATGAAAATTAATGATATGCAAGACCTAATTAAGTGACCTAGAAATGCAAGTAAATCAATTTTTTTTTGAAAAATTAGAAGTGTGCATTTCAAAACCTATAGAGGATTGAATGAGGACCTAAAATGCTAAAACCACTAGTTTTGATGCTGACTAGGACTCATATGCTAGTCTTGACAATTTAGTCCCAGACTATTTTTTTGTGCCAAAATTGGAATCTGATAGTCCTTAATTTGAATCTCCTAAAATCTTGAAAATTGGCTATACTGGGACTCATACACCCAAGGTGGTGTATCAGTACTAGTATTCTTTTTTGGAGGATTAAGATTTGATTCTTCTCTCCAATCTCTTATCTTTTTTCCACACTTTGTTTCTAGATCTAAAACCCTAATTTTAGACTTGTAGAAGAATTTTGTAGCCTTGGAAGTGAGGAGACAAATCCAATAACTTCCTTCAACCTTGTAACCTAATATTTAAAAATCCTTCAAGCTCCAAGACACCTATATTTACAATTAAACACATGTAGAGAGAGAAAAACTTGTGGATTGTTAGTGAATGGGGGTTTCCTCTGGTCAAACCCCTTTGAGGTAATTAAGCCAAATGATGAGATAATGAAATAAGGACATGAAACATGAAACATGAACAATGATACCTTAAATGATGTCTTGTAAACTTGTAATCTAACATGAAGTGGCCATGAAGAATGTAGATCTAGATCTTGAACATGGATAAGAAACAATGCTTGCAAATGGATCTTCAATGGTACATCACAACACTAGCTCAAATAAATGCTTGATGCTCGATAATCTTGACATGATGATGGATCTTGAATTGCTACAATAATTGATGAAGAAATTGACCATTGAATGTCTTAGAAATGCTCTTGTAAACACTCTTGATGCTCTTGTGAAGTCTTTGAATTATTAAATCTTTAGTGCTTGACTTCATATCATGAAGGGTTAATGAAATAATGATTTGAAACCTTGTTTATATAGGCAAGCCATCCAAGTTACCATTTATTAGATCCCAGAGACTGATATTCATAAAATTTCAATTTAAGATCCCGATTTCCCACTCAAAACACTAAAAAGGTGTATGCGTCCCAGAGGTCCTTTTTAGAGGGAGAAAGTGTTGGGGAGTTAATAAATTAAGTCTATTTGTTGATCTTGTTAGGATTTCAATTTAGATAAGCCATAAGATGCATAATATAAGGTCCTAGAGGCCTATTAATGATGATATATAAAGGTCAAAAATGCAAGAGGTCCCAAATCCAATGTGAAAGTGCAAATAAATATACTTTACAACATCAAATTAAGGAAAAATAGGTCTTTTTAGCTTAAAAGGGTCCTAAATTCAATGTGAATGTGTACAAAAAATTACAACACTAGATTAAGGCACCACTAGGTCTAAGGGCCCTAATTTGAATATGTAGGGATAAATGAATACACTTTACAACATTAAATCAAGGAAACATTAGGTTTATTTAGATTAAAAGGGACATAAATCCAATGTGAATGTGTTGAAAGCATTACAACACTAGATTAAGGCAACCTTAAGTTCATTTTAATAGTAATCAATCCCAAATTAGGTAAGGAAAAGGGGTATTTTTTCCATTACCACATCAATCTACATGAATCATGTACACAAGACTATTAGACTCTATACACAACAATATGAATACTACTTAAAATACTATATTAAGTATTACACATAAATAAATCCCAACAATGCTTAGTGACACCCAATTGTTATTGAAGGTGAGAGCACATGTAATAAAAATAATACATTATTTGTTCAGGTGACACTACATTACAAAACACATCATTAGATTGGTATGATACTTGACGATTGTAAGTTACTTTGAATTAAGTATTTAAAAACTTTTATGGAGATTGTAAAATGGTTGACATTATACCAAAGCTAGCTACTTCAAAAGGGAATGCAAGGAGGAGATAAAAACTAAAGGAGTATAATATAATTTAACAATTCTGATGAATACTCTTAAGGAAGATTTCAAGATTCCTTAGTCATGGCCTTAGAAATACATGAATTTGAGGATGTGTGGATGATAGGTTTTGAATTTTATTTATAGATGAATCCCTATTATAATATTTTTAATATATTATAATAAATATTATTGTGGTTCTTTGAGAGTTCATATCTCAATATAGCTAGTCATGAGAGTCAAATTTTTATTTTTTGATGGGAGTATGAAATGTATTATAACTATCCTACTCATCCAAGGTTTTGTATGAAAAGTGTTATCAATAAATAAAATAAATCTTCTGGACGTATAGGTAGTCTTCTATGATAGAGGTTGTAACATGGTTTGAAAAATTTTGGTGTTCATGAAGGGTCTTTTATCAGAATATACTCACTTTCAACTTGATGCATACACTTACATACAATACATTTATGTAAGAAAATTTACATATTAGTCATAAAATTTGCAATTAAGAAATCTATTATATTCAATTCTTATTTTCATCCATTTTGAGAACTAAGTATTGTCTTGTCTTAGAGTATAATTTACTCATTAAGAAAATATTATGTCACTAGTATAAGATTCATATTGAAAAAAGTATAACAAATTTTTAAAAAAAGTGTTGTAGAGATGCTTGTTGATTGTTCTATTGAATTTTATTTTTATGAGAATTATATATATGGAAAATAAAACTATGTTTTTTTAATTCTATTTTCATAAATCTTTTGTTTTTTTGAATCTTAATCATCTTGATGTACTAGCTCATGTAGATATTTCTTCTTTATAAAAAATTTAACATAATATATTATTTATTGATGATTATTCTTAGAGGATATATTTATATAATCTCAAAATTAAATCTAATGTATTTAGTTTATTTATGAATTTTAAGGCTCTATTGGATAGTTTTATTGGTAGAAGTATAATTATGTTAAGACATGAAATGGTGGTACATATTAATATTTAGAGATGTTAAAATTCTACAAGAAAAATGATGCAGAAAGGAATAACTCCATTCATCTCTCAATAGAAAGTAATTACAAAAGACATGAATATGAAATTGATGAACAAATCTAGGAATATGCCTAATGTGTCTAACATATAGTACAAGTTTTGGGTAAAACTAATTTCTACCGCATGTTACCTTATCAATAAATCTCCAAAACTAGTGCAAGTGAAGAAAATAATTGTATAGGTCATCATAGGAAAAATATCCCTTCCTTCAACATCTATGTATATTTGTTTGTGAGATAATTTTCATGTGCTTATGGATTCTAAGTAGTTAAATTTGGATTTTAAGGCTAGGAAATGTATCTTATTTATCTATTGTGTTAGTGTTAAATAGTAAAATATGTAGAAGGTTGTATGCCCAAAAAATATTAATAATAAGAATTATTTTTTGGAGGTCAAACCTTCTCGTATGGTTGAGCATCCAATGGAGGATGATAAATGAATTGTGAATTTGTTGCAAAATATCAATAAGCCTACAATATATGTTAAACCAAAGGTTTAAGTTGTGATAGTTGAGGATGATGATATTTTGGAAGAAGAATAGGAAACTCAACCTCAAATATGAATAAAATCCACTTATTAGCGGAGCAAATAAGAATGAAATAAGATCCTCTATTTTATATGTATATTTGATTTGTAAAGTAAATATAATTAACCTAGAATAGTTATAATTAGATAAAGAAGGAAAGAACAAAACCCATATTATAGAACAACCATTCAGGAAAAATAGAGTCAAAGAAGAAATGAGACAACAAAAAACTCAAAAAAACACTAAGAGAAAAGAGCAACAAACTAAGGAATCCCATAGGAGAAATAAAACCAACTACCAAGAAGAGATTACAAAAACCTAGCAAAGCTTCAGATTAGATCTTGGAACCAAACTCAAAGTGATGTGAACCCAAGTTTCACCAAAGGCCTCGAAACAAGGACAGGTCCAAAATGTAATATCCTCCCACATTCCAATTCAACTTAAATTTTCTCAAGAAGTTTCCTTTTAACCTTGTAAGGCTCAATTTTTCTCTCATTAGAGTGATCAAACTATCTTATATCCTCCAAAGGGTTTTGATGATAGTCAAGGACCATCTTGACATCATTCATTCCTAAATTTAGCTACTACTAGGGTTGTGTATCATTATAGTTCATAATTTTATGAAGATCATGTCACAACAAGGAAAAATTATTAATATTAGGGAAGGATTACATATGTGAGGTCTCATAATGTATTTTTTTTCTCCCAAACCCCAAGTTTGGAGCAAAAATTAACACTGTTAGGCATCTCAAAACTAATCTCAATGTAGACATAAAATCTAGCATAAAGAAAACTCGTTCTAAATTTAATAACATAAGTAGTAATAATATAAATAATGGATTTAATAGTTCCAGTAACGATTATTTGATCCTAGAGCTCTAAAGGGGGCTCTAGGAGGCAAAAATAGATAGGGACAAAGTTTATTTTGGAAATATAAAACACTATTGGCCATATTTGTAAATGAAGAAAGGCCTTTCCAATAAACCAAGGACCACCATAAAGAACAACAGAGAAAACTTATAAGGAATTGAAGGAGAATAAAAGGAACCAATTATTTAAAACCTTCACACTCAACAAAAAAGAATCAACTAAAACCTTAGATGCCCAACTATGAATACAATCAATGTTATGTATATCTCCCAAAAGTATTCCAATAAGATAATTATGTAAACTAGTGATATCTCTATCAATCCACTCATCAAGAATAGATAAAACATAGATCAAAAGTAAGAGAGGATGATGATTAATAGATGGGGAGACCTCCATAGAACAAGACTCCAAAAACTCATGATGGGGAATAGAAGACACTCCTAAAGAAATCAAAGGAGGATTAAGGGTCTCCAACATAGAATAAACCCCAAGAAAATCCCACACAAGGGAAATTATCTAAATCTATAATACAATTAATAGAAAGAAAGATAGGATAGTCATGTAGAGGGGATGAAGTAATGTAATTTAAACCAACCACAGGTAGAGGAAGAGAAATCATGGGAGGAGCAAAAAATCCCATATTGATATATTTACCAAGATCCAAAATATATGGCTTAGCAAGATCCTCATTTTACATAAAAATAAGTGCAAAAGGGTTCAATGTTGGGCCTCCATCAATATAGAGAAGAGAGAAACATCTTCATCATCATCTAATTAAATACTCCATCCATCATGAGATTTAAACATAAAACATTTTTGATATTTCAATTGACTCTCAAGGAGGATATCAAGGAGAGTTTCCTCCTCCACACTCAAAGATACCTCCCAAATTGTTTGGTCTACCTCCTCCAAGACTCCACTGAATTCAACAAAAAAATCTCTACCATAGACATCAACAAGAAAATAAATAGTATCTACAATGTCCATTTACAACACCATCCATATAGGATGTCACCACCATTGCCACAAGGGAAGAGTCCTCACCACATCCCATTCAAGAATTTTTCAACAGGGTTGAGACTCCTACATCTTATTCACCACCACTATTGTCACCTACATAAATACCCTCCTTGGCATATTTTCTCTCTCCTCAATAATCTCCACATTCACTCCCACTAGGGTTTTTGTCACAATACTTAATCTCGAATAGCTAAAGAGACAATATAAATAGATTATCATGAATATTAAAATTATACATGGATAAGGTGGTTCTTTTCCTCCACTTTTGCAATATACATTGTATGCTTTATTATGATGTCTCTATCCCATGGTTTGGAAGTATTTTGTATGAAAATATGCATTCAATTTTCTCATATCATTTTTGATTGACATTTTTTGTTGCATTTATAGGTATTTTAACCTTCTATTTTTTTCTACTTCCTAAGATGCTTTTTTGTATTTTAATATGTTTTTCTCTAGACATCTCCCACCCTTTTACCACAAGCTTGAATTTTTATATCCACATCACTATTCATTTCATCCATCTCTGCATACCACATCTTCCTCACATATTGATGAATCCCACTCTATATTTTTAAATTCTCATAAATTTTGTAAGTGTTTCTATTTTTGGGTTTTAAGTTGAAAATATAGTAGAAATCACTATGTGTAGACACCTAAAAATATCCTAGGTCATAATTCCATCATTTATCTTGATTATCCATTTTCACCTAAATCCTAATCCATTTTCCTTGAGTGCTAAATTAATTTCCTAAATCCTAATTCCTAATTCATGTCCCATTTGTGCATTATTAAATGAATTTAATTGATTATTTCCCTGTCATAACCACCTAAAATAAATTAATTATTTCTTTTATGTCTCACCACATATCTCATAACTATCTCCTAAAAAGAAAATTTTAAATTAAATAATCTATTTTATCTCCTCCATCAATCTCTCAGCTACCCAACTAACTTTATCTAAGCCATCTATTTATCTTTTGATCTCAATCATTGACCTTCATCCTACCAAACCTATAAATCTACCCTCTCATCAACCATTTTCAAGAGTAGGATCCTAAATTATTGCAGTTTCATCCTATGTGTTCGAGTAACCACATTTCAAACATTATGAGCACATCAAAGAGTTATATTATTTGGTAAAATTATATTTTTAATGCATTTTGAATCTTTTTTACTTTATCAAAGGTCGCAGTTGATCTATATTTTAGGGGTTTTTATTATTCATTTGAAATATTTATTTTGATCTACATTTAATGTTGGTATTTTTGGCATGCATATCGGGTCTATTGTCCCTCTTTAATGTTTATGTAAACTTACAAGGATTAATAGTTTTGAAGAAATTGAATATAAGACCTTAAATTTTAAATATTTTTTAATATATTTTAAAAGGCTATGGTTTTTTTCATAGTTATTTTAATGTATATTTATTATCATTCAAAAAAAGATAAAATCCAAAATTTAGATTCAAATGATCAAATTTGAGTGATTTATTTCAAGTTTAGGGTGCTTAAATATTTAATCATATCTTGTAAATGGCTTAGATTTTTTATATAATTTTTTTATGGATATTTTTATATCATATAGGAAGGTTATTGTCCAAATGTTAGACTCAAATCATCACTTTTGATGAAGTTATACTAATTTTACTATTTTTTATAAGTCTAGTTTTGAAACAAAAAATCAAGGAAATTATCAAATTTACTTGAATTTGAGTAAATATATCTGAAATAAAAAAAGGGTTTTTCTCTCTATATTTTTAGTTTTAAGTCCTAAAAATTGAAAAAAATAGGTTTAGTTTGACTAGGTCGTAAAAATTTGAAAACTATCATTTCAATGCACTGTTCAATCTTTATGATGAGCATATACAATTTTACATCAAATTTGTTTTTTGCATCATAACTATATTTTTTCATTTTTGAGGGGTTTTATTTATTTTTTGATATATTTCTTGTAGAAAAAATCCTTTGTACAATTCTAATATTTTGAAACTAATCTGGTTTTTATGGCACCACATGTCAAATAATGAAATTAAATCACTATAAAGATTGGGGAGTGAATCAAAAGACACCCCTTATAGAGGTGGAATATTTTCAATATTAGCTTTAAGACACAAAGAAATTCATACCTTGGGAAAGTGAAGATGGAGAGGGGGTTACACTCTCCTCCTAGATATTTTAAATTTAGTCCCTTTCATCTATTGATTTGGCCTCATTTACTCTTGAGGTATTTGGAGGACTGCATAAACATCATCTTTAACCTATTATAAGACCATCATATCCTTGCTTAAAGTTTGTTGCAAGTTACAATATCATTCATGAAGTTACTTGTCATGTATATCCCTAAGTAGAGATAGGATATCATTGGAAAAGGTCTAAGTAGGACCTCCAAAGAAAGGTAAAATTTTATCCCTTGTGTGACTATGTAGTATGTAGTGCCCACACCGTTTCGGTCATCGTTGATGTCTAGTAAGTAGTTGTTAGTAATGTCGTGATGATGTGGTAATTTTATTATTTAATTTAATTTTAAGGTTATGAGGTAACACTAATAATATGTTTGGATTTGATTAATAAAATTAATTTAATTATAAGGTTACCTGTTTCATTTGGAATTAAATAAAGATTAGATTCAATGATAAACGTCAATTTAATTATCGTTGGGAGTTAGTTATTTAAAATAATCAGATTAAATGAGGAAAGGTAATTATCATTTAATGATTAAATTCAATTAATAAATTTAAAAGTGATAAAATATTAAAATTGTATTTAAGTTTAAATAAATTACGGTAAAAATATTTATTCAATTATATTTTAATTAAAAGTTAATTATTTATGAAAATTTGTTTTAGTTAAAATTTAGAGTTAAGTGGAAATAATTTAAAACAAAAGAAGTTATTGGTTGAAATTCAATAAATAAATATATAAAGTAATGATTAATTAAAGGGGGTAAATAAATTAATTAGTTATTTTTGAAAATCCTTTACGGAGGAGAAAGAGGAGTTAGGGCGGTTGAATGGAAAATTTGGTATTTTCTTTAAAAAGGAGGCAAGAAAAATTTAGGCGGGGGTTCTCTTTGTGAACCAATTGGAGAACACCTTCTTATTGGAATGTTGTTATTCTGTTGGTTGGCTTTCTACATTGACCAAGGGTTTGAAAATGCAGCAAGAGTTTTAGGCGTAGTTGCCTCTGCTCTGGCTGATCCGTCCCTCGATCTCAATAAATCCTGTGCAAAAAGGGAGACAGTGGATGGGTGGTGAAGAAGAAATCGAGGATCAAGAAAGAGCATTTATAGGTACGCTCTGCCTTTTTGGTTTTCCCTTAAACTCAGAGTAGATCCAATTTTTGTATAAGGAATTACTGTTATAATTTTCTCTGTACATGAACTAAGAGTTATCGCTATTTAAAGAATTCATCGGTTTTGTTCTAGTTCTTCGTTTTACACCCGGAATGGCATTCTGGTCTGTGAACAATCCTTATCATGAGTCCGTCAAATTATACACTAGTTTTTCCCCAACTGTTAACTCAGATTTCTATTCAATCACGGTAATGAAGCCATGAAAATGATTGAATCATTGTTGAGTTTCCACATTTAATTGTTTTCTGACCCTGTTATCTTGGCATGCCGATTTTATAATATTTGATTTTGGATTTAGGTTTATTTTAGATTGTTTCTCAAGAAACTCGAATTCATCTTAGATTGTTGCAGAAGGCCGGAAAGAGATTCTTAGATACATCTTGTGCCCAACTCATAAAATTAAGGCTATTAATGCATCTTCTGTCCTCGTGAACCGAGTGTATTGTGAGCGTTGTAGGCTGACTGTTGGTTTTAGGATCCATGCTTCAATATTGTCTAGCATTTCATTTTCTTCCTAAAATACTACCACAAATTTATGTCTATAGTTTTGAACGCCTTAGTTAGTTAACTTTATCATATTCATTCCAGATGAAGTTGCTCATCCTCATTGCATTACAGAAGTTTTGATCAAGCCTTTCTTGTTCTGGTGTTGCCCTATTTTGTACGTATGTATTAAGCACCAGGAAACCCAAAAATTATATGATATATACTTTGCATCTCACCTTTCTCCTTCTTCCCTATCTTGTGGGTAGCGATTGAATTTGATAATCATGCAATTAGATGGCGATATTTCCAAATTCCAAAATGCACTTTATTATATGAACGGCTTTTTCACATTTTTGCAACCATAACCATCTCCAACTTGGAGGAAGCTTGGTTCGTGTGTCTTCTCTGATGGCATCAATGAACAGATTGTTCAAGTGAAGAAATTGAGGACTAATGAGCAGATTATTTAATTCTCTTGGTCTGCGCAGTGGTTCCAGCCCTTGCCAGTTACCTTCGTTCAGTCGAAGCTAAGAGATTGGATACAACGCTTAGATGAGCTCCTTCACATAGGCTAGTAATCTAAATTTTTAAAATCTCCCTGAAACCATAGGCATAACTATCACAGCTGCCACGTTAGACTTGCAAAAGTGTAGTAAATTAAATTGTCTCCCTGAACCATTGGCAACCCGTCCCAGCTGTAACTTTTTGAAGCCGTTATAAATTAAATAATCTCTCTGGTTCTGTGATAACCTTGAGCATGGTAAGGTGTAAAGATTTAATCAACCTTCCCAATTCCTTTGACAGCCTATCACATCCTTGTATGTTAAATTAGAGGTCTTACTTATGGGTTACATTTTGTCTCCTTATTCTATCCTTACATCAAGAGTTGCAGATTTCTGCTATCATTACATAATCATATATTGCAATCAATTCTTATGTCTGCAAACAATCCTGTGATCAATATGGTCTCATTTGATTGGAACTGTCCCCATCCAAGCCCTCTTACCATTATATTCTTCCTTTTGGGAAAAGTGTGGTAGATGTAAGTTGCAGACTAAGATCCATTTATATTATCCAAAACATTAACATGAAGCGCCACCACTCTCGGGTATTTTTTTTATGCTATGTTGGTTTGGAAAACAAATCTATAGGTTATTTGATAATTCTGCACTATGTTTGGTAGTCATTCATATAAATATCTATAGATGCTTATTTGCAAATTAGTCATTAGATTTAGTGTTCCTTTTTAATTGTTAAGAGATTAGTTATTAGATTATTTGTTTAATAAATTAATTATAAATATTGTAATATTCTGGAGCTTGGGGACTTCGTCCTTTATTATTGGGTATTAATTATGTGAGGGACACGTAGATTCTTGTATTGTTAATAGTTAGTATTTATTTGGGTAACTTTGGAATAATAACCATCTTCCTCTTTAATTTGAAATAAATAATTGCTTATTTTTATAGAGATTTAGTTAAATAAGTGAATTGAAGTAAATTAAGTTTAAAAGAAAATATATTAATGCATATATATAGGGTTTTAATGAAAGAATACATTTTTCCTATGTGAACTTATTGTGTAACATTAGTAGATTAGTTTATTCTTACTTTGGTTAGTTCCAAGTGGAGTAGTTAAATTAGAGATAGTGAAAAGTAGAGTTTTGTATGTGCTTGCTCTGCGTAAGTAAAATCAGATGATTGTGGAATATAATGAAAGTATAAATATTATGTTATTAGAAGAATCAAGTTGCTTGAAGCAGAGGTAATCATAAATAAATAAAAATAAGATGAAATTTTTCTATATGGTTATTATGTGAAAATTATTTTAGATTCATATGAGAAAAGAGTATTTTGGGCCTTCTTAGATAATTTATTGTGTTAAATGTTAAATGGTTTTAATTACCCTTTTTGTTATCTAATGAGTCTAGGAATGATAATTATTTGTCAAAACTACTATGTGAAATAATTCATTAGTATCGTCACCTTAGTGTTATAATAAAGTTGTAATTTATAGAATTGTCATCTTAGTATTACATTTTAAAGTTATAATTAGGATTCGTATTAAACAGTCCATGGAGATGGTTATCTTATAAATGCTATAGTTATTTTAAATATAATTATTTGTAGTAAATACCCTCTTAATCAAATTAAGTGGATATGTTAAAATAAGTGATAAGAATGTTGAAATAATGCTTAAATTAAAGGAATGTCTTTATGGTTATAAGGTGTGAGTGATTGTTTTAAACTAAGTGTTTTGATTATTGGTTTAAGTGTTATGTAATTGTATTAAGATGGGTGATATTTGTGGGATATTTATGGATATGTCTCGATGGCCTGTTCAATGTAAGTGTTTTAAGATAGTGTTTTTCAAGGATGATGTGTATGATGGTTTCCTTGTACAGAATTATGTGTGTAAAATGGGAACCCGTGTTATTGTTCATGATTGTTTTAATTTTGGAAGAGTATGCTTGAGAGTTAGTGTCTTGTGGCTTATAACATCAGATTATATCTTCATTCGCAATATTGTGATATCCTTAAATGTTGGAAATGATTGATCTCTAAAAATAATGTTCTTATTAGGTTGCTTCGAGTTACTTCTTATTGAATGAATGGTTATATTGTATTTGAATGTGTGGTTCATGGGTTGTTTTGATAGACCCTTTCAATGTGACTTTTCCTGAGTTGATTTTTGAGTTGGAGATTTTCTCTCATTTTATTTATGTTGCTATTCGTTGGGAACCCATAAGTTTTCTTTTGGTTCTTTACCCTAAGTGGTAAATCGGTTAATGTTATCTTTGTCGTGATTGGTGGTTCTGCTTGAGTTGTAAATGAGTCAAATGGAAAAGCTCTCTGAATTATGGGCATTCCGAGAGGAGAAAATAGAGGTTTCCCTTGGATGTCCGATTTAGTTCGTATCAAAGTTGTTGATGTTGTTTAAGGGAGTTGTTGATCTTATTTTGATGTATTCTCTCATCATATTTGAATTGAAAATAGTTCTCCAAGGTTTTGTTTTATTGTTGTCAGATTTTCATGGGGAAACCCTACTGTAAACTTTTGAGAATCTTCCAGAGGTTTATTTTACTATTGGTTAATGTTCCTCCTTTTATGTGCCCTTGTTGTGGCAAGTGTTCTGGTTTCATGTTTTTGAAAGGGTTGTACATGAATCGTTGAGATTTTGATTATGTATTTATGGCAAGATGGGTAATGCCTTGCATGCTTCTCTGTTGTGATCTAATGTACTTGCTATGTTGTACAACCCTTGGGTTTGGTTTTATGTTTTGAGTGTCTAGAGTGGGAGTGGCTCTAAGTGGGTGGTTGGCGCACAAAGGGGCACTAGGATAGCCCTCGTTAGAGTGTAATTAAAAAAAAGTGATAATTTAAATAATTAATTAGGGGGTGGGTAGAATCACATTAAAAAGATAATTGATGCCTCATCTGCCTTTGAGTGCTACCACAGACTAAAGGGGATTGAGAAGGCCGTGGTTGGCAAGATCATTGCCTTGTCTTCATGAAAGGTTAACGGTTCCGCATGAGCAACCCTATGGAGCGGTACCTTGAGATAGGAAGCCTGGATAACCATAGATGGAGGCGGCTCCTAGTGCTCGAGTGCCTGGATAATTCGTCAGTAGACAGAGGCGGCGCCTTACGATAGTGGTAGCCTGGAGAATCCATGTTAAGCCATGCGATGACACTCTCCTCTAACACTCCTTCTTATGTTGTTTCTTTGGAAATCCTCTGGAAGTGGGTCTTTGTCTTGAATTGATGGATCATAGTTGTTTTGAATTGATTTATAGTTTTACCCTATTTGATCTCTGGTGTATTCTTTGGTCTTGTATAAATCTTGTGGATGTTTTGGTTTTGACCTTGTACTCTTATGGTACTGTGATATGATGTTATTGTATTGTATCATTGCGATTCAGAATTGTGATATGTTTATTAATTCAGTTTGATTTGGAACTGTTTTATGATCTTCCTTTGGCTATTGCTTTGAATTATGTGATGAGATTTATGACTCTTGGATGTGGTTGATTATGTAATTGTAATCCTTGAGTTTTATGATACTTTTATATGACGTTGAGTCTTGTGGTTCTCTGTTGGATGTTCTTGGTTGAGGTCTCTTTCTTGTTAGCTCCTAGCACGGGGGGTGGGTCTTCGGACTCACATGGTCGGGTGGAACGTGCTAAGCACCCCATTGGGTCCCCAGTCGAGGATCGAGAGGTGCGGATTGGTGCTGTTGCAGCAACTCCAAAGTTGTCTCTATCTTGGAGCTAGTTTGATACTTGGTATTCATCTATTTATTTGTATCATGCTTTCTTGTGTATGGTTTCCATTTATGTTTGGAAACACTATTGTATCATTGTACTTCTTGAACATTGTACTGTAATGTAATATTAGCTATGGCAGTTGTTATTCAATGTGTTATGTTAATCATGCATATGTTGTATTTATGTGCAGATGGTTTTTATCAATGAATTCTCATATATGTATTATATTTGTTATTGTTTACTTTATATCTTTGGATTCTATTCTTTATTGATGTTGTATGGATCTAAGTTGCGTAATGACTCTTCGTGTACCCCAAGGGATGTATGTGTTAATGAGTCTATTTAAATGAAATCCATGTTATGACTTAATGTGTATGTTATGTTTAAAAAAAAAAAATTGTGGTAATTGTTGTGTTGTTGTCCTTTGGGGTTCGCACGACGGGGCGTTACATAGTACCCCTCCTCTTACTAGTTGGAATTATTATTTTTCTATGTGTTCATTTGCTACTTGTGGCTATGATGGTACTGTTATTGTGTGAGTTAGATAGTTAGACATTGATGATGTTGTTATTCCATTAGTAGACTGTTGGTGATTATGTTTATATACTTGAGGATTTGATTATTGCATATGACATTGTGGTTGGTTAGATGTTAGTTGATTTTCAGAATTATATTATGATGCAATGATTTAATGAATTATGTTAGGTGATGATTGTTAGTTAGATATATTAATTGATTGGTTATAGTATAATTGTTAGAATAGGTGTGATGAAGGACAACATAGCATCACTCGTTTGTGAGTGCCCTGTTATGTTGCGATTCCTTCTCACAATGCAGTATTGTTGTGATTTTATATATATGTATGCACATGTACACAACTTCATCTGTATGCAGGTATTGCAGGTACAAGTCTCGATTCCACCTGCTTCGGTAGGACAGGGCGAGCACCAATAACCCAACGGTTAAATGTTGAAACAGAGGTGATGATGAAGTCCTCCTGTCCCATGATGTCAGGTCGTCTCATTGATTTGGTATTGTTCATTTTTGTAATTATCATCATTTGTGGTTTGTGTTTTGTATTTTGTCGTCTTTTGATTAATGTGGTATTTTATAAGTTATGATTATTTGATTAATGTTGATTTATTTGTATGAAAATATTTAAATGTTTTATTCAATTTTTATAAAGTCATGTGTTTCAATTAAATAATAATTAAATATTAAATGTGTTTTAATTATTTTAATCAATTATCTGGTGGAGGATAATTATTAGAATAATTTATTTAAATTAAATAAGTAATGTGATGTGCAAGTAAGGTTGCAAAAATATAAATAAAAATATAAAAACAAATAAAAGAATAAAAAGATTGGGTGAGCCAATAAGAATAGAGTTCTGAGTAAAAAGCTAGCTTTTAAAGAATGATTTCCTTTTATTTTTTATTTTTTTTAGAGTTTTTGAGAAGAGAGGGATATTATCTTTTATTTAATTAAGAATTTTTGTAAGTTTACACACAGAAGATGAGGGTGATTGATGTTGCTCAAGTCATTGTTTATGAATTTTTGAATCTGAAGAGATTAGTTTTTAAATCTTTTGCTATTGTTGAGGAGAGTTCTACGAAGGAAATTTGTCTTCAATCTGCTACTGGTGTTGTCTTGAGGAGTTCTTTCTGGATTAAGAATTTGAATCGAGTTCAAGGGAATCAGAGTCAAGAAGGCATCTCCAGATTTTTTGAATAAGCTTTGGACACCAGGTTCCACTCGAAATCTCCTTCTCGTACCTTCTCTTTTATCTGTTTGCTTCAAAAAAAAAAAAAAACTTTGTTAAAAATGATTTTTGTGAATATAGGGAAAACTACTGTTTGAACTAAAAACTAGGGCAAGTTATTAGACTGGAAATCAAGAAAATATAGTTATTGTACTGTTTCTCAAATTTGTCAAAAACAAAAGAAAACCTGATCATCTGAAATTTCCAACTCAACAAAAATAGGATTTTAGAAAAATGATATCTTTATTGAAAATAATAAATCTTGGGGTTTTAGATATGTATTTTTTAAGTATGGTTGAATCTATTTATTTCTCTATATTTTCCCTTTATTCTCTAAATTACTCTCTGTACTTTTGCTCAGCATATTGAAATATATATATATATATATGGATTTATATTGTTTTACATATATTTAATTTAATCAAGCGTCGGTCGTACGCCTTGGTATTATAGTTTGTTCATGGAAAGGAAAATGAAATTTGAAATATTTTATTTAAAGTATTTGTATTTTATTTTTTTTAGAAAACAAAAATTGAAAATTTTGAATTCTGTCCCTGTGCCATGCGCAGGAAAACGTTTTTTGTTTTCTGTGTTGATTGTGTAAGATAAAATAAAATATATATCTAGTGGCCGTATATTGAAATTTTTATTGTTTGTTTTTATTAAAAAATTTCAAATGGGGGTTAGGGAGGGGACGGCTGGGCCGTACCCCGCCCCTGCCCTAGGCAGGCCATGGACTGTACATAGCAGTCGTTATGGACTGTTGTGCGCAGCAGTCCATAGACTGCTGCGTACAGCAGCCCGTAAGGGCCGCTGTACCAGCCGCGGTTGGCTTTGTAAGCCATGGCTACTAGTTTGATTTTGTTTAAAAGTTAATTTTTATTTATTGTTTTATTTATGTTTTTATTTGTATGTTTTAATATATATATATATTATATGTGTATATATATATGTATATATATATATATATATATATTAATTATAATTGTATTATATTTTATTTGAGTTTATTTTAATTGGGGTATTTAAAATCATGTCTTTTTTTAATGTAATTTTGATTGTTTAATGTTAAAGTTAATTTATTATATTGTAAGAATTTAATTGTGTATTTGAAATTAAATACTTGATGATTGATATTATTTAAGAGATTTTGATATATTTTAAAATGACACTGTTCCTGATCATTTAGTTAAAAAAAATTGTTATACAACAATGATTGTAGACCTTGTTGCGACATTTGTAATTGGCTACATAATCAAGAGTGGAATTAAACGTATTCATGCAACCTTGTAACGTTGTCTGAATTTTTTGGTGGTCATGGTTTTCTTTGTTCAGAGTTGTCGATGTGGGAACCATGTTGGTCTATGAAAATCTTGTTCCAGAGGCTTGTGATTTAAAGTGCATTTACCTTTGTTCATGCTTTTGAGCATTATTGGTGTTATGTTAGGAAGGGTTGGACAGGTTTGCAAGTCTTTTGATTATGTGCAGTTGCAAGATGGTTAATGCCTCGTGTATTGGATTTTGGTTTTATGATTTATATGTGTTGGTTCAACCCTTGCCTACTTGAGTTATGTTAGGGGTCATAGGGAGAGTGGCTCTTCGTGGGCGCCGACGCCTCGGGTAAGAGGAAGTGCCAGGGGAACCCACGTGAGAGTAGTTAAACAAGTGATAACCTAAAGATAGAATTTAGGGGGATGGGTAGTAAAACATACAAGATAATAAAAATTGGATTCCTCGTCTATGCATTAGGGCTACCATAGACTAGTGATAGACTGAGTAGGCCGTGGTCAGCAAAGTCATAGTCTCATCTTCATGAGAGACCATTGGCTCTGCATTAGCTACCCTATGGTGCCAGTGCCTCAGTTAGGAGGAAGGGCCAGGGGATCCATAGATGGGTGTCGGTGCCTCAGTTGGAGGAAGTGCCAGGGGATCCCATGAGAGCTATGTGATGACACTCTCCACTAGACATCCTTGTTCTTGTTTCTTGTTGCCTCTAGATATGTTAATATTTATGTTATTTCAAGGGTTAGGGAATCCATAGATGGGTGTCGGCGCCTCAGTAGGAGGAAGTGCCAGGGGATCCCATGAGAGCTATGTGATGACCCTCCCCATTTGACACCCTTGTGCCTTATTGTAGTTGCCTCTGGATATTGTCATATTTATGTTGTTTCTGATTTTAGGGCTAGGGGATCCATAGATGGGTGTCGGCGCCTCAGTTGGAGGAAGAGCCAGGGGATCCCATGAGAGCTATGCGATGACCCTCCCCATTTGACACCCGTTTGACTTGTTTCTTGTGGTCTATGGAATGGTGTATTGAATGGTTGAATTAGAGTTATTATGGAATCGTGTTCTTTTCATTGGTTCTAATTTATTTGGAAATGTATTTTGGGTGTTGGTTCGGTTCTTCTGGATATTGTATCTTGTGATGTCTTTGATTCTTGTGAATTTGTCTCATGATTGTTAATTGATGGTACTTCATATTGTTGTGATGAGTTCTTAGTTAACTTGTTATGTGATTTGTGAACGTTGATAGTGGTTCATTGTATGCTTTGAGTTGTACTTGTTTTGTACTAGTGATCACTTGTATTTCATATTTCATTATTCTTGTATCAATCCCCATATTGGGAAATTCAATGTAATTCAATTATCAGAGATTGTAATGTAACATTAAAATAATGATGTAATAGTTAGGCTCATTTGTATCTTTGTTAAAAGATTTATCTTGGATGTAATTATGCGATGTTTATTAAGCTTGCATCATGGTTATGGGATGTATCATTGTTTATGGTTATTGTAAAGTAAATAGTTATGTTGTAATCTTTATTTTTATTTATGTTTAGTGTTGCGATGTAACCTCACGTGCCCCAGAGAACTAAGTGTGTTAATGGTATGTAATGTGCAATGTGATTATGGTTAAGTGTTATTACATGTTTAATTTAATTATTAAAAAGAAAAAATTATTTGCTATGTGTGTGTTCTCTGGGGTTTGCACGATGGGCGTTACAGACTAGATCATTTTTTGTTGAATATCAAAGGATAAGTGTGTTGCACTAATCTTGAGATATTAGCCTTTGGGTAGTGGGTGTATACTAAGTATAAACTATCACCTAAGTATTTATAGGATGTTGATGTGTCTGATGTGTCTTCTTGTGAAATATTATTATTTGTCCTTACACCTTGTTACATAAACCATCATGTCTATTTTATTTGTTAAGTCTTGTTGCAGTAAATGTTCGGAAGAAATTTTGAGTCTTAATTTCCCAACATTAGTGTCAAACAAATTTTATCAAGTGTCAACACTTTTAAAATTTTATAGAATCCCTTGCTAATATGTTGAAACTAATCCCAATCCATAACTCATCATCCAAAATGATAAGTCATAATTGACCATGTTTTTCATCTTTCCATGACTTTTTAAACTCATACCCATATCATCCTTTTGTTGTTGATGATGATGATATTTTCATAGATCAAGATGAGTATCCTAGTGATAATATATTTGATGATAAGCTTGTGTGCACATGAAACTACTATAAAATTTTGTCCCTCATTTTCATCTTTGCAAGAACCTCTAAATGTAAACCAAATTAACATTATTTATTATTCTAAACCTATATCCATTATTTATCCCTATGATACTTTTGTTAAATGAAGCACTAGTTCAGAATAATATCTTTATATCCAAACCATGTTTCCAAATCCAATTTCATGTGAGAACTCCATATCCTCCACATCCTATGTGGATAATCCATCCATAAAAAATATTAATTCACATTCCAAATCCACCAACCAAATCATCTTTTTTATATTTCCTTAAAGGACTACTAGAAAAGGAAAAAAAATCAAACTACAAAGAATAATTCCAAAGATTTTTCCTCTCTCAAGCCCATTGAAGAGTGTCCTATTAGCATGTCTATCTATGAAATATTTTCATTTAGTTATAAAACGCAATAACATGCTCACCCATGACCAATTTCCATTGTGTAAAAAACTTATTAATCCCAAGTCTAGTGTACATAAACAAGAACATCCCAATATCATGCCTCCCTATCAAAATTTGTTATATGATATTTTCCAACTTAGCAAAGAGCCTCTTAGTCCTATACTTGTCCAAAATTAAACACTATAATAAAAATAAATACCCACTAATCTATTTTTCAATGATCTAAATCCTATCAATCCATTACAAGAAACTTCTATGTTCATCCTAAATCAAGAGCTATATAAAGAAAAACTAAATCAAATCCAATCATTTCCTTGACCAAGTCAATGTCAATTAATCCAAAATCAAAATAAAAGTGTTTAAGAAAAACACATCAAAGATACTCATATTCATGATCATGATCCTATCTATCATAATGATGATAAAGGGATCCATGTTGATCCCCTCCTGTAACTTTATGCTATCAACAATAAAGAGATCCAAAATAATACTATTCTCCCTCCAAAAAATCTACCTACTACAATGAGACACTTGGTCCCCAAAAAAATATTAAAATTAAAATAAATGACTATGATAATATCACATGGAATTGTAATGAGTAGAGTGGTAATTAATAACTTTTAATATCAAACAAGAGGAAATTAAAGTCATAATGGATACTATTAAACATTTATATGTTAATGATATGAGTGCATATAGTTAATTCTATTTAACATTGATCTTGATAAGGACTTTGATCTACATAAGGATTGACCTATTATTTCTATATATAATTTGATAAACACTTGATATAGAACATCCTTCTTGAAAAAATCCTTTACTCATTTTTTTATCATTTATATCGTACCTCATATCCCTTTAGTTCAATATCATCAATATTTTATTTTTCAATGTGGGGGCATGCTTTCCTTTCAAACATACTCCTTGTAATTACATCCTTCCTTTCCATACACTATTAGTTATTCTTTAACCTATCCATTATTATTAATCCTTTAACCCATTGATATTCATTTCTATCCACTATCATTAATCCTTTACTCCATTCATCCAATTTATTAAGCCAATTATCCTAAATCAACCTATTTGACATCTTTGTTTCTAGAATTGCTACTTCCTTGTCATTAATCATAATATGGAGAAAATAGTACCATCCAAAAGAAACCTAATGCTACCAAGTGCAATCATCTCAAGAAATTGAATCCAATTTTATTCTTGAGACTTTGTGCTAACATTCTATGCAACTTGTTGTAATTAATTGAGTCTTTTAAAAACATTATGTGCATTTTTTCATAAACTACTAATATGTGGGTTTGTAGGATTATTACAAAGAAGAACCTTTTTCTAACCCTTTTAATTTTATGTATTTATTCAAATATTTTCATTTAATTATTAAAAATAACTTTTTTATTTGTTTAATTTTATTTATTTATTTATTAAATTTCACCTTTTTCTTCCTTATCCCAAAGTGTTATTATGGATTCTCTCCTCTCACATTTTAGGTTGATATTGGTCATAGAAAAACAAGTGATCTACTTTAATTTTTCTCTTTCAAGGGGCTCTACCTAATGGATTCATCACCTTAGAGGATCACCCAAGCCACACATACTAGATGGGTATAAGAGGGAGAAAGAAAGAAAAAAGAAAAGAAAATAGAACCATAATTTTTAAATTAGAATTTTCCATGAACACAAGGTTGTAAATGGATTCTCATCCTAAAACAAGTCTTTTTTGTCACACTTGGATGTAATACAATAGTATATGATTAGCCCCAAGAAGTCACAAATAACTTCCCTTAGAAATGAGTGTGTAGTATATAAATGATCTCTCCTCATCCAATAGAGTGATTGTGGGTGATAAAAATTAGTTAGTTCCCCAACATAGGCCCTATACATCATACATAATGAATGTTTATTGGAATATAATCGTTCACACATGGAACCATTTTAATAGTGTAGTATTATCAGTGTGCTTAATTTTATAGTTGCTGTGCTAAACATGTGTATAATTTTAAACCTCCAACCAAATTAACCTTTGGAAAAATATTATTAAATAAAAAAAAAACATCAAAATGGTACCACTAAGAAAATTTTAAATAAGGATAGTGAAAAAAATCTAAATAATGTTTTCCCATAAAATCACCATCCAAAAAAATCCAATTCACCAAGCGTTAGCATATTTTAAAATATAAAATCCAAGAAAATCCATAAATCCTTAGGTCATGCTAAATTATCAAACAAGTACCAACCTAAACTATTCATTTCCAAAGGAAACATCACAATACAAACCCCACCACAATAAAATAAATTTGTGTACACTTTAAAATTTATCTTTGAATCTCTAAAATTAATACATTTAATATATCCTTTGGATACTCAAACATTCACCAGTCTAAAAACTATCATTAAAACCCCAAATCTATTCTTGATAATTCTATATTATCCATTCGTTCAAAATTTAATCAATAAAAATATATCCTAAATATAAATAGTTTGAAACATTTAAAAGTGAAATCATTAGAATTCATACAAACTAATTGCCTATCCACAAATACAAGCAATCCATTCCTATAATTGAAACCTTAATCTATCTTTAAGTTCTTAAGACCATATCAATTATCTAAAACATTCTACAAATCATCAAAAGAAAGATTCTAAAGAAAATCAACCCATTATGGTCACCATTTACTATTGATAATCATTAAAAAAATGCAAAAAAGGATTTTGGTTTGAAACTCATAATACTAATCAAGACCTCATTAATCAAATATTTCTTTGGGATATAAAGCTCAAAGCTAAATCTAAACCATATGAATCTAGCCACATGATAAACAACTAGGCTAGGGATGCTTGAAGAGAATAAATTTTCTAAAAGATTATCTATATCCTAATTTCCATTTTTAAATAAACCAAATCAAATACATTACACCAATAGTGATTATTATTTCTATGACCAAATTGAATATTTCTTTGATCATGATAATATCATTGGTTTTCATAAAATATATGACCTAATAAGAGTCTTCATAGAAACAAACAACATTTCCATACATATATAAATGATTGAGTTAGGAGCTAAGTTTCCACAATGATATGAACTTTATGATCTTAATAACATAGACATCATGATCCTCTTTACCTTGTTGACACATGAGTAACATCCAACCATTATCAATGTGACTCTAAATATTTCCCATGATCATACCAATATCCACCTTGACAAAAACACCAAATCAATATGAGGAAAAGATCCAACATAGTAAATGATCCTCTTATCAAAATGATCCTTAGAACACTCCATCAACTAGCCAAATCAAGTCCATTATTGACACTGAAATTGGGGTCAAACAACATACATCTTGATTAGAGTGTAACAACATCTCAACCTTAAACCCTTACAAAAATATTACACCTCCAACTCTAGCATAGCCACTCCTAATAATTATTACCTCCCAAAATTGAATTCAATTATTTTTATAATAAAAAATAAAACCAATACTATTTCCTTCCAAAAAATAAATATACATAAGACCACACCTATCAATTGACACAACTATCATCCTCCTACATCAGCACCTAGAATATCATTTCAAATTGAATGGAAAGCCATGAATAATTTTATAAAATGATTTAAATATGGTACACACCCAAAATAATATTCCTTTAAGGAGTTTTGAACTTATCATCTACATTATTTTAATTTTAAAAATTGTTCCCTCCCTTCTTTAAAATTCTAAAATATGATACTTACAAAAGTAAGAGTGATCCTAACAATAAATTTAATGATGTTTTAATGGATAACCATGAAGTGGAAAGTGAATAAACATAATTTATCCACATTTCACCTATTTTATTAGGAGATAAAACACTATTTTTTATTGCACCAACATAGAAGGTCTATCACTACCTTTTCTAACTTTGAATAAAACTTGCTAACTATTTTTCATACAACATAAAACAAATAAAAAATTATAGATATCTAAAATTTAAAAAAATGTATGGGGAAAGCTTATCATATTTCTTTGAAAGGTGGAGATTAATACTATAAACGATGATTTTTGTTTACCTTTCATAATGCTTTGCTCCTCCTAGGGTTTTTCACCTAAAAGGAGAAAGGGGATGGAAAGGGTTCCCAAAATGCAAGGGTTTACACTCAAGACTATGTTAAAGAAATTTAATTATTCCTAATTAAGATGTATTAATGCAATAATCTAAAATTGAAGTGATCTAATGATGCAAAACTATGAAAATGAAAAGTTTTGGAAAACACAATGTGATATGGAAAAATGCCAAAGAAAGGAAACTATATGATGAAATAATAGAGCAGAATGGAAGAGGTGCACCTGGAATTAGAAGTTTGATGTTGAAATATTCTAGAATCCTAGAAAATTTGACTGAAACATTGACTGAGACACTTAGGCCAAACTAGGTGACTTAGTCCTAGTTTCGGGAAACTTTGTCGGAATAGGAATCTGTCAAATGGGTGTCCAAAAATGTCAAAATTAGTTTTCAGGCTTGAAAGAAGGACTAATTCACCCCTAGTGGTAACTTAGTCCTTCTATATATTTTGAAAAATTTGGGACAAAATCTTGTAGCCTTGAGTTAGCACTTCCTTTTCTAATAGGTGTTTGTACTTGATTATGTAGAAAATAGGGCAAAAAGTCTATCTAAGATTGAAGTAGGATGATGTTGGCTTGATTGTCCTTATGCACTTTTGGATCACTTTTCAACCCCTATTGCTTGAAAAATCTACATACAAAATTCACATGGAAAAGGGGGAAAATTGTTGATGGTTAGAGAATAGGGGTTTGCCTTGGTCAAACCCCACTTTGGTAATCAAACCCTAAACAATGGAATAGAATGAAATGAGTATGATAAATAGATAACATGTAAATGAAAATGTCATAAAATTACATCATTGATGCTCAAATATGGAGATATACAATGAATAACTCCAATAGCTTGACTTGATAATGCTTAATGAGTGCAAGAGATTGTAAGTGATTTGAAGATAGATGATTGTATGAGATAGGAAGATGTAAATGAGGTGAAAAACCCTTATTTATACTTGATTTTACTAAAATTTCTTGAAAGTAACACATCACACACTGACCTCAAGGGTTAGAGGACAAAATCCCGCTAGAAATTTAAAATTATTTTGAGTTTTGTGCCAAAAATGACTAAGTCGCCCCTATGGGTGACTAAGTCGCCCCTATGGGTGACTTGGTCTCACTTAAGCAAATTAAGTGTGTGTCAAGAATTTCAAGGCATTAAAAAATTTCCAATAGGGATATCCTCAAAAACACACTTGAAAACAGTCAGAAATTTTATTAAGGGGTCATTTAGACATGAGAAAGGGTTGAATTAGTGAAATTAATCCTAGAAAATGTGAAATCTTGTTACAAGACTTTACAACACTTCAAAATAGGACTTAATAAGTGATGAAAAGGTTATTTGTAGGTGAATTGCAATGAATAGATTCTAAAAATGTGTAGGAATGTTTTACAACACTTCACAAGGCATTATAATTTGAATTTTTAAGATCTAATGTGAATGTTTTGGCCACATTAAAACATTAAATCAAGACAAAATCAAGCCAAATCCCATTAGAAAGACTCAAGTGAGCATAAAAATGTCAACTATACATTTTTTGGTGACTCATTAAGCCCCCACTTTAGTGAGAGGATGAACTTGCTTCAAACTCTCTCTAAAATATGTCATGCCAATAATTTTTGCTAGAAAAATCTAATAATTTTTTTTTTTTTTTTATAATAATAAAATAATGAACCTAATCTAAATCTCCATGCCAAGATATTTATTTATTTATTATTATTATTATTTTTCTACAAATTTATTTAATGGATTAGTTCTAAATTTTTGCATCTCTTACTTTTATCTAACAAGGTATATACAAGAATGGATAAAATAAAATATTAAAACCTCTCTTTCATTATTACTTCAAATATTTAAATTTGATAGATACTAATATCCTTTTGAATATAATAGTAAATTAGTAATTTATATTAAATTTCCATTTTATTTTTCTTTTCCAACCAAACACTTTTATATATAAACTTTCCATTTTATTTTGCTTTTCCAACCAAACACTTTTATATATAAACTTTCCATTTTATTTTGCTTTTCCAACCAAACACTTATATATATAAACTTTCCATTTTATTTTGTTTTTCTAGCCAAACACTTTTATTAAAGATTTTTGTTTATTTATTTTATTTTGGGCATCCCAAGATACAAACCTAACTCCATTATTTATTATTGATCATAGGAAGAATGATTAGTATTGATATTCCTCTCAATGTTACATTATTAATGTGATAATTAATTTAATTTATAACAATGCACTTGTCCATTTCTCAAATTGTTATAATTTCTATAAACTTATTTATATTTAAACCTCAATTGAACATAGGTTATTATCCATTTGAATCTCAATATATTTCTCTATAAAATATTACTATCATTAATCTTTCTTTGTTCTTTCAATGTCAACTTGATAATGATCCTATATCAACATTATTCAATTGAAGAGATAAATATGCATTGTAGTATTAACTCTTGTATGCATCTTAACATTTGTATCAATATAATGATAATATAAATAATAGTTATATTTACATTTATATCAACATAAATATTAATTTGTGTAATAATTGTATTAATTAAATTAACACTATAATTACTTTAAAAACACTCATAATTATAATAAATTTTTTTTTATATATAAGATGATGACTATATATATAATTAACCCCACAATAAAATATTAACACATATACTTTTAGTAAATTCTCCTTATACTATACTTTAATATTGATGTTTATACCTTACTAAAAAAATCTCTTACTACTACATCAAATTGCACCACTTATCAACACTAATACTGGCCCTATTTAAAGTTTGCAATCATTTTAATAAGATCAGATTTTTTTATTTACCAATTAACCTACACTATGCTATTCTATATTATTATCCTGCAATGCTATTAGTATTTTCTTATTTATAATGACAAGCAACAACTCCATTCATTGGAAGGACAATTTTATATAACCGAATTAATATTCATTTCAATTCCATTTTGAATCCTTAAATTGTGTCTTTTATTTCATTCACTTCATCCACCACTAGGGTTTCACAAATGCATCAATATGATTATTATTATTATTATGTTTTTGCCTTCTCTTTTTGCAGAGCATGTTGTAGGTCTTAGTCACCAATGAAGTTTTGTTTCAAAAATTTTTAATGGCTGGCATTTATTTATTTTTCCTTTTTGAAATTTCATTTTTTATTTTTTTTTGTTTGATGCAAGGCAACGCTGCAGGCAAGGGCAGAGGAAGTGGGCCGAGATGTGGAAAATGGCTTTAAATCTCTCTTCTTTTTTGATGGGAAATTGTATCTTTCATTATAAATCCTTCACCATTCATTTACATTTCTGATTTGAATATTTTTTTCTTTAAATTTGTTAAATCTATCATGTTTAAATTCTATTGGAAATTTACCTGTTTCATTTTATAGGCTTATGCCCTCCAGACCCAATCTTCAAATCCACACGATTTGACCAGGTTACAAGAGCATGCATTAGTTACACAGCCTTGCAATTTTCTTCCTATTCAAAAGCATGCCTAGATATTTGTATGAACACATTCTATTTAATTTTAAATCTGTTCAACTCAATCATGTATATATTTATTTTTGTACCTTTTATTTTATTGAAGTAACTGAGACCCCCTTTTTTTTAAAATCTACAAGTTTACTATAATTTCCTCTCTCATTATTGTTTGCTTCTCCTATGTATATGTTGTATGTTATTTTCTTTTATTCATGACAACAGAAAGTATAAATTTAATTAATAAATTTATTTATTTATTTATTGTTATTTATTTTATTTTCTTTATATATATATATATATATATATATATATATATATATATAATTTAAACATTAAAATATGTTTGGCACAGCAGGAGATTTTAATTATATATATCTTTTTCTATTGCTCTTAATATAGGAAATAAGAAAATGACCTTATTGTTTATGTATTTACAAACTATTCTTTTGTAAATATGAAATTGTAAAGGATTAAATTTTAAGCAATTAATTTAGTAATAGATTAGGTAGAATATACCCATGAGTCATCCATTTTGAGACTTTTAAACTGGACCTTAATATGTTGATTTTATTTTATTTTAAAGGGAGAGTACAACCTTTACCAGAATCAACAAACTTTCTAAAATCTAACTTGGTTTCTTTCTTTGGCAACCAGGGAACAAAAATTGATCAACTTAGTTTCCTTAGTGATATTTTTCTTTTCCTTTCCTTTTTTTTTTTACTTCTATAAATCAACACCATATTCTACCCTTAATAATCCTACCTTGCCTAATTTTTAAATCATCAAACTCTTTTAATAACAAAAGGAGTTAATCTAATCTTTCTATACAAACTTATGATATCATTAAAAAAAATCTATTTTAGTCAACATAAATCTTTATACTTTTTCCATTAAAATCACAATACAACATTTTTTTTTTTTAAAATCTAACCACTTTTCACATTCCCATTTAAACCAACTTCTCTCCTTTACCCCCCTTTTTTTAATGCACATATTATATGTTTATTCAACTACAAAAGAGAATACAATTATGTTTATACCATATTTCCCCCAAAGATCAAATAGAGTCTCATTATTCCATCCTTTATTTTAATGCAAGCTCAAAGAGCATTGTCTCTTCTTTATTACAATGAGATACAAATTCTATTTAAACTCTCCATATTACAATAATATACAATTTCTTAACTCTTCTCATTACAACATAAAAATGGAATGAATAACTAGCAAATAAACAAAGACCTATTTTTTTATCATTCTTTTATTTAACAACGAAATACTTGCCTTCCACATTATAGTTATTATTTAGGAATTACAATTCATAACACACAATTAGATAAGACTTGCTCTATCCCATACTTATATTTTTTTATACTTCATAACAAGATGTAAAATAATTTTTTTCTATAGAAAAAAAAACATACAATGCTACATTAATATCTATGCCATAAATGATTTACATGCTAATGAGGGAAAAATTGCTCTTTTCATTTAAACAATATAGTAAATATTGATAGCACAACCAATACTTAGGAATGTAATGAGTAACACACAAAATTAGGCTTGCTCTCCACCCTACCATAATGGCATCATGAACCCTCTTGGGCTCTAGCCATACCCCCAAGCAAGAAACAAACAACTACCATTGATCTAGGTAGGAAGAGTGAGAGAATAGCTTAACTACAAATTTACTATCTACCCACCCACCAAACAAATTTCAAATTTACCCATATATAAACTTGGACTTCCCACTTGATTTTAAATCCATAACAAAATAACACAACACAAAGTTCCTACTCAAACAAGTTGATATAAATGAGGAGAAATCACTTATCTTTGTTTTGTCCCTTGAACCTTCTTGTTAACCTGTGAGAGCTCCTTACTCATCTTCCATTTTTCTTCCTTTCCCCTCTCCCAATTTTTTTTCATTTCCAAAATGAATTCTCCAAGAGGAGAAGTGGGTAACATCCATTTCCCCTTTTCCATCCAAGTATATAGAGATTCAACTTGAATTCACTTGAATGAAAAAGAGACACTTGTCACTTTCTCATTTGATCTTTCAACACATATCCCCACAATTTCTCACACATGTGTGAGATTTTTGGGGAGATGGATAATGTACAATGACACTACCCAACATCTCTTACAAGGTGGCTTCACACATGTGAGACATTTGATGCTCTTCTCAAGTTCATTAATTAATTTTGGGGAGTGTAGTGGGAGAGTGACAAGTCATTTCTCCCAACTCCCAAGGACTTAAATTCGTCACACTCTTTCAAGTGGACTTTTTAAGGGTCAATTCATGTCCCAAGGACAAGGTCACATGTTCAAAAGGTCCCCCTTCCATAGGTATAGGCCTTAGGGGTCTATTTTTGCACTAATATAAAAAAAATTGACCATACAACACCCTAAAATGATAACTTTGAAGACCAATTCGAAATTCAAAACCTAACTAAAGATTTGAAAACCCTAATAGATATTACACTCTTAACCACATGACTATAATCAATAAGGATCGAAAACAAACATACCTACACTAAGCCACCAATCATTAAAACCTTCCACTCAATTACAACTTAGACAAAACCCTAATTACCTCCTAGGTCATAGGGTCAAAATCAAAACTTGAAAAGATAAATATTTATCTTGGGTCTAGATTATTCTTCTTTTTACCCTTGGAATTACTCTCACATGCATTTTTCCAAATACATGTTACGTTAGAAATATAATAAATACCTATTCAAAATATCAATAAGATCAATTCAATAGTTAATAAATCATAATACACATATATATTCATTTCCTTTCCCTATAAAAGATGGAAAATTTGAGCATTCATTAATTAATAATGGAAACCTAACCTTAGCTAAATAATTTATTTACACTACTAAATTTACTATTGGACACTCCTTCCTCTAATAAAATTCATTATGCAAATTGATATTTTATTTATATATATATTTTTTTAAATTACCCTACCTTATGTATACCCCTCATTGATTAGGGTTGTCCTTTAAATTTACCTCAATGGTGCTTGGCTAGTGATCCTTCTGGAAAATTCTTCTTGATCTTCCCAAAGCCCTCCTTTGTTCCTAACTATTATCATTTTACAAGTAACATGAAACTTATTAGCGAGATTCAAACCAATGTTAAGTACACAAAATTATTTAGCTCATATCGATCTAAGTGCATTATTCATATGATAGTTGTTCAAAAATCTAAATATTATCTGCTCATATTCATTCTTAATGGTTTTCCCATTTTCATTTAGTAAAAAGAGTTTGTCACAATATGTAATACTCCCATGTTGATTGGTTCATTAGATACTTTTGATACTTTCGATATTGTGGACACTCTGTGATATTCTGTGTGGTTGATTTATATTTGATCATGTGTGGTTTCTTGGTTAATTTGGTTACTGCTCTTACATTATTTGGGTAGAAATTGATGATATATTATGCATAGATGATTTGATTTATTCTGTAATGATAAGTTCTTAAATTCATATAAATTAATGGTATTATGTTTACGCTGACATGTTAGTATTTTAGGGTGGAAGGATGGAGTAGTACCACTCGCTTGCAAGTGCCCTACTACCCCGCTATTTCCTTCACCATGTGTTTTCAATGGAGATTATATGTTACTTGACGTTTAATTGGTTGCAGGGATTGCAGGATTAAAAGTCTCGACTCCACCTGCTTCGGCAGGACAGGGCGAGCACAAATTAAGCCCAACGGGTACGATGTGGTTAAAAAGGAGTTGTAAGGAAGGGTTTCCCGACCAAAGTCCGTCATTCGTATGGGTTTATTGAGTCATGTGTTGATCCGATTCTGTCTTAATATTTCAATTGTGTTGAGTTAGAGGATTTAATTAATTTATTATGTTGCTTAATTTAATTAATTAAGAATTAAAAGATTAAATCTAAGTTAATTATATTTTAAGCTAAAAGTTAATTGTTTGCAAAAGTTTGTTTTAATTAAATTTAGAAATTAAGTGAAATTATTGGTTTAAAAAAAGTAAATAATTAAAGTTACTTGAATTGAAGTTGAGTGGTGGTAATTTAAAGTAAACATAAAAATGATTAATTAAAACGGGCAAATCTGGTGGGAGTTATTCGGAGAAGAAAGTTAGTTATTTGTTTGGAAATCCTTTTTACAGAAGGGGGAGTGAGGTAGAAAAAAATAAAAATAAAAAAATTCTGGGGTTTCAGAAACAAAGTTACGGAAGCAGGGGCAGTATTGAAAGGGGGAGGAAAGTGTCAAGGTGGGGTTTCTTCTGCAGCCGTAGGATGTCAGGTGCCTCTCAAAATTTTGTGTTAATTGTTATGTTTTTATTTTTGGTTGGCTGCACTGTTGGTTGAGTTAAATTGTTTGGCTGTGTAGAAAATTATGATTGAAAATTTATGCCATTGAAATCTACAATTTTTCGTAAAGAATAAAAGAATAGTATACACCTGTTTGTAACTTTGAAGTTGGTAAAAGGGTTATTGTTGGATGTAATTCCAGATCTTGCATTTTATTGTTTAAAATAATTATTCTTCGATCAATATTTGGAATCAAGATTAAAAAAAGGGATTTTACCGTTTAGTGGGCAAGTACAGATTTGTCGGGTTAACTTCTTCTACATTTCCCAGAAAATAGTGTATGAGTTGGGTAGTTTTTATTTTACCCTGTGTACAAAGAAATCGGGTTGTCATATGGTAAACGTTATCGTTTATTTCACTGTATGAAACTCACTTTATATTAAGTAAAATTTTATTGCTTGATATAGGGCTTGTGTAGTTATTCTGTGGTAGTGAAGGAAACTGTATGTGTTCGTAATTCGTGGGGTTACCATTGTGGACTTTGGCTAGGTTGTGTTTCTGGAATGTCGCACCTTCATGCCAGTATTACATATAATATGTTTATATATTTTATTTACTTTACCCCATAGTATGTGCATACATGAGTTGTTTCGGAATTGTTCCGAATCGTGGAATTCGCATGATAATTATTTTCTTTTCAGATTGTAGTATTCTTTCAAACCCCGAGACTGTGTAGAAATCTGTGTATTCTATCGTAACCCTAAGCCTGTTTCAATCTCTGTTTGGTTGCGTTCCGTGCTTTAACCTCGTCCCAGATTTCTGTGCATAAGTGAAGAGTGAGGTCAGCGGCAGCCAGAACTTTTGTGTTACTTTTTCCCGTCCTCCATCTCCTGCGACAGCGCATAGAAATTATTTTGCTTTTGCTTTGGTGCCGTGTATAGCGGCGTTGCCTTATGTCTTCCATGTTATGTTCACAGTGTACAGGGTTCTATAGTTAGTCTTCATTGCTTCGAACTCACAGGTTGCGGGAGGGTTGATATCTGTCGATAGCATTGTATCATTGCTTGTCAACGTGACTGTGGGTTTAAATTGAAATGTGGGTAGCCAATTCGGTTAATTCACAGGATAGGGATATTTGTTATAAACTGTTTACTTCAGCTTGGATGCCGCGGTTTGTTTGATCTTGGGAATACGAATTATGTTTATAAGTTGTGTAATATAACTGTAATATTGACCCGGTTTATGCATAGATGTAACTCTCTCTCCCTTGAAGAAAATTATGCGATTTAACCAAAATGGCTGTTACTTCAGCATTTACCTATCCTAAAATGAGTATGTCACTACTAATTTTAATCAGAAAAAGAAGAATTTACTGTCTATGCAAGTGAGAAAAAAAGCTCCTTCCACGTGTACTGTTCTCCTTGGTGTTGACAACACAAAGCTATAAAAATTACTCTCCTTGTCGTCTATACCACCGTGTTGTTTATCCAGAGATCAAATGTACATTCGACTATAGTTATTAACTGTACATGAGAATACACTATTTTTATATATACGTATATACATATATAATTGCATAATTAAATAATCCTGTTGTAATTTAATAGGTTTGATAAATTGTCAATAGAATTTATAGCGAAAGCTTATTTATATTTATACAGTTGTTTCCTTCAAGTAAAAGTTATATATATCTATTTATAGTTATTTAAAAAAAATTTAAGCACGTCTATGTTAAAGGGAAATTGGATAAAATACCAATGGAATAAATTTAAGTAAGCTGCAATTTTACTATAGTAGTGTAAATGCAAATAATTCTTTTATGGTTTTAGCAATTAAAGAATTTGTTGAGTCTTAAATTATCTCCTCTTGTGGATTTATTCTGCGATTGTCTATTCATCAGTTTGTTAATTGGGTTTTATTCTATTGTGGTGCCCGGTGTTTTGAAACCTTGGATAATTAATTGGGAATACAATTATGTAGAAATATATTTATTCTTATATATATATATAAGTAGTATTGGGATTAATTTAATATTTATATTAATATTAATGTCAATACTATGTATATATGTATGTGTATATATCATCGTAATTTGATTTGTTTGGTTAGTTTTAAATTGATAGTATAATAAAAGATAGGTTTTAGTTAGTTTCTTTTATTGAATATTGTGGATTATAAAGATGAGTGTAACCTTATGATATTGCATTGTAACCTTACAATGATGTATAACTTGGGATATCATTGGTCAGATGGTTTTGTTGTTGTATTTAATAAATGTAACATTGAGACATAGCATTAAATTAGATGCCTAAATTAAATGGATTTTTTTTGTGTGTATCAAGATGTGTTTTATTGTATTATTATTTATGAATTCTTTTAATATCATGCGATGAATGAAGGGAATTTTTCTTTTATTGGGGGAAACCTTAGAAGTGTTTTATTTTGGTTAGGAACCTAAGTGATTCCAGAGGTGGGACAAGGTGGTTGCCTTTGATTTTGCTTTGAACTTAGACTTGAGATGTCTGTGGTTGGTTATACGTTTGGATTGTACCGAATTGTGGAAGTGATTCCTTGCAGTTGGTGAGATGGTCATGCCTCACGTTTGATTGTCCTTTGATGTAATTATTTTATCTTGTACAATCCTTGCTGTTATTGTGTTGTGATTGAATGATTAGAGGGAGTGGCTCTGAGTGGGTGGTCAGCGCACAAAGGGGTGCCACGATAGCCCTCATCAGAGTAGATTTAATAAGTGATAATTAAAATAATTAACTAGAATTGGGTAGTAACACACTAAAAAAGATAATTATTGCCTCGTCCGCCTTTGAGTGCTATCACAGACTAAAGGGGATTGAGAATGCCGTGGTTGGCATGTTCGTTGCCTTGTCTTCGTGAAGGGTAATGGATCCGCATGAGCAACCCTATGGGGTGGCACCTTGAGACAGGTAGTCTGGATAACCATAGATGGAGGCGGTTCCTAGCGCTTGGAATGTCTGGATAATTCGTCAGTAGACGGAGGCGGCAACTTGCGTTAGTAGTAGTCTGGATAATCCATGTAAGCCATGTGATGACACTCTCCTCTAACATTCATGTTTATGTTGTCTTTTGGAAATCCTCTGGAATCAGTCATTTGCTTCATATTGTTGTTCGAATTTCAATGCTTTTATGTGTTGTGTAATTTTGTTTAGTTGATTGTGAGTTTATGTTTTGTTGGTCTTGGTCGGGAACCTCTTCCTTCACAACTCCTAGCACGGGGGTGGTCGGGTGGTTCGTGTTTCGCACCCTGTTGGGATTTTCTCTTTTATTGCAAGTGTTGAGTTGCAGTTTCAATAGATTTTGTTTGTGGGTTCCAGATCTATGCATTTATGTGGTTCTTTTTATTGATGTATCATTTCCACCTAGTTGGTAAAGTCTTGTGTAATGTTGCACATGGTACTATTGTAATGTAATCTTATGATGATGCAATGTACTTTATTTGTAACATGGTCTTGAGGAGGATTCATAATGATGTTGTAACTTTGGGTATTATTTAATCATGTTCCTAATTTGTTGTTACTGATGTAATTACTTTTATGAATGGATGAATTTATGGATCATGTAATGGTTAGTTGATTATTTATGTTAAGTAATGACCTCGTGTTCCTCGAAGGATTAAGTTATGCGATTTGATTTATGATTACGTTATGTTAATTAATATTCTCTTCAAAAAAAAAAAAAAATGATTACATTTTACTTAATTCCTTTGGGGTTGCGTGGCGGGGCGTTACAACTTGGTATCAGAGCCAAGGTTGCTAACGCTGGGTCCCTTGGGTAGTTGGTGTCCGTTAGGTAATCATTGTGCTATCTTTGATCTTACATGCTATAACTGTGTGCAGAATCATTCCTCGAGCTAGAGGTCGTGGCCGTAGCCGTGGAAGAGGCTGAGGTGGTGGTCAAATAGGCAGTCATCATAGTCCATCTCCATCGAGTCTCCATGGTTCGGGACATGAGGAAAATTCAAATCCTCAAAGAAATCCTCCAGTTGGTGACCAGAATCAGGGGCAACCTGGTTTGGATGGTTAGTTGCAACGTCTTCTAGGAGAACTCCATGATCGTTTGGGACCTAGGCCTCAAGAAGAGTCTCGGATCGAAAGAGAGAGAGAAAGGTCCTCAAGGCACAGGGATGCTCCAGCAGATCAGGATGCAGTAATAGTAGGGCATATGAGGGATTTGTTGAGAGCTCACCCTCCTACCTTTGATGGCTCAGGAGGAGGCTTAGAAGTAGAAACCTGGTTGATTGATTTGGATCGTTGCTTCACAATGCACCCATTTGGTAGCAATACCAAGGCTAGGTGTGCAGTAATGCATTTGTAGGGTTTTGCCTCTACCTGGTGGAGGTTGGAAGAATAGAAGTTGCACCTGGATATCAGTGTGGTTACATGGGAATTGTTCTTGGACAGGTTCAGGGCTCGGTTTCTCTCCGATCACTGGAGGCAGCGTAGAGCCGATGAGTTCCATGATCTTAAGCAGATGTCTATGTCCGTTGAGCAGTATGAGCGGTGGTTCTATGAACTCAAGCAATATGTTGGGATTAATCACAATGAGGGGTTGCTTGTTCATCATTTTGTTCAAGGTCTGAATGCACGTATCAGTGGTGGAGTAAGGGTCTTCGAGCCGAAGACAATGGAAGTGGCAGTGGAAAAAGCTCGGTTGGTAGAGGAAAACCTGGCTATGGCTCTTGGAGGGCATGTTGGAGTCCAGATTAGCAGTGCTCCGGTACCAGGTACAGGTTCTAGAGGTGGGCAGTCTAAGTATGCAGGGTCTTCTAGGAAATTTCAGACGCCATCTAAGAGTGGTTCACACCAGCAGCAGTCTCAACCCAAGCAGAATAAATCACAGTCTCAGCAGAGGAACTGGTCTCAGGGCAGGAAGATTCATAGTTGGCAGTGAGATAAACCTGATCATTCTGTGCAGCCTGCACAAAGTGCACAATCAGCACCATCTAGAGGTAGCTATCAGCAGTCAAATGCACCTTCTAGGGTTAGAGGCTTTGGTAGAGGAACAGGTTGTTTCTCGTGTGGGTAGCAGGGGCATATTGCCAGACAGTGTCCACAGAAGCCTACTTCAGAATTTAGTTAGAGGCTAGTTGTTTCAGAGCCTACAATAGGTGATGTGGGGAGATCTCATCGAGTTTTTGCAGCAGTAGATAATCGGCAGGCTGAGCATCAGGGTACTGTGATTGAAACATCAGGTGTGTTGAAGGGTACTAAAGTCTCCATACTTTTTGATTATGGTGCTTCTAATTCGTTTATATCTCCTTGTGTTGTGAAGCGATGTGGTTTGGTGGCTTCTAGGCAAGGCATGGCTTGGCAGGTTGAGCTAGCCTCAAGGTCGAAGATTCGTGTAGAAGAGTTTGTTCAGGGTTGTAAGTTAGATTTGGGAGCCTTTTCGACTCAGGTGGACCTTTGAATTTTACCCTTGGGCTCATATGATATAGTCTTGGGAATTGATTGGTTGTGTTCACATCATGCTTTATTGGATTGTCGTCGGAAGGCAGTGTGGTGTACTGATAATTTGGGAAAGAAGGTGGAGATCGTGGGCACTCAGAGGCCCATTTCCTTGCGGATGATCTCTGCCATGTAGTTAAAAAGGTTGTTTCGTCAGGGATGTTAGCTCTTTGCGGTAGCAATGCATGATCTTGAGACTGATGATAGTTGAGAGAAATTGTTGGATGATTACCCTCTTCTCAAGGGGTTTGCTGATGTGTTTCCTAGTGAGATTCCTGGAATGCCGCCTAAGCGGGATGTAGATTTTCGGATAGACCTAGTACCTGGAGCTGAGCCTATCTCTCGGGCTCCGTACCGAATGACTATGCAGGAACTTCAGGAACTCCGTCTTCAGTTGGAGGAGTTGATAGCAAAAGGGTTTATCCATCTGAGTGTCTCTCCATGGGGAGCCCCCATGATTTTTGTGAAAAAGAAGGATGGTTCTCTTTGCCTATGCATTGATTATAGACAATTGAACAAAGTAACAGTGAAGAATCGTTATCCCCTGCCCAGAATAGATGATCTCTTTGATCATATAAGAGGGGCAAAGATATTTTCCAAGATTGACCTGAAGTCCGGATATCACTAGTTGAGGATTGCAGAGCAGGATATTCATAAAACTGCATTTCGCACTCGATACGAACATTATGAGTTTACAGTGATGTCGTTCGGGTTGACAAATGCACCTTCGGTATTCATGAGCTTGATGAATGGGGTGTTCAGGATCTTTTTGGATAGATTTGTTCTTGTGTTCCTCGATGATATATTGATCTACTCTAGGTCTATAGAGGAACATGAAGAACATCTCAAGCAGGTATTACAATGTTTGAGGGAAAACCAGTTATACGCCAATTTGGAAAAATGTGATTTCTACAAGACAGAAGTTAAGTATCTTGGCCACGTTATCTCAGGTGAAGGAATCTTTGTGGACCCTGCAAAGATTTAGGCTATTGTGGATTGGCCCATACCAACTAATGTCTCAGAAGTTCACAGTTTCATGGGGCTTGCAGGTTATTACCGTCGGTTCGTCCAAGGCTTTTCTAGGATTGTGCATCCCATTACCTCTCTCCAGAGAAAAGGGAATAAATTTTTGTGGTCAGACAAGTGTCAACAGGCTTTTCAGACTCTTAAGGAGAAACTGACAAGTGCACCTGTTTTGGCAGTACTAGATCCTGCAGGACAGTTTGTGGTATGTACTGATGCCTCCTTGGAAGGCCTAGGGGCCGTCTTGATGCAGGAAGGGCGTGTGATTGCATACGAATCTCGGAAACTAAAGGATCATGAATTGAATTATCCTACTCATGATCTTGAGTTGGCCGTGGTAGTTCATGCTCTGGTTAGATGGAGACATTTTCTCTTGGGGCATCAATTCGAGTTGCATACGGATCATCGTAGTCTACAATACATATTTATGCAGCCGAATTTGAATGCTAGATAGAGGAGATGCATGGAATTTTTGTGCGAGTATGATTTCGAAGTAAAATATATTCAGGGTAAGGAGAATGTGGTAGCCGATGCTTTGAGCAGGCATAGGCATGAGATGTCTACTATGACCCTTGGTATTGATTTGAAGAGTCAAATTCTCAATGCTCTCCCTTGAGACAGTTCGTATTCTGAGGTGAAGTCTGAGATAGAGTCAGGTTGGTCTCTTGAAGGAAAATTTGTTGGGTACTCTTTGGATTCTGATGGTGTTTTGCAATATTCAGGGCATATGTATGTACCTTCTTCAGAGGGTCTTCGTACCCTAATTTTAACTGAAGCCCATAGGGCTCCCTATTCAGCACATCCAGGGGTTAAGAAAATGTATGCGGATCTTCGTCCATTATATTTCTGGTTAGGAATGAAGCAGGATATCGCCGATTTCATAGCTAGATGCCTGGAGTGCTAGAGGGTTAAGGCAGAACATCATCATCCAGCAGGATTACTGCAGCCTAACCTTGTTCCCGAGTGGAAATGGGATATCATTTCTATGGATTTTATCGTTGGTTTACCCATGTCTTCTAGGTGGCACGATGCGATCATGGTTACAGTGGATAGGGTAACCAAAGTAGCTCATTTCTCTCCTATCAGATCATCTTATACTACATCTGTGGTAGCAAGGATTTTTTATGGAGGACATAGTTCAACTACATGGTATACCACGGAGGATCATATCTGATAGAGATCCAGTGTTTACATCAGCATTATGGACTTCCTTGCAGCGATCTTTAGGGACTCAGTTGAATTTTAGCTCTGCCTATCATCCTGAGACTGATGGTCAGACTGAGAGAGTTAATCAGGTGCTAGAGGACATGCTCTGCATGTACGTTATGGATCAGCAATCTCGTTGGGAGGAGTACTTGCATTTGGTTGAATTTTCCTACAATAATGGTTATCATAGCTCCATTGGCATGGCACCTTTTCAGGCTTTGTATGGTCATCCTTGCCATACCCCTTTGAGCTAGGATCGGTTAGAGGATAGGGTTCTTCTTGGACCTGACATGCTTTGGGATATGGAACAGTAGGTGGTGCGTATCAGAGAGCATCTCGTGGTAGTACAGGATAGGCAGAAAAAGTATGCAGATGCTCATTGTGTTGATCGACAGTTCGCAGTTGGGGATCGTGTGTTTCTCCGGGTGCGTCCACCGAAGAGTCCTATCCATTACGGAAAGGGTTCTAAGTTGGCACCCCATTTTGTTGGGCCTTTTGAGGTGTTAGAGAGGATCGGACCTGTTGCCTACCGCCTAGCCTTGCCACCTTGTCTGTCGCGGATTCATGATGTTTTCCATGTTTCTGTTTTGAGGCCTTACTTTCCTGATGTTACTCATGTGCTGGATTGGAATGCTTTGCAGGTCGAGGACGGGCAACTAGCTCTAGAGCCCGTGGTTGTGCTTCAGCGTCGGAGTCTCACCCTCAAGGGCAGAGATATTGAGCAGGTGCGGGTCCAATGGGATCCGAATGATGAAACCTCAGCGACTTGGGAGGATGCATCTCTCATCAGAGAGGCTTACCCTTATTTGTTCTCTGGCTTCCAGGAGTAAGCCATGTTCTAGGGGGGGAGGATGTAATACTCCCATGTTGATTAGTTCATTAGATACTTTTGATACTTTCGATATTGTGGACACTCTGTGATATTTTGTGTGGTTGATTTATATTTGATCATGTGTGGTTTCTTGGTTAATTTAGTTACTGCTCTTACATTATGTGGAGGAAATTGATGATATATTATGCATAGATGATTTGATTTATTCTGTAATGATAAGTTCTTAAATTCATATGCATTAATGGTATTATGTTTACGCTGACATGTTAGTATTTTAGGGTGGAAGGATGGAGTAGTACCACTCGCTTGCGAGTTCCCTACTACCCCGCTATTTCCTTCACCATGTGTTTTCAATGGAGATTATATGTTACTTGACGTTTAATTGGTTGCAGGGATTGTAGGATTAAAAGTCTCGACTCCACCTGCTTCGGCAGGACAGGGCGAGCACAAATTAAGCCCAACGGGTATGATGTGGTTAAAAAGGAGTTGTAAGGAAGGGTTTCCCGACCCAAGTCCGTCATTCATATGGGTTTATTGAGTCATTTGTTGATCCGATTCTATCTTAATATTTCAATTGTGTTGAGTTAGAGGATTTAATTAATTTATTATGTTGCTTTATTTAATTAATTAAGAATTAAAAGATTAAATCTAAGTTAATTATATTTTAAGCTAAAAGTTAATTGTTTGCAAAAAAAAATTTTAATTAAATTTAGAAATTAAGTGAAATTATTGGTTTAAAAAAAGTAAATAATTAAAGTTACTTGAATTGAAGTTGAGTGGTGGTAATTTAAAGTAAACATAAAAATGATTAATTAAAACTGGCAAATCTGGTGGGAGTTATTCGGAGAAGAAAGTTAGTTATTTGTTTGGAAATCCTTTTTACGGAAGGGGGAGTGAGGTAGAAAAAAAATAAAATAAAATAAAATTATGGGGTTTCATAAACAAAGTTACGGAAGGAGGGGCAGTATTGAAAGGGAAAGGAAAGCGTCAAGGTGGGGTTTCTTCAGCAGCTCTAGGATGTTAGGTGCCTCTCAAAATTTTGTGTTAATTGTTATGTTTTTATTTTTGGTTGGCTGCACTATTGGTTGAGTTAAATTGTTTGGCTGTGTAGAAAATTATGATTGAAAATTTATGCCATTGAAATCTACAATTTTTCGTAAAGAATAAAAGAATAGTATACACCTGTTTGTAAATTTGAAGTTGGTAAAAGGGTTATTGTTGGATGTAATTCCAGATCTTCCATTTTATTGTTTAAAACAATTATTCTTTGATCAATATTTGGAATCAAGATTAAAAAAGGGATTTTACCGTTTAGTGGGAAAGTACAGATTTGTCGGGTTAACTTCTTCTACATTTCCCAGAAAATAGTGTATGAGTTGGGTAGTTTTTATTTCACCCTGTGTACAAAGAAATCGGGTTGTCATACGGTAAACGTTATCGTTTATTTCACTATATGAAATTCACTTTATATTAAGTAAAATTTTATTGCTTGATATAGGGCTTGTGTAGTTATTCTGTGGTATTGAAGGAAACTGTATGTGTTCGTAATTCGCGGGGTTACCATTGTGGACTTTGGCTAGGTTGTGTTTCTGGAATGTCGCACCTTCATGCCAGTATTACATACAATATGTATATATATTTTATTTACTTTACCCCGTAGTATGTGCATACATGAGTTGTTTTAGAATTGTTCTGAATCGTGGAATTCGCATGATAATTATTTTCCTTTCAGATTGTAGTATTCTTTTAAACCCCGGGACTGTGTAGAAATCCGTGTATTCTATCGTAACCCTAAGCCTGTTTAAATCTCTGTTTGGTTGCGTTCCGTGCTTTAACCTCGTCCCACATTTCTGTGCATAAGTAAAGAGTGAGGTCGGCGGCGGCCTAAAATTTTGTGTTACTTTTTCCCGTCCTCCATCTCCTGCGGCCACGCACATAAATTCTTTTGCTTTTGCTTTGGTGCTGTGTATAGCGGCGTTGCCTTATGTCTGCGATGTTATGTTCACAGTGTACAGGGTTTTGTAGTTAGTCTTCATTGCTTCGAACTCACAGGTTGTGGGAGGGTTGATATCTGTCGATAGCATTGTATCATTGCTTGTCAACGTGACTATGGGTTTAAATCAAAATGTGGGTATACAATTCGGTTAATTCACAGGATAGGGATATTTGTTATAAACTGTTTACTTCAGCTTCGATGTCGCGGTTTGTTTGATCTTGGGAATACGAATTATTTTTATAAGTTATGTGTAATATAACTGTAATATTGACCCGGTTTATGCATAGATGTAACTCTCTCTCTCCCTTGAAGAAAATTATGCGATTTAACCAAAATGGATGTTACTTCAGCATTTACCTGTCCTAAAATGAGTATGTCACTACTAATTTTAATCAGAAAAAGAAGAATTTACTATCTGTGCAAGTGAGAAAAAAAGCTCCTTCCACGTGTACTCTTCTCCTTGGCGTTGACAACACAAAGCTACGAAAATTACTCTCCTTGTCTTCTATACCACCGTGATGTTTATCCAGAGATCAAATGTACATTCGACTATAGTTATTAACTGTACATGAGAATACACTATTTTTATATATATGTATATACATATATAACTGCATAATTAAATAATCTTGTTGTAATTTAATAAGTTTGATAAATTGTCAATAGAATTTATAGCGAAAGCTTATTTATATTTATACAGTTGTTTCCTTCAAGTAAAAGTTATATATATCTATTTATAGTTATTTAAAAAAAATTTAAGCACATCTATGTTAAAGAGAAATTGGATAAAATACCAATGGAATAAATTTAAGTAAGCTGCAATTTTACTGTAGTAGTGTAAATACAAATAATTCTTTTATAGTTTTAGCAATTAAAGAATTTGTTGAGTCTTAAATTATCTCCTCTTGTGGAGTTATTCTGCGATTGTCTATTCATCATTTTGTTAATTGGGTTTTATTCTATTGTGGTGCGCGGTGTTTCGAAACCTTGGATAATTAATTGGGAATACAATTATGTAGAAATATATTTATTCTTATATATATATATAAGTAGTATTGGGATTAATTTAATATTTATATTAATATTAATGTCAATACTATGTATATATGTATCTGTATATATCATCATAATTTGATTTTTTTGGTTAGTTTTAAATTGATAGTATAATAAAAGATAGGTTTTAGTTAGTTTCTTTTATTGAATATTGTGGATTATAAAGATGAGTGTAACCTTATGATATTGCATTGTAACCTTACAATGATGTATAACTTGGGATATCATTGGTCAGATGGTTTTATTGTTGTATTGAATAAATGTAATGTTGAGACATAGCATTAAATTAGATGCCTAAATTAAATGGATTTTTTTTGTGTGTTTCAAGACATGTTTTATTGTATTATTATTTATGAATTCTTTTAATATCATGCCATGAATGAAGGGAATTTTTCTTTTATTGGGGGAAACCTTAGAAGTGTTTTATTTTGGTTAGGAACCTAAGTGATTCCAGAGGTGGGACAAGGTGGTTGCCTTTGATTTTGCTTTGAACTTAGACTTGAGATGTTTGTGGTTGGTTATACGTTTGGATTGTACCGAATTGTGGAAGTGATTCCTTGCAGTTGGTGAGATGGTCATGCCTCACGTTTGATTGTCCTTTGATGTAATTATTTTATCTTGTACAATCCTTGCTGTTATTGTGCTGTGATTGAATGATTAGAGGGAGTGGCTTTGAGTGGGTGGTCGGCGCACAAAGGGGTGCCAGGATAGCCCTCATCAGAGTAGATTTAATAAGTGATAATTAAAATAATTAACTAGAATTGGGTAGTAACACACTAAAAAAGATAATTATTGCCTCATCTGCCTTTGAGTGCTATCACAGACTAAAGGGGATTGAGAAGGCTGTGGTTGGCATGTTCGTTGCCTTGTCTTCGCGAAGGGTAAGGGATCCGCATGAGCAACCCTATGGGGCGGCGCCTTGAGACAGGTAGTCTTGATAACCATAGATGGAGGCGTCTCCTAGCGCTCGAATTGTCTGGATAATTCGTCAGTAGATAGAGGCGGCACCTTGCGTTAGTAGTAGTCTGGATAATCCATGTAAGCCATGCGATGACACTCTCCTCTAACATTCATGTTTATGTTGTCTTTTGGAAATCCTCTGGAATCGGTCATTTGCTTCATATTGTTGTTCGAATTTGAATGCTTTTATGTGTTGTGTGATTTTGTTTAGTTGATTGTGAGTTTATGTTTTGTTGGTCTTGGTCGGGATCCTCTTCCTTCGCAACTCCTAGTACGGGGGTGGTCAGGTGGTTCGTGTTTCGCACCCTGTTGGGATTTTCTCTTTTATTGCAGGTGTTGAGTTGCAGTTTCAGTAGATTTTGTTCATGGGTTCCAGATCTATGCATTTATGTGGTTCTTTTTATTTATGTATCATTTCCACCTAGTCGGGAAAGTCTTGTGTAATGTTGCACATGGTGCTATTGTAATGTAATCTTATGATGATGCAATGTACTTTATTTGTAACATGGTCTTGAGGAGGATTCATAATGATGTTGTAACTTTGGGTATTATTTAATCATGTTCCTAATTTGTTGTTACTGATGTAATTACTTTTATGAATGGATGAATTTATGGATCATGTAATGGTTAGTTGATTATTTATGTTAAGTAACGACCTTGTGTTCCTCAAAGGATTAAGTTATGCAATTTGATTTATGATTACATTATGTTAATTAATATTCTCTTCAAAAAAAAAAATGATTGCATTTTACTTAATTCCTTTGGGGTTGCGTGGCGGGGCGTTACACAATAATCATTTAAACTAGTTCATAAGAAAACCAAAATATTAAACATGGAATTAGGTTAAATCATAAATTTATTCACCAATAGGAATAATTAAAATTATCAAGGTGTCACACAATTTATAGATAGGGTTGGGCCTCACAAAGTAGCTCAACATACACATTGAGAGAGATCATGATGCACTCTCATTGGGAAGCTGAAATAACAATAACTAAGAGGGATGATCAAGCCCCTAGGATCAAGAGCTCATGGAAAACCAAACATAAGAACATAAGAACATGCATGATGATGAAAAGGAATGGAAGCTTCAATCATTTTTCTAGTTTGTTTTGGATTAGGTTTAGGCTAATTATTTGAAAAAGAGGATGCATACTCACTATGGGGTGACATAACTCATGGTGGTCTGTTCAGTGAGATAACCCAAAAAGGTAAGATACAAATGCTATTTGGTATGCACTCACAAACACAAAGGCGGGAATGAGGAAATTCATGCCACTAGATGGGATTCCCACTCAACCATATCAAAGTTATAACTCCTATTAACTTTAATAAAGCACCACAAAGGAAAATGTTGCTTTGTGCTTCATGAGACAAGCAAAGCTTCGTATGCTTGAAACTCATGAAAAAATGCAAAGGGTACCACAGGCATGCAAGTTGTGTTATTCAAGGTGGAAAAAATATAAAATGCAAAAATAAAATGTAAAAGAAAAATTAAAATGTGAGGTGTTCGAAGGAGTCTTGTTAAGTTCATGCGAGGTCTATCACTTAGGGAACATTGTGTCTAATGTCTCCAAGAGGGGACCAATCAAAGAATTAAATGTTCACAACTTAGGGGATGCAGTGCGTCACATCAGGCCACTAAGAGGAATGTATTATGCTAATATATATCACACTTATGAAGGGCACCACACCCAATTTCATGCAAAAAGTGACAAAAACATTGTATAAAGTGATAAGGCTACACTAAGAATCAAGAATGTTATATGAAATAATGGTAATTTATGCCCCCCACTTTAAAGGAATTGCTACACATTGGTCTAAGAGAAATTTCTTTAAATTAGGAAAGAAAAAATTCAAGAAGAAAAAAAGACATGAGAACCAACTTGGAAAGCCCCTATGCGAAGTCATATGTTTCTATGTTAGGTTGCTTCATGTAAACAAAAGAAAAAATAAATTAAAGAAAAAGGAGGGTTGCTCCCCAGAAAGGAATACACCAAACACATAAGGGATCTATGGATTTGGGGCCAATATGTTCATTTTTGCAATTTATTTATGAAAGAGCTTAGAACTATTAGCATTCCCCAAAGCACATAGAACTAGAAGAATGACACAAAGAGAGTGAAAAAAAAAGAAAAAAAAAGTTCATTTTGGCTAAACATGGAAGAGATATTGTGGTCACATTATCCCTAAAAGAAAAAAACAAGAAAAAGGAAAACGAGAAGGAAAAGGAAAAGGAAAATATTTTGGGTCAACATGAAGGAGAGATTCCAGTCTCAATACCTTGTATCAGGCCCAAAAGGAAAACACAAGAAAAAGACAAAAGTAAAAGGTCCTTTTGGGTCAACATGGAAATAATAGTAAGCAATAGCATAGACAAGGAAATGAATACTTTGCATCATCCCCAAAGGGAAAAGACAAAACAAAAAAATGAAATAGACAATGCACAATGTATAGAAGAACATAGGTGCAAATAGAAGAAATGTACAAAGAGAGAGAAAACATCAAATTCATGTTATGAGGAAGCATAATAGGGTATGTGTAGTATCATGATGGGCCAAAAAGTGGCAATATGATGGGTATGTGGCTGACGACTATTTTTTTACCCAAAATTGATGAAACAAAAAGGGTTTTTAAAGGGGATTATTAGCTTTCCACCAATATAAATTATTCTTTACCTTGAATTTAATAAGTAATTATTATTCATTTTCTATTCAAATTATGAATAAAGTCCTTATTGATAGACTAATTGAAAAATATCTATAGCTTTCAAACGGTATCACATTTTTTGAATCCAAAACATGTGTCACATTCTATGCTTCACATAATATAGGATTAAATAAAGAAAATTTGAATTTCATGAAGTTTTGACCAAGTTAAGGTGGTTAGACATACAAGTTTTTATATTTTTTAAAAAGTTGTAATAAAAAATTCATAATTAATTATGTACTTGGAAAAAAATTACAAAAAAAATGCATCACATCGGGGCATGAGTCATATACTTATATCTAAAATCTTATTAAAAAATATTATCATCTATGATGACAAGAGGATGAAGGGTTATTTCTAAGGAAGTATGTATCAAAAGTTGTGGCTATTGGATTCGCTCATTTTTTTGTGAGGGATAGAATGTATTATCTTGTGGTGGGTCAAGGGAAAGAGGGTGGTCATCTATTTCTTTTGTCAAAGGTGGAGTTTGGTTTTCTTTATTTTCTTTCATTTGAGACTGACAAGAAAGAAAAAGACAACGATGCCTATGCTCTCTAGAACCATGATTGCATTTTTATTTTATTTTTATATTGTTGAGGTGTAAGAGTGCATTGGTCCATCATAGGTTCCTTTTATTTTGGAGGGGGAAGAATGGAAGAAACCAAAGAAGATGGGTCAATAAGTTTCTCTTTAGCTTTATACACTTGTTTAATGCGGAGAGGTATGGTAAGATTGGTTTCATTTTCCCTTGGTTGTTTAAATGATGGTGGGGAAGTTTCTATGTGTGGTTGTTAAAGAGGTTGTATGGTTTGTGCAATGTTGGAATTAGGTTGAAGCATGGTTTCATGTAGGATAGGTGGAGTGGAAGAAAATGGGGACATGTTACGAAGAGAAAACTTAGCTATTTGTTTGGGTTTGAAATTTTGGTAGGTTATGAAAAAGAAATCCTCACAAGGAGTAATAGGTTCCATAGGTTTAGGTCAATGAGCTTCTAAGGAAAAATTACCTTTAGAGGATAATGGATTAAAGCCACTATGGTAAATAGTAAATATTTCATTTCCATGTGGAAACTTCAAAAAATTGTGAACAATCAAGGGGACTATTTTCATTGAGCAGATCCAAGGATGACCCAACTGTAGACAAAATTGGTCTAATTGTGGAATAATAGAAAATGTTACATTCAAATTTTTGGGTCCTATTTGTAAGAGAAATACTGTGTTTTAATCCATGCAGTTGCTTTGTTATAATCATCTTGATATAGATCGCGTAATACTAGAAATTCTTTTTTGATCACATTCTCACTCTAGGTGGGATATATTAATATCCCATTGGTGGGCTTATCATATATTAAACCAAATATGTAAAGAGGACCATCAAGAAGTTGTTTTAGTATATCTTTAGAAGAAAATGTGATATCAATATTTTTTTTGGTTGGGCCTTTACAAGGGATAACATCTATCACACCTACAAGTTCATCCATAGGACTAACTTGGGTAAGATTTGGAGTTATAACATGTTGTTCATTATTTGTATCAATGTTCATGACTTGAGGGCTTGAAGGTTCACTAGCCTTAACAAATGAAATATTTTGTTTAGGCATGGGGTTGGTAAAGATTTGTAAATTATGGTTAGGGGGTGTAGCAGACTTATTGCCTTGATCATTGACACTCGCAATGGATAAATGACTAAAATCACCGAGGTCTTGAACTAAGTGTTTAAGATGCTTACATTGTTTGGTATCATGTCCATTTTGGCAGTGAAAATGACAATAAGAATTTTTTTTTTAGGTAGGTGCTAAAGGCTTGGTGGTATCAAGTGGTTTAACGATAGGTAAAGTGATCATTTGTTGCTGGAGCAATTGATTCATTGTATTATGATGGGTATCGAGTAAGGGGGTGAATTGTCTCTTTGGGTCCCCATATGTATAATGAACTATTGCTTTAATAGCTACCACTTTTTTTAGAACATGTTGGGGTAGTTGCAAAGAAGGCTAAATGAATTGTAAAAAGCCTCAGTTTGGTTTTTGAAAGTTTTGTGCATTGTTTTGGTTGTTTTGTTCACACTTCTCAGCTCGGTTAGAAGTGGAATTTGAATCATGACTTGAAATTGAGTTATGATATTCACATAGGGTAGTGCATAAATGCGTGAATGAAGTTAATTTCATCATAGTTAACTTATCCTTAAGGTTTGTGTGTAAGTTTTTGATAAACATCTTTTGTAGATGTGAATCAGTAATTTTGACATCAACTTGAGCATATAATGATTGATAATGTGAAATAAAGTTGATTACTTTTTCATCAGAATGTTGTCTACATCACATTAAATTGGCCATTGTTTTCTTAAGAGTCATATGGACTTGGAAATGAATTATGAAGGCATCCACAAGCTCATTAAATGAATGGATTGAATGATTAGGTAAGTTGGAAAACCACTCCAATGTAGTGTCTTTCAAGGTCCTAGGAAAAAGTTTGGCTAACAACTTATTGTTGAGGAAAAATTCACTACATAAGGCTATGTAAGCATTGACATGTTTTGTAGGGTCTCCTTTGCCTCTATATTTATCAAACCTAGGAATTTCAATTCCTTGTGGCATTTGAGTGTGTAAGATTTCAAGGGATAATGTACTACTATAGACATGATATGTAGGTGAAGCATTTTGAATTTGACTCATGGTGGAGATTTGTTGTTGCATGGATGAAACAATGTTAAAATGTTGTGTAATGATGGGATTGGTATAAATGGTATGAGTTGGAAGGGAAAATGGAGATGGAGTGTATGTAATGCTAGGGGAACTAAAGGGGACACTAAGAGGGGTGAAGGTGGAGGATGGAATGTTTGATGCCACAAAAGAACTAGGAATGCTAGTTGGAATTGTGAAAGAAGGAGACACATGACTAACCTATTGCATAGTTATTGTAACCTGAGGAGTGGTATAAGTTGGTATAGATGTTATGGTTGAAGGGGGAGGAATGTGAGATCCTCCTTGGCTTGGGACTATGGTTGCTAATTGGGAAGTATTAGGAGCATGTTTAATGTATATCTCAAAAATTCTCTTCATGAATTGTAAACCATCATCACTTTCAATGAAAAAATGAAGGTTTTATATGGAAAGTATGGTAGTGGTGGAAATGCTTTCAAGAGATAAGTCCTATTGTAAATGAACAAAGTTCTCATGAATATTGATCACCTTGTCTTGCTAAATGGAATTGTTTTGTGTGTCAACATTCATAGGATGAAAAGGTGAAGGCATAAAAGTTGTATTTTCCATGCCTAATGTACCATTTTCCATACAAGGAGTAGGAGCTCTTGAGATCCCAAGGTCTGCTATGAAAGTGTTATCATAGGAAGAAATGAGTCTAGAACTTTGTCTCACTGTATTATTATCAATGGGACACCAAACACTCATACAAGTACCACAAGAGATAGGGTGGATGCAAATTTAATGCAATTTAGGACAAACGAAATGAAAAAAGCAATAATTGTGTAAATTGAAATAAAGATGTAGTACTAGAAAACAAAAATACAAACAATACCCAAAAATTTCTAGAAAATGCAATGCAAAATATGCAAAAAGACTGAGTCGCTTAAAGTGGTGATTTAGTCCCACTAATGATTTTTTTTGTGTTTTTTTCAGAATTTTTAAATGCAAATCTATGTCTCTTAGATGCATAGATGAAACTACAGTATGTAAATGCAAAATTTTAGTCATTTTCAATGCAATAATGGTGCAATAGTGCAAGCTAATATGAATTTTGTCACTAATGCAATTAAAAACCCTAGGATGCACTTTAATTAATGCAAGATGCAATGCAAGTGAAACCTAGTATGTACTTGAAAATGATAAAGGAATGATGTTCAAAAGATTTAGGTTCACCAAAATGTAAATGATGATTTTGGTTTACCCTTTCACAATGCTTTGCTTCTCCTAGGGTTTTTCACCTCAAAGGAGAAAGGGGATGGAAAGGGTTCACAAAATGCAAGGGTATACACTCAAGACTATGCTAAAGAAATGTGATTATGCCTAGTTAAGATGTATTAATGAAATAATATGAAATTGAAGTGATCTAATGATGCAAAACTATGAAAATGAAAAGTGTTGGAAAACACAATGTGATATATAGAAATGCCTAAGAAATGCAACTATATGATTAAATAACATAACAGAATGAAAGAGGTGCACCTGGAATCAAAATTTTGATGTTGAAAGATTCTGGAATCCTAGAAAAAATGATGAAACATTGACCGAGACACTTAGGCCAGATTGGGCAACTTAGTCCCATTTTTGGCAAACTTTTCTGGAACAAGAATCTATCAAATGGGTGTTCAAAAATGTCAAAATCAGTTTTTAGGCACAAAAGTGGGACTAATTTCCCCCTAGTGGTGACTTCATCCTATAGATTTCAAGAAATTTGGGACAAAATATTGTAGCCTCGGGTCAACACTTCCTTTTTTGATAGGAGCCTATACTTGATTCTATAGAAAATGGGGTAGAAAGTCTCGCCAAGCTTGAAATAGGATGATGTTGACTTGATTGACCTTATGTACTTTTTGATCACTTTTCAACACCTATTTCTTGATAAATCTACATACAAAAGTCACATGCAAAAGGGGAAAAATGGTTAAGGGTTTGCCTTCATCAAACCCCACTTTGGTAATCAAACCCGAAACAATGAAATAAAATGAAATGATTATGATAAATAGATAACATGCAAATGCAAATGTCATCAACTTACTACATCATTGATGCTCAAATATGAAGATATGCAAAGAAGAACTCCAATATCTTGACTTGATGATGCTTAATTTGCTTGAATGCTTAATGAGTGCAAGAGATTGTAAGTGATTTGAAGATATATGATTGTATGAGATGGGAAGATGTAAAATGAGGTGAAAAACCCTTATTTATACTTGATTTTACTAAAATTTCCTAAAATTAACACATCACAGGTTGACCTCAAGGGTTAGAGGACAAAATCCTACTAGAAATTTAAAATTATTTTGAGTTTTGTGTTGAGAAGGACTAAGTCACCCCTATGGGAAACTTAGTCCCACTTAAAAAAAATAAGTGGGTGTCAAGAATTTTAGGGCATTAAAAGATTTCCAATAGGGATATCCACAAAAACACACTTGAAAATGGTCAGAAAGTGCATTAAGGGGCCATTTAGACATGAGAAAGGGTTGAATTAGTGAAATTAAGCATAGAAAAGTGTGAAATCTTATTACAAGACTTTACAACACTTCAAAATAAGACTTAATAAGTGATGAAAAGGTGATTTTTAGGTGAATTGTAATGAATAGTCTAGAAAAGTGTAGAAATGTTTTACAACACTTCACAAAACCTTCACAAGACATCATAATTTGAATGTTTAAGACCTATTGTGACTATTTTCACCACATTACAACATTAAATCGAGACACAAATACTATTAGAAAGACTCAAGTCAGTGTAAAAATGTCAACTATACTTTTTTGACAACAAAAATACCAAGCCTAATCCCTTAGTAAATCTTGAAAAACAAGTAGATACATTTGCAATTAACCTTAATCTAAACTTGTTATTCTACTTGTAAGTAAAATATGTGACAACTATTGATGAAATAATAAAGAGGTTAAACCATATTCAAAAATCCATTATTTCTAATTTATTAATTAAAATTTACACAAAGTACCAATATAAAAGGAAAAAAAAAATTATTTAATCAAAAACAAAAATTCTATAGCAAGAATAAAAAGATAGTTAGTGGTGGGGTTACTAATTTTAAAAATGTGCAGAACCTCAAACAATTACCATCCATCACCATTTCATCTAAAAATTGTAAATTAGAGAAGAAAAATAGGAATTACATGTCATTAGGGGAATTGATTGAGGTATTTATTATAAATGGATTAATTCCAAGATGGTTACTTTGCCCCTTTCAAATAATTTTAATAGAAACTAGCCAAATCCTTCTTGGTATATGAAGGGTGAGTATTCTAACTATCATAAAATTAAATTTCTTTCATGAGATATTGCATTAAAATGAAATTATATATAAAGAGATCACTGATCAAGGAAATATTTAAGTTAAAGGTTCAACCTAACTCATCAACTAATAGAGACATGGGAATATACAAAAATCCATTCTTGATAAAATTATCAACAATGCATCTCTTCAAAGAAAATGAAGGAAAACACTTTTGCACTTGTAACATTCACTATAATAAAAACCTCCCATTATTATAATTTTTTCATTGGGCATATTGAGCAATTCATTAAAAAAGTTCATACCACGAAAATTAAATCCTCTAACTATGTGGTCACTATATGATATAAAAACGTTACCATCAAAATCCCTTTATAAAATCTGAAATAGTACTATAAGGGTATGTGTAGGATCATGATGGGCAAAAAAGTGGTGATATGATGGGTATGTGTAGGGTATGTGGTTGACAACTTTTTATTAACCCAAAATTGATGAAATTCTTAGCTTTCTTCCAATATAAGTTATGCTTTACTTTGAATTTAATAAATAATTATTATTCATTTTCTATTTGAATTATGACTAAAGTCTTTATTGATAGGCTAATTGAAAAACACCTATAGCTTTCAAAGGGTATTTTTTGAATCTAAAACATGTGTCACATTCTATGCCTCACATACTATACGATTAAAGGAAAAAAATGAATTTCATGAGTTTTGATTAAGTTAAGGTGGTCAAACATACAATTTTTTATATTTTTTAAAAGTTGTAATAGAAAATTCATAATTAATTATTTACTTGGAAAAATAATTACAAAAAAATATGCATCAAATCAGGACATGAGTCATCTACTTATATCTAAAATCTTATAAAAAAAATAGTATTATTTTATTGTGGTTAGGGTGGTTAGATAGACACCTACTTCTTATTTTCCTGAAATTTAAGTACTACTACATTGAAATTTCAAATTTTCATGAAATAGATTTTAAAAAAAAAACCTAGTATTTTAGAAACTACATTCAATTTTCTACAGATTCTATTCTTACATATTTTTGAAATAATATAGATAACTTATTTAGGTGTTGATGTCAAGTTGCCTAACTTTGATTTTTCTAAATTTTTTGCCACTTAACGGCCTATTTTTTCCATGAGGATCCTGCACATACCCATAATATTATCAACCTTGGACATCATATTCACATTCCCTACTCATAGATACATCTTGAATGAGATAATTTAATAATATCGAGTTCCTAATAACATTGACCCCTCACACATTCAATCCCTTGTTATCCATCGCATGACATGTTTCATTGAACCTTCATAAAATCTCCATCTCAATATTGAATCCATCATCTTCAAACATAAACTTAAGTACATACTCATAAATAGCAAGTCTAGCCAAAATATTCACACAATCTAACTAGTGCTATAAAAAGGTTATTCAATAGAGGTCTTTGAGCAATAGAATATCACAACCAAACCATGTGTTAATAAGAAATATAATTAATAGGGAACATTTCTCTTATTGTTGAGGTAGGTCTTATAATCCGACAAACTTTTTGCCATTTTCATGACCTAGAAATTATTTATAGTCTCCTCCTAGTATTATCATGGATTCATAGCATGAGGTATATTCTATCCATCCATCATGATGCCTTTAGATTCTATAGAATAATGTGGAATTTAATATTCCTATTCATACTCAACCCCTTTTAATACTTTTAAAGGTATTGCTAACTCTACTTCCAATATAACTACATCCTTGGTAAATATTAGTGACCAGTAACCATTCCACCTCCTCAAATCTAAACCAAAAGAAATAAAATCTTAAATATACATTCAAAATCCTTGTTGAACAATTTGAATAATAGTAAAATCCCAAATCCCTCTATGTATTCAAGCTTTCCATCTCTCATTAGTACTATAACTAATCTTAAACAAAATATAAAAACTATTTCCTCATGATACACTATGGGCCCACCATCTTTGTCCATCATGGCTACCTTCTTGACAAATATATTCCTTTAATAAAACTAATAGAAATAATATAGATTATACCCCTAGTATTTTTGAAGAGATAGTTTTCATAAACCTTTTCCACGATAATACCATCCTTACAAATGAATTTGACTTCAATAGTACAAAAAAATCAATATATGACTAAGAAACTACTAAAAAATTCTTATAAATGACTGAACATGATCATGTGACCATTAGTAGTTTATCACTAGTAATTTATAATGTGACAAGATTGATGAATAAACTATTTTGAGTCATTTATTGGTTGTTTTGATTGATCAATTTAGTGGTATAATTAGTCATTGATTTAGTCATTTATTGTTATAATCTTGTAACTTATTTAGTCATTTTTTATTCACTAATATATTTAGTCATTGATTGTTGTAATCTAGTCACTTATTTAGTCATTTTTATTCATTGATTTCTATCCATTGGTAGTGTATTTAGTCATTAATTTTAATCATCATCTTGATCAATTTGGTAGTATATTTAATCATTTTTATTTCACAACTCATATATTAAGTCATATTTATTCATTTTTCATAGATTTCTATCAATTGGTAGTATTTTTTAGTCAATTTAATTATTAATTGACATCAATTAGTAGTTTATTTAGTCAATTTACTTGACTAATATTTGAGGATTTAAACATAAAAGACAAAAATACAAATCAATCATTGATTTCACACAATAAGACAACCATTGAGAAGGAAAAATTGCTAAACTTTATTAATAAAAGTAAGGTGTTCTAGCTACAAATTAGAAATAAAGTATTATAATTTTTATTTTTAGTCACAAAACTAAAAATCTGAGTTACAATGCATAGAAATGACAAGAAAGAAACTTCTCCTAAAAACTTCTACAATGATGGAAACACATGCTTGGAGCCCTTCAATGCGAGCACATTCCCCTTTCATCTCTTAAAACTTATACAATGGTGGAAATCTTCCTAGAGCAAGCTATAACATGTAGAAACCAAGGAGAGTGTTGGTCATGTCCCATATATGAAGCTCTCTCCTTCAATGCAGCTAGCATTAACCTAGCTAGAATCTTTCCTCCTATATATGCAATGTGCCATATGATATGAGAAACAAGGTGCTACCTTTTCCACCATAAATGAAGTTGTGCCTTAATAAAACCAACAAAATTATCGGTAGTGTCAATTCAAAAAGAATAAAAGTACATTGTATATTGCAAGTTTAAAAAAGTAAGTCCAAACACAATAGAAAGATAAATGAATTAAAAAATTATAGGAGACATATCACATCCACAAACATGGGAGAGCTGTGAAAAATTGGAGAAATTAGCTTGGAAAATGAAGGCAATAGGTTATTTCCAAATGTAGTGTAGAAAATTGTATGCTCTTGAAAATGGTACAATTTCACACTTAATTTGGACCCAATGTAGGAGCATTTGGGTCCATAAGTGATCCCGCATCACCCAAAAATATATTTTCTTTTCAAGTTTAGTATTTTTGCATTTTGATGTAGGTTGGAGCCACCTTTGTTTAGTATGACATCTTGTATTCAATGGGACTTTAGTTGGTATTCATCACATTGAAGATGCACAAAAAAGTAAGAAATTCACTTTCAAGTGTCATAGGGATGGGAATGACATCTTGTGATTAGCGAAAGACTCAAGGCTATCTCATTGATAGCTCAACATAAGTTCCAACTATCATCAGGGAGACTATGTGATTTTGGTGAGACCTCACTCAAAGTTCCCACGATGGCCTGATAATACTTCTTATTGAGACATTATGTATTCTATCAGTAGGAGTTGTTTACTTCAGCGGTAATTTATACATTATCTCCCTGATGGACCAATTGTATTCTCTCATCAGTGTGACTTGAATATATTGGTGAGACCACATGATTTTTCCCAATGATAGAACTATAACGCTATCTCATCTATCAAACACTATACTATCAAGAGAACCTTAATAGTAGTCTCAATGATAGATCGATAAGTTTTTATTGATGGGAATTTACATTGTTGGTGGGAATCTTCAGGTTATCTCATCGATGGACTGATGAGATTGTTTACTCGGTGAGACTTTACCTTATCATTGGGACTTGGAATGGTGTCCCTTTGATGGATCGATATATTGGTGGGACTTGAGCTACTAGGAGGGAAGTGGTGGTTGGTGTAGGCCATGTTGAGTTGGCAGTAGGGACCACATGGAGTGGTAGGGTATTTATTGTTGTGACAATGTTGTATCTATTGGGGGACTTAACAAGTCTCCTCGATAGATCAATATGTTGATGATGACCTAGGATCTCAAGTGGTTGTTTAAACAATGGTTTTATGGCATGTGTATGTGTTTTCGATAAGTCTTGGAAATGACAGCTATTGATGGAGACCATTCTCCTATAAGTAATTTTTAATGACTATTACCTAATGTCATTTCAGGGAAATGCATAACAATGGCATTGAAAGAAGGTGGATTGACACCTCAAAAAGGAGGCTACATACCATCTGGGAACTAATGGATTGATGCGAGCATTGGGATGAGTAATGAAGCCCTAGGAAATGGGATTTGTAATGAAACTTTTGTATGTATTCTATAATTATTTTAATGAAATAAAAGGAAGGTTGTCTTCTATTAATTTTTGAGAAGTTGTAGTGTTATTTTGTTGTGATATTGTGATAGTTTGTAAGGCCCTCCAATATTAACTGCATGAAATGGTATAAGGGAAGGAGATTGTTGGCATGGTGAGAAGTATGTTTGAAGAATGAGGTATGGAAAGTTGAAAAGGAGTGTGAAGATGAAATATCATTGTGAGCGATCATAGATGAGTTTGTGAAAAGGTCAATGAGAGGAAGCCTTTTGTTGTCTTAGAAAGAAACCCTAGAGAGTGTTTATTGCATAAGAGAATTTTGTAACTATAGAGGATTGGAGTTCTAGAAGAGGAGATTATTTCAAGTCAAAGGAGACTTGTAACTATAGAGGGCTTGAATCCTAAAGATATTTTTTGTGGGAAAAGACCTATAAGTGCAGAGGGTAGAGCAGGCACATAAGCTTGGAATGAAGTGTGAGATTGTTGCAAGGACTGCTTGTAACTATAGAGGGACTTGCGAGTTCTTGAAGATGTCTACAAATAAGAGGACAAGATGGGTCATGAGGATACCAATGATAATCCCATTTTTGGAAGAGTATTGGGAGAAGGTGAGAGGAAAGAAGTTCATTGCAGAGTTGAAAAATATGGAAGTGAAATTAGATTCCCTTGAGGAAATATTGGGGATGAAGGAACATGTTATAGATGAGGAAGAGTAAGATTCCATAAAGGAGGCACCCATGAAGAAAACTAGGTCTCTTTATTTCTCTATTAATAATTCATTTGAAGTTTTGAATGTATGTATAGAGAAGGTTGAGAATAAGAACTTTCAGATGATGAGAGAAGGATGCATGCAATGTGGAGAAGACATTGTACATTATAGAGTACCTACAAATGAAGAAAGAATTGAAGATGAGGTTGAGAGAAGATTAGTTGTAGAAGTGTGAAAAGAAAAGACTGATCCAAATGTGAAGAATGAAGAAAGAAAAGAGATTGCAACCAAGGTTGCAAAGGTTGAAAATATTTGTAGGCCTTTTGAAGGAACACAAAGACCACTGAGAGGGAGGGCGAATCAGTGGGTAGCAATTAAAAAATTTCTAAACAATGTTACAATAAACTCTATAAGAATAAACCTGAAGAAAAGCTAAGGAAATTAAACCAATCACACAGAATGAATCCTACAACACAAGATGTATGAGGAAAAAACCCAAAATGGGAAAAAAGCTCAATGAGAATAGCTATTGGAGGCTACTGCTCCAATCCAAGCTCACAATGAAAAAGTTCTTCTATCACAATGTATGGGAACCAACCCAAAGGAACACCAATTCCAAATTTATGAGCACCAAATCAAAGGAACACCTATCCCAAGTTTATGAGCACCAACTCAAAGGATCACCTACCCCTAATATGAGCACCCACTTAGATGATATTACAAATAAGAAAATTATGATTACAATTTATGTATCATGTTACAAATGATATTTTGTAACTCATATAAATTTATGAACTTATGAAGACTTTGTTGATTTTGTTGTCCTCTAACAACCTCTGGTCTTCAATCATCAACTAAATCTACAAGTGTTCTTGAATGACTCCTTTCTACTCTCTTTCAACTTCACACCAATCTCTTTGATTTCTTCTATATCCACACAATAAGTCTCTTCAATCTTAACTCATGCCTTCACACCTATCTGCAAAAAAATAAGAACAATCTTCACTTGGAAATACATACTTTGTTTTTATAGTCATCTAATCACTTCTACCACCACTCTTCTCTACACACACTAGAGAAGAACACTCACACACATAGGAAAGTTTTTTCAAAATGAATAAAATAATTGTTATAAAACACTCCTCAAGATCACACAGAAAATTTGTAGCCCTAATGATTAATCAAATAATTATGTAATTTCCAGACAATAACATTCTAGCTTTTCTATAGCAATTAGACTACCAATTTCTAATAACTTCTTGTAGCAGTCTAGAAATCATTAAGACTTAAATATTATTCTAATTCTAATATTCCATTTGTAGATATTTAATTTTCTTATTGAGAAACTAAATGATTCGATGTTGCATCTTCTTTCTAGACTATCTATCATAAAAAAAAGCTTATTTTGTTTTTTTAATCAAAACAAAATCAAATCCATGTAGCTTCAATCTTCCCAGTATTATCTGTAGCTTGCAAATCTGATTGAAATTTCTAATCTACAATAAATAAATTTATCTAGGGAATCACCAAACTCTACAAGAGCTATCTTTAAAAAAATATTTGAATTTTTTTTCATCTTGTGCTGCTACAGAAAGAAACTTCACCTCCAAGAAAAGAATCAACAATAAAATATGATATGCATCAAAGGTTTGATTTTCCTAGACAAAAATGATATCAAATAAATAATAAATAGAAACCTAGATGAAAGATTTAAACATCTTTTCATTCAATTGACTACTAAAAAATATTTGCCACTAAGTAAGGAATACAATCATATTTTGTTTGAACCATTTCAATGCAGCCCAAAAGCATGGAAATAATATTTTTAAAAAGAAAAAAAACTAATATAACCACCTTGCCATAGTGAGGTGTTGACTTAGGGTTTAAATAGCCCTACCTTGCTTTTAAATAAAGACTTTGACTTAGAGTTAAATCTGTTGCACTTTATCATGTAGCTATCAAACCATCTCAACACTAACAAAAGTCAATCCAATCATATGTAGCTACTTCTAGAAAAATCTAAGCATGCATAAAACCCTAGTAGGATAAACATGAGTTAAGTGATCAAATATTCACCTCTTCACCAAGTTATTACTAACACATCATCAACCCACTAATTCTCTACCATGTGTATTCCATGTCAATATTCTCTAAAGCTTTTTGTATATTAAAAATACAACTGGCTTTTTAAAATTCATTTTGACTTTGTTGAACCTGTCACTGTGAAGCTTCTATCACTAGATAGTGAACTTCCTATCACTTGAACTACACTCAACTGTAACTACAAATTGAGATGTTTCTATAGCTATTCATGTTCCTGTAGCTACATACAAACATTGTATTCATTAAGTTGACATCAATGACAATCTAATGCCAACTAATAAAAAATCAAATGCCAACAATCTTTATCTATTGCCAACACCTTTGATAGAAGGGGAATGGGAGGAAGAAAATATGGGGAAACCCACACAAGTGGAGAATATGTTAAAGCATGGGTTGCAGTGGTGGAAAGTGAGTGGAGTAATTTATGTGAAATGGAAGAAGGGTGTTCACAAGCTGAAATAGCGAACAAAAATGGTTCCAAGTTTGATGATGGGATTAAGAAAGATAAAGATGAAAGGTTGTGGAGAGGAAGATATAAGAATAATCCAAATTTATTTGGATGCTAAAGGTGAAAATTTGATGAAGTAGAATAAATATGTTGCACCAGGAGAAGATGGTGATGAAGATTCTTTTGAGGCTCATGATTTTTATAATCCTTTTTGTAATATTGTGTTTGTAGGAAATATAGAGATGGCAATGGGGTGTTACATCTATGGCATCAAAGAAGAAATCCTCATACACAAGGATAAGGAAGGAAAAGCAAGAGAGAAGCTTGTAGTGGAGTTATGTCCTTTTGAAGAAATAAAAGAAAAGAGGTTGCAAGTTGCAGCTAAGAAATGTCTTGTTGAAGGCAAAAACAGGTAGGACAAAAAAAAATTGTAGTAATAGAGAGTCCTCTGGAGGAAATACTAATGAATGTATAATGTGTTGAGGAATTAGAGGTTGCAATAGAAGTATATCTTTTGGAAGAAATGAATGAAGAGATTAAATTTGATGTAGCAATAACAACTATGAGTTCTTTAGAGGACATGATGATGGTGATAGCTATGGAAGATGAAAACATTATAGTGAAGGGTAAAGAAGAATTTGTGGCTAGGACAAAAAAAATAGGTCCTATATTTGACAAGAAAATGGACAAAGAAGAGAATGATCTTCTATGAAAAGAGGAAATTAAGAGAATAGAAATTTCATTAGAAGGATATTTGAAAGATGAACCTAAAGATTTGAATGGTGCAGCACAAAACAATAAAAAAGAAGTTGGAGTAGAAACAAACATGGTGAAAGAGGCTATAGTAATAGTAGAGTGTGTAGAGGTAAGTTGTAATTTTTCTAAAATTCATGATTAGGATGTTGATAGGGAGTTTCTTGTTGCTAAGATGCTTAAGGAGTTACAAGTAGATGAAGAGAAGAATGTAGATGATACAGGTTGGTGGTGGTGGTCAGTTTGTAGTGGGTCAAAATCCACAAAGGATGAGATGGATGGAGTGATTGCTTGGTGGAGGAGGCCAGGTAGTGGTGGGATAGATCCCACAAAGGAGGAGAGAAGTGAAGAGGTTTTTGGAGGAGGAGGATGGATTATAGTGGGTTATTTCCCATAAAGGTGGAAGATGAAGGTAAATTTTGGTGGTGGTGGTCAGTTCAAGGTGGGTTTCAACCCATAATGTAGGAGAAAAGAGTGCAAAGTGTCTAGTGGAGGAGGTCAGATTTTGGTGGTCATGAGTCCACAAGAGGGTGAAGGAACAAAGTACAGTGTTATCAGAGGGAGATGGCATGCATTCCAGAGAAGTGCTAGAAAAGAAGAAGTAAGTAGTTTTTTAGGGTACCATCAAAGTATTGGAGTATGCTACAAATAATTTACTATTTCAAAGGGTATTTCAAACAATCAACTCCATTTTGTGAGCCATGCTCACAAAATTCTTACCTGGTGTGTTTGATGTAGGAGCATTTCGGTCCACAGTTGATCTCACATCACCCAAAAATATTTTTTCTTTTCACGTTTAGTATTTTTGCATTCTGATGTAGGTTGGAGCCACTTTATACTCAGTATGAAATTGTGTGTTCAACATGACTTTAGTTGGTATTCATCACATAGAAGATGAACAAAAAAGTAAGAAATTCACTTTCAAGTGTCATAGGGATGTGAATGACATCTTGTGCTCAATGAAAGACTCAAGGCTATCTCATCAATGGCTTGAAATAAGTTCTAACTACCATTAGTGAGACTATGTGATTTTGGAAAGACCTCACTCATAGTTCCCACGATGGCCTGATAAAACTTCTTGTGGAGGTGCTATGTATTCTATCAGTAGGATTTGGATACTTCAATGAGACTTTATACTTTGCCTCCCTAGTGAACATATTGTATTCTCTCATTAGTGTGACTTGGATATATTGGTGGGACCGCATGCTTTGTCCCAATGATAGAATGATAACACTATCTCATTAGTGGAACACTATACTATTGGTGAAACCTTAACAGTAGTATCAACAATAGATCGATAATTCTCTATTGGTGGGACTTTACATTGTCAATGTGACTCTTTAGGCTATCTCATCAATGGACCGATGAGACTTTTTACCCTCTGAGACTTTACATTATCGTTGAGACTTGGAATGGTGTCCCTCTAATGGACCGATCAATTGGTAGGATCTGAGCTAGCAGGTGGAAAGAAATGGTTAGTGTGGGATATGTTGAGTTAGTAGTAGGGACCATGTGGAGCGATAGGTTCTTCATCATTGTGATAATTCTATATTGGTGGTTAGACTTAACAAGTCTCCCTAATAGATTGATATGTTGATGGTGAGCTAGGATCTCGTGTGGTTGTTTGACCAATGGTTTTATGGCATGTGTATGTTTCTTTGACATTTCAACTTGGAAATGATAATTTTTGATGGAGAGAGTTTTGTTACAAGGAAGTTGTAATTATTGTTTCCTTATGTCATTTTAGGGAAATTCAGAATGATGGTGTTGAAATAAGGGGGATTAACGCCTCAAAAAGGAGAATGGATACCATCTAGAAACTAATGGATTGATGTGATCATTGGAATGGGTAATGCAGCTCAGGGAAATGGGCTCTGTAATGAAACTTCTATATGTATTCTATTTTTATTTTAATGAAATAAAAGGAAGGTTGTTTTCTATTAAGTTTTGAGAAGTCATAGTGTGATTTTGCTGTGAGATTGTGATAGCCTAATAAGCCCCTCTAATCTCAAGTGCATCAGGACCTATTTTAGCACCCTTGCATTAAGTACCTCTTTAAATAATCATTAATAGGCCCCTAAGACCCATTATTTTGGATCTTGAGGTTTATTTAAACTAAAAACCCAACAAAATCCACAAAAAAATCAAAAACTCTAACAACCCACCCTAAAAATCTAGGCTGGGACTCATACACGACCTTGGGCATATGAGTCCCCATGCATGGGACCCATATGCTAGGAGTGGTGTATGAGCCCCATTTGCGGCCTTTTTAGGGTTTGAGAAGGAAATTCAGCTTTCTAATTCATTTTTTTGGTTGATGACAACTTTTGAGATATAAGGGTATGTGCAAGATCATGATGGGCCAAAAAGTGGCGATATAAATTATGCTTTACTTTGAATTTAACAAATAATTATTATTCATTTTCTATTTCAATTAAGACTAAAGTCCTAATTGATAGGCTAATTGAAAAACATCTATATCTTTCAAATGATATCAAATTTTTTAATCAAAAACATGTGTCACATTCTATGCTTCCCATTCTATAGGATTACAAAAAATAAATTCATGATGTTTTGACCAAGTTAAGGTGGTCAGACACACACGATTTTATATTTTTTAAAATTTCTAATGAAAAAAATCATAATTAATTATTTACTTGGAAAAAATTACAAAAAATATGCATCACATCTGACATGAGTCCCTCTACTTGTATCTAAAATCTTATAAAAAATATTATCATTTTATTATGGTTAGGTGGTTAGAAAAAAACACCTACTTTTATTTTTTCCTAAAATTTAAGTACTAATCGGATTGAAATTTCAAATTTTACCAAATAGATTTAAAAAACCTTGTAGTTTGGAAAATACATTCAATTTTCTATAGATTCTATTCTTACATATTTTTGAAATAATATAGCTAACTTATTCAAATTTTTATGTCAAGTTTCCTAACTCTAATAATTTTCCTAAATTTTTCACCACTTAAGGGCTTGTTTTATCCACGATGATCCTACACATACCCATAAATAATGGTAAATTAGGTGTAATTCCTATATAAGCAAGCTTCTAAAGTCATTTTTCACCTAAAAATGAACAATCTGGAAGGGAAATATCAAGATCCAAGCATTCAAGAAAGTTCAAGCATTCTTCACAAGAGCATTCGAGAACAGGTAATTAGCAAAGTTGAAGCCTTGGAGTAGCATTAAAGTTTTTTTTTATGTTTTCAAGCTCACTTTCATCCAAGATCTATCATTTTTTAGAGTTTATTATGGTTTTCTATGGTGAATCATAACATATTCTAAGTTGGGGAGATGCAACTAGCCATCAAGCCAAGCCTAACGACTTATTTCCTAAGTGATTCCATCCTCAATCATCATTCTACATTCAGCATAAGGAAGGTGCAAGCATTATTAGGGCTAATTTTGGTGATTAGAGATCTCTTAAATTGAGGCATTCATCTTCATGTTTCATTAATGCATATCATTCTAGCACATTAGAATAGGGTTACATTGCATTTCAAATTTCCTAATCTTAGACACACATAAGGTCAAGGTTTATATTCCTATTTATATTCACGTTTCATTATTTTTATCAAGGATTAATTACAAAAATAGGGGTTTGACTGAGACAAATCCCCCATAAGAAAACCAAGTCTATATTTTGTTTTACAGGTATTTTAACAGGTTTGGATCCAAAAAATTAGTTTGGAAGGGAAGAGTAGAGATTGGGTCATATATTTGAACTTTCAATTCTTGAAAAATAGAAACATGATTGATATGTTAGAAGTGGCGTATAAGGCCCACTATAGGAATAATTTTTTAGATTTTTGAAAATCCTAAATATACATTACCAAAAACCTACTCCTAACCAGAAGCCCTAGTCTAAGACTGATATGCCCAGACTGGTGTATGAGTCCTAGTGTGCCAAAATTTCAATATTTTTAGTATTTCAAAGCTCATTCCAACCTTCTTTACATTTTCAAGTGCACACCCTTGATCTTCTAGTTCTTTGTTATGATTTACATGCATTTTAAGATCATTTGGTGAAGTATTGCGTCATATTATGGTTAAGCATTATATCTTACATTTCAATAGTCTTTCCAAGCCCTAGGTAGTCCGTGAACCCCTCCTTAGTTTACAATCAAACCCTAGGACAACCCTATTTCAAGATATCTCTCTCTTTTGCATAGTTTAGATTGAGATCTCTAGAGTTTTCCTTGAATGAGAGATTGTGAATATTTTTATTCTCTCCCAAGCACAAAAGTACCAAAATTTAACTTTTCATTTTGGTAAACCTACATTTAGAACATCATAGTTCTAATTTGGATTGCATCATCATCCTAGATCTTTCTTCCATCAATATTGCATTAGAGTTTGCATTACTTAATTGGCACTCTAGGGTTTCTAAGTATTGCATTAGTAATAGTGTATATAGGTTGCATTTTTGCATCTCAAATCATTGAAAAGCATCTAAAAACCACATTTTCAGTTAGTCTATTGATCATAAAAAATAAAAAGAATAAAAAAATCATTTGAAAATTTTCAAAAAAGCCCTCATTGGGACTCATACACCCCTTTGGGTGATTTAGTCCTAGTACATATTTTGAACTACATTTTATAGAATTAAATTCTCTATTTGTGTGCTCCTATTTGTTGTTCATAACTTTATGTTTCAGTTTGCAAAGTTTTGTTACATTCAAATCATTAGAGATAGCATAGTTTTTATTCATTGTAATTATGGATAGATTTAGATTCTTGAAAATACATTATTTTTATTCATTGTAATTGTGGATAGATTTAGATTCCTGGGCAGGTGCATGAAGTTGCGTACCAATTTTCTAGCTACTTTTGAAAAAAAAATTAAAAAATGCGCTCACGTTATTTTGTGTTAAAAACAAAGAAAAAAGTGAAAGTACTTTCCTTGGAATACCAACCCAAAGGATTGGAGGGCATTCCCAACAAGGCCAGAGACATGTTTTTGCAAATTCTACATTTTTTCACATAATCGGGTTCGTGCTCACCATCAAGATTGCATCTAGTTGAATATCAACAAAATTGAAAATATGGGTAATGTTAAGTTCTTTCTTATCTATCCAACGATGTAATTTTTTTCACTTTTTGACAATGTTAAGCCTTTCATCCATAATTTCTTTTGTTTGTATGTCTATTTTTTGCCAAAAAAGTAGTGTTTGGTGTTTTTTTTGTTATAAATTAGCCATTCATAAAAATTTAAAATAAATTACATTTTTAGAAACTAGACTCCATTCTATAAATTAAAAAAAAAAAAAAGAAAAAAAAAATCAATTATTTTCCAAAATTTGTAGGGGAAGCATGACCAAAATTCTTCTTTTCAGGAAGTGCCCACTTAGCAAATTAGTAAAAAATCAAATATTCATTAAAAAATTATCAAAAAAATTATGCATCAACTAGATGTTGTTAGCTAACTTCTAGCCATAGCGATTTTAAAAATACTACAAAAAATTTCATCGTACTCAGGTCGTACAAGAGTTGCTATGTTATGTTTTTTTGAAAAAAAAAACACCAATTTCTGTACATCCCTCTTTTGAACCCCTTAATCTCAACCATTTTCAAAATAAATTAGTAGTTTAGAAATTAATTCGGAGCACTTCAATCCTTGTTTTTGTTCCATCTCAAAATTTTGAGTGTAACTATCCTCAATTTCATGTCCAAGGTCAGCATTTCCTGATTTCAGAAAAAAAGTGGCCACTTAAGCCCCCTTTTTGGGAACCATCTTGGTGAACTTACCTTCCTTTAATTTTTATTTTTAGCATTAGTTCATAGTTCACTTAGCATTATATTATACTTGGCATTCATTAGAAAAAAAAAAAAAAAAAACTTACAAATCGATGAACCTCTTGGAGAAAGCATAGTTATTTGGGTATATCAAATCTCTTTTCCAAGCTAACCTAACCCTTAATATTTTTAGTAATGATGACTTTGACATGTTAGATGAATCCCTTAAGAAATTCATCTCACAAGTTTCATCCACTAAGGCTTGTTATGATAAACTGAAACTAAGAGAAGTTAACATGATTCAACCTAAACTTATCCTTTACCCACCTTCACACAAACCTCAAACTTAAAAAAAGCTTGAATTTACTCTTTACCAACCTAATAACAATGTTTTGCAGCAACCAAGTTATAATACCATTTCTCATACATACAACACTCAAAAAAATCTGCAACCAAAACAACCAACTTTTACAACCTTACCTTTTCCTAATCTCATCTTTCCTAGTGCTCCTCATTTAACTTCACATGGTGGGAAGGAGTATGATCTTGTTGAAAAAAATAAGAATACTCCTATAAATATATCCCTATGTGACCTAATTTAGAATTCACCTAATTATCACACTATGGTTCAAACTTCCTTGCAACAAGTAATGGTTCCCTTTGATACAAATGAGAATGATGTGGCAACTCTAATACAAGCAATGAATGCATTTAATGTAGACATTACCTTTCATCAACACAAGCTATCTCCTAAGAAATGAAAAAGAGAAATGATGCCTTTATGATAATTTCTATCCATAATAGGTTAGGAATAAAAAGAACCCTTTTTGACAATGGCTCTAGTCTTAATGTGTGTAGTGTGATCCTTTTGCATAAACTCGATGTGGATAAGTCAAAAATTCAACTTGTTTCCTCGTCAATTTGAGGATTCGTTGAAATAGGAAAACAACCATTCGGTGTGATTAATTTACCTATTATAGTTGGAAAGGCTACCTTGAAAACTCCTATTCATGTAATTACCAATAATATTTATTATAACCTTCTTTTAGGGCAACCTTGGATTCATGAGATGCATCCAATTCCTTCAACTCTTCATCATATAATGAAGTATGTCTACAACAATAAGATATACCAAATTGAAATAGATCCCAAGCCTAAAAAAAATTTACAAGTTGAAAAGGAATGACAAGTTCTCTAAACACATTAATTTTAACATCCAACATACAACCTATGGAAGAAGACAAACAAGAAACAAAAATAGTGTCAAAATTATTGGAAGATTATTGGGGTTCCTTTGAGTTCACACCTTCATTTATGGGAGAATATATAATCACAAGAAAATAAGATGAAATAAAAAATAAACCAATGGTTATGTCAACATATAAATTGGAAGAAACCTCACAAGCATCTACCTCATCTACCTTTGAAGAAGATACAAGCTACACAACAAAACTTGATGAGAGATTATCAACAACCACCAAACCTGAAAGAAATAGAGAAACTTTATGGAAGAGGTTACAAGCTTATGAAAAAATTTGGTTATAGTGGAAAAGGATGTGTAATGAAAGAACAAGGCATATGTGTTCCTACAAAACACAACACATAAGAAAAAAAAAGTGTTTAGGATATTATTTTCCTTCTAGGATAACATAAGCAAACAAAAGATTGTTGTTAAACATCAACACCATCATGTGTAAACCTAAAATCAATCTTCTCTTGAAGCATCCTAAATTGCTTCATATGACTTGTGAACCATCATGGGAATTATTAGAAGATGATGAACCCTTGGAACAAATGCTAGGAGTTTATAGAAAACCATCTACTCCTCAAAATAAATGGGTTACATGTGTTATGATTAGCACCAAACAAAAAAACAAAGAAAAGGAAAGTAGTGAGATTGACATGAGAAAAAAAGAATACAACCCTAAATTTTTGAAACAAAGTGAACTTCCTTTAGGACATACCATGGACATGTCAATGACTACTAATAATGCAGAAAAAGTAATTAAGATAGGAAAGTTCCTTGATGATGAAGAACAAGAGGACCATGTAACTTTACTTCATGTCTTTCTCAAACTTTTTTCTTGGAATTACTTATATATGTAGAGAATTGACCCTAAGATTGTAACAAACAAAATAGTCCTTGATGAAAATGATAACTAGTTAGAAAAAAGATACAAAAGATAAATTTTAAGATAGCCTTATTGGTTAAGGGAGAGATTGAAACACTCCTCGAAATTGGTTTCATACGACCTGTAGATTATTCACCTTGGATCTCAAACATTGTCATAGTCATGAAACCTAATAATCATATTATGATATGTATAGACTTTCTTGATTTAAATAAAGCATCTTTAAAAAATGATTTCTCCCTTCCTAATATTGACATGACCATAGACTCGACTATCATGGGAAATGCTTTGTTGTCATTCATGGATGGATTCTCTGGATACATTCAAACCTTTATCAACCCTTAAGATCAATACAAAATAACATTTAAAACTATTTGGAAATCATTTTGTTGGGTCATGATGCCCTTTGGATTAAAGAATGTAGGAGCAACATATCAACGAGCTATGCCATTAATATTTCATGATTACATACATAAGATTTTGGAAGATTATGTTGATGATATTCTAGCCAAATCTTTAACATGACAAGACAATATGAATGTCCTTGGGAAGATCTTTGAGGGAATGCAAAAATAAAACATGAGATTAAATTTGAAAAAAATTGTATTTGGTGTAGATGATATAAATTTTTTAGGTTTTATCATATCTCATAGGGCCATCGAGGTGGATACAAATAAAATTGAAGCTATAGTTTTTTATTTTTTTTAGACTGCAGGAATCAGGTAGCACGACCCCCTATAAACTGCAGTGTGCCTGGTAAACTTTTTAACGTGATCGGCGGCGCTGGTGTGACACGCCCTCCAGTACCACAGGATGGGGGGAGACTAGAACTCGTGACCAGCAGAGCTGCAACGGAATTACTTAGCCAACCGAGCTAGGGCCCCCGCCCAAAATTGAAGCTATAGTTAACATGCCACCTCCTAGAAATATTTCTCAATTATGCACTTTATAAGGAAGAATTCAAGCTACCCATTATTTTGTAGCATCCCTAACAGATCAAACCTTACCATTTACACATATTCTCAAGAAAGATGTGCACTTTAATTGGAATGAGAACTGTAAACAATATTTTGAGAGTTTGAAAGATTATCTTGCTACTCCACCTATTTTACAACCTGCTATACAAAACAAACCATTCATCCTTTACACAACCGCATCAACCCATGCTCTCACAATATTATTGGCTCTAAAAGATGAAAATGGTAAGGAAATTTTTTGTCCATTATATTAACCAAACTTTGATTGATTACAAGACACGATACACAATGATAGAAAAACAATTTTTGGATCTTATATTCACTACTAGTAAATTGAGATATTATTTATTGAATTCTAAAATTCATGTGATGACAAAATTTGATTCTTTAAAACATCTCTTTTCCAAAACAAATTTATCAAGACACACAGTTAAATGTGTTATGTTGTAATAGAGTTTGACCTTAATTTTTTTTCAAAAAAATCAATTAAAGCACAAGCATTAACTAGCCACTTAGCAGATGCTCCCTCGCCCCTAGTGTTACCTAACATAGAAACATTCCTTGATGAAAATGTATTGAATATTTAGAAAGATGAAGAAACATGAGAATTATACCTTGACAAATCTAAGTGTAGAACAAGCTCTGATGTCGGGGTTATAATACTCCCACCCATAGGAAAGCCTATTCCCTTATCCTATCACTTAAACTTCTTATGCACCAACAACACAACAAAATATGAAGCATTAATTACTAGATTATGTGAGGTTTTAGCTTTGGGAGTTCAAAATATTAATATATTTGATGATTCATAGTTAGTCATTAAGAAAATAAATGGGAAATATCAATCAAAGAATGAATAATTATCAAAATAAAAGGATCTCACAATGAATTTGTTAGAGAAGTTTTAGTTGTTTACAATTGATATCATCCCACGAAAATATAATCATGTGGATGCAATGGAAAGTGAAACTTCTCTTATATCCCCTCAATATCCTTCAAAGGATTTCATATTTACTATCCATAATATTATGAACCCATCAATAGAATCCAAAGCTGAAGAAGCATTATCAATAATTATGAAAAGCTCTATTGAATTGTATACACTAATATTTAATTATTTAAAAGGTACATTTCCTAAGCTGAGAACTGAGAATACTTGAGATTGTCTTCGTAAACTTACATCTTAGTATATAATTCTCACTGATGTGCTATACTAAATATCCTTTAATGGTCTTTTACTTAGATGCCTTAAAGAATCTAAAATCTCCACAGCACTAGAAGAAGCTTATTTAGGTGCTTGTGGAGGACATCTAGGAGGAAGGTCATTAGCTCAAAAAATTCTCCACACGGGATACTATTAGAGACATAAGTAAAAATATTGCATTAAATATGTTAAGAAATGCCACAAATGTCAGGAACATAGCAATTTAATCCATGCTCCCACTTCTGAGCTTTAGGCCCAAGTCTCTATTTTTTTATTCTCAGTATGGGGACTAGATCTGATTAGAAAATTCTCACATTATTTTCATCTAGGCACACCTTTATAATAACCACAATATATTATTTCACAAAATTGGTTGAAGTTATTCCTCTTCATTCTACAACTATTAATGTGATATGTTGTTTCACATTGGAATAGATTATTGCTCACTTTGGACCTCCTTCTGCATTGGTTTCAGACAATGGGATGCCATTTAAGAATAATGATGCAAAAAGGTTCTTAGAAACATTTAACATCCAACATCATTTCTCAACACCTACTACCAAAAATCTAATGGTTGAACTAAATCAACTAATAAAACTCTAGAACAAATCTTAAGGAAAACAATATACAAACACAATAAGGATTGGAACACATAGCTGGCATATGTATTATGTGCTTACAATACTAGTATCATAAAATCCACTAGGACTACTCTTGATAACCTCATTTATGGTACTAAGGTAATAATTCCCTTGGATTTAGAGGTTCCTACATTAAGGATTACTCTTTAGGGATTTATTGATGACAATGCTTATAAAGAACAATGATTACATAAACTTGAGATGCTTGATGAACAATGCATTAACACTCTTGATCATCTTAAAATTTATTCTAGAAAACTGCAGCATAGCTACAATGACCATGTTATCCATTGCGTATTCAATAATGTGATTTTTTGTTATTTGAAAATCAACATAACTTCAAATGCTAACTTGACTAAAAAAGGAAAATACAATCCTAATTGGTTAGTAGCTTATATAATTAATGAAAGTTATGGGTCTAGAACATATATTTTAAGTAACAGGGATGGTACACATCTTAAGAACCCCATAAATGTCACACATTTGCACCGATATTATGCCTAATCTTCTTGAATAATGTGGATGATAAAGAAGTGATGCTAGAGTTAGTAGATGAAATTTTTTGTTCTCTTACATCGCTTCATTCTTAACAAAGAAGTTGTGTGTCTTCAATACTAAAGTAATTATTTAAATTTACTTTTAAGTGATTACTTTATATTTCATGCTATTCAAGTTCATTTTATGTGTTATGTTAGATTAGATCCTTACATGCATTTAATGTTCCTTAATTAGATCATATGTGCATTTAATCTAGCATAACATACTTAATCACAATGTTGCATCTAAGAGAAACTAGAATTTTTTAATTAGATCACATAAAGTATGTTAAATAATGGTGACATTTATTAAGTTTTCTTACAAAGATTATTTGATAAATCAAATTTCCATTTAACATTAAACACATAAGTCCAAATAATAAAATCAAAAAATAAAAATAAAAATGCAATATTATAGTAACAAATCATTGCATTTATACAAGTGCATGTAACATAGAAAATATTTACACAAACCTTTCTGAAAAGTAATCTTTATTGATAAAAAAGTACATATTTGTCTCACACAAGCCATGAGACTGACTTGTTCAATGTAATTAAAGAAAAACATATACATGAATAAGTAAACAAATGTAAATGTGCATATAAGGAGAGAGACCAGTCATTGCTTGAGAATGACTGGTTCAAGATGTGTTGTCTTGCACTATTACTACTCTGAGTTGTTTGTGTTCCTCCTTGTTCCATGTTTCTCTTAGTTGTTGCATCTAGCATTAACCTTACATGAACATGCACATGTGCATGTATAAACCAATCTCCAAATGCATTAAACAAGCATACAAACCTTGGATGTCCAAGAGAAAAATAAGTCATCAAACACATCCAAAATATGCATTTATTTTTGTAATAGGTTTGCTTCATGTCCAAGTATAGGAAAAGTAATGTTTCTAATTTGTTTCATCAAGTTACAACATGTGGGTTGAAATGTGGCTCCCACAAGGGTTGAGCCCATCATGCTGAGTTATCAAATAATGAGATCATCTAAGCTTATTTAAGAGGTAAATGCAATCTTATAAATCATTATATCAACATGATCATGTAATGATAGTGAACAGGCATACATATTAAGTTCACAAAGCATTTCTTCAAGGAGCAGCATACAAATTCAAAAAATATTTAACCATACACCAACACATAAGGGACTAGATAGTCATATGGACATACACAAAGTTCACGAATAACAACAATGATGAACACTATATAGAATGTTCATAAGTAGAGAAAGTACCAGTGAGAACAAAACTTAGGTACCAATACCAGTTCACTATTATTAATGAGAAATGCTCGCTTAGTGAAATCATAACATGAGGAGATGCAATCATTAATCAAAATGTTGTTATTTTGAGAATAGTAGGGATACAATCATGAAAGACTAAACTTCCATATGACAATGCATAGGCTCCTCTGAGAATGCAATAAGTATGATGGTAATATTGATACAACATGATGATAAAGAGATTACTAGTGATAGTGATAGTCCGAGTGCTACAACAAGAGCCAACCCATTTATTGGAGGGATCAAAGATTTATAAATAAACATAAGACCCACATCTCACCACTATGGTAAGAAGTAATGTAATCCAGGGACAACTTATTCATTGATTAATCCTTCCATAGATATCAACACACAATAGATTATAAATGAATAGAATTTTCAATTCAAGAAATGTATCATAAGCACATGACAATAATCTAGTATCAACATTTTCAAAATGAGTATGAAGTGAAGAAAGCTTTCAAAAGGCAATGGGCTCAAACCCTCAGTCAAAAATAGAGAAACAAGCAAGCTTGTAATGAGCTTTTTTCTACTTAAATCTCAAGGGAAACATGTGGATTTAAAGCTTGAAGCAAACCTAGAAAATCAAAACTCAGAATGTTATATTTAACAAAGTACTTTTCTGTGTAGAAAAATGGGTCCCAACTATGGCCATATACAAATGGAGAAAAAATTAGAGAGAAAGTAAAATGAGATAGATATTTTTTTTCCTACATGTATTTCTCCAATGGCCTATGGTTTCTAGTTCAAATGGCATAACAATATATGGGTTTCAAGAAAATGTATAGGATGTCATTTGAAATGAAAAAACACTCATAAATGACCCATAGAAAACCATTTGGGGTTTTAGGACACAATAAAAATGAACAATTTTTTTTTAGAAAAATGTAGATAATGTGCGACATATGCAAATCCTAGTGGCCATGAACTAGGAAGGCCGAACAATGAAAATGCATGAGAAAATCATAGTTTCCATGAACAAACTCATCTTTTTTGTTTGTAAATGCATGAAATATTAAAAGGAAAACAAGTAATCTCATTGATATGTGCAAGAAATGATAGAGGGAAGCAAGAAAAGTGAAATGCATTCATTTTCTTGTAAGATGCTCAAGCTTGAGTTGTTTTTCTTTCATTAATGAAATTAAATAATGAAAATACTTGTACAAAGTTACCTCAAGTAATCTCATGAGATTATTTTGCCAAAAAATAAAGGAGAAATGCCACTATTTGCTCAAAAATCTGCCATGATTAAGCTCTTGTGTAACCCTTGTTGGCAGCCAGAGTTTCTTCCAAAAGGCCCGATGAAAAATGGAATGTGGTTACAATTTTGGGCATGCTTTTGTTTTAGGGTTTGTAACCCTAAGATGCTGATAGGAGAGTTTTGGCATTTTTGGTCATGTTCTTAAAATTACAAGGAGTTCAATATCATGCAATATCATGTGTTGTGGGCTAAGATTTTTAGTCTTATGCCTTAGTGGCATTTTATCATTATATTCAAATGCAATGTAAACTCTTTAAACTATGGGTTGAGGCCTTTGATTTGTGCTTTGATTTTTATGCCTTATTTATATTTTATACATTGATTCATATTGATGCCTTTTGACTAATTCTATGTTTCGAAGAAATATGAGGTTGTATTATTTTAACTGTAGAACAAATTTGAGTAATGATATTTTTTATAAATCATTAAGTGGGTATGTGCAGGATCATCATGGAAAAAATAGGCCCTTAAGTGGCAAAAAAATAAGAAAAATTAGTGTTAGGCAACTTGACGTAAAATTTTGAATAAGTTATCTATATTATTTCAAAAATATGTAAGAATAGAATCTGTAGAAAATTGAATGTAGTTTCTAAACCACTAGGTTTATTTAAAAGAAATAAAATCTATTTGGTGAAAATTTGAAATTTCAATGCAGTAATTAAATTTCAGGAAAAAATAAAGAAGTAATCACCACCTAACCATAATAAATTGATAATATTTTCTTATAAGATTTTATATATAAGTAGAGGACTCATGTCCCAATGTGGTGCATATTTTTTGTATCTCTTTTCCAAGTAAATAATTAATTATGAATTTTTATTACAAATTTTAAAAATATAAAAATCATATGAACCTTGACTTGGTCAAAACTTCATGAAATTTATTTTTTATTTTTTTAATCCTATAGTATGTGAAGCATAGAATGTGACGCATTTTTCGGATCTAAAAATTGTGATATCGTTTGAAAGTTATAGATGTTTTTCAATCAGCCTATCTATTAGGACTTTAGTCGTAATTCTAATAGAAAATGAATAATAATTATTTATTAAATTCAAATTAAAGAATAATTTATATTGGTAGAAAGCTGAGAATCTCCTCTAAAAACCCTTTTCGTTTCATCAATTTTGGGTAAAAAAAAAGTCATTAGCCACATACCCTACCCAAGTCATTTTGTTATTTGACATAAATACCTACCTAACATTGTGCTTATTGATTAGAGGGGTCTTCATAGCTGCAAGAATATAAAGGAGGTTAGAATTGATTTTAAAACACATGGAGGAAATTTAGGAGTTGTTTTTGACTCATTTATGAGCTTTGGAGAGCATCTTGGAGTTTGTTTTGCATGCTTTTATGGTAGACTTAGTCATGCCTTGAATTTTTCTACATTGTGGAAACTTTTTGGAGTGGATTTACATGCTATATTTTTGGCTTTATTGGTGCATCTGACCCAAAAAGCTTCTAGGAGCTATTTTGATGGAGTTTGGTTGGGAGTTGGATATAGTCACTTGAGTGACTTTTCGTAACCAGTTCTTCTTAATGCAGATTGAGACTTAGTGACTTTTGGAGTCCTTTTTCAAGCTTTTGTAATCTCTTTGTAACTCACTTTAGAGATATTGAATACATATATTACCTTGCTTATTTCTATTAATGAATTCCTCACCTATTTTTTCTTGTAGTTTTTTATATGTTAAATAATTGATAAAATTGTATGTGAGGTTATTTTAATTTTCCTACAAATTTTTCTAATACATGATTCCTTTTTGTGTAATTAGTATGTTTTATACAGGTTATTGATTGTGTCTATTAAGTGCAAATTTCTTCCTAACTATGAAGATTATCTTCCTTTTGTGAGTCATAGTATTTGACCTTTCAGTGAAATATTTATGCATAAACATGTTGTAATAGGTTGTGCAAACTTTATTTCTATTAGATTAGAGCCAAGTGTAGAGTTCTAAGTTTCATTGTCTCCCTTTTAGTTTGGTGTATCAGCTTATATTTTTCCTTTACTTTCAGTTTTATTCATTTTAAGTTATCCTTCTCCCTTTTCCTCATAAATTTAGTAGTTTTAAGTCGTATAGAAACTAGGAGTTGACCTCATTTGAAGATTCACTCCAATCATTACATTACCCACAACCTAGTAGGATTTTTTCCATGTTTTTCCAAAAAGCTGAGTTCTACAACTTAGCAAGGGTGCATTTATGAGAGATAACAATTTTGGTATGTTGGGTGGTACATGAATATCAACATATTTTACTAGTTTTGATATGATTATAGTAAGTTTAGACCATTGAGAGGTTGTTTTTGCATATCTAGTGACTCCAAAATCTGGTGATTAGCAGAAATATAGTTTTTATAACATCATATGAAAAGAGTGCAAACTAGAAGTAGTGTTCTACCCTTTGAATATTTTCAATTATCACCACCTAGGAGAAGTGGTAGGACTATTCAAAGAACCCCTATTTCCTTAGAGAGATTTCAATCAACCCCACCCAATTTTAAAGCAACAGTTTTGTCAAGTTTTGTACCTATTATCATAGTCTAGGTTAATCCACCTGAACCACCTGAAATGCCTAGAAACTAAACTTTTGTGCCATTTAATGGAGGAAATACATTAAATTTAGCCTAGCATGATGACATTCCTACAACTATTTTAAAAATTCTACCTTTCTTTACAAGTGAGGACCAAACAACTCCTATAGAGAATATTAGAGATGCAACTAACTTGTGTGGAGTTCATCATATAACACAAGAGAATGTTGCAATAAGGTTACTTTCTACTTCATTGAAAGGAAAAATTTATAGTGGTTTAGAGGTCTTCCTATGACTTCTATTACAACATGGGATGACTTTGGAGACAAGTTATACAAGCAATTTTAGTACAAATTTGATCATTTGTCACTTGTAGAGTAGTTGAAAACAATTAAGAGGGCTTCTCATGAGAAAATGTTTGATTTTAACTTTAGGTTTCAAAGGAAATGGGATAGAATACCTGTTACAATAAGGCCTTCCCTTGAATGTGCATTTTTATATTATTTGAGGGATTTAAAAAGTGACATATATGTCATGATTCAGTCTTGTTGATGGGTGTATTTGTACCTCTCAACACAAGAAACCCATAAGCACACTACCTCTCTTGAAAGGAAATTTCCAACAACTTGTAGATAATCACCTCAAGGTCTCTTGGGTGTTAGGTCTTCACTTGCTTGGAATAATTCAATTGGTTCAATGTGATATTACATATGAGTTACGAAGCATGGGATGTTGGGTCTAAAAATGTAGTTTCAAATTGTTGGAAGTGGATGCAGAGTGGTTATCCACTTTAAACAACAAGATGAAACTCACCAAGTTCATCGGATTTATCTTCATGGTGATGCTTGAGATCCTACTCTAACAAAGGAGTAAAAGAAATAGTAAAAGAGAAAGGGTTGAGAAAGTTGTTCTAATCCTAAGCTATGAATGAACAATGACAATGGTAGTTGTTATAGTAGACAAGCTTCCTAAATTGAGTTTTGCTTGACCAAGAGAAACTTAAACCTACAAAAAACTAGTACAATATTCTAAGGTCTTCTTATTTTCAGATTACACATACACATCATGAAAATGCTATTGAACTAGGTTGCAACAATGACATAAAGAATCCCAAGCTAACTTTGCATAGTAGCTTGTCATCAAAAAGTTCCAAAAGAATGGGTTGAAAGCTCATCAAATACTATAACATCATTATAACAACCATTCAAGAAAATAACACCTAAAACTAACTTGGAAGTAGAACCATGCATGCATAATGAACAAACTCAAAAGAAACACCCATAAATCATGCAATGTTTCTCTCTATTGCTGCAAAATTCCTTTACACTAGTTCGCCAACCATTTACAAATGAGGGGCAAGCCTCTATTTATAGTTTTCCAAAGCCCAAATGAATGGATAGGATTGATTTGCATTGTGTCACTATTATTTTGTTTACATTAGGGTTTCACCTACCCACCATTATATGGAAATTTAAAATACATCTTTGGTCTTTTCCCTAGTTTGTCCTGTAGTGACCTTGTACTGTAGCATTTTTTTCATTTAGTTGATCGCCCTTTACTATAGCTGAAACTGTTTAAAGGTTGCCCTATGTTTCATGGATTTACAACATTCTCTAGTCAATCAAACAAGCCTCACTTGTAAATTTGTTTCATTGTAAAATGAACTAGTTGTCCCTGATCTTATGAGATAGCCCCTGATGGATCATGATTGTTTGATGAAGAACAAGACTTCTCCTTGCTTTTGAATTTGGTAGAAAACCCTTTGTTTTCTCAAAATTTACTTTCTTGGCATAGGAAATCATCCACTTACCAACCCTTTTGACAAATCATCCTTGGTTTATGCAAACATCCTTGGTTTATGCAAACACTGCCTTGGAAATCCTCATTTCACATCATCTATAAGTTGAGGCATTCCCCTTTGTTTGGCTCCATAGGTTACCTTTTACTTATCATCATCTCCACATATTTTAGTAAGTAGTGCATAGGTTCTTCATTTTCATTGTATCCTTTATGATATCCCCTCTTTGGATCAATTCCTAAGTTGAGTCTTCTTTTAACATGGTTCCATGGACAGTCTTTTTTGGTGGTATAGTGTCATAGATGGGTGTATTGAAAATCTTCTTTGATGGTTTCCATTTTGTGACCACAACCCTACACAAAACAATGGATTGAATTATTCCTATGCAAAAAATGATATGATATCCCTTTTAGGCATAACCAAATGGCCCTCGTGTAACATTCATTACAATTCAAACAATCACACTAGTACATACTCTTTAAGCAATCAAATGTGAGTGATGACAGTGCCAAAAGGAGGGACTCAAGTTACCAAAAAAAAGGACTCCTCATAATTTGAGGTATGGAATACCCCCCTCATCATCCAAGTATGATCGGTGCTTTATTTTTATTTGAATCTTTCCTATGTCCTCAAGAATCTACGGGCATGCCATAGCCATTTTCCCTTAACAAAACCCCTTCTGATGGGATCAACCTTACATTCACCCAATTCCATCCACCATTTTGATAAGGCCATATGATAACGCATGTTATTAGGATGGTTACAATTTATGAATAACATTGGCCTCATTTATCAAAGCAATTTTTATTTCCTTGTGATGCAACATGTGATTATCAAAGTAAACAACCTCATATTTGCTCACCATTCCTTCCTAACATTCATAATATTTTGAGCTTCATCTTGAAACGTTTTACTTGAAATAAATAATTTCCATTCACTAATATTTATCATTTTCCAATAGGGCCTATGCAACATTTGCTTCTCATGAGCTTCTTGACACACAAGCCTCGCCACATTTGTTGCATGGTAAAGATTTTCGTTGTTTTCACCTTGGTGCCAACTATTGCATTAAAAATGAAAATGGTGTGAGCTTTGCATACTGTAATGCTAATACAAAAGGGGAATGAGGCCATTGCAACAAGAATGTCATGATCCTTGCAAAATTGTAAGAGGAATCCTTTTCTTTCAATACATACCCCATTTAAATGACAAGAAACTTGAAAAGCTATTCTTCCAAGTTGACACGGATTGCAAATTTTCCTTAGTCAGAGTCTCTACTGAATATAGTGGTTTCTTATCAATAAATAATTCTTCTTGACTGCCTGGTCAAGGTGCTCCTCATAATTCTCATTGCCTTGTGCTCAATAATGTGATACTTTCATCCATAATCTAACGTTTGGGAATAGAAATGTGGGCTTTGTCCAAATAGAGAAATGAGTTTGAAGAGGCGAGGCCTTGAGGTGGGTAGACCCCACGTTCTCTATGTTTTTTGGAATGATTGCATGTAAAGGGACGTGGGAGGATGTGGGCATGATTCCATTAAAATGACAACAGAGAACAGTGACTGACATAATTGTGTAACTCGTGAGTCTTATAGCTGCCCATGAACATGCCACCTGAGTCACCATATGTTCCCCTTGGGTGGTGAAGAAAATAGGAGGGCATGGAACTGCAAGGTGGGGAGCATCATGGATGCCAACCATATTTGTGGTGTGGAATAGTTGGAGAAGTTGTAGACTTACCACAATGAGTAGTCATAATATAAACATCATTGGCAAGGGAATTACCCACAAGTGGCGTGCAGGCTACCCAAGCCCTTAAAGCTATCTGCCCTTGTATACTTCTCATAAATGGTTAGGAATCTATCATCAAATGTATTCACATTTCCTTTTGTAGTTTTATACACTTTTTCATTCCTTTAGCGATTGACATCTTCATTAATTGCTAATGAGATATACTATAAACTTCTAGAGTTCCAAAGTGGATCACCACTTGATAATTCTAGCTCCGCATTCTTCATTAAAACCAAATTTCCCATCATAAATATATCAACTTGTACTCCTTCATTTCGTAGGAGCAATGATGTTGAGAGAAGAAATTTTAGGTGTATAGAGACCCACAGTCAAGTTTCCTCATCATAAATTATCCATGGTTACCCCTGGGGTCTGCAACGTTGGCTTACAATGATCCAAACTTACTGTAGTTGATCCCATGAGAACTTTCACGATCCTTCATTATATACTCACTCATCTCCCTATGGGTGCAATTCAATAGAGGGTCGGTCTATAATAATACCATGAGTGTCAACCCAAACCACCCTGCCTCCTAGACCATACTTAGTCTATGTCTCTATCGTGTGATTATGGTTTTGTTCACTTGTGGTACACCTAGAGTGTAGCATCATCATTATGCTTTGTAGAGAGGATGAAGTGGGAGGAAGTTTACAGAAACTTGGAAAGAAAATTGCATGAAAATATTGGTAAGAGTTGAGTGGCATCCTGCATTGTGAATCCTGCAATAGTGATTTCCACTGACGAGTGAAAGGGAGGGCTCCACATTAAAGATTTTTGTCAAGAGGACTTCTATTTTTTAGCTCAGGAAGTGACATGGTCATTAGAAAAGTACCATTGTGATTCACATCCCCACATCCTTTTGGTCTAAAATGTGCATTCGAGTGAAAGGCACAAAGTTTAGTTATCGTAATCACACTTTGATCAGTGGAATCAAACTCATAACAACACCCACGATCCACCTATTTCTCCATGTTTGTAGTCCATATGATATGGCTTTGAATCACCCACCCTTTGCAATTCATGATTATAGTGATTGATTATATGGCTTCAGATAGAGTGACCACCATGCCTATGAAAACATCACAACTAGGTCTAAATCATATCTTTATTTCTTTATTTAGATCAGGTGTAGAGATTTATTTGAGTACATCATTCAATCATTAAAGTGCTTCAAATAAGGCTTGGGAAAAATGAGCCCACTAATCATCATACTACATCTTGATCTAGTTCATAACATCATTCATTATCTTTCATAGCCTGTAGAAGGTGGGAGACATGAGCTCCTAAACTTTTAACTAGAAATGACTGACTTTCATCCACAACTTATAACATGGTAGCATTTTTTGTCGGTGTTTACAACCACCTCACCTCCAATGCTTATGGTCAATGAATTTTTGAGATTTCCCACACTATCATTCACTCCTTACATAGTGCATTAGCATGCCTTGATTTGTTATTGGATGAAAGCAATTGTTTGGCCATTGATGGGAGAGGTTGTAGAGTCACTGTTAATGAAAGTCATGAACAATGGTGGAGGAGGTAGTAGTATTGTGGGATGTAGAACTAGTGTGAGAGAAGGTTGTGGGTGTGGGAGTGTGGGATGGCATCACTTGAATGAAACAAATGGTGCAAGAGGTAGCCATAAGTGGTGTAGAACCATAGTGGAGAAGGTTGTCTCAACAACATGAGCAAGATTGAGCAAGGCACTAAAATTAGGGTGCTGCCATGTATAACATCCTTAGCATACATAACAAGTTGTTTGCAGGATTTATGAACTATGACTCCTCATGAATTTCAATGCATAGTCACTTCTTGCATCCTTGAATTCTCACACATTCATTAAGCACCTTTTTCATTGTAGATATATAGATTGAGTGCCCTACTCTCAAACATTGGCGAGGTCTTGTGGGAGCAGAGGACAACATAGCAATATGAGACACGATTGGGTCTTCATAAACTCTTAGCAAGTTGATGAAATTTGGATGAGATGTTGATATCCTCTAATCAATGGAAATTTCTTGAAGCTTATTATACAACAATGATCCTTGTATTGCTTAATTCATAACTCTCAATGGAAGGTTGAAGAGAACACCATGTGCAGGAGTCATTGTAGGAAACCTATCCACTAGAGTTGGTTGGAATGAGGGAGAGAATGAAAAATGGGCCAATGCTATTTATGGAAGTATAATATGGGCATACCATAAAGGAAGCATCATATAAGATGGCATCAAGACATACAACTCCTAAACTAGTGGAGCTTGCAGTGGAGAATGCCTATAGGGATACTAGCACAAACAACCACATGTGAGAAGCCATTTAGACAACATCATAGATGGCAAGTCCTACCTAGGAGACTATAGGTAAAAGAATGTGGGAGGATTTTTTATGGATTTTATTACGAAAAATACAAAAGACAAGCAGAGGCCTGCATTGCTAGTTTCATGTAACTGATGGCCAGTAGCACCAACCATGGATGTCATCATTCATAAAGAAAAAATATTATAATGCATGGCACCATCCTCCACACTAACCAATGTTAACTAAATATTCCATTATGATTTTAATGGAGTGGCTTGAATATTCGTAATATGCGAGTCATAGGAAAACCATTAGGGGAAACCATTGAGGGCAACGAGGTTGCCTTCCACCCTATAAAAAATCAACTTGAAGGTGTTATTAAGAATATTGTTTGGGAGTGACCAAGTTTAGTGGATGTGAGCATGATGTGTAGGTGCATGGTAGATGAATTCTATTTCTGCAATGGTAGGATGAATGATGACCGCCATGGGAAATCTCACAAGAGGGAAATGGCTTTGATGGGTCGCGGACCCATGGAATGGGTAGGCAGAGAAGGGTGGCCATTGTGAAATGGAATTGTGGTGATGGGCTCCCACAAGCGATGATTTTCCAAGGTGAACCTGCCAGCAAACATGGACCAAAGGACGGGTCACCCACAGATGTAAAGTCTAATTCTAATGACAAGGGGTCAATGTGGGTCCTATTAAATGGGGTGACATGTGAACATAGTTATTTAGATGGTGATAGTTGGTTCAACTACCGCAAAGGCAATGAAACAAGGATGGAAGCCCACATAGAGTGACTTGCAACTATGGGTCCACGGAGAATGAAGGATGTAGTAGCAAAAACCTAAAGGAAACTCATGGGACCTAGTTTGCAAGGACAAATGAATAAGTGAAACCCAAGTGGGTGATTTTGGCTGATGGGGCAACTAATCATTTTTAGGCTAGGGCCAACTTGGGCTAGGAAATGGGGGCACACAAAACTAGACGGGAACAAAGCATTCCATCAAGAGTGAAAAGAGGGGGTTCCTTTCCTATGGTGGGGTGTGTGTACAAAACATGCACAACAAATGGTGACTCACTAGGGAAATACTCTAGAGAATTTTGATGACAAACTAGAATCACAAACCCGTAATCTCTAGTTTTGATCCTCATGCTAGGGCAAGAAAACTATACACTTGACCAAGAAAAAAAAACCACTAGTTAACCTAACCTTCAATATGCTAAAAATCCAAGTGTGTGCAATTGCATTAATTCCCATCCTTCGGTTTCTATAGGAACCCTAGCTCTGTCAAGTTAAGCTACGTAGTTTATTCTAACTCCAAAAGCATCTGAGAAATTGTCTCACTTCCAATCAAGCATCCATAGCCTCGACAAGGTTATCATTGTGATTCTCTCAACATTTCTCTACTGTCAGTAGAGCATCCATAGCCCTGGTAGAGTTTCTTAGATCCCCCTAAAAAGATGAATTTCTATCTTTTGGTTTTCAATATTTTCTTACTTTTTCTTTTCTTCTCTTTTCAACATGCAAGCAATGAAGCTCACACTAAGGGCTGAGAATCATAGTGGCATTGAAGTAGTATTTTAGATTTTTCACTTAACTAGACTTCACAAAAGGGCCTATAATGACTATCAGCTTCTTAAAATGTGGAAGAGATGTAATATTTTAGAATACATCAAGAATGAGACCAACCAACAACTTATCAACTTTTAACCAAACACCTAGATTACTTGACTCTAAAAGAAGATCCTCACCGTTCACTCTGAAAACTTGATTAGAGTTTGATGAAGAAATACACAGAACATCCCCAAGCAATTAAGATTGTTACTGTGTGCATAGATGTGCCCAACTAAAAGTAGAGGGACCCCAAGCAAAGCAACACCAAAGCGACAAAAAAATGACAACAAAATGGAAGCAAATAGAAAGGAAACAACTCCAAATTAGACTAACCTACAAAAAACCAACTAACCTAAGGAAAGCAAGAAAGTGGGACTATATACATGAACCTGAGGTACATACAAGGAAACCTACACAATGCACAACCAACTATATACAAATATATTTATAGAGCACTATGTTCAGGAAAGGAAAAATGACACTCACACCCATTGAGTTTTGTAATGCATGCACGAGTAGATGGGAAGTAGTTATGGTTCTCAACCATGTAGATTCATCCTCATACTCAAAAAAATGAATTCTAACATTGCAACATTCAAATTTAATCACATATTCAAGAAAAATTAGTAATTGAGGTGATTCATTAGACCCATGATTAATCCACAAACAAGTTCATTTTCCCTTGTTCCCATAGTCAAAGTGATAAACACAGCTATACATATGTATAGGAGTAAGGAAAGATATAACCTGGATGTCATCATGCAAAAGTGGCATTGTTTGACAGTTGACAACAAGCACTGCATCATTGGTTGTTGCATCAGCAGCATTGATTGGGTGAAGTGGAGGGTGCAACACTTATGATCTTGGGCTTGCATAGGGCTAGGTGGATGGGGCATCAAATAGCTCTTTCAAGCCTTGTGTGGGATCCACAACCTTTTTTGGTTGTTCTTTGAGGAGGTAGACTTCACCTCCCTTATTTTCTAGAGTCTAGACCTCTTCTTGATTGCTATCTTCAAGTGGTAGCATGATTTCCCATCTCCTTCGTTGGGTGTTGACCTTCATTTTATAATGTCCAAATTCATAGGATGATGACATGGATGAATCTATCATATTTCAGCCATCTGAATGCAAAGGAAGATCAACAATGATCTTGGTAGAAGGACTCCAAGTTGCATCTTGTAGTTAGCCAGGTGCTTCATCTATGTTCGCAACTATCAAAACACCTCCACCTTTGTCTTCTTATTTTTTGCATTTCATGTGTCTCATCATGATGTTCATTTGTATCCTCTTGTTCACTATCACTAATGAAGAAATAATTCCTCTCCCGATCCAAAGACTTGGATCTTTCACTATTCGGAGGCTCAGGTAATATGTCTTCACTAGCCCCATCTTCTGAAATGTACTCATCTTTAGCATTGGTATACCTCTAAAGTAGAACTCCCAATGGAAAGAAGTCATCAATTGATGGAACCTCGTCAAGGGGACCAAAATTTACTATGTGAGATCTCTCGCAGGTTTCCCCATAATGCGTATCATCCATGGTGCACAAATTCTCTTCAAGAGGAAACAATTCTTGATGACTAGTGGAAAACATTCCCATGTGTTTTTCTCCATTATTTGGAGGCTCGAGGCTGCATTCTTCTTCTTCTTTTTTTGTCCCAACATCCTCATAAGGGTTTCCTTTGGGTAAGTCATCACTTGGTTTCGTCTCTTGGTCCCCTAGTTCAACCCTTGAAGCAATTGTAGGAGGTGGTGTACTTGGTTGCTCCACTTGTTCTTTAACTTGTTTGACATCCTTTTGGCATAGCTTGCACGCAAACTCAAGGTGTGATGAATCATGGAGTTTGCACCTATTTGGTAGTAGTATCACCTCCAACTCCATTTGGTGTCTGAACTCGGACCAATCCCTTGTCAGTCTTAACAAAAAATCGTTATATCTTTCCATCACATGGTCTTCATCATCATTTATGAAGGAAGACTGATGGTAGACAACAATGACCAGTGGTTATTTCTATTCCTCTAAATCTTCATTTTTAGATTCTTGGTCACTGTCATTATAGATAGAGAGGTCCTCTAGTTTGATTTCACTTATTCCCTTATCATTTTTTTCTGCTGTCCTAGGACTTCCAACCTCTCCTTCTATTCTTTAGATGTTGGCTATCCTAGTACATGCTGCCACGACATCTATCGATTCATTTTCAACTACCAACCATTCCTCTTCTTGTGTAGAGGAATTCCCTTTACCAATGAGGATGAATCCTTCTAGTTCCTTTTCAACTAAACCTTTGGCAAGTCTCTTTACTATCTTGAGGAATTTAGTTTCTTCTCTGTGATTTTAAGCCTCCATATCTACTATCCTAGCACTAACTTGTGTCAAATTTCTTGGTTCATCTTTACTGTGTTGTCCTCCAGATGTTGATATCTCTCCTACCTCATGGAATGACTCTCCTTCATTGGGAGTTAGTTGTTCTGACTTGTTAAAACTAGCCTTGACTTGGGTGATAAGGTCTTCACATGAAGAACAAGTGAATTCTGAATGTGGTGCATTGTGAAATTCGCACCAACTTGACATGAATGCCTTTTCCAATTTTAGTCCATCCTTGCTGCTCAAGTTCTCTTGGACCAGCCCTTTGAATGACTTAGCTACCATGTTAGGCAACTCCTCCTATGGATCAACAAGAGCCAATGGTTGATATATTTCCCAAAAGGGAATTTCTCTTTGCAAGACTCTTTCAACTCTTCCCAAGAATGTTGGACATCCTAATTCATTGTGTTTGTGAGTTCCATGGATCCCACACTTTTCTACCAATGCAAATTGTTGTGATGGTCTCCTCAATCTTCTATTCAAATCTACGTGTAGCTTAGTAATGTTGATGTGCAAATGCTGCTCCGTTTGAACTTAGCTCTTGTTTACCTTCAGAATTTTCTAATTTTAACTTCCCAGCATCTAATGAGATCTCCCTATCTAAAATTTTAACTTGAAAGTTCTCTTCAACTTCCAATTTTAAGCCTTGTATCCTCAAGCTTTGCCATGCCTTCCTTCTAGTGCCAGTTCTATTGATTAGTGGTTTTGCAGCTCTCAACATAGGCAATGCATAAGTGCACTACCTCTTTTGAAAGGAAATTTCCAACAATGATTTGTAGAAAATAACCCCAAGGTCTCTTGGGTGTCAGGTCTTTACTTTCTTGGAATAATTCATTTAGATCAATGTGACCTTGTTGTCAACATAAGGCGGTCTTATGTATGAGTTATGAAGCATGGGAAGTTGGGTCTACAAATGCAATTTGAAAGTGCTAGAAGTGGATGAATAGTGTCTATCCACTCAAAACAGTAAGATGAAACTCACCAAGTTCATCTGATTTAGCTTCATAGTAATTATTAAGATACTACTCTAACAAAGGACTAAAAGAAATAGAAAAAGAGAAAGGGTTGAAAAATATGTTATAATCCTAAGCTATGAATGAACACTGACAATGGTGGATGCTACAATAGACAAGCTTCCTAAACTGAGTTTTATTTGACCAAGAGAAACCTACAACTACAAAAAACTAGTACGATCTTCTAAGGTCTACTTGTTTTCAGATTACACATACACATCATGAACATGTAATTGAACTAGGTTGCAACAATGACATAAAGAAGCCAAGGCTAACTTCTTATATTAGCTTGTCATCGACAAGTGCCAAAAGTGTGAGCTAAAAGCTCATCAAATACTATAATAACAACATTATAACAACCATTCAAGAAACTAACACCTAAAACTAACATGGAAGTAGAACCATGCATACATAATGAACAAACTCAAAAGAAACACCCATAAATCATGCAATGTTGCTCTCTATTGCTGCAGAATGCCTTTACACTAGTTCTCCAACCATTTACAAATGAGGGGCAAGCCCCTATTTATATTTTTCCAAAGCCCAAATGAATGGCTAGGATTGATTTGAATTGTGTGTCTTAGACTTTCTTTACATTAGGGTTTCACCTACCCACCATTATATGGCAATTTAAAATACATATTTTTTCTTTTAACTATTTTATCTTGTAGTGCTTGTGTATTGTAGCAATTTTGTCATTTAGTTGATTATCGTTTAGTATAGCTAAAACTACTTAAAGGTTTCCCTTTGTTTGATGGATTTGCAACATTCTCTAGTCAATCAAATGAGCTTCACTTGTAAATTTGTTTCATTGTAAATTGAACTAGCTGTCCATGATCTGATGAGACAACCCCTGATGGATCATGATCATTTGATGAAGAACAAGACAACTTCTCCTTCCTTTTAACTTTGGTAGACAACCCTTTGCTTTCTTAGTAATGAATTTCTTGGCATAGGAAATCATCTGCCTACTAGCCCTATTGACAAATCATCCTTAGTTTATGCAAAAATTTCCCTGGCAATCCTCATTGCACATCATCTATAAGTTGAGGCATTCCCCTTGGTTTGGCTCCACAGGTGGTTTTTGAATTATCATCATCTCTGAACATTTTAGTAGGTAGTCTGTAGGTTCCTCATTTAGATTGCATCCTTTATGATCTCGCCTCTTTGGATCAAGTCTTAAGTTCAGTCTTCTTTTAACATGGTTCCATGGACACACTCTTTTGGTGGTACAGTGTCATATATGGGTGTATCAGAAATATTCTTTGATGGTTTCCATTTTGTGACTGGAACCCTATAAAAACAATGGATTAAATTATTCCTATGCAAATAATGATATGAGACCCCTTTTAGGCATAACCGAGTGGAACTCATGTAACATTCATTACAATTCAAATAGTCACATTACTACATACTCTTTAAGCAATCAAAGGTGAGTGATGACAATGCCAAAAGGAGGGACTCGGGTTACTAAAAAAAAAGACTCTTCATAATTTGAGATATGGAATATTCCCCTCAGCATCCAGATATGATAGATGCCCTAGTTTGATTTGAATCTTTCCTACATCCTCAAGACTCTACAGGCCTGCCAAGGCCATTTTCCCTTAACAAACCCCCTTCTGATGGGATCAACCTTACATTCACCCAATTCCATGCACCATGTTGATAAGGCTATATGATAATGCATGTTGTTAGGATGGTGACATTTTATGAATAACACTGGCCCCATTTATCAGAGCAGTTTTTTCTTTCTTTTTAATGCAACATGTGATTATCAAGATAAATAACCTCGTATTTTCTCGCCACGCCTTCCTAACATTAATAATGTTTTGGGGTTCATCTTGAAATTTTTTACCCAAAATAAATTAGTTCCATTCACACAATCTTTATCATTTTGCACTAGGGCCTGTGCAACATCTGCTTCTCATGAGCTTATTCGCATGCAAGCCTGGAAATGTTTGTCACATGGTAAAGATTTCCATTTTTTTATCTTTGCACCAATTTTTACATTGAAAATGAAAGTGGTGTGGGGTCTACATATTGTAATTCCACTACAAAAGGGGACTGAGGCCATTGTAGTAAGGATTTCGCGATCCTCACAAAATTGTAAGAGGAATCCTTTTCTTTCGATATAGACCTAATTCAAATGAAAAGAAATATAAAAAGATATTCTTCCAAGTTGACAAGGATCATAAATTTTCCTTAGTCAGAGTCTCTATTAAATGAAGTGGTTTCTTATCAATAAGTCATTCTTCTTGCTCGCTTGCTCAAGGTCATCCTCATAATTCTAATTTCCTTGTGCTTGATAACGTGAGACTTTCCTCCATAATCTAACATTTGAGAATGGACACAATAGCTTTGTCCAAACTAAGAAATGGTTTTGAATAGGTGAGGCGCCAAGGTGGGAAGATGTCACATTCTCGATGTCTGTTGGAATGATTGCAGGTAAATGGATGTAGGAGGATGTGGGCGTGACACTGTTAGAATCATGTAGAGAACAATGGCCAATAGAATTGTAGAAAGTATGAGTTTTATAGTCACCCATGAACATGCCACTTAAGCCGTCATCTATTCCCCTTGGGTGGTGAAGGAAAGAGGAGGGCGTGGAACTGCTAGGTGCGGAACATCATGCATGCCAACTGTCTATAAGGCGTAGGGAAATTGGAGAAGCTGCAAGCTTACGACAAAGAGTGGTCAACCTATAAACATCATTGGATAGGGAGTTACATGAAAGTAGTGCACAGGCTATCTGAGCTCATAAAGCTATTCACCCTTTTATACTTCTAAAAAATGGTTAGGATTTTGTCATCAGATGTATCGATATTTCCTTTTGCACTTTAATACACTTTTTCATTCCTTTTAACAATTGACATCTTCTGATGCAGGAGCATCCACTGGTGTGAGGGCAATCTTACATCACCCAAAAAAGATGATTTCCATTTTTGTTCCTATTGTTTTCTTTTTGTAGATGTTTTTGCATTTTTGGATACCCTTTTCGTCAAATAAGAGTTTCCAACTTTTAGAACAGTTTTTCTGCTTTTTCTGCTCAACTGCTATTTTTAGCAGGTTTGAATTTGAAGTCGTGGGAAGACAAAAATTTATGGGAAGGTTCAAGATGGAAAAATACACAGTCTGGTGAAAGAATCAGGTCAAGATCATTCATGATTTGAAAGTTATTCAAGTTCCAGTTTCTGCTTTTTGCCCTGAAAAACCTTCCGAGCTCAGTTTTAGGCACTAAACGATCTTAGATGGGCCTGAAAATTTGCAAAAATGCCAAAGTAGTCTGCCCAAGGCCTACTTTGCAGAAAATCATCTTTTTGAGAGCTTTCCGAAAAGGTATTATCAATGAAGATCCAATAGTCGGATTAAAGGTTATGGCTGCCAGAAGTTGGTGCATATTTTAGAAATGTGCTAATTTTTGACTATAGATTTAAACTTGAATTTCAAATTGTAATTTTTGTGCCAAACCACCAAAATCTTATCTCAAAGGCTACTTTTGGTTCCAAACCAAAACGGGTCTATTTATGGGCTTGTTTCTGATTTTTGAGTAACTTTTTGGGAAAAGAAGTTTGCATGATGTGAAAGGGGGATCTGGGTAATTTCTGTAATTCTATAATTTCCTTTATGAGACTTCTGTAGCTTACATGTATCACAGAGCTCGAGGATTTGTGATCCTCTGCATGTAAGAGTTCCATATTTTAATGGAAAATATTATTCTCTATTTTGTGAGTGTATTTCTGTGTCTCGGGTTTGCTCCCTCGTCATCTTCATTAATTGCTACTAAGATATATTATAAACTTCTAAAGTTCCAAAGTTGATCACCACTTGATAATTCTAGCTCCACGCTCTTCATTAAAACTAAATTTCCCCCATAAAGATATCAGCTTGCATTCCTTCATTTCATAGGAGCAATGATATCAAGAGAAGCAGTCTCAAGTGTAAAGAGACCCACAATAAAGTTTCCTCATCATAAACTATCCATGGTTACCCCTAGGGTCTACAACATTGGCCCACAATGATCCACACTTACTATAGTTGAACCCCCAAGAAATTTTGTGAACCATCATTATATATTTACTCAACTCCTTATGGGTAGAATTCAATAGAGGGCTGGCCTATAATAAAACAATGAGTGTTGGCCCAAACAACCTAGCCTCACAAACCATACTTAGTCCATGTCTCTACCATGTGATTACAATTTTGTTCACTTGTGGTACATCTAGAGTGTAGCATCATTGTTATGCTTTGTGGAGAGGATGAAGCAGGAGGAAGTTTGTGGGAAGCCAACAAGAAAACCTCGTGAAGATATCAGCAATAGTTGAGCGACATCTCACATTATGGATCCCACAAAAGTGACTTTCATCGACGAGTGAAAGGGCGGGCTCTGCGTTAAATATTTTTTTCAAGAGGACTTCTTTATTTTAGCTCAGGCATCGACATTCTCATTAGCGAAGTACCACCATGATTCACATCCCCACATCATGTTGGTATGAAATCTGCATTTGAGTAAAAGGCCCAATGTTTACTTATCATAATCATACTTTAATTAGCAGAATCAGACTCATGACAACAACCAAAATCCACTTATTTTTCCATTTTTATTTTCCATACGATATGGTTATGAATTTATCGCCCTAACCAATTCATGATTATAGTGATTGATTATATGGCTTCAGACAGGGTGACCACCATGCACGCGAAAATGTCATAGTTGGGTCTAAATCATACCTTTATTTCTTTCTTGAGATTGGGTACAGAGATTTATTTGAGTACGTAATTTGATCATTTAGGTGCTTCAAATAAAACTTCAGAGAAATGAGCCCGCTAATGATTGCACTACATTAATCTAGTTCATAACATCATTCATTGTCTTTCATAGCCCATAGAAGGTGGGAGATGTGAGATCGTGAAATTTTAACCGGAAATGACCGATTTCCATCCACAACTTACAACATGGTAGCATTTTTTGTCAGTGTTTATGGCCACCCCACCTCCAATGTTTATACTCAATGCATTTTCAGGATTTCCCACCCTATCGCATACTCCTTACATTGTGCATTAGCCCACCTCGATTCAATATTGGATTAGAGCAATTGTCTGGCCACTGTGAGGAGAGGCTATTGGGTTGTCATTAGTGAAATTTGTAAAGAATGGTGGAGGCGATAGTAGCATTGTGGGATGAGGAGCCCGTACAAGAGAAGGTTGCAGGAATGGGAGTGTGGGGTTCTACCTTTTTAGATAAGGATTGATTTTTCCTTTTCCTTAACATATATTTCAAATTGTATTTGTTCCATGGAATTCTTAAGTCCATGAATATTTGGCTCTACCACTCCCTATCTTCCTTCTTCCCTTTTTCTCTCCCTCCCTCTATCCCTTCCACCCTACCACTTCTTATCTCCCTACATCCCATTCTCTCTCCCTTAGATTAATAAATTTATATTAGCCTAAAATTAACCTAATGAATTAATGCAATGATTATAGATGTTAGGTTTAGGGTTCAGAGTTTAAGGTTTAACCTAATGGAGAGAGAAATAGGGGAAGGGGAGATATATGTAGTGTTAAGATGGGAGGGATAGACGTACATATAGAGAGAGGGGATGGGAGAGGTATGAATAGAGAGAGTGAGAGGGAGGGAAGGAGGGAGGGAGGGAAGAGGAAGGGATAATGTGAGGGGTAGGTGTAGAGAGGTTGAATGTGTGTGAGGTAGAGAGGGAGGGAGAGAGGTGAGATAGAGAGAAAGAGAGTAGAGAGCGAAGGGGATATAGAGAGAAGTTAGAGAGGTGATAGATATATGAGATAGAGAGAGAAATAGAGAGGTTACGAAGGTGGAGAGATTGAGAGAGGGAAGGAGGGAGGGAGAGAGAAAGAGGTATAGAGTGATAGGTTAGATAGTGAGAAGTAGAGAGAGAATGTGGGTGAAAGGAGGAGAGAGAGGGGTGGATGGAGAGAGAGATGTGAGATAAAGAGAAGTAGAAAGGGAAGGAGAGAGAGGAGGAGATAGAGAAAATTAGAGAGGGTGGGAGCGAGAGATAGATATAAATTCCCTATTTGAGACTTATATAATCTATTGATTATTATATAACCTTGGAGATGACTACCTAGAGGACTTTTCCCTAGTGCCCCATACTATGTGCACTATGTGCAATGGGCCAATATAAATGCAGAACTAGAGGCATCAAGTATTAGAATACATGAAATGAAAAAGGAATCTTCTCTAAAAAACATTAAAAGAAGAAAACCAAAGTGATTGAGATAGATAATTTATTGACTAAAAAGATTATTTCAGCTCTTGAGAAGTTGAGGAAGGTGTGTGTGTAGTATGTGCAAGGGGAAAATGGAAATGCAAAAGTGGAGAAAATCAAGAGGTTTTGTATTGCATATGAATTTGTGCAAGCAAAGAAAGTGAGAGATGATGCTATAAGTGGAGTTCAACAAATGAAGTCAAAGATTCTTGAGCTTAAGAATTCTATGGAAAAAATACAATTAGAAATAGATGATAAGGAAAAGGAAAAATTAGATCTTAGTTCAAAAAAAGAGAATCAATTGGGTGGAGACATGAAAGTCTTATCTAGAAAGGTAGACAAGCCTTTTAAAGAACTCATTAAAAGAAAAAATTGCATTTTGTAATCATAAAGACACTCTCAAAGCTATGAAAAAAGTGGTTGGAAAGCTACATAAAAGTATTGAAGACATTAACAACACTATCAAAGAAAAGGATGTTGTTTTCCTAAGGGTTGATGATTAACTAATTAGGAGTTTATGTAGCAATATGTGGGTTGCAATTTTCATAACACCCAATGTTTTCCAACCTCCAATTTTAGAGTGTCTTTATGATTAGAGAATTCAAATTGACATGAGGGGTGACTAAAGTGGGGGATACATAAAACAAATAAAGTGGGGGATACATAAAACTAATAAAATTGACATGAGGCGTGAATAACCAAGGGACAATGTGTTTTCCAACACTGTAAATTCATAAGGAAATAATTGACAAGGGATAGTGTGTTTTCCAACACCACAAATAATGAGCATTTTTTGTTCCCTATTGGAAAACACATTGTCCCCTATTAGAAAACACACTGTCCCCTATTAGTTATTTCCAAAGTTGGAAAATACACTATCCCCTGTTAGTTATTTCTAGACATATTACATTCTAATGATGTCCCCTATCCACTTTTCCTACATAGGGGACAGTGTGTTTTCCAACACTAAAACAATGTGAGCATTTTTCCTACACAGGGAATAGTGTGTTTTCCAACACTACAAATTCATAAGGAAATAATTGATAAGGGACAATGTGTTTTCCAACACTACAAATAATGTGAGTATTTTTTTGTTCCCTATTGGAAAATACACTATCCCCTATTATTTATTTCCAATGTTCTAAAATTTGAAGGTGGACTTCATTACATATAACTAACAAGGGATAGTGTGTTTTCCAACACTGTAAATAATGTGAGCTTATTTCTGTCACATATTGGAAAACACACTATCCCCTATTAGTTATTTCCAATGTTGTTCTAAAATTTGAAGGTGGAATTCATTACATAACTGACAAGGGATAGTTTGTTTTCCAACACTACGAATAATGTGAGCATTTTTTTGTTCCAATCATATCAAGAAAGTGAAAAACACATTGTCCCCTATCAAGGGACAATTGGAAATGTCATTTTTACTGTAACCAAAGAGTTTTTCTAAAATTTGAAGGTGGACTTCATTACATAACTAGCAAGGGATAGTGTTTTTTCCAACACTACAAATAATGTGAGCATTTTTTGTTCTGATCAAATGAAGAAAGTGAAATTCTAGTTTTACTGTACCAAATAGTTCTAAAATTTTAAGGTGGACTTCATTACATTGTTGGTGTGTACAAATCAAAAAAATTTAATAAGGAAAAATATGAAAATGAGCAGTGTGTTTTCCAACATTTAAAAGAGATAGGTATAGAGAGAGTTAGGGAGAGAGGGAGGGCTAGGCAGAGAGAGGGAGGGAAAGATGGAGATAATTAGTGGTAGGATGGGAGAAGTATTACTAAGTCAACAAGGAATACTAGTATCTTGACTTTATCCAATTCTGCATTACTATTTTCCTATTGCACATACTACACACACCTTCCTTAACTTCTCAATAGTGGGAAGAATCTCTTCAATCAGTATATTATCTGTCTCATTCACTTTAGTTTGCTTATTTTCAATTTATTTTAGAGAAAAATCCTAAAACATAAACCAAAAACCCTAAACCCTAAACCCTAAATTGTAAACCTAACATCCATCATCATTGTATTAATCCATTAGGTTCATTTTAGGGTAATACAAATTTATTAATCTACAAGTTGATCATCAAGATATTTTTCCTCATCTCCACTGCTCTTACCTAATAATACCCCTTGGTATTCATTTTCATTATCTTCTAATTTATTTTTCATATGTTTTTGTTATCCATCACTTCATCCTACAATCTCATCCCCTCGTCCCATAATCCCCACATCTAACTTCTTTATTTGGATCTTATCACATCCCAAATTTGTTGGGTGAGCCTTCACACAAATAAATTTGATCCTTTTACCTTGTCCTTCCTAGACCTTGCATCAAGTTTCCTTGCTACCACATAGGAAAACTTGTATCTATCACACATACTTACTCTCTCAAAGATAATGATCTTCCTTTTCATGACCAAGTTATAAGCTGATCCTTTCCTTAAGGCAATAATTTATTTTATAATAAACACATATGTAAGGTATGGTGTGATAATAGGTAACAACTCTTGACCTTAACACTATTCTTTCCCAAAAATTTCCAATACCTTATCTTTGTGGTCATGAAATACATGACTTAATTATCATCATGACTTACTAAGAAGTCAAAATTTCTTCCAAATTGAAAATGTATCCACACTTTTTTTTGGGTAGGGTACTTAATTTGAGTCAATCTATTCTCTACCTTTGCCCCTTAGTGTTTCCATGACATTTGATCAACTCCAAGTCGAACTCATGGAAAACATTTTGTTTCTCAAAATGATTTAAAATTCCATGTTGTTGGATTTCTATTGCCTTTTCCTTGCCTCAATGGCATACCTTGAATATATTTTTCCAAAAGTTAGATTTATCATGGACTTCTATCTCATAGATTCAACATTTTGGATCATCCAATAGGAGATCTAATGAATAATCAGCAACTTTACAAACTAACATTCATTATTACTCTCTTCTAATATCCTCTTTGGTGGAGGAATATCCAACTCACAAAGCCTCTTTTACTATTGATGTACTTTTCAACTTAGAGATTTGTTTCCTTACAACTTCTATTGATTTGACACATAGCATCATACTGCATTCCATTTCCTTTTGGAACCTCTAATGTATTTTTTCTTTTATTGACATGTTGGTGAGTTCTACTTATACTCCAACCTATCTATGTACTATCCAAACATTTGTCAAATCAATACAATTTACCTATTTAGGCTTCTTTCTCACAATCACCTTTCCAAGTGTCTTTGTCCCAAATCTTGGTACATTGTGACCTTAAACATTCTATACTTGGTTTATTTTTCTCATCTCAATCAAAACTCAATTTTTTTCTCATAATTTTTTGTTAGTGGAAACATTTCGACTTTGTTGATTACTTCTTTTCTAACCATTCAGGTCTTTTCCCTTATTCCTAAGGTATTATCTCCTTTCTTACAAGTTCCTAACCTTGCTTAGAAATTAGATTCAAGTCAAGAGTTCTCCAACCTCTTGGATAACTCTCCCTCTATTCCTTCAACCTTACCTCTCTCTACCTACCTGTTCATGTCTCCCTTATTTCCTCTATCCCTTTATCCCTCTATGCTACCTCACTAGAACTCTCCCTACCCCATTCCTCTATACTTATCTCTATCGCTACTCTCTCACTATCCCTCCTAACCTTCCCCTCCCTCCCTTTTTTCCATATTTCCCCCTCTCTCTCTTTTCATCCACCCCTCCCTTATCACTCACTCCCTCCTTCCCTCCCTCCCTCCATTCCTCCCACCCACAACTCCCTCACTCTACCTACCCCTCTCTCTCTACCTCTCCCTCACTCCTCTCTCCCTCTCTCATGTATACCACCTCTCTCTACCTCTCCCACCTTACCTATATCCCTCTCTATACCTACATCTCTCTATTTTGTTTACCTTACCACTCTCTAACTACCTCTCCCTATCTCCCTCCTTCCCACACAACCTCTCTCCCTGATCCCCTCTCTCACTCTTTCTATACCTACATGTCCCACCTTACTTCTCACTATCTCTCTACCTCTCTCTCCCTACCTCAAGTTCCCTCTATCCCTTTCCCTAACACACAGACAACCTCTCTACCTACCCCTCCCATTATCCTACCCTTCTTCCCTCCTTCCTTCACTCTCTCTTACTCTTTCTATACATACCTCTCCCACCCTCTCTCTATATATACATGTCATACCACCACACACATAATAACACTAAGCTTTCTAGACTTAAACTCAAACAAGAAAAAATACACATTGAACATCATGCTATCTAGAATAAAAACTCATAGGTACAACTCTTGAACAATAAATAGTTAACATATCTATTTCCTACTATCTCCATCTACATCACAAGAATTCCTTTCAAGATGCATGTTTTCCATATCAGACATAATCCAATCATATATCATTTATCCTAAGTTGGAAAAATAAACGATGGTTGCATGACTTGTTTTCCAATTGTTCTTTTTCTTTTGATTTATCTTTTTTACCCATACTATTAGTACTCATGGCCACCTACATCTTCCCATTTTTATTGTTTTGATTGGTATACAATGGGTCATAGTCTTTTATTGGTATATCTGATGTTTGTTTGTTTATTCCTTACATTATCCGCTAAGGTTGCTTTCAACCTTGTGTGTGTAGGAATTCCTTTATGTATGATGGTTTTTATTTGCATAGACTTACCCAGGCCATGTTAGTGTCTTGAGTACACAAGAACTTCCTTATGCTTAAATGTATTTCATGATATTGTGTTTGGGTATGAGAATTTGTTGGTTCTAAAACACACCTTGATTTGTAACCTACACTTCACATGGTACCCAAAACACACTATGTTTTCTAACCTCTACTATGAAAAAGTATAGCCAATTTACCGAATAACAAGAATAATTGTGTAGTTTCTATTTCAAATGCAAACCTAGATAAACACAATTTGAAAAAATTATGGGTTAGGTATGTTGTGAATTGCAAGTTAATAAGCATAATGGTTTTGAAACACAACTTTTGAAACCTCTTATTTGTTATAATATATTCATAACTATGCATATATAAATCTCTATTTCAACTAACAACATCGTTTCATGATAGTGTGTTTGGGTATGAAAAATTATAAGCTTAAAAAAAAACTATGATTTGTAACATGTAGTTCACATGGTACCCAAAACACACCGTGTATTGTAACCTCTACTATGGCATGTACATCTAATGCTCTTTACAAAAAAATGGCATGAGTCGACTTAGAGCTCCCCTTGCTCAAGTAATTTTTAAGCCTTATACATATTAATGCATACATAGAGCTATCAATTACAATTGGATAATAAATCTTCTTAATGTCCCTAAAAAGCTTCATAGATTTATGTCATTGTTGTAGGCTCAACTTAGTGGATAATGCTTAAGGAATACTTACAATATTATCATTGTGCATGTTGAGAACTACAAAATAGTCTCAAGATACTTCCTCTAGTTTAACCATAGCTTCTTATTAGCCATATTTCTATGTATTTGATAACTCCTAGATATTTCATCTGAAAATGATTAACATATCATCAACATGTAAAATTGTGGTTAACTCAACTTAATTCCTTGAAAAATCCAATTCTAATGCATATGTATCAAATTTTTGATACAATATACATGGTGAGTACTTTAATCCATATAAAAACCCTTTTAGTTTAGAAACCTTATATTCTATACCCCTTATTTAACATTCTTTAGGTTGATGAATATAGATTTTCTCATCTAAATCTCCATGTACGATAATGTTGTATCAAAATTTATTTTGTCCACTAAAAAATAAAAAGATGTAGCTATAGACAACAACATCCTAATGAACTTGAACAACACATTACCTACTAACAAATTGCTTGCTTCAAAATACATTGTGTTTTATAACTTACACTTTGTTATACCCAAGCAACTATATTGAAATGCTATTATTAGTTGAAATGCCTATGTAAACAAGGGACAAATAAGTATATTATTAATATCTTATGTTTGTTAAAGTAAACTATAAATGTTTAATAAAAAATATAACACGAAAACTAAAGGCTATTATGCAATAAATAATTCTAAATTAAAATAAAATATATTTAAGTAATAAATCGATTATAGTCAATAAAACATTTTTTCTAGTTAAATGAGATAAATCTTGAAAGTAGAAATATAGATAATAATTTAATTAATATATTAATATTAATATTTATATTATTATTAAAAAAATAGAAATAAATATAATTAAAAAAATATTTATATTCTAAATATAATCATATAGACATAATTATTATAAAATAATAATATAATTTAATTACATTATAAAATATATAATAATAATAAAATAATAAATATATAACATAATAATTTTAATATCATAATAATATTATAACAATATAATAATATAATAAAATAGTTTAATAATAGCAATATCCTAAAACTGATATATAATATCTAATTTAATATAATATTAATTATAAATAATAATAATAATTTATTTATATAATTTAAATATATTATAATACAATATAATATAACATAGTAAAAATATAAAATAATAATACAAATTCAATTACATTATAATAAATTTAAACATAATAAACAGCATAGCAAAATTTAAATTTAAAAACAAAGTACATTACAAATATAAAATAATAATACAAAATAAACATTATAATAAATTTAAATATATAAATGCATTAAAAACTAAAGAGGCAGGAATATTTAAAATCTGCCCTTACCACGTTTCTGCCGCTGTCGTTTGTTTTTGTGGCTGCCGTTTGTTTCTGCCGTCACACATCATTACCCCTCCGTTATTTCTGCATCCTTCCTCAGTGGGCCCTGCGCATGATGGTCATGCATGTTTTTATGTGTTTTTGTATTTACATAAATACGTTTTGTCTTGGAGTTAGCCGGCTCCCCAAAATTTAAACCATGTATTCATGAAATATAATATTGATTGCAATATACTATAAGCAAGAAGTATTCACAAAAGACAATAGCAATAGTCAATCTATAAGAATATTGACAACAAACAAATACTTACAAAACATTCAACATAAATTCCATCCCAAGCAACAAACGTAAAACCAATATATCAAACAAAAGGAATAAAAAACTATAAGCCAATAACATCCAAAAGTGTCATTGAAATTCCCTAATCACACTAGAATGCATGAATCCTAGACAGAATCAACATGATAAATATAACACTCCTTACACATCCTTGCATTCTTATATTATTCTAAATTCAAACATGTTGCTCAACCTCTTTATCAAACTGTGATCGAAAGAATCAGGATGATTAATTTGAATATAAAGATTGTCTTGTCGCTGTATCAAATTAATATATATACATAATTTTGTTGTCAAAGAAGCACAATTTCATTCTTATTCCTGAACGTCACGTGATGTCCCACCTATTACTACTGCAACAGCATTGCGTATTCCATGTGACTATTGCTCACATCTTTTTGAGCTAGTTGCCGCTAAAAACATTAAGATGGAAATCAGGCACAGTGAAAGGTTGGTTTATATCAGTTTTTAACGTTTTCGAATTGGCGTTCACTAAGGGGCTCAAATAAGCACACATTGTAAGGCGACAATTATTCCACCCTCTCCAGGGAATTGTTTTGTTGTCCGTGTCCACTTGATTACAAAGTATTATTCAGTTGCAAGGCTCTGGAATTTAAAGGATTTGTTTCCCTTGGAAAATGCGACCTTTGAGTTAAGATTAGTCTATTTATATACGCCAAATGTGCGATGGTGGAATGCCACTCACTCGAGTTGGGTATAATAACAAAAAGCATGCTTTCAAGCGTCTCGATAAGGATGTAGCCTTTTCTATTTTTATCATTATTTGTAAAATATGTAAGACTGACACAGCATTGCAAAATCCATGTGATCACGGATGTATGGTGTAGAGACAGCAGTTCGAGCTGGTTCCCAACTAATAACATTAAAATAGAAATCAGTCTCAGTGAAATGTCGGTTTATATCAGCTTTTAACTTTTTTCAAATTGGCGTTCAGTGAACGCGTCCGAATAAGGAGGCAATGTAACGTGGAAATTATTATTCCACCACCTTTATAGAATTGCATTGGGCATCATGTCCACTGATGATGAAGGATTATTCAATTGAATTGTTTCGTAATTTGCGCGACTTTTGTCTTTCTAAGATGTGGCCTCCTAAGAGTTTAAGGTCTATTTGTAGACGACAAGAGTGATGGTGGAGAATGACAATAGGCATCTTTCCAAAGCATGTGGAAAACGCTGTATCTTTTTATATAAGTAAAAGGGAATAGAATAATACTAGTTTACAAAGCGTATAATCAATAAATATAAAAATAATTAGATTTTATGAAGCTGAAGAATTAGTGGAGATGTAAAATAAAGATACTCCAACCTAAGAACTAGTGAAAAAATTAGTGTTTGCGAACATGATTGACATTTGAGTTGTGGTTTTACTATGCATGCTTTCTAATGTTTAAGGGAAGTCGGTTCTTATACTCTACAACTGAAAAGGAGATTGTGTAGATGTAAGGAAGTTAGTTCTTATAAATTATATCTAGAACATAGATTAGTGGAGTGTATCAATATCAATGATTCATTTGATAATTGTTAGTAGTGAAGTATATTTGTTTTTTAGAATGATGAAATGTATTGTGTAGTATTGTATTAGGTGGCCTTCAAAAGTGCATATATGTTTTAAAAGGTTGATATAATATACATATGATAGGATAAAAAATTTCATGATAGCTTAATAGTCACTATCGAATTGTCTATGATTCATAAGTCTTGAAATATACAAGTAATAGAGCATTGTGTTTCAAATGTAGTTGAAAACCTAGTTTAAGGTTACTATAAACAATGAGAATGCAAATATAGTCTGTAGTTATGTAGCTTACTACAAAACTACATGAAAATCCTAAAATATTGAATATACATTCATTGGTAGGGTTTTTGCTTCCATCTAAAGTTCAAAATCTCACCATTGAAGATATAAGCCTTCAGTAAATACTATTTTTTTTTTGGAATTATAAAAGGATATTGTTGCTCATCATTGAATGAAGCCACATCTTGAGACAACATAGACTTATGTACACCAATGGAGTCATATTGTGAACGAATAAAGACAAATTCTTGTTACAATTTCACCGAAGGTGAAGGTCCTTTTACCCAAGGTAACTAGCATTTACAAGCTTTCAATGAACATGAATAATTGATATCTTGTATAGTCCTAGGAAATACTAATGTGTCATTTATAGACTATTAAGCATCTAAGGAGCCCATTTAATGATTAGGTTTCCTTTGTTTCCCAAAAAAGTATTGATAAATAGTCATACCAAGGCCAAGTTACTAATGATAGATATGTGCATATAATTAGTGCAAACACAGAAAATAAACAAAAGCAAGTTCACAAATAAATCAATGAAAATAGTTGGATCTTTTTTCACAATGTTATTTAGATGAATAAATTAAGATGTGAGGCATTAATGATCAAAATTATAGTTTTCCGATTAATCAAAGTGGTGATTAGAAATTATGAATTGGAGTAAAAATATGGAGCCTACCATTTCAATTTGTTTCTTTCAAAAATGAGGAATTTTACTTTCTTAGAGCTCTTCATGCATAATTTCAATAGAATGGAAAAACAATCTATTATCTTCACAAAGTGAAATGGGGAATGGGAAATGGGTTTTTCAAAGGGCCTTAGAAACTTTTAAGCATATTCAACAAAAAAAATCTCCATCCTCATTAGTACAAATTTTCTATCATACTCCTAACTAACCTATACCAAATAATAATTTTGGAATAAGCTAGGAAATGAGCAGTTGAAGTGTAAAGGATGGTTGCAATTTAACCAAATTTTTAATTTTTAATTAATTAGTAATTATACAAAATGTCTTGAAGCATACAAAAGAATTGTGGACTATTTAACAAAATGATTAAAAAATATTTCTTTTGTATGTCATAGAAATTAATAGACAAAAATAGTATTTGATGAAAAATCCTTATAATCTACATTCCAAAATATACAATGACAAAAGGCTAGATTAAAGATATTTGTTTCTAATTTATTATCATTAAGTTGGAGCTGAATCTTAGTATTATAGCTCTCTACATTCTACTAATAAACAATGTATATTGGAAGAAATAGTACATACATGTTTGAAAAGGTTGATAAAATAGCTTTTTTAAGTAGATCACAAAGGCTTTTTAGACAGACGGATAGGCTCTTAACCAAAGGACAACAGTGTGGCACATGAATAGCAACATGACACACTGGCCTCTTGTATAGACTAAAAACTGAGACTATCATAGAAAATAGCTAAATGACTACTTCTACTCAGACTACTAAGGACTCTTTAAATGTGGGAATATAACAAAGATAAAAAAAACTAAACTAAAGTGAAATAAATGAAATATAAATGATAAAAATAAGGAGGAGAAAGAATGTGCTCACAATAGACCAAGTAAGGAAGCCTCTAGCATATGAATGTCTTTAATACTTGCACACATAAAATCAAGGAAACTTCTTGTGGTTGTTTAGGGGTTTGCCTCAGTCTAACCCATGTTTCGATGTTCCCGCCTCCACACAAAACTAGATAGATAGATAGAAAAGAATAATAGACAAGACAAGATAATAGACAAGATTATAAAGTTCCTAGACAAGGGATGTGAGAAATCCCAAGATACTCAAACACACAAGACAAGAGACAGATATCACTCACAAGGCTTGAGAAATCCAAATAAACTAGTAGATAACATTGTGAGAACTTGAGAGTGGTGTAGCAAGTGAGAGATCTGTGCAATTTTGAGAAAAAGAGAGAAAGAGCAAGAGAGCTGAAGAGAGATCAAGAAAGGAGTGACAGGACGAAGAGGGAGAAAATGAATTGAAAAGACAACTTTTAAAGAGAGAATAAGAGGGAAAAGAAGGTTCCCCATCCATTACAAACCATCTTGGGTCATTACCACTAACAAAGGTAAGTGACAAGTGGAAAGACACTCAAAAACAACCATTTCAATATTGAAATGTTGCAGGATGGTGGTACGACACACAAACATCTGTCTGTCATGCTAGTGTCTAGAATTCATGCTACAAAATGGTTAGAATGAGGAAACACAAGGTCTGACAAAAATTTCACACACAAAGGTAGCTACTAAAAAGGGGTCATGAGTATCCTAAGAGGGGAAAAGGTTGATGAAAGGGATAAAATGAGCCTACAAAAATACTAGGGTAATGGACACTAAAGTGGATGCAAAAATGTAGGTGAAATTGGAAGGGGTGCAATTTTACGACATTATAGCTATAAAATTTCTCAAATATTTATATAAGAGTGACTTCATCCATAAATTTATTGACTTGGGAAATCTTTTAAGTGAATTATGGGCCTAGATTCATCTTTCACCTTTGAAAATTTGATGTTTTACTATGTAGAAGAGATTGTTAAAGGAACTTAGGAGGTTAATTTGGATCAAATTATAAGTGATAATATTCATCACCAATTTCCATGGAGAGGGAGACAATGATATTCCACATGACATCTAACATAGTATTTACATTGGCTAAGAATTTTATATATAGAGGACTAAATTTTCTCTGTTCAATTTGTAATCACCCTTACCAATGCAATTTTTATGATTGCTACCCTCAGTTGTAATTGTACAATTCCATGACCCACTATAAGATGGTGAATGATTCCTTTGTCATGTCCATTATGAGGATGCTACAAGGGGATCTCCAAAGAAGTTTATCCTCCTCCAATGTGGACCTCATTCAAATGTTTTATTATTGGTTCATTTAGTTTCCTAAGTTTATCTTTTTAAAAATGGAAGGATTCTCTAGTGCTCCATAGTCATTATCCAAGTACCTCGATGAAAAGATGGTACTTTTGGAAATTGCAAAGACACTTTTTTCTTCTAAAAAATCCTCAAAGTTATGTATAGGGCCAAAGTGTCTTATCCTATGGTGGTTGGAAGGGGACTTTATGCTTGACCTACTCACTAGTGAATAAAGGGGTCTAATATGGAATTGTAATTCTTCCATCCTAATTTTCATAGCACTTGGGAACATATTGACCCCTATTGAAAATCAAGAATTATATAGGAAATAATTATTGAAAAATGTTATATATGAGGAATTTTGGGCCAATTTTGTGAATTATTTGGAGGTCATGAAGAGGTCTTAGTCAAGGTTGTCTATTGAGTACATCATGAGGATTCACATCTTCAATTTTGATATGTTATCTTGATATTTGTGATTATTAAGGTGTGTGTAAAGATATTTTTTATTATAATTTCTATGGACAATGTTCATGTTATACCCATGTTGTTTTGAAGGAATTCTTCATTTTGAAGTCAATTATAAATTTATTATTTATTAGATAATAAATATTTTTCTAGAAATCATTAGATTTCTAGTTCATCAAAACAATATTTAAATTATATTTTATAAACTAAAGGTTTCTATAATTTAGCGTTTGGGGAAAACTATGGGAAATAGGGTTCGAATAAATTATGTTTTATGGTGTAGGGTTCAGATTCTAAATAGGTTTGGATGTATGTATGATATACATATCCTTCTTTTTTGAACCTATGAACAACATCTTATTACTATGTTAGCTGCACATCCAAGGAAATATATGCCTTATACTTGACTTCAAATAAGAATTTGAAGCAGGGATAACTTTAAGAAACCCCCCCTTAGCGAAGGTGTAAAATTTGGGTGAATCTTGTATACTTCCCGATAAAAATATTAATTTTATTAGAATTTTTTATCATTTTTTGAGGAAAAGAAATCTCAATTGGCGAATCTTTTCTAATCGCTAGAAGTCTGGTGAAAATCCTAGCAAATTGCATTTTTTTTTAAACCAATAAAATATTTTCATTTGTGATTAAAACCTATTTTCAAACCAATAAAATATTTCCATTAGCAAATTAAACATGTTTTCAAAACAGAAAAAAAAATGTTGGGAATTAAAACTTTTTTTCAAACCAAAAAAATATTATTATTGGTGAATTAAACCTATTTTCAAATGTATAAAAAAAACATTGGTGAATTAAGCATAATCTCAAACTAATAAAAAAAATTCAATGGAAAATGTTAGCACAAATCAATATAACCATGACCATTCGATGAATTTCGGATGGACGGTTGTAGTTGCATTCCAGAAGAAAATCTTTGAAGCACTAGACTTGCGAATTGAAACCTTCGAAATAACACTAGAATCATTATATGGGGACATGAGGTGAGATCAAGGCTCATTGCTCATTATGGTAATGAACCTGATGGGATGAAGGACTTTGGTGATGAGTGATAGAAGAACTTAAGTGGCAGAAATATGCATGTGCATAAATTTTGTTGTAAAAGAGGGACCGCCTAGGAAGAACGTAGGACCAGGGCTTAAAAACTTAAGAAAATTTTACATAAAGGATGTAAAGGCCAATTATCAACCTTATAAAATAATTTAATCCCCAGACTAAAGTAATGAAGGAAATATGTGTGAAGGATATTCCATATCTATAGCAAGGTGACAATGCAAATCAATATAACCACGTCTATTTGATGAATTTTCGATGGACAGTTGTAGTTGCATTTTGAAAGTAAATCTTTGTAGCACTAGAATTTCTAATTGAAACCTATAGAATAACACTAAAAATATTATATGCAAAACCGTGGCGAGATCAATGCTCATCACTAATTGCTCATTCTCTCTTTCCAATGCCTTGATTTACTACATTTCATTTAGTTGAAATTCTCAATCCTTTTGAAGAAACTGTGGTTATCATACTATGGGAAGCTATTAATGCCATATGAGCATTTGAAGGGATTGCTTGGATAGTTAATATCTTTAATGAAACAATATTTGTAATGATTTCATATCATTTGAGTGGCACTAGCTATTTTGATAGATTTTTTTCTTGAGGTACAATTTGCATGTAGTTAGAAGTCAATCAAATTAAAGATTTTAATTGTAAATGTAAGGCTTAAGTTACACGAATTGATTAAGTTGGTTTTTGGGTTTGTGTGAATTGTGATTATCATTATACCCAACCACACATGTGACACGAGTATGACTCACAAGTAAACATGGATCAGCATGTAGTGGCACTGGTCACCCATAAGTAGGGATAGTGAGAACAACTAAAATCATTCATTGAAGGCTAAAGGCTTTACTATTGAGTACAATGTTCTGAATTGTCATAATGGTTTTCATTTTGTACGGTTAATAAAGATTCAAGAAGAAGATGATGTGGTATTATTGGGAATACTCTAAATTCTCCTGCCTCCAATTATTTAGTTATGGAGTAAAAGAAAAATTTCCTTCAAGTTTAGAATGCATGGAATTGGAAAGAAGTTGATCTGGTTGACCTGACTTCTTAGATAGGTTTTGAACCAGGACGAGGAGCTTTGATGGAGATAAGTTCTATCCCAGTGCATGGAAGCTAGAGGTAAAAGATGGTATCAATTTTACTACTCCTTATCTTTTGCATGAATCTGGTTCTCAAAGGGGATAAGTACATTTTGTATCTTCACAGCTCCCATTTCCCCAACATTGTTCACCAGGAAAGCCCCATGCATTTATTTTGAGAGCATATGATTGCTCAAGAAAGTCTCATGCATTTATTTTCAGTTCCCATGGTCGACTATAAAAGTTCCATGCATTTATTTTCAGAGTGCATGGCTGACTCGACAAGTCCCATCACCATGCATTTATTTTCAAAGTGACATTTGTATTACATTTTCACCAATGGTCCAGTAGAAGCTTGGAACTTACAATTTTATTTGTATTATATAAAGTAACATATGTTATTTATACAAAATAGGAGCTTGGCGCTTGCATGCTCTACTCATCTTTTAAAATATATGTAATAATGTGGCATTGCAATTTAGTTGTAATAAAATAAATGGTTGTGTCAACTGTGTTATTCTTTGTTATTCATTTATAGTAAAGAATTATTTTATGAGTTCAATGTCTATGAATCTATTCAAATCAGTTTTTTTTTCCTTTATGAATTTAAGTATTATCTATTTATAAAATAATTGCATCCAGATTTAAAAGTAAAACATAAATCAATACAAATGAAAAAAGAAAGTTTCCATGAAATTGATAGAAAACATTATAAACACTAAAAAATTTCACTCTTGTTAGGGTTTACTAAAATGTTATTGATTTCTAATTTGTCGTTGATCTTCTCCCCCAGTTCTCAGTATCATTATTCATTTTATTAAGTCCTTTGCAATGTTAAGTTACCAGCCCCTTGGCCTTGATGTCAATCCTACTGCACTAAAGTTTAAAACAACTTTAAAACACATGCTTATTTTTTATATCATAAATTACTCAATTTTCAACCATTCAATGAATATTTGATGTATGGTTGTAGTTTCATTCCAAAATGAAATGCATAGAGCACTAGGCTTTCAAAATTAAACCTCCAAAATCATCTTATAACTATTAGATTTACAAAGAGAAAGGGTTTAGAATTTGTTATCAATGTAGGACAACCATGTACTACCTATGTAGTCCTGAGTCTAAGAAAAACACATTGATGTTTCAATGTTTCATTCACTTTAAGTTTAATTTTTTGCTGATCTCCCCTGGTTCCCAATATCATTATTCATTTTATTAAGTCCATTGCAATGTTAAGTTACCAGACCCTTTAAAACACATGTGTATTGTTTATATCATAAATTACTCAAGTTTCAACCAATTGATCATTATTCTAGAATGAAATGCACAGAGCACTAGGCTTGCAAACTTAAACATCTAGAATCACCCTATAACCATTAGATTTACAAAGATCAACTATTTAGAATTTGTTGGCAATGCAACACTAAATGGCTTGTTTTAAATGTTGTCAGCCATGTACTAATTGTACATTTCTAAATGTTGTCAGTCATGTATGAATTGTGTATTATGGAAGAAACAAGTAGAATTTTCATTCACTTTAATGTTTGAATTTCAAAAAAAAAACTTTCTACTACTAAGTGATTTTATTCTTAAGTGGGACAGTCAGCACATAGGGAGATTTCAGTGTTTAGATTTCTTATTATAGTGCACCACCCTATTCTGGGTTCCAGAATTCCACTTCCAATAAATCCATTCCATTTTCCATGACTGTAAACATTAATCTTTTCAAGAATCAAAATTTGGGTAAGTGAAAGAATTCCTGTTGCTGCATTTCATCATTTGGCATTTCTCAAAATCTTATTTTTTCAAACTTTGAAGTTCAGGTTTAGGGTTGAGAGACTTAAGAATTAATAAAAATTAAGAACTAATATGAAAATCACAATTTCACATTTTATAAGCATGTCTATCACCAGTATCACTAGAGCAATATTGGATAAAAAAATACATTATGAAAAATTTCTTAAAACCCTAGGTTGCACTGATGAATACCATGATATTTATGATCCTGAAATCTATGGTAGGCATACCTCAAAACTTAGATTTTCATCTTAGAATAAGGCTGCAAAGCAAATTCAAGTTAATAGTATCAATGCACAGTGGGTAACTGGATTAGGGTGCATGATGTTACATGAGGTTTTCCCTTGCCTAGAATTTTTCATGGTTTGTGCCTAAAATTATGATGATAACAAAAGAGAAATTGTTAATAAAGATAGAAAAGAAGAATTGTTAACCATTAATGCATAAGAACTTAGGAAAGTGTTGGGGTTTATAACCAAAGAATTTAGAAATGTCCACATTGACCTAGAAAACCTTGCTAGTGATTATGAAGTAGTGGATGAAAGGGAGAAAAATGCTTTCATAAATAAAATAGTTCTAGATATCAAAGAAGTTGGAAACAAATTGAAAGGTGATCATAAGACTCCTTATGATTTTAATATTTTTAAACCATGGGTTCAGGATCCTATTTCCATGCTAGCATTTTTCCTCGGTCTAGATAGCAATTTGGAAGTGGGTGCAATCCTCCTTGAAATGGTATATAATATCCATTACAGACCACATGTCAAATATAACTATATTGTTCACATTGTAGAATCCATGCATGAATAATCTCTAATGATTAAAGGAGGTCCTACCAAGACATTTAGGTTCACAACCTACTTGTGCTATTTTTTTGTAGTCAAATTAAGAGGAATGTATCAAACCAACAAGCTTCAGATTCATTCCTATAGTAATGCTTAGGAAAATAAAATGGCTCTAGTATATGATTGGACCACTAAGATAAGGATGCATGATTTTCAAAGGAACTACAATTATTTTGTAGACTAGTTTTTGGCTCCATTGCATAAAGCAATTACAAATACTCCAATGCCTAGATTTCGTATGTCATGTACAAATTGCATTCAACTAGGAAAAGAAATACAATTAGCTAATTTGTACTTAATGCAAGAATAAACTATGCTAAGATTTTATGGATCGATAGTAGAGCCATACAAACCTCCTTTTAGAACAAAGATATAGCTCTCATACCATGTTAGAATTGGCTATATGGATGCCAATATCTTGAGACCAAATGGAAAGCACAAAAAGAGAATAGAATGTGACAAGAATAAATTGTATTCTTATCAATATAATTCAATGATATGAGATCACTGATTGTATACAATGAGAGTGACCCCTTGGTTATATAGCCAAGGTAAGATATAAGATGTCATAGGATTACAACAAGTGTCTTAATCATATGACATGAGACAACTAATCACACTTACCTAGGTTCACATGTAGTAGTTATCAAATGATAAGATACGAACTAATGACAACTAACATCTTCTAGAAATATTCCTTCCTAGGACCTAAGTAAACTTAACATGTGTAAATAAGTCCTCTAGCAATGAATTAACTAGGTACAAGACTTTATTTACACCAACACCGCCCTTAAGTGCAACTTAGGGAGTAGAAAATTATTATGCAAATGACACAAAGATGGGTCCTGGCTACTTGGCGATGTTAGGTACCCATTGGCGATGTTAGGCACCCATGTACATGCAATGCAATATCTCATAAACAAAGAAAAGGAGGAAACCTAGTGGGACAAAACTACTCCTCAAAAGAGAGATGAAATAAAAAAAAAATGAAATATTCTCAATGATGCATGAGAAGGTAAAAACCCCATGTGAGGAAAAAGACCCCCCATAAGAGAGAAGAAGAAGAGAGATAAGGCAGCCCCCCCTCAATGTTGAGTCTCCTGCAATGATGGTAGAAGCTCAAAATTGAAAGTTGAAGATGATTCAAAAGCATCAAAAACCATTCCTCCCCTTAGGAAGAAACAAAACCATGGATGCATGCAGGATGTCAGGAATATGGATGGTGCACGATGTCTCTGAAGCATGGTCAAGTGTCTCCATGTCAATGTTGAAAGATGACACACTCCAAACAAGTGTTCTAGGCCACATTGTTGAAGAGGACAATCCAACATCTAGTAGAAATGAATTTAGAACATGATCCAATGATAATGATATTCCCTTTGAAGACAAAGAAGCCTCCTCCAAATGTTGTCCAAAAGAATCCAAACTCACGCCAATCTACAAAGAATGATCGTGTAGAGAATGAACAAGAGGTTCAAGGTGTTCCCTCACAACAACTAAAGAAAGTGCATCTTCATCAAAGAGAAGATGAATGTGATCGATGATGTCTCCCAAATCTATAATATGTGACTCTCGACAAACAAGTCTAAAATACCTATCAAGAAGTCATCACAAGTAGCCATATTTGGAAGACTATGTATGTCCTATTGCACTGAATCACAAGGAACCCAAACTGTGAAATCACAAGCATCCTCAGGTACAATAGTAGATGGAGGAGATGAAATGCATGACTCAAGAAGTGATCTGATGTGAGAACTCCCAAGTTCAAGTAGCCAAAAGTCTCCTCTGAATCATGGTTCATATGATCAATAGCTGAAGGAACAATGTCACCATTAGAACCAAAATCTGCAAAGGTATACAACTAAGATGAATGATCAATCACCCCAGTAGCAATGATCTCTCTAGTCTCCAAGTCTCAAATGATGACTTAATCAGGTGTGAACTCCACAGTTCTCCCATCTCCACCATGTGTAATCTGATATATGGAAAGAAGATTGTTTGTCAAATGAGGAACACAAAAAAGATCCTGAAAAGTGTTGTCCCCAAAAATAATAGATCCCTTCCCAATTACACTCATGTATGTATTTTTCCCATCAAGATAGGAGATATAGTACAAGGTTGAAATGAAGAGAATATAGTCTACAAAGATGCCATAGGATGTGATTCTCCTAGAAATCTAGAAGCCATCTCCCTAACCATGGACCTGAAAGAGCACAAAGAGCTTGTCCTTTGTTTCCTGATGTAGATGCTTGAACTTTATCCTTTTTAGACTATTTTGAAGAAGAAGGAGGTGATTTAGACATTCTAGAAGGTAAATCAATGTGATTCATTTTGAGAATATTTTTCAACTCATCAATATTCTTCTTATAAAAATAGTGTTCTTCATGTCCATTGTTCTTGCAATATGCACAAAAAGGCCTCTCCTTCTTAGATGATTCTCCTTTTGAGGAGGATGAGGATTCTAATTCTTTATGTGGCTTGTTCTTTTTCTTCTTTTGCTTCCTATCAATATTCCCTGATTCTTTCTATCCCTTAGACTCACTAGCGATCAATGCTTGTGACTTGGAAGACTTGATTACACCCATGTTCATTAACTTAGCTTCCTCTTGGATTAGGAGATTTGCAAAGTCATCAAACTTAGGACTAGCATATGATGCTCCCATAGAAAGTTGATGGGTATGAAAGCTAGAAACAAGTACTGAATACTCAAGACCAAGCTTGGATAACACATTCAGAATCAATTGTAAATCCTCTTTTTCAATGTTGCAATCCTTCAATTGTGTTCTTAATTTCTTGATTTTGGAGATGTAATCTTAGATGTGGTCAAAACATCTTGGATCAAGATTCATCAAATCATTATCAATCTGATATCCCCTAATCTTATCTGTTTTACCATACAATTTTTCAAAAGTCTCCCAAGCCTCTTTAGGTGTATTGCATGACTCAATATGAAATTGCAAGTCAAATGAGACTAATGAACATATGCATCTAAGTTTTTTCTCATGATCAATCTCCCACCTTGCCAATTATTTAGCATCAATAGGTTTTTGAGAGGTTTCCTTTAGATGACCTATTAGACCTTTCATCATTAGATAGTTCCATATTGATTTTCTCCATGTAGCATAGTTATGTGGATTTAAGAGTTCAATTTGAGATTTCCCCATTGCAAGAACACAAACTAAGAAAAAGAATGTAACCACCACTGTAAGATTACCCCCCCTACGTAATACCTTATTTGGCACTTTATGAGTAGTGCATTTATAGTTTCCACTTATAAAAACAACGAAGTGGACTTTGATCTTGGTGCATGCAAATGTCAAATTTGGCCACATAATCAAGTAAAATTTTTGGTACAAAATGATAACAATCTAATCATACCACTGATAAGTACATGAAAAATCATGCACTTTTAAAAAGAAACTACACCCAAAAATGTTATCCTGGGAGCAAGATATGAGCTCCCGAAGTTCCCAAAATGAGGACGAAGCAGCAACACCTGTGAGAATCTACAGTTTCTAGAAAAACTAGACACCAAAACCAAATTATGATTGCATTACTATGTAGAGCATGAAAAAATATCCTAAATAAAAAACAAATCTTGAAAAAAGAAGTCAAAATGAGCAAGATATGGCCTTCTGAAGTTAGACTAAAAAATCAAAAGGCCCAACGGTGAGGGGGGGAATTTTTTTTTAATGGAGCTAACGTCAACACTTCACATGATTAAATTTGATGTCCTTCTAGTTGTGAAAGGAATATTCAGCTTGTGTAGCAATATTTGGCTTTCATAGGAATATTCACTCAATCTGTAGCTTAAAGTTGACATTGGTTTGACCATTGGGGGTCTGCCAGAATATTATTTTGTACGATGGAATCTTCCTTTACTGTTGAAATATTATTGATGGATCCACCGCCAGATTTTATTGATCACCCACTGATGCTTAATCAATGACCACTCATCACCGGTGAATAGGGGCCCGCCGACATCGTGACCCACTAAATGTGTGCCACATGGTAGGAGGTGGGTACACGGTGCTATATGGTATAGTATGCATCTATGTACTACAGTCTACAGATTGTTTCTTCTTTTATTTTTTTAAAACAAATTTTTAAATACAATCTTTTCAAAAAAAATAATTGGTAGAAATCATAATTTTCTAAAAATTTCAAAAAAGTTCAACTAATTTTTTAATTTATTTTTGAAATATCGTACCCTATGCAATGATGACGACTTGGGGCGTTGTACAACTTCTTGGGAATTTTTTTTCCTTATAGGAAAATTGCTCTAATTTGGATGATTTGGTAGTCAATCTTAGGGTTGTTTGCCCTTTTGGATGCAATGGCATGGTCATATTTGACCCAAAATGCTCCAAAAAAGTAGCTACCTTTTGGATCTAGCAACCATTCTTTAGCTTCAAACCCTCATAGATTTGGCCTTGTATGTCTAATTTGGACAAAAAAAAAGGAAAAATCAACTTTCTCGAACCTTCTAAATGCAATGGTGAGCTTAGATTTGCACCAACAAGCTCTAATTTCAACATGCAATAGAGCCAAAAATGGAACACCCCCAAATCTAGTATCTCTCTTCAGAAAAAAAACTCTCCAATAGCACCCAACCTGCTCTGATACCTGTGTCATCGAAAAATAGCCCCTTGTCATTTTTATGGTCTTTTAGGTCTTGTTTCATAGTGTTGGAGCTATGTTGCTTTAATTTTATAATTTATCTTGGCTTGAACATGCTTATTTTGGTGCTAAAATTTAAAGAATGACATCTTGTGAAGGTGTTGTGAAGTGTTATAAGAAATTTCTACATTCTTATAGACTCCATTTAATGCAATTCACCTAAAAACCACCTTCTCACTCATTAACAAGTCCTATTTTGAAGTGTTGTAAAGTGTTGTAACAAGATTTCACACTTTTATAGGCATATTTTCACTATTTACACCTTTCTCATGCTTTATTTTATCTATTTATGCCCTCATATGCTTATATTAAGTGTATTTTTGGGTCCTATCCCAACAAACAACATTAAACACAACATTATTCTTGACACTTGGTTTTGGGTCCTAGGTGGGACTCATTCACCAAGGGTGGCGAATGAGTCCCCCTTGGCCCCAAATTCAAAATATTTGAAAATTTCTTTTGGGATTTTACTCAAATTCACTTCATGTCGGCCTGTGATGAGGTATGAATGGATAGTAAGGCACAAAACTTGTATAAATATGTGTTTTTGACCTCATCAAGCAATTTCTTCATTCAAGCATTAAGGAATCAAGCATCTTGCATCATCAATTCAAGCATTTTCAAGCACTTTGGAGCAGCCATTAGCATTACTTCAGACTTACAAGATAAAGGATTTGGTGAGTTAATAGCATTTGCATGTTGTCAGTTTACATTTCCTTTACATTTCATTCATCTTTATTGGGTTTGATTACCAAAGTGGGGTTTGACCAAGGCAAACCCCTATTCACTAACCCCCAACATTTTGCCCCTTTATGCATGTGTATTTGCAACTTTGTTTTATAGATTTAACAGTTTTGAAGGTGTTGAAAAGGGGAATTCAAGTCAACTAGGTTCTTCAAGTCAACCTATCATCTTTTCAAGCATTTTAAGTGTTTACAACCTGTTTTCTATAGGATTGACCTGGACAACCCAACATTCAAACTTTGCAAGATCTAGTGAAGTAGTGTTGCCTCCTGATTTTCAAGAAATATTGGGGAGGACTGATTTGCCACCCTTGGTGAATGAGTCCCACCTGAAATATGAAAATATGCATTTTTTTCAGAAAACAACTCCCAGTTGTCAAAAATTAGTTCTCGACAAATTTTCAACAGTAGGAGGACTGATTCGCCACCCTTGGTGAATGAGTCCCACTGTGAAAAAAATAAAAAATTATTAGCATTCCAGAAACTTTTGAAAGATCATACAACATCCAGGTAGACTCAGATTTGACCTTGCACTTTCTGTTCTGCATATTTCTTTCTATTTCTCCATCTTTCATAGTTGGTTGCATATCACAATGTGTTTTCAAACATAACCAAATTTGCAATTTGACATTTATTTTAGATCATTCCAATCAGTCAATTTCTCTTAGATCACTTCATTTACATTACATCATATTGCATACATCCTTATTTGAATGTGCATAAGTATTTTGGGACCCCAAATCTCTCTCTTTCTAACTGGAAAAGCCTAGGAAGAGAGCCAAGCATTCTAGGTTCCCAAAATCCATGTCACATTTTGGTGAACCCACCTTTTGAACATTTTTGAAATTATGATTCCATTCATACCTTGCATCCTATTTTTCATTTGCATTGACATTGAATTAGGACATTGATTTGTTATTGCATTCTAGGATCCTTTATTTTGCATTAGTGAAAAATTCACTTAGTGTATATTCTTGCATTCCATTTCATTGAAAAAATAGAAATTTTGCATTCTATATCTATATTTGCATTATGAAAAGCATTTAAATCACTCTTAAAATCTTGAAAAACACAAAAATTGCATACTAGGACTCATTCGCCACCCAGGGCGAATCAATCCCTCTGCATTTCTGAAACAACATTTTTTTTCCATGTCTTTGGCATTTTTTTTCCATTCTTGCTTCCTATTTCTACATTCTATTTCAAGTAATGGATTCTCTCTTTTTATTCATTTATTACATCTTTGTTTATTTTCATCACGACATTCTCCTTTAATAAGTTTTGGAATTCCCTCAAATCATTGGTAGACATGTCCCATTGCACCTTTTGTTGTGACCTTAATGACATTGAACAAACTCATGCTCCTTTAACTCCTCATGATTTTCCTCCTTGTGATGTTGGGTATGTGCAGGATCATGATGGGCCAAAAAGTGGCAATATGATGGGTATGTGGCTGACGACTATTTTTTTACCCAAAATTGATGAAACAAAAAGGGTTTTTAAAGGAGATTATCAACTTTCCACCAATATAAATTATACTTTACTTTGAATTTAATAAGTAATTATTATTCATTTTCTATTCAAATTATGACTAAACTCCTAATCGATAGACTGATTGAAAATCATCTATAGCTTTCAAACGATATCACATTTTTTGAATCCATAACATGTGTCACATTCTATGCATCGTATATTATAGCGTTAAAAAAATAAAAATTGAATTTCAAGAAGTTTTGACCAAGTTCAGGTGGTCAAACATACGGGTTTTTATATTTTTTAAAGGTTATAGTAAGAAACTCATAATTAATTATTTACTTGGAAAAAAATTACAACAAAATATGCATCACATCGTGACATGAGTCCTCTACTTATATCTAAAAATATTATAAAAAATATTATCATTTATCAGTTAGGGTATTTTATTGCACTCTACTTATTTTTTCCTCGAAATTTAAGTACTACTACATTGAAATTAAATCTATCAAATACCTTTTTAAATAAACCTAGTAATTTAGAAACTACATTCAATTTTCTATAGATTCTATTCTTATATATTTTTGAAATAATATAGATAACTTATTCAAATTTTTACGTCAAGTTGCCTAACTCTGATTTTTCTAATTTTTTTGCCACTTAAGGGCCTGTTTTTTCCATGATGATCCTACACATACCCTGTTGACATCATTGGAGAAGATGATGTTAGCATGACCAAGTTCTATAATGATTTCCTTGATAACCTAGAAGCAAATGCAACCTTTTACCCCTCTATGAGATCACAAGATCTCCCTACTATTGCACCACCTGATCACTTTGCTTATTTACATCTTGAAGTCAACATAGGACCTGTGGTTTCTTGCTCAAGTGAACCTAGTTCCTCTCAACCACCATAATTTCAACCATTCTATGAGCATACTATGACAAACAATCCTATCAACCTTGAGAACACTTATGGTAAAGTCTTTACTATTTTAAGTAAACAAGGTTGTGACACAAAACATGAACATGATGTTCATCAGCTTTTTTAACAACCAACTGAAGCCAACACAACAAGACTTGGATATCAAGATCCTTCTCATCCCACAAGACATCCTCTTCAACCTAGGAGACTCTCGGATGTTGGAACAGTCATCTTGAATTATCCTCCTAATTTGAACATTCTACTTCCATGTGAAAAACCATTCTCTCCTAATGAAAAGGATGTTAGGATCTCTATGGATTTCAATCTTTCTTCTACTCATGAAAAAGGAGAACCTAGTAAATGCAAATGACCATAAAAAATGAAGAAAATTAATTTTCCCACACATCCTCCAACCGAATGTGAACGAAGACTTCAGTTACTCTTAAAAAATGGTCTTATACTTCTACCACCTTCCAATAGACTAGTCATTCCTCCTCCCGACTCCAACATACCATACTGCATATACCATCATGTTCTTGGACATCAAACTGAAGAATATCAAACTTTAAATGAAATACTAAAAAAGTATCACTTCATGGACACTAACTCTTTTCCCCTCATCCCTTAAGACACCATTATCCTTTCATGCTTTAGCTGTAAAATTTTCCATTCTCACTATTGCATGATCCTTTCCCATCACTCATCTTGGCTCATTCTTGCTTTTACATTTTATGGGAAGCAAGACATTGCTAGCCTTTTCCCTATAATACATTTGTTTGTCTCTTAACCTGGTTATTCCTTTTTCTACTTGATCATCCAAGACTGAGAAAACAATAACTTTGTTAATGGTTGACTTACACTTACATTTCTTTTCTTTTACCTTTTTCTTCTTTCTTTTTCTATGCTTATTGTGTTCCCCTGTATCATGCGTTTGATGTTTCCTTCTCTTTGTGCACTTCTTCTATATGTATCTCTATTCTTCTATTTGTCATGCCTTATGCTTTTTTCTTTTGTTTTGTGTTTTGTGAGCGATAATATGTGCCATTGGAGATGTTCCTATGTCTCTTCCATGTCAGACCTGGGTTCTTTACTTTTCGCTTTTGTTTTGTGTTTTCCTTTTGTGATGACACAATGTGCTGAGATGCCCTCATGTCTCTTCCATGTTAACCCAAAACCCTTTTTTCTTTTCCATTTCTTTGTCTTTCAGTTTTCCTCTTGGGATGACATGCTGCATTGAGACTCAAAATGTCTCCTTCATGTTGACCCGCAAAAGCTCACTTTTCATTTTCTTTTTTCGCTTTATGTTTCTCCTTTTTGGGATGATGCCATCTAGACCATGGAATGTTCTTCCACGCTGATCAAAACAAAAACTTTGCTTTCACTCTCTTTGTGTCATTCTTCCAGTTATATGTGCTTTGGGGAATGATGACAATTCTGAGCTCTTTCATAAAAATACATTGTAGAAACAAACATACTAAGCCCAAATCCATATATCTCTTATGCGTTTGGTGTGCTTTCTTTTCTAGGGGGCAACTCCCTTCTTTCTTTTCTTTTTCCTTTTTCCTTGACATGATGCAACTTAACCTCGAAACATGACTTGGCATAGAGCTTTCCAAGTTAGCTCTCATGTCTTGCTTTCTTCCTCTTCTCTACTTTCAAGTAATTTCTCACATAATGATGTGTAGCAATTCATTTAAAGTGGGGGGCATGTACATTACCATTATTTCATTTGCATTCTTAGCAAAGTCTTTTTGTTTACGTAATATATTTTTCACTTTGTGAATTACATTGGGTGTGATTTTCTTCATAAGGCTAAACTTTCTTATCATATTTCTTTCCTCTTGGTGGTTTGATGCGACGCACTGCATCCCCCTAAGTTGCAAATATACTATTCTTTGACTGGTCCTCTCTTGGAGACATTAGACATAATGTTCCCTAAGTGACTAACCTACATAAACTGAACACGACTCCTTTGAACATATTACACAACATTTTTACACATAACATTCTCATTTGGCCACCTTGCATAACACAACTTGCATGCCTATGGAGCCATCTTATTTTTTTGGCCACCTTGCATGACTATGGTGCCATCCTATTTTTCTTGTCTTATAAAACTTAAACCAACATTTTCATTTGCATTTTCATTGTCTTTGTGGTTCCTTGTTAAAGTTGTTGAATGGGTATAGCTTTGGCATGGTTGAGTAGGAAGCCCACCTAGCTGCATGACTTTTCCCCATAGCCACTTTTACGTTTGTGAGTGCATACCAACTAGCGTATGTATCTTACTTTTGGTCTTTCTCACCCCACAGACAACTAGTTCTGTGGCATTAGAGTGAGTACACTTTCTTTCTTTTTCAAACAATTAGCCTAGATCTCTTTTCACAACTAGTTGGATTGATGATCGAAGCTTCTCTCAAATTCCTTTCAACATTTGTGTGTTCCTTTGTCCTTATGTTCAGTCTGTCATGGGATCGTCATCTTGGGAGCTTCATCATCATTCTTTTTTGTTGTATTCCATCTTGCTAATGTAAGTGCATTCAAACCCTCTTCTCGATGTTCATGGCTACTTTAGTGTGAGGAAGCAAGTTTCTCTCACTAAAGTGGGGGCTAAATGTGCTGTCAAAAAATGGCCCCTTGTCATTTTCATGGTCTTTTAGGTCTTGTTTCATAGTGTTTGAGCTATGTTGCTTTAATTTTATGATGTATCATGGCTTGAACATGCTTATTTTGGTGCTAAAACTCAAAGAACTATGCCTTGTGAAGGTTTTGTGAAGTGTTGTAAGACATTTCTACATTCTTCTAGACTCCATTTAATGCACTTCACCTAAAAACCACCTTTTCACTCATTAAAAAGTCATATTTTGAAGCGTTGTAAAGTCTTGTAACAAGATTTCATGCTTTTATAGGCATATTTTCAATATTTACACCTTTCTCATGCTTTATTTGATCTATTTTTTCCCTCATATGCTTACATTAAGTGTATTTTTGGGTCCTATCTCGAGAAAAAACATTAACCACAACATTATTCCGAACACTTGGTTTTGGGTCCCAAGTGGGACTCGTTCACCAAGGGTGGCGAATGAGTCCCCCTTGGCCCCAAATTCAAAATATTTCAAAATTTCTTTTAGTATTTTACTCAAATTCACTTCACGTCAGCCTATGATGAGGTATGAACGAATAGTAAGGCACAAAACTTGTATAAATATGTGTTTTTCACCTCATTTTACATCTCATTACACATTCAATCAATTTCTTCATTCAAGCATGAAGCAATCAAGCATCTTGCATCATCAATTCAAGCACTTTCAAGCACTTTGGAGAAGCCATTGACATTACTTCAGACTGACAAGATCAAGGATTTGGTGAGTTACTATAATTTTGCATGTTGTTAGTTTACATTTCCTTTACATTTCATTCATCTCTATTGGGTTTGATTACCAAAGTGTGGTTGGACCAAGGTAAACCCATATTCACTAACCCCCCAACATTTTTCCCCTTTGTGCATGTGTATTTGCAGCTTTTTTTTGCATATTTAACAAGTTTAAAGGTGCTGACAAGTGGAATTCAAGTCAACTAGGCTCTTCAAGTCAACCATTCATCTCTTCAAACATTTTAAGTGTTTTTAGCCCATTTTCTATAGTCCATTGACCCTCACAACCCAACATTGAAACTTTGCAAGATCTGGTGAAGCAGTGTTTCCTCCTAATTTTCCAGAAATCTTGGGGAGGACTTATTTTCCACCCTTGGTGAATGAGTCCCACATAAAATATGAAAAATCTGTATTTTTTCAAAAATCAACTCACAAAGTTCTATCAGAAATCAATTCCCGACAAATTTTCAATAGTGGGAGGATTGATTTGCCACCCTTGGCAAATGAGTCCCACTGTGAAAAAAAAATAATTCATCAACATTCCAGACAAGTGCTCCAAAAAGCTAATACAACATCCAGGTGCACTCATATTTGACCTTGTACTTTATGTTCTGCATATTCCTTTCTATTTCTACATCTTTCATAGTTGCTTGCATATCACAATGTGTTTTCAAACATAGCCTAATTTGCACTTTGAAATTTATTTTATATCATCCCAATCATTCAATTTCACTTAGATCACTTCATTCACATAACATCATATTGCATACATCCTTATTTGAATGTGCATAAGTATTTTGGGACCCCAAATCTCTCTATTTCTATGTGGAAAACCCTAGGAAGAAAGCCAAGAATTCTAGGTTCCCAAAATCTATGTCACAATACCATGTTATAACTGAGATATAGCTCTCATACCATTTTAGAATTGGCTATATGGATGCCAAGATCTTCAGACCAAATGGAAAGCTCAAATAGGGAATAGAATGTGACAAGAATAAACTATATTCTTATCAATATGATTCAATGATATGAGATGATTGATTGTATACAATGAGAGAGACCCCTTGGTTATATAGCCAAGGTGAGACACAATATGTCATAGGATTATTAAAAGTTTCTTAATCACATGGCATGAGACAACTAATCACACTTACCTAGGTTCACATGTAGTAGCTATCAAATGATAAGATAATAACTAATGACAACTAACATTTTCTAGAAAAAAATTTCCTAGGACCTAAGTAAACTTAACATGTGTAAATAAGTCCCCTAGTAATGAATTAACTAGGTACAAGACATTATATACACCAACACTTCCAATACATGTGAAAAAAAGGGTTTTTGCATTAGAATATGTAAGGTAGATGAAGAGTACTGATGAACTACACTTTTTGAATCAAGGGAAGAAGACATTATTTCCTTTACCTTTTTCATGTGAAGGGTTCACATTTGAGAGAAAACCATTTAGTGTGGCACATAATCTTTTGATTGTTTAAAATTTTGATGTTGTCTGTCACTAGAAATATGTTCCACTTGACACCATAAAATAAATGATTGTGAACAATAAGAATGTTGTAAGTAGAATTCAACATCAAAGTAAACCCTTGCTTGAAAACTTGAGAAACAAGTATTCTTGGGATGAGGTCAAAATAGCAATGGAGAAAAGTGTTGCTAAGAAAGGTATTTCTTTTGAATAATTTTTAGCAGAAATTATGGCATTGCATCAAAACGCAATTAGGAGGTACAACAATTTTTATGAAAAAAGTGATAAACCATCTAGTAGAGTAAAAATGCTAGATTCTCTAGATAAGGAAATTATAGCTAAAAATTAGCCATGATAAAAAAATACTAACTTTTGGTCTGTGAGGAAGGAACTAGGTGATTCAAGAGCTCTTGCAGAGAATGGAGATAATGAAGAAGATTGTGAGTTTAGAAAATTGTGGAATTAGAACATCTTGATGAACGTGAAGATCAAGAAACTGATGATTAGTGTAATGATGATAAGGAAGAAAAAATCCATGTCAATTTCAAACCTATTTTAAGTGAGTCCACAAAAGAAGCATATACTTCAGGAGAAATCATAGCTGGAAAGATGGGTTATGAAGGTGGTTCTTTGGGGTCCCAAAGACAAGGCCCTTGGATGGTAATAGATGTAGAGCATAGAAAACCAATTGATAAATCTATCTTTGGGATTGGAGGTGAAAAAGTAGACCAAGGGCATACAAGTCAATTTCTTAGAGCTTCAAATCCTCATCCTCATGGTCAAATACAATCACAAGTAGGACATGCCCATGGTGGAGAGCTTAGTGCAACTAGCACTACCACTGGTGGTGATGGTATGGGTAGTAGTACTATTAGTGGTCAACATGTCCTACAACAAAAAATTACACACAAGAGGAAAACAATACAAGATACCACACAAACACTAGGTGATCAAGGCATACATTAGAAACAAAGGATTTTGATAGGTCTAAGTCACACTACAAGTGGATCCACCACAACAGAGTTATTTCAAAGCACTCCCCCACTACAAATTAGTGTGGCTGCAACATCATTATCAACTGCAAGTACTCCTATTCCTTTGACATTCAAGCATTCCATTGTTCCTACATTCCTAAGTTTTTATTAAATTGAAGACTTTAAAAAGAAGTCAGACTTGTATAAAAATAAAAGAAGCAACTGATGGAGATTGTGTTTGTTGTAACTTCATATCCTACAACAACCATGATATTACCCACATTTGACACAAAAAAAAGAAATCATGGAGTACACAATTGTTATTCCCACTATTCAAAACAAATCAAAAAATCAGATGGATTGATCTGAATTCTAGGTGAGCAATTTTTGATTAGTTTTTTTTGGAATAAAAAATGCTAACAAAATTAATGTATCAAAGAAGAATAATGAATTGGTGTATACATAATTTCTAAAGCAAGATAGAGAGAAAAAGGGTTGCATAATCAAATAGAAAATTTTCTGGAAGACCTAGCAAATGAGAAAGCAAAGAGGAAAGTAGCAGATAACAATCTAGCAATGAATTAGAAAAAAGAATAAACAAATCTACCTCAACATCAACAAGCAAAGATGACAAATAACATGAGAGAGAAGTGAATGAACTGAAGAAAAAGCTAGATGAGAGCAACAAGAAATATGATGAGGAAAAATCCACTTTAGAAAAATTAAGAAAAAGCATTGTGAATGGAAATGCAAAGTGAGAACAAAAATTGTAGAAAGAGAGAAAAAGAAATAAAATATTGGAGGTAGAGCTAATGGAAGCCAAAAATGAAACTAACTCTTGTCAAAATAAGTTATTTGCATTTTGTAGAGAATCAATGAGGCATACGAAACAAAAGATCTAGGATAAAGTAATGCAGAGGATTGATCATTTGTGTGACATGTTTCAATTGATTGATACTCTCATACTACATTATAAGAATCTCAACAAATATTTATTGGAAAACAAAAATGTGTTGGCATTAGAGAAATTTGCATATCAAGTTCAATAAACAATCTACAAAGCTATTGACAATTATTTGAAATCAAAAGGGATTACTAATCATCTTGCTACCTCAATGAAGTTGTCATCTATCATTGAAAAGTATTAGATAATGCGTGAAACAAAGGAATATTTGCATTTGGTTGTAGACAATATGAAGAAGGTGGATAGAAAGGTAAGGAACTTCATAGAGCTTGGTTTGCTAGAGGCTTTTGACACAAATGAGCAATTCATTGGAATGAATGATTTCAGAAAGAAGATCGAGGTTGCAAGGAAGATTGATGATAGAGAAAAACATTCCTAGGAAATACCAATTTCACAGACACCTTCAGAAACGAGAGAAGCCAATGCTCTTTCACCGAAGAGAAAATATGTTGAATATGAGATCTTATTTTACATATTGTACAATGTGCCTTAGAAGGGCAAGACAAATAGGTATCGGGGTAAACAACCACCCAATACGGGAAAAAACTAATCAAAGTAATTACCCTAAGTTAAAATTTAAATAATCTAACACCCCCCCTTAAGTGCAACTTAGGGAGAATGAAGATGTCAAAATGAAAAAAAGCAATATGTGTCTTGGCTACACAACCATGTTAGGTACCCATTTACAATGCAAAAAAAGAAATCCCTCACAAGAGGAGAAAAGGAGAAAAACCCTGTGGGAAAAAACCCCTCTCCAAAACAAAAATGCCCCTATGTTTATTCAACATCAAACTCCTCCTCGGTTGATTCTTATCCTTTCAGACACAGACCACAGCTAGCAGAAAGGGAGAAATTATGCTTGAAGAAGAAGATACACATCCTCCACAGAATTGATCATAGCCTCTTTAGTAGAAAAAAATATGAAGCGCCCTCTAGAGGAAAAATCGCCCCTTACAAGGAGGAAATCCATTCCTCCAATTGCATAAATGTGCCTTGTAGAATCCTCCACAAGATGAATCAACCTCTCAGAAAATTGCCTCCTGGTGAAGAAAATACATGCCACTCATAGAGTTAATATGCCGCCTCAAAAAAACACAGCTCTACCTGAGAGAAATGAAAAAAGTGCCTTCAGATAAAATGTAGCCTCTTGCAAATGGAAAACAAACCTCAAGAGAGGATGGTTTGCAACCTCCAGTGATGCATCCTCCAAACATAATTGTTGCTAGTAATGACAAGAAATCAGGCCCTCTCAACAAGATGCGAGGTCTTTCAAACATAAAATTTCCCCTCTTCAATCGCAGTAATGCCAGTCAGAAGTTCACAAACAATCTCAAACACCTTTCAACAGGAAAATTGGAAAATGAGGCATCTTTGAAATTTACAAAATTTCAAATGCTGAAATAAACAGATCTTTAGCCACCTCTTTGACAACAACTCTTAGGGAAGATACTACAAACTTGGAGGCTCTGATACCATCCTCTCTTGAGGTTTGTTTTTAGTTTGTAGGAGGTTGTATTTTATCTAAAGGCACTTTTTTCATTCTCTCAGGTAGAGGCATGGAGTATTACCTCTATGAGTGTCACATATTTTCTTCACTAAGAGGCATTTTTTTGAGAGGCTGATTCATCTTTTGGAGGCTTCTACAAGGCACGTTTATGCAATTGGAGGCATGAATTTCCTCCTTGTAAGGGGCATTTTTTCCTCTGGAGGTGCTTCATATTTTTTCTACTAAAGAGGCTATGATCAGTTCTATGGAGGATGTGTATCTTCTTCTTCAAGCATAATTTCTCCCTTTCTATTGGCTATGATCTGTGTCTGAAAGTTTGTGAATCAATTGAGGAGGAGTTTGATGTTTGAGCAACATAGAGGTATTTTTGTTTTGGAGAGGGGTTTTTAACCTTTTGTGTTCGACTAACAAGGGAACATGTCAAAATTCATTTCTTAAAACAACTTCAATATGGAGTGGTTCCAGGAATTCATTGGAAAATTGAGGCATCTTTGAAATTTACAAAATTTCAAATGCTGAAATAAACAGATCTTTAGCCACCTCTTTGACAACAACTCTTAGGGAAGATACTACAAACTTGGAGGCTCTGATACCATCCTCTCTTGAGGTTTGTTTTTAGTTTGTAGGAGGTTGTATTTTATCTAAAGGCACTTTTTTCATTCTCTCAGGTAGAGGCATGGAGTATTACCTCTATGAGTGTCACATATTTTCTTCACTAAGAGGCATTTTTTTGAGAGGCTGATTCATCTTTTGGAGGCTTCTACAAGGCACGTTTATGCAATTGGAGGCATGAATTTCCTCCTTGTAAGGGGCATTTTTTCCTCTGGAGGTGCTTCATATTTTTTCTACTAAAGAGGCTATGATCAGTTCTATGGAGGATGTGTATCTTCTTCTTCAAGCATAATTTCTCCCTTTCTATTGGCTATGATCTGTGTCTGAAAGTTTGTGAATCAATTGAGGAGGAGTTTGATGTTTGAGCAACATAGAGGTATTTTTGTTTTGGAGAGGGGTTTTTAACCTTTTGTGTTCGACTAACAAGGGAACATGCAAAAATTTCTCAGTTGGCTATGGAGTGGTTCCTTCTTCATTCGGTGGACTTGTTTCCTCCTAACGGAAGCAATGTTGCTTGCAGGAACTGATCATATTTTGTTTTCTAGCATACTTCATGAGCATTAGAGCTTCTTCATTATGGGGGGATATACTATCTCCTATTTTCCCTCCTCTAGGGGGTCATTGTTTGTATATATATGATGTATGTAGTTCTTGGGGGGTGTGATTGATCCTCCATCCATGCATCATTTTTTCTTTTCTTTCTCTCTTTTGGAGAAGGGTTTTGTCCCACAGGGTTTTTCTCCTTTTCTCCAATTGCGAGGGATTTCTTTTTTTGCATTGTAAATGGGTACCTAACATGGTTGTGTAGTGGGACCCATATTTCTTTTTTTCATTTTTACATCTTCATTCTCCCTAAGTTGCACTTAAAGGGGGGTGTTAGAGTATTTAAGTTTTTACTTAGGGTAATTATTTTGATTGGTTTTTTCCCATATTGGGTTGTTGTTTACCCTGATACCTATTTTTCTTGCCTTTAGAAGGAACATTGTACAATATGTAGAATCATATCTCATTCTCAATGCATTTTCTCTTTGCTGAAATATCTTCTCTATTGTTTGTGAAGGTTTATTTCTATAATTGGTCTTCCTAGGTGTGTTACTCTCACAATTGATTTGGACCAGTTTACTTAGAACCCATATGTGGTGAACTATTTGAATTCCATCAAACCACCAATAACCTTGTATGCAAAATTAGCTGAAGAAATCAAGACAAGTTCCAATTTCCATCATGAAATGTTAACAAAATCTTCAAGTCAAAAAACATCAATTAGAACAAATAAAAAATCCACCACCTAAAGAGTGGAACTTGCTATAAAAAGTGATACAGTTATTTGATTATTGATAATATGAGTTTCTTGATAATATGAGTTTCCAAGTTCCAACTCATCCCTATGCAAAGTTTTATTTAAGCAAGTTTTTTCATTGCCAATGCCTCTATGCACTCCTTCATGTGAAAATCAGTAAAAAAAATCAAATTCAGACTTGAGTAATGTGTTGATGTTCAATTATCTGTATTATTATTTATTTATTTTATCATTTGAAGAAAAAGTTTGGTTTCAACTAGACACACATTAAATGATTGTTGATGTTCATTGTTGTATATGCTACTATTGTTAATATGTTATTAAACTTTTATTTGAGTGAGGAATCACTGGTAGAACCCTTAAAATGTCTTGTTCCACTTATCTAATATGCCTTACTTTGGTGGCTTTTGGTCTGAATTACAAAGATAGGGTTTAGGGTTTTATGTTAGGGGTGCTTTTTTACTTAGTATATTTTCCCCTTTTCTAAACCCTTTTCTTTTGGTCTAATCCTTCATTGACCTATTATGGTCATTCCAAGTCATCTCAATTATATACTATGCCTTTGGATTCATTTTGTTATCGGCCCCTTGTGGTTAGACTTCCCCATTTACCCATCGCACATATTTCCGTCATTACTTTGGTGAGTTTGGTTTTGGGAACCAATTATTTTATAAGCTTGATAATTTGGCCTTGTTTGGCCTTTACATTCTTTCATTCCTTTGCGTAACACATTCTTAATGTTTTAAGGCCTGGTCCTATGTTCTTCCTAGGTGATCCCTCTTTTAAAATAGACTTTGTGCATGTGCATATTTCTACCACTTAAGTTCTTGTATTGCTCATCACCAAAAAATTTCAACCCATCGAGTTAATTACCACGATAAGCAATGATCCTTTATTTTCTCTTGTATCGTGCATCACAGAAGGTGTTTGGTCTCCATGTCTCATTTCTGCAATAAGCGATATGCTTGTTTCCTTTCATATCGCTTATCACTGAAGATCATTCATTCTTTGGTTCCACTTTAGAAAAGCATGATGAACATGAGCTTATCCTTTATATAGTGCCATCATATAAAAGTTTCATTGTTTATTTTGATCACTATGATGAGCGATATGAAGGTAAGGAATGGTGAACTGTGATCTTTCCACGTGTCTACATCTGTTACCATCGCTTATTTTTCCCATTGTTGAAAGCATTCTCATTTCTAAATCAACTATGAAAATAAGCGATGGACTAAGCCTTAAGGCTATATCTTTGTATCGCTAGGTTTTTCTCTTTTTTGAAGTGAAAGTGTATCTTTGTAACACTTTGATGACAAGCGATGGAGAATATAATGAAGAATATTCCATCCATTGAAAGTGTTTTTGCTCATTACCAAAGTATGGACTTAACTTCAAATCATTATTGTGATGAGCGATGGGGTTCTAAAGGGTTAATGAACATGTGCGTGGCTACCTGACAACTCCCTAGGGTATCATCATTATTTTAAAACACACTTGGGAAAGCATAAAGCGATGGTCAAGAAGAACCATACATCATGTTTTTAATCAAAGAAGATCAATTATTGGAGTTTAAACTTGAACAACAACTTATCAATTTGATGGTTTTCTCGCATGAGTTATCTATTAGACATTAATGAAGAATACACTCCAATTTTGAGTCATATAGAGGGTTGTTGATCACTATTCTTCCATAATTTTAATCCTTGAGAGCTAAAGAACTAGTTAAGTGAAGAGAAGAAGAAGGTGGAGCTTGAGGGGAAAAAAAATTTGAAGACCAAGATGCTAATTTTCCCGGTTAAGTTGAATTTTGCACTTCTATGACTAATTTGTAGCATTGGGTAATTGACAAAGTGAGTAGATAGCTAGCAACTAGAATTTGTTATTTAGGGTTATTTCTCTATGGTTAGTAAGGGAATTACAACCATTATACGTAGGGTTTGGGGGTTAAGGGAGTGACGTTTGTTTGAAATTGATTCTAAACCTTGTGAATTCAAAGAATATAATTGTAATTCATAGATATCTTGGAACCATATTTTTATTGAGTTGTAACAAGGAGTGAGACAAGTGAATCCTCCAGCAAAGAATAGAGAAAAAATATCCAGAAAAGGGTTAGAAGGCCTAATCCTCAAAATAATAAGCTTAAGCCTGACACAACCTAAAAAACCTGCAAAGAAGAGAGTTATTAAAAGGACTAATCCTTAAGATGATAACCCTAAGCTTGACACACGACCTCAAAAAATTGCAAAGAATAGAGTTGTTCAGAAAGATTACCCTCATTTCATGGAAGAAGCCCCTAAGGTCCCAACTACAAAGATTAAGCCAGTTGGAAAGAGAAAGACTAGTGAGAGAGTATTGACAGCTCATTTTTAGGATTAAGTTGTTGGGATTGGTGATGTGGCACTACCGCAGAGTGATTTGGATCTGTTTATATATGCTTTCAAGAGGAGGTTTTCCAGTCATCCCACCTGTCAGTTATGGACTTGTGATATTGGAAAATTTGTGTGCCCCAATTTGTTTGTGGAGGTGGACATGATGCTTGAGTTGGCTAGGTGTTATGATCCAACTAACAAGAAAATTAAAAGGTTTCCATATTTTCTTCCTATTTTGGAAATTTCAAGGAGTCAAATAATGGAATTTTTTAACTTGAGTCCATCTTCTTTTGAATCCATTAATTTTCATAAACAATATAATGAATATGAGAAGAAAAGGTTTTCACATAAAAAGAATGTTTTTCCAAGGTACATGAGATGTGATCTAAAGAATAATGGTGCACATTTTAGTCCTCTGGAGTTAGAACCATTTGATTATGATGATGTTGAGGACCATTTCAAATTTATAGACTATGCATTGTGTCAAGTCCTGCACAATAATTTTGACATAAAAATGGATGTTGCTTTGATGGTTTTAGCAATAGATATTTAGAATAAGTATCAAAATAGGGTTTGGGATTATGCTTCCTATATTGTTGAACACTTGCATGAGGATTTGATTAAGTTGAAAGATGCATCCCCTCCATTTTCATGCAAACACTATTCTTTGTTGATGCATATGATGTTGTGGAAAGGAAGAATGGTGTAGAAAATTCATGAAATTGAGAGAAATGGATACCATGGATAATGAGTTGTTTGTGTAATGGTGGACCCATATCTGAGATATGCACTATCGTCAATTTGATTATGCTATTTTTTACAATGTTTTCAAGTTTTTGTTGTTGGAGCAATTGGTCCTAAAACACATTTACATAATCTCAAATGGTGTGAAAGAAATATTGAGACCTTTGGAGTATGAGGAGGGCACTGCACATAAATTTAATTGGGGGGATTGGTACCTCCAATCTGACTATAATGCAATAATAATTTATGGATTTCCGATGCCACCCCACAAGCTTCCAATAAATATGTTAGACTGACAAGCTTTCATGGAGATAATGTGGTAGCTTGATGCAATGGATAAGGCACATTTTAGAAAATAAAAGAAGGCATCCCTGGTAAACCCTTACTATGGTTTCTCCTATTTCACTTGCACCTCAAAGGAAGGAATTGAGAGGTATCCTTTTTTATTAAACAATCATAGAATGAAACAAGGTATTATAAGGTTTTATGACCCTGAAGGGGTTATTATTGGTGAGAGAAGAGCCTAAGGATTATCAGGTAGAAATCATCAATTCCTCTATCAAGAGGATGTGATCAGAAACCTGTCTTCTGATGAGGAAGCTACAAAAATAAAAAAGTACATGGAATAAAATTTTTACAATTAAGGAGAAGATGTTAAAAGAAAATCCTTTCTACATTATTTCTTACTCTAAGGTATGGGACCAATTTGTGCAAGAAAAATTTATGCTTGGAGAATTTAAGGAAAAGAAATTCTTTGAAAATGTTAGGCAAGCTGAAATAAGGGCCATGGTGGCCAAACAAAATCATGAAGCACAAATAAGGAGCCAATCGGTTCAATCTTCTGCTGGGTGATCCCACAAAGTTGGTTTACAATTTATGGGAGATTTTGATTTATGATGAAATCACATATTTATAGAAAATATAATTATTTAAGCCTTAACAAGATCCATTTAAAGCATTGTAATTGAAGAGGGTTTGATCAAACTACCTTATATCAAACGTACTTGGATAGAGCCCTGCTAGTTTTAAACCATACCTATAACAAAGTCTCCTTTACACCTATCAAAATGCTTATAAAAAACACTTTTGATTTACCTTTTGGGGGATCAAATGAATTCATTTAATTTATTTTTTTATGTAGTCCTTATTATAAGCTTCCCAAAAAGTATAATTTTAAATAAATTTAATTTAATAATTATATTTATTTTTTATTTCTTGTGAATGTAGGTTTTTCACCAAAAATCAAGCTCTTTATTCTAAACATGTGGAAAATTAGAAGATTTAAAAAAATAAAAAATAAAAAAATGAGTGCTCCAAATATTGAAGTCATTGATCCAACAAAAAAAAAAGAATTTTAATAGAGAAAAAAGTTGTGTGTTATACATTTTGCCTATTTCTGAATTGTAATTAGTTTGACTTCGTAAATTGATTAAGGAAAAAATATTCAATAAAACACTATGAAACCAACTAGAAGCACTAGATGTCATAGTTACAAATATAAATTTAAAGAAATTAGAATTTTATCCTTCATGGAAAAAAAGTTATGTGTTATACGGTGAGTGTCACTCCTTAAAAATGGTGTTTATTGAGAAAAACTAGTTTTTGAAGGAGATGGAAGAATAAGTGCAATATGATTCCAATTTTTTTTTAAATATATATTTAGAATCTATAGACAAAATTTCACAAATCACTAGTTTGTATCATCTTCAAATTCCTCATGGTTTAGCCACTATAGGTGCCCAAAGGTGAAGATTTAGTTAGAAAAAAATAGTTTAGTATCCAGTTTGGCCAAAAATTGTAAACTAGTATTGTGGGATCACTTTTCTCAATGCATTGAAGTGGAAGCTAAGGAGATAGGAAAATAGCCTGCAGTAACCCCATTGGTCACTTATTCTAAAACAAACCAAGGGGGTGAAGGATATGCACCTGAGGTATCTACAGAATACATCCCAATGGAGGTGTAACTGGATCAGATATTCCCATCTCCTATTAAAAAAGATGCTTTGAGTATTGGTGTTCCTCATAGTAGAATTGTAAAATGGGAGTATAATGAAGTCGAGGATGATGATTTAAGGATAGATTATTGTGACGATTTCATGTGTGATGATGCTTTTTTCCAAATAAAGGAATTAAGATATTTTGTTATTTGTTTGAAAGCTTTTGATATAATAAAGATAATAGAAGAGGAAAAAGGAAAGGTTGACCCTTATTTGCAATAAGAAGCTCAGAAGGAGGAGGAAGGAAAAATAATGCAGGAAATTGTTGCTATGTCACCACAAGATGCAAGAGACCTAGTCAAATGAAGTGGGATTCTACTATTTCCTAGATGGGGACTATCATCAACCATTGCATTAGATGCAATTATGAAAGATCCAGATGCCTCCATCTCTAAGGAGATTTTTTATAACAAAGTTTTTTTGCTCAAGATTTAGTCCTAAGTTACATACACTTGCTATTTGGTCTATTTCACCAAATACTAGGAAGCCTAAAGTGATAAAGTCTATGGAGAAAGAGATTAGAGATATGGTTGTTAAAAGGGTTACTGAAATAATAGCTATTGCACCTACATAGTTGACAATGCATGTTGTCATGTTGAGTGTAGACACAAACCAGATCACATAAGCTAATTATATTTTTTTTTAGATAAGTACAATAAACTGACAGGTGAGCACAACAAGATACTTTCCATTGCTACCAATACATCTAGGGGTTTCCCCTCCCCAACAAGTTTTGCTTCAAAATTTTCAACACAATATAGAGAAACGCTATCACTAAGAATTTAGAGCTTGAAGAAGGAAGTGCAAGCAGAGAAAGAAAACACAAAGAAAGAAAAAATGGATATAGTCAAAGTGGTTAATGATATTTTTAATGGTGTATTCAAACATAGAGGAACAAAATTGCTAAATAAAGTTGATAATGTGTGGGATGCCTAAAAAAATATTCATGAGGTAAATGTGAAATACTTGTAGGTTCAAAAATCATTCCAAATTGAGTGTAATAAGTGGAATGTTAGGATAGGAACATTGGGAGAAATGATGCCTCAAATGCAGGAAGACCCTGAAGCTCCCACCAACATTCCTGATTTATTGAAGGTCATTAATCACAACTTTTCATGGAAATCTGGGAATGCAACTCCAAAATAAATTGACAATGTTCAAAGAAATGGAAGGGTTTACTATGCCCATGATATTAAATGATAAGGGTTAATTAAAGGATTTTTCAAAATGGGAGCAAGAGTTGGGAGAACTACTTCCTCATTCTAAGATGATGTTAAGTGTTGTTGATTATTCTATGTTGAATCCTAACATAGATAATATGATAGAAATGGAGATGAGGATAGACACATTTTTCAAAGAGGCCAAGGTGCTAATTGATGCACGGTACAACCAACATAACAAAAAAGTACATAAGTTGTTGGATATGCAATGGCCAGCTGATGAGGATTACAAAACATGGCTTGAAAAATTTGCAGATTAAGCTTATGTTGAAGTACTTTAAAATGTTGTATCCTCTTAGTAATGAAAATTGATGATAAGTAGTGAAAATTGAATTTGATGCATTCCAAGTAAGCCACATCTATAAAGAAGGGAATGAGGTGGTAGACAAACTAGAAAAAGTGGCAGAGGAGAGTACCTAGGTGATTGATGATGCACAGGTGATGGGCATCAAAATTGAGAATGCACTTAAGGTGGAGATTTGTGAAATGACGAATACGAAATTTTTCATTAAATTCCAGGCTCACTTGAATGGGGAAGATCAAGGTAGGATCTCAAAAATATATCAGCATTGAAGTTATGGGACATGAAGGGCTTTAATACTTGGTACGATCTCCATATGGATGTGCGAGGTTTTGCTTGAAATAGGGGTGGCAAATATCATTTTTCTCAATTTTTTTTCTGCTCTTGACACACTCTTAAGGGGTGATGGAGACTCCACTCTTTCTGAATTCCACAAATCCGTAGAACGCATTCCATGGAAAAGTCACTTAGAAGCAGCTGAAGGGGATAATGGTGTCCAAGCACCCACTAGTGCTCTAGGTAGTGAAGGGGATCCTGGGTTCAAATTTTTTACAGGAAACTCACAAGCTCAGGATGAATTCAAAAATCACCACCATGTTTCTAGTGATGCTCATGTACATGGGTGTGTCAAAAGTTCAGGGGAAGAAGTTATTCCAAATGATATTTCAACATTAACCTCTAGAAAATATTAGCGTGGCATTAGACAACATTGACAGTAACTTTATGACCCTTCTATCGCTACACTACTACAAGGTTCATGGGAATCAATGGTCAGTACCAAAATTCCCTTTGGTACACTCGTTGAACCACACAATGCTAAAAAATCATTGGGGTGAGATAGACAAGTGCATTTACTTCCTCTTACATGCAGCGAGTATTCTCAAAGATTGACCGAAGGGATGGGTGAAGGCATTTGTGGTGGTGGATGATCTTGATAGGGAGAGGTGACCCTCACATGATGAGGACTAGAAGTTCTGCATTGGAGAAGAATAGGTTGTGAATGATACTAGTGGTTGAGAGTAGTGAGCAAACCATCGTACTCATAGTGCATGTGGTGGTGATTGCCCAATTATCTAGAATACAACCAAATCCAAGTAGACCAATGGGGTCGGATGTAGCAATGCCTAGTCATGTACAATGGTGTGGTGGGTCTATGTATTTTCAATGATCAAATGAATCACCAACTTGTTTTGTGGTGTGTCTATGAGTAGTATGCATTACTGTCGAAGGCTAGTTTATTCTATGTCTAGGTCTAAATTTTTTGTAGATGTGGGATTCTTGTTGAATTTTGATGGGATGTGTCTCTGGCATCTGGTTCAAGGGTCTCATACTTTTTGAGAATTGTAAAAACCTTTTTTGATTAAGACAAGGTGTTGCCCCATATAGAATCTATTTAACTATTAAAAAAAAATTGATGATAAGTGTGGTAATGTGGATTGGGAAATAGAATTTTGGCTCTTAAGTCTACAAATATTGTAACGGATGAGAGAAATAAAATGCATAGCTTGGAAACAATAGAGATTAGGCTTTTACTAAAGTATGGATAAAATATTGTTTTCTCCCTAGTTTAAATTTTGGCGACAAAGATGCAAATGTGGAAGATCTTTTGTCTCTTCTACGTTTCTACACTTTATTCTTTTCTCTCTTTTATGTTTGGTGTACATGGATACAATTTTGGAGCACATGGATATTGCTACATCAACTTGAAGATTCCTTTTGGAAGGCAGAATATGATCTCCATCGACAAATGAAAATGGTTTTTGTCTCATGTAACATTTCCCTCTATTTGGAAATACAAATATCACTGAAAAGGGTATGTATTTTGTATCAGTCTAATTGAGAAGGGACATGTGTACTTTATGGCCTGAAGCTTGTTTTTTTCCTTTGTTTCTATAATAAGGAATTCAAGGCTAGAAGTATTGGTTCTTTGTTTTGTATTGATAAAAGAGAATTTTGTAAAGGGAATACATAGAACATTTTATATTTTTGTCTTATGTTTTGAGTCAGTCAGTCTACATATGTAATTTTGATAACAATAATAGCAATTGAATACAAAATGGTTCAAATTCAAAACCATTTCTCTCCTATGTACTTGTTTCATGAATTATGAGTAATATGATCAAGGATTATCTTATTTATCAAAGATTATGTGAATGGAAATGCAATAGGAATTTATAAGTAGTGTGATAAGTGTTCTTTAAAAATGATGTAGAATCACATATCAAATTCAATACCATGGAATACAATATAAAATATCACAATTTCATGGAATACAATATAAAATATCATCACTATAGTTTAGAACCATGGAAACTAATTCATGAAGTGTAGTATAAATACCTAAAAGTAGCTAATTCACTTATATTTCCCAAATGGAGTTAGGGTCCTCAAACTGATGTTCAACTTGAGATAAAGTAAAAGAGTCATCTTGATTTTGAGTCTCCTCTTTATTTTCTTTGGCCTATGTCTCAAATTCAACATTCATTGTGTCACTGTCATTTGTCCCACTGCAACTGCTCATGCCACCAGTACCAGTGTTTGGAATTAGAGTGTCTTTGTTGTACAACCTGGTCCCTCTTCTTCCACATGTGGACCTCTAGATTATGAGTGCACTTTCAAAAGGAAATATTTTGACATTATATGCAGTTCCTTTCATCCTCAAGTAATTTTCCAAATTCTTGTCTAGTTTCTTTTCTTAATTTTGATTTCAAAAATTCCAATGAATTGAAAACTCTCTCATCCTCCATCAACCCCAATATCCATGTTTGACATAAATCAACAAGTTTGAAATATCTTGATATCATACCATGCAATATTTCACTTTGACCTAAGTTTTTCCAAACCTTTGTTATTTATCTTGGTTCAAAAGCTTTCTCCATGCCTATGGAATCATACTGGTCCCTCATAGTTATTGAAAAATTCTTACATTGTTGTCTAATCTTATCTTCATTTAAAATTCCTTCTATTGTTTGCTCATTATATGTTACACTTTTCAAACGTTGTTTGATCAATATTTTTACTTTATCATGAAAATATTTTGGGTTATCTCAGTTTACCCAAATTTTAGGATACACAATACCCATGGCTTCAAGTATTTCATATCGAGGGAATCCTCCATGAATCTTCAAGGAAAGAGATTTTATAATTTCCTTCAAATTATCACTAACAGATTTGACAATGCCATTAAAATCTTCCTCATTAATAGCTACTTCACTATTACAATGACTAGTTGTCATACAATGGTACATTAGTATCTGATATCCACTTACACAGATACATAAGTTCTTGCTTACATTAAACTATATATAATTATCAAGATTATTCAAATAAGTATCTTTATGCCACATGAAATAATTTGGGCTTTCTTGTTTTAGATGTAGATATAGATGATCAAGGGCCAAGCACGTATGTTTACATAGTTTTTCATAGTAAAAAGTATACATAGTTTTATCTTGGGGTTTCTTCACAAGATTTTCCATTTCATCTAGCATGAGGAGAAGACTAGCTAAATTCAAGAGTGTCTCTATATCACTTATCCTATGTAAGAGGTCAAGAGCTTTGTCTATTGTGTTGTGATGCTCATACATTACTCCAATCAAGGATTGATATTCTGAAAGAACTTGTTATGTTGGTCCAAGTAGGGAGATCCATCTGGTATTGACATCCTTGAGAAGCTTTTTTCACGATGTTATTCCCTCAAAAAATAATTCAAATTCTACGAAACATTTGGGACTCTAGTAGACATATGCATAGATCTTGTAGACTAGATTTTCAAATTTTTATACTATAGGAAACTTTCTTAAAATTTTGAATGCTAAATTCATTATGTGGGCCATGCAGTGAATTCCAAGCATGTATGGTGCACAAGTAGTTTGTAACTTTATGTAAACACCGCTGCTTTGACCTTGCATCACTATAGCTCCATTAGCTCCTACACACACCAACTTTTTGGAAATTGTCAACTCATCCATACCTATAATTTCATTCAAATATTTCTTGACTAGTTCAAATAGATTCTGTGATCTTGAACTATCCTTCATTTTATGAACACAAAGAAGATGAGCTTGGCGAACATGTTGTTTTACAGTATACAAATTCCTACAAACCCAAGAAGTATTGTCTACCATAGTAACTTCATCTAAACATAATGCAATGAATTTTGACACTTTTACTTTATCCTTTAAGTGTTGCTTTTCCATTACAACAAGACAATTTTCCCATTCCCTTCCAATGTTTACTGACCAATGTGAGAAAAGAAAGTGAAGAATAGCGAAAAAAGATAATAAATTACAAGATTTTGGGTAGTCTATCATAGGACGCCCTCTAGACAAAATATGAATAAAAAAACTCATCTAAACAGATTTTGACATATTTTCTCCTTCCATTGCTTTTCCCAATTGAGCCTCAAGTGTACATTGACATGCAACAAGCCTCAACATTCTTTGGTTATTCTCTTCATATTCCACAGCATACTTAACATGAAGACATTCTTCCTTTGATTTCCATCATATGACTGATTGTTCCTTTTTGTCTATAGATGATTTTTTTTCATAAACTTTACCAATATGCTTTTCTACAGTGTCAAGCTTTAGCTGCAACTTCTTGTCTCTTCTACATTTCTAACTATAGATCGTACACATGCATTTGGTTGGAATTTCAACATTGTTTCCTTTCCCCATTGGTACAATGAATGGGTACTTTGACAACCAACCAAGTTTAAAATTCCTTGTCATTTCCCACTCATGCCCCACTTTTTATTTTCCTTTTCTTGTCTTACTACCAAGATCATCCTAATCGAGGTCAATTATCTCATTCTATCTAACCACGATATCCCTTGGAACATCTTCTACGATATTTCCATCCTCATTTGATACATTTAACCCAATGATAATCTAACCTTGACCTTTCGGTGCAGGTAAGGTATTGTGAATTTCTTCTTCATTAATATTTTGTGGAAGAGTTGATGATGTAGTTCCATCTTGATATAATGGATCATAAGCATTTCCAATTCCAAAGTAATATTGTATGGTACCTCTACATTTTGGGAATTTTGATGGCCTCCCAATCCCTTCACCACCCTGAGGTTTCTTACCCTTGTTGCTTGACATATTGATCTCTCACTTCGAATAAAAGTTGGGAAAAAATGTATTCTTGTTTAAGGATAGAGAATATAGATCACATTCCCTACTCAATATCATCTTTAAGATTGAAGCAAGAATGGAAAAGAGATATGGAAATCTTGTAACACTATGAAGAAATGATCACTCACCTTTAAGTTTATGTTTTTGGCTTTCGCTAACTTTCAAATTGAGAACTGAACAAAATGTGTAAGAATAAATGACAGTTTCAATTGTATTTATATCAATCCATATTTGGTGAATTCTACAGGATTTTTAAATGGTATATTAAAAATTTGGTGAATATCATGTGCTTATACAATGATATGTTGTAATTTTCAAGGCGAAATGTGTCCTCAAATGTAATTAGTTTTTAATGTTATTGGTGAAATAGGTCCTCATAAGCAACTATTTATAAATTTTAATTGGAAAAATGGGTCTTCATAAGCAACTATTTGTAAACTTTAATTGGTGAAATGAGTCCTGATACAATGTTGTTTTAATAGTATTGGCAAATATGTAGGTTTTTTATTATATGCTTCTGGGATTCTAGATGAAAATATTAATCAATCCATTTGAAATGCATAGTTTGTTATGGTGAATTCGTTGCTTAAATATGCCTCATAAAAAAAATCATTATCGAATGGACTTGCATTGGATCGATAATTCGTAAAATCTAGGCAATTTGGACACCTTGTTAGATGTGATTAATTTTTCAACTTTGACTTGGTGGATTTCTAAAATTCACCAATTGGCGAAGATTCTCCTCTAAATTTTTCCCTAATTTGAAGTGGATTCTTAAAATAGATTACAATATATACATCATTTTAAGTATAGAAATAATATATAAAGTAAATAAGACCTTATAGTACACAAAAAAAATAAAAAATTGTAGTATAGTGTGAACTTATAATTGATTCAATAGATATTAATGTGTAATTTAAAATCTACATGAATTTTTTGAAGGGTTTAAGGGAAATTCTAGTAGAAAATGGATGTATTTGTAGAAAAATGTGAGAGAACATATTTTCTATTCATGCACTTTCATTTAATTCGTTGAATTTAAATTTTATGGAGCGATTCATTTAAGATAAATTAATTGATTTGATGGATGTTTACAATTCTGAAATTTCTAATAATTTGGGTTGTTGATTGATTTGGTTGAATGCTTTTTGGGTCTAAAATATTATTTTTCTTCCTCTTGTTTTGACAACTTGATTTATGAGCCTTACACCTTTGATTATAGTGCTTGCAATTATTCATGGAGGAAGTGACTAGTAGTTTGGAAAATATCAATTCATAAAATTAAGTTGATGAGGAGATATGAGACATATCTATTTTATTGCACGTAGAGAAGCTAATGTAGTAGAACAATTTCCTACAATAATTATGAGATGGGGATAAAGGAAATCTTCATAGCTCTTTACAATAGTTATGAAAAAAATAAAAAATTGTAAACATCACGCATACCATAATGCATACCATAATACAATATTAACATGGAGAAAACCCTTTTGCGTGAAAAACCCCACAATTTCCTACAATAATGTTGAGACGAGGATAATGAAAAACTTCATAGCTATTTACAATAGTTACAAAAACCTAAACAGAAATAAATGTAAATATCATGCATAGCACAACACAATGATTGACGTGGAGAAAAACCTTTTGAGAGAAAAACCCCACTCCAATAGCAACCCAATAAATTATTCAAAAATCATGAAGATTACAATATACTTGCAGAGAAAAATTCTCACAAGAGTACCACCAACCAAAGATCAAGGGGAAACATGACTGCTATTAGACTCTCAACATACATCATAATGCACAATCATAATACAATTCCCTCATAAAATAGGGTTTCCTTCTAGGGAAAGATAACCAAAAAAATATGTACTATCTTATTTGAGATCTAATGATGAACGGTCTAGATTTACAATAATAAAATATACATAAAATGTGGCTTTCGAGGGAACTTTGCACAAATCCCCTTCAAAGCCCAGGACCTCCAAACCCCATAGGGGAGTCTTCCTACACCCTTCCCCACCCCTCTGTGCTCACCTATCAATAGTAAACCTTTTATAATTGCAAGGTTGAGACACATTTTACCAACAATTTGAAGGGACACTTCGTAATGCATTTTCTTTATAAAGGACTTTACATTAGAAAAATAATATTTTATTGTACAAGTGGTCACATCATGTGTGCCTAAGACAATTAATCTATATTCTTTTAAAAGTGTCATGAGTATCAAGGAAAATTAAAGTGTTCTTTTCCATATGTGGACTTAGTATTAAAATATGAGTTTAAGGTCTTTTCACAAGGTAACATGTATAACATGTTTTTTTTTTAAATATTCGTAGGTAGATTTGTATGTACCCTATCTTTAAAACCTATTTTAAATAAATAATAACTAAATAGGAACAAAATAATTGAACATTGATTGGATCCTAAGTTATATTTGTTGGTGTAATAAAGTGTTGTTTTAGGAATATTTAAATTACTTTATTCAATAAATAAGTTCTCATAGTTGGTCCCATCTTGGTCAACTATTGTACCTAATATTGGACCTTTCCCTACTATCATGCACTTCCCTTGTTACAATCTTCCATAAAACGAAGATTTATGTCTTTGCTACAACTTTAATGTAGATTAGTACAAAAAATCATGTTTGTACAAAATATAATTCAAATTGATTTGGCTCTCCTACCAAATGAAAAGAAATTAAGATTTGGAAACACTTTCTATATTAATCTAATAAGAGAGATTTATAAAAAAATACAATATAAAATAAATTAGAAGAAACAAATAACACAATAAAATCATTTATCTTAACATAATGATATATTATAAAAAATAAAACTCCGAAATTTAAACCAATGTATTAATGAAATATAATAATGATTACAATATACCATAACCAAAAAGTATTCAGAAAAGACAACACCAATAGTTAATCCGTAAGAATATTGACAACATACAAATACTTACAAAACATTCAACATAAATTCCATCCCAAGCAACAAACAAATAGTAAAAACAATACATCAAACAAACGGAATGAAAAACTATAAGCCAAGTAAAACCGATACATCAAACAAAAGGAATAAAAAACTACAAGCCAATAACATCCAAAAGTGACATTGAAATGCCCTAATCACACTAGAATGCATGAATCCCAAACAGAATCATCATGATAAATATAACACTCCTTACACATCCTTGCATTCTTATATTATTCTAAATTCAAACGTGTTGCTCAACATCTTAATCAAAGCGTGCAAATTGATCTCGAAAGAATGAAGATGATTAATTTGAATATAAAGATGGTCTTTTCACTGTGTCAAATTAATATATATACATAATTTTGTTGTCAAATAACCACAATTTCATTCTTATTCCTGAACGTCACGTGATGTCCCACCTATTACTACTGTCACAGCATTGCGAATTCCATGTGATTAGAGATCACAGTTTTTTGAGCTGGTTGCCGCTAAAAACATTAATCTAGAAGTCAGGCATAGTGAAAGGTGGGTTTATATAAACTTTTATCGTTTTCGAATTGGCGTTCACTAAGGGGCTCAAATAAACACGCGCTGTAAGGAGACAATTATTCCACCCTCTCCAGGGAATTGTTCTGTGGTCCGTGCCCACTTGATTACATTGAATTATTGAATTGTAAGGCTCGGGAATTTAAAGGATTTTTTCCCTTGGAAGATGCGAGCTTCGAGTTAAGATTACTCTATATATATATACCAAAGGTGTGATGGTGGAATGCCACTCACTCGAGTTGGGTATGATAATTATATGCATGCTTTCAAGCGTCTCGATAACGATGTAGCTTTTTCTATTTTATCATTACTGTAAAATATGTAAAACTGACACAGCATTGCAAAATCCATGTGATCACGGATGTATAGATTATTGAATTGAATTGTTCGGGAATTTTCGCGACTTTTTTCATTGGAAGATGAGGCCTTTAAAGAGATTAAGGTTACTCTATCTATAGACGACAAAAGTGTGATGGTGGAGAATGATAATAGGCATCTTTCCAAAGCATGTCCAAACTCTATCTTTTTATATAAATAAAAGAAATACTAGTTGTGATATTGCTATCAGAATTCAATTGTGTAGTTTTAGAGTCAAACTCATTGACCCAATTTTTCAACTTCAAAAAAATCTAATTAATTTTATATTTATTTATTATACGTTTTGTAAACTAGTATTATTGATAAGTAGGAGGTATTTTCCATAGTATGTCAAATTGTGATATTGCTATCAGGATTCAACTGTGTAGTTTTACAGTCAAATTATTTACCCATGTTTCATGAGTATCTAATATAAAGATACTTCAATCTAAGAACTAGTGAAAAATTAGTCTTTGTAAACATGATTGACATTTGAGATGTGGTTTTACTATGCATGCTTGTTAATGTTAAGGGAAGTTGATTCATATACTCTACAACTAAAAAGGAGATTGTATAGATGAATCCATGCTATCATACTAAAGGAAGTTACTTTTTATAAATTTTATCTAGAACACAGACTAGTGGATAGTTTCAATATCAATGACTCAATTGATCATTGTTATTAGTGAAGTGCCTTTGATTTTGTAGAATGATGAAATGTGTTGCGTAGTATTGTACTAGGTTTTTTTTCAAAAGTGCATGCATGTTTGAAAAGGTTAAAATAGAATACACATAGGTTAGGATGAAAATTTTGTGATAGTTTTATAGTCACTACCAAATTACCTATGATTCCTAATAGCCTTGCAATATACAAGCAATAGTGTGTTGTGTTTCACTTACAGTTGAAAACCTGGTCTAAGGTCATTATAAACAATGAGTATGCAATGATTGTTTGTAGATATGTAGTTTTCTACAAAACTACATGAAAATCACAACATATTGAATGCATATTGCTTAGTGGGGTTTTTTCTTTCATATATAATTCAAATTCTCACCATGGAAGATATAAGAGTTCTATAAATAATGTTTCTTAAGGATTTATAAAAGGATATTATTGGTCATGATTGAGTGAAGCCACATCTTGAGACAACATAGACTTATGTTCACCAATTGATTCCTATTATGAAGGAACAATGACAACAAGTTATTGTTACAATTGCACCAAACATGGAGGTCTTTTGAACTAGGGTAATTAGCATTTACAAGATTTCAAGGGACATGAATATTTCATCTCTAAGAAAATTCATCACCAGCATTTCACCGCTAGCAACTTACTACTAGCAATTCACCACCAATAATTCACTGTCAGTAATTCATTGATGTGACATATTCATAATGTAAACAATTCATCTCCATAAATTCATCATTGTGGTATATTCACCACATATACATTTTTCAATATTTAAGTGGCCAAGAGCACCCAAAAAAAAAGTATAGATCTTTCGGTCACATCCCATTTAATTAGCCTACCTTAATCATTGGATTATTGTATTGATTGTTTAAATGAAGATAATTAGAAGGAAAATTTGAATATGTTAAGTATTGTTGAAATATACATAGGAATAAATATGTTGACATTCAACTCATTGTGCAAGTATGATAGAAATCATTAACATTCCCTCAGGTTGAAGAGAGAGAGTATCATCAAGGAAAATGTTCTAGTCGGTGGAGGTAACTTGTTATGATGGAATCAACACACAAACTCACCTAAACTCATGCATTTAGGTTGCAAGAGGCAAATACAACTTTAAAACTATTTAACATGATGATCTATATCAGAGAAAAATGAAGAACCCAAACATTGAACCAAAAATAAATAAATATAATATTGGTTTCAATATACTCTAAGAAATGATCCTAAAACATAAGATAGATTAATATTGACAACATACAAACACCTAAATAATGCACTAAATAAACTCCATTTGAAGCATCCAATAAATAGAAAAAATTAGTACATCAAACTACTAAAGGAAATTTAAAATTATGAGCCAATACCACCCAAAATCGGCAATGAAATTCCCATGTTAAATTACAATACCCTAATCCAAAAACTTTATATATATTCCTTACACATCATTGCATAAAAAATCCTTAGAGCATTGTCATGTCCATGATTAATAACAAATGGCATATTCTAATAACTTTCAAAATTCAAAAATTTTGCTCAACCTATAAGTCAAATTATACAAACTAATGTTAATGTAATCAATATGATTAATCTTACACAAAAAGGAAATTATTAGAAGGACAATTTAACTTGAGTGTAAATATAGTCTCATTGTGGTACCAAACTATCAACTGCTCCTTTGTGTGCAATTGGTACATCGAAGTAATGGGGAAGGTCAATTAGAGAAAATATTTGTCTATTCTATAATACATTTATGCAATTGTATGAGGTCAATTGGTAGGTGTACCATAGAAAAAAGGAAACTTGCTTGATTTGGGAATAATTCATGATAAATTGGACTTAATAAGGTCTTGATTTAGTGTTGTGAGGTGTTTTTCACATCCACACTAGGTCTTTGGCCCTTTCAAATGCATTTAATGATGTCTTGTGAAGGTGTTGTGAGGTGTTGTAACACATTTCTACACTTTTCTAGACTCTTCTTATTATAATTCATCTAAAATTAACCTTTTTATCCCTTATCAAGTCCTATTTTAAAGTGTTGTAAAGTCTTGTAACAAGATTTCACACTTTTCTAGGCTTTTCATCATCAAATACACCTTTCTTATGGTTTATTTTGCCCCTTTATACACTCATAAGACTTAATTAAGTGTATTTTTTTAATGTAAACCCGTCAAACCTCATTAAATGTAACTTAATTCCTGACACCCACTTACAAGCCTAGAGTGGGATCCATTCACCATGGGTGGCGAATGAGTCCCTCTTGGCTCAAGATTTAAAATAATTCAAAATTTCTTTTGGGTTTTTAGTCAAAAAGACCTTATGTCAGCCTGTGATGCTGTATTATTGGGTGATTAGGGCATAAGTGTGTATAAATAAGTGTTTTTCCATCCATTTTAACCCCCATTCATCTCTTAACACATTCAAACATCTCTCACCATTCATTCATCATCTATCTTCTCTATTCAAGTCAAGCAAGTTAGGGTTTCATCATTGCAAGTCATCAAGATAGCCTCCTAAGTCATTCAAGGGTGGATTCTTCATTTTTTGTTGTACAAAATCAAGATCAATCTTCATGGAAAGGTATTACCTTCATTATTTCATGCTTCATTACATTCTTTCATCATTTTTGTTTAATTACCTAAAAGGGTTTTGACCAAGGCAAACCCCAATGCCCTAACATCCAACATTTCTTCTTCTCTTCTTGTGTGTTTGTAGATTTAGACATCTTGGAGGCTTAGAAATCATTTAATATTTCATTGAAAATTTTTCAAGTCATCTCTTCGTTAGATAAGTCAAAATACCCACAAAAAGTCACTTTTAGGCCCGAAGTTGACAGCTTCAAAACCTAACATCTAGAGAAGCAGAAAGTGCAGATCAAAGGCCCCTATTTCCACTCTTGAATTTTAATAAATTAAAAATTAGAATCATTCACCATGTTTGGTGAATGAGTCCCACCTCTAGCCCTATTTTTGGTTTTCTACATTTTTGGATACCCATTTGTTTGAAATGGGCTCGAGAATAATTTCCCAAAACTGGGATTGATTCACCCAGAATGGTGAATGAATCCCACCAGGCCTAAAAATTAGGATCAAAAACATTTCATATGTCATTTCCATTCTCCATAAATATATTAGGTTCACACTTTTAGTGTCATGCATTTCTATTGCAATTTTAATTCATTTCTAGGTGTTTTCTGCATATCATAATGTGTTTTCAAACAACATGCATTTTAATAGTTTTACATCAATAACAAATTCATTTTATCAATTTGTTTCATTTATATCATTACATTTAGGCATATTTCCATCATACTTGCATTAATTTGTGTTAACCACTTAGATTTTGGTGTGAGATCCATCTCTTTCCTTTAGGTGAAAGATCCAAATTGAGCAAAAGAGTCATAGCATTTCACACTCCTAAAAAATATATGGTTCATTTTGGTGGACCTAGTTTTAGAATACTTTCTTTTCTGATTAGGAGTCATTATCATCCTAGAAATAGCTTGCACACATTACATTTTGCATTATTTTGCATTCTAGGGTTTCAAAAACTTGCATTAGTGAAAAGCTCATTCAGCTTGCATTTTTGCATATAATTTCCTTAAAAATTTCTAAAATTTTTCATCTAAATTTTAGGTCTACATCATACAACATCAAAAGCATCAAAATCAATTGATTTTTTTTGAATTTTTTGCAAAAAACCCTTACTGGGACTCATTCGCTATGTTGGGCGAATCAGTCCATATCCAGATTTTTGACTATCTGTTACAACATCAAAAACCTCATTTATGTGCTTCCTAAGCCTCCTAGTATCATATAGTATAAGTCTGGAAAGTTTCAGGAACAATTGTTTTATGCATTAAGCTCAAAAACATCATTTTAGACTACTCATTCTTCAAGTCACTTCAATTCTAAACATCCTTAGATCTGTAAATGTTCACCTTTCTAAAATTTTGCATCACATGGATAAAGGTACTTTTCAATTTTGCTTACACAATATTTCTATTCATAAAAATTTGCATAATTTTGATAAAATTACTTTTTATTCTTGCATATACATTGTATACATTCTTGAAATTTTGTATAAATGGGATAATAATGTTTTGCATTTTTGTACATACATTGTTTATATTGCTGAAACATTGCATGAAATGGTTACAAGTTTTTTTAATTCTTGTTCACACAATGCTAGTATCTTACATCACTAAACATATTAGGAAACATTCCCCATCTTATCCCTCTCGGAGTGTTTTAGTGCAAGAGAATACAACCTTGGACATTCCTAGTGATCATATTTGTTCTTTCCCTAATATATCTCCTACTGATGAAGAAGATATTTTGGTGTTAGAAGACACAATAAATGTGAACTTTGAGAATCCAAGTTGTGTCTCTCCTTTTACCTCTTTTTGTGGACAATACATTCATTACCAACATAATACAACCATAGATAATCATGACACTACAATTTCTTCTTCTCCTAGTATCTCTCATTGTTGTGAAGATGATACTTTGATGTTAGAAAACCTATTCCATGAAGGTCATGATAATTTTAGTTGTCTCCCTTCACCTACAAAAACCCTTCTTAGGCAAGACAATTCAACCATTAATCATTCTCTTAGTTGAGATGAAGTCCTTTTAGAAGAACCAACCTTAGAATGCCAAGAAAATTTTGTTTGTAGTTCTCATCAAAACCCTCATCCTAGGAAGGATATCATGATGCAAGACAAGAATCACCATACTAGTATAGACTCTCACTTGCTAAGGGATGTTAACATTATTCAACCTCAACTCATCCTTTACCCCCCTTCACATAACCCTCCAACTCAAAAAAAACCCAAACTCATCCTCTACCCACCTAAGAATAATGTATCACAATAGCTGAGTCATAATACCATTGCTCATACATATAGCACTCAAAATAATCCACAACCACCACAACCAACCCCAACACCCTTACCCTTACCTAATCCTATCCCATCTAAACCTATCCTCCTAGGTCTTCCTAGTGGAAAGGAGTACAATCTTGTTGAACAAATAAAGAATACTCCTGCTAAAATCTCATTATGGGACCTTATTCAATCCTCCCCTCACTATCACAATATGATCCAATCAGCCTTGCAACAAGTTCCTATCCCTTCTAATACGCAACCAAATGATATAGCAGCCATGATTCATGCCATAAATGTTGGAATTGTTTTCCACCAAAGTGAGCTTCCTCCTTTGGAAGTGCAAAAAAAAAATAAAGCTTTTATGATTATCGCTCAATACAAACAAAAAGGGATTAAGAGAACTCTTTTATATACTAGTTCTGCTCTTAATGTATGTGGAGTGAACCTTCTCGATAAACTTGGCGTTGATAAATCAAACATTTGACCCATTCCTTTATCCATTAGGGGATTTTACAATATAAGTAAACAACCACTTGGTGTGATCACGCTACCTATTATAGTTGGAGTGGCCACATTGGAAACATTGATCCATGTTATGCCTAATGATCTCACATATAACCTTCTTTTAGGTAGACTGTGGATTTCAAACATGACTTTATGGGTGAGTACAAAATCATCCACAAAGATTCAAATAAGGAAAAAGAAACAACAATAATGTCAACACAAAATTCATATGACCTTTTGAAAGCATCCACCTCAACCACTTTAGACAATGAAACAAACTACACAACCACCTTTGATGATGCTTATTACCAACCACCAACTGATCCAAAAGCATTGAAAAATCTTTATGGAAAAAGGGTATGAGCTTATGAAACAACTTGGCTATAGTGGAAAAGGATGTAGTGCTAACGAACAAGGTATCCACAATCCTATTGATCTTATCACACAACAAACAACTCATGCTCTTGGTTAAATTGTCCTTTGATAGAAATAACCAAGCCTTCAATCAACATCAACACTCTCACCCAACATTCTTCTAAGTCAACTTTAATTGTAAAGCATCCTAAACTAATAGAAACTAGTGGTCTTGATTGTTCTCCTTTACAAGTCATCAAACAAATAAATACACCTTCGCTTAATGTCAATGTTATCTCTCAAGAAACCAATGATTTGCATTCGATAGATTTTCCCTCCTCCTATAAGCATGAGAACAAAATCTTGCAATCTAAAGAACCTTGCATAGGTATGACATCATGTACTAATCAAGACATCTCTTTGCCACCAACAACAGAAACTACTTCTCCCCTTGATCAAGAGGGTATCTTGTCGAGACTCCTCCAAGATCACTTGATAACCCTTCCTCCACATTGCCATTCGCATTGGTACGATCAAACATCTCTTGAATGTCTACTTTAGTGTGAGTTTGAAGAAAGTTCATCCTCTCACCAAAGTGGGGGCTAAATGTACCATAGAAAAAAGGCAACTTGCTTGACATGGGAATAATTGATGATAAATTGGACTTAATAAGGTCTTAATTTGGTGTTGTGAGGTGTTTTTCACATCCACACTAGGTCTTGGGCCCTTTCAAAAGCATTTAATGATGTCTTGTAAAGGTGTTGTGAAGTGTTGTAACACATTTCTACACTGTTCTAGACTCTTCTTATTATAATTCATCTAAAAATCACCTTTATATCCCTTATCAAGTCCTATTTTAAATTGTTGTAAAGTCTTGTAACAAGATTTCATGCTTTTCTAGGCTTTTCATCACGAAATACACCTTTCTTATGCTTTATTTGGCCCCTTTATATACTCATAAGACTTAATTAAGTGCAATTTTTAATGTAAACCTGAAAAAAATCATTAAATGCAACTTAATTCCTGACACCCACTTACAATCCTAGAGTGGAACCCATTCGCCATGGGTGGTGAATGAGTCCCTCTTGGCTCAAAATTCAAAATAATTCAAAATTTCCTTCGAGTTTTTAGTCAAAAAGACCTTATGTCAGCCTGTGATGGTGTATTATTGGGTAATTAGGGCATAAGTGTGTATAAATAAGTTTTTTTCCATCAATTTTAACCCCCATTCATCTCTTAACTCATTCAAACATCTCTCACCATTCATTCATCATATATCTTATCTATTCAAGTCAAGCAAGTTAGGGTTTCATAATTGCAAGTCATCAAGATAGCCTCCTAAGACATTCAAGGGTAGATTCTTCATGTTTTTCTATAGAAATTCAAGATCGGTCTTCATGGCAAGGTATTACCTTCATTATTGAATGCTTCATTACATTCTTTCATCATTTTGGTTTAATTACCTAAATGGGGTTTGACCAAGGCAAACCCCAATGCCCTAACATCCAACATTTCTTCTTCTCTTCTTGTGTGTTTACAAATTTAGACATCTTGGAGGCTTAGAAATCATTGAATGTTGCATTGCAAAGTTTTTGAAGTCATCTCTTCATTGGATAAATCAAAATACCCACAAAAAGTCACTTTTAAGCCCAAATTTGATAGTTTTAGAACTGGACATCTGAAGAAGCAGAAAGTGCAGACCGAAGGCTCCTGTTTCCACTCTTGAATCTTTAGAAATTCAAAATTAGACTCATTTTTCATGAGTGGTGAATGAGTTCCACCTCCAAGCCTGATTTTGGTTTTCTGCATTTTTGGATACCCATTTGTCTGAAACATACTCTAGAATAGTTTCCCATAACTGGGACTGATTCGCCCATAATAGAGAATGAGTCCCACCAGGTCTAAAAATAAGGATCAAAAACATTTTAGATGTCATTTCTAGTCTCCATCCATATCTTAGGTGCACACTTTGAATTTCATGCATTTCTATTGCAATTTGCATTCATTTCTAGGTGTTTTCTGCATATCACGGTGTGTTTTCAAACAACATGCATTTCAATAGTTTTACATCAATAAACAATTCATTTTATTAGTTTGTTGCATTTATATCATTACATTTAGGCATATTTCCATCATACTTGCATTAATTTGAGTTAACCACTTAGATTTTGGTGTGAGATCTACCTCTTTCGTTTAGGTGAAAGATCCTAATTGAGCAAAAGAGTCATAGCATTTCAAACTCCTAAAAAAATCTATGGTTCAGTAGGTTATTGAGAAAGTAGTATTTTTTGTGCAACAAAGGTCTCAATAAGGAATTGATAGATTCAATTAAAATATGCATCCACTTAGATGGATTTGAACACAACTAAATAAAACTTTTGAATCATTCAGATAATTAGGCTCTGTTACCAACATACCATGTTTTGTTTTTAATAGTGAGAGAGGGAGAGAGAGTGATAGATAGAGGGAGAGATTTAGGGGGAAGAGTGAGAGAGAGATAGATGGGTAAGGAGATTGATATATAGATGAATATATGGATAGAGATTGATATGGAAATGAGGATGGAGATGGATAAGGATGTGGATATGGAGATAAGGAAAGAGGGGGATGAAGAGAGAGAAGATATATGGATAGATAGGGGTATGTGCAGGATCATGATTGGCCAAAAATAGCAATATGATGGGTATGTGGCTGATGACTTTTTTTTACCCAAAATTAATGAAACGAAAAGGGTTTTTAAAGGAGATTCTCATCTTTCCACCAATATAAATTATGCTTTACTTTGAATTTAATAAATAATTATTATTCATTTTCTATTTGAATTATGACTAAAGTCCTGATTGATAGGCTGATTGAAAAACATCTATAGCTTTAAAGAAGTATCAAATTTTTTGAATTTGAAACATGTGTCACATTATATGCTTTGCATACTATAGGATTAAAAATAAATAAAAATCATGAAGTTTTGAAAACGTTAAGGTGATCAGACATACGAGTTTTTATATTTTTTGAAAGTTGTAATAAAAAAATTATAATTAATTATTTACTTGGAAAAAAATTACCAAAAAAATATGCATCACATCGGGACATGAGTCCTCTACTTATATCTAAAATATTACAAAATAATATTATCATTTTATTATGGTTAGGGTGGTAAGACAGATGCCTACTTCTTATTTTTTTCCATGAAATTTAAGTACTACTCCATTGAAATTTCAAATATTCACTAAATATATTTTGTTTCAAAAGAAATAAACCTAGTAGTTTAGAAACTACATTCAATTTGCTACAGATTCTATTCTTACTTATTTTTTGAAATAATATAGATAACTTATTCAAATTTTTACGTCAAGTTGCCTAACTCTTATTTTTTTGAATTTTTCGCCACTTAGGGGCCTATTTTTTCCATGATGATCCTGCACATTCCCAAAGAGATGGAAGATATATATATATATATATAAAGATAGGGGGAGAGAGGGAAATAATTAGAGAGGGGGAGAGAGGGAAAGAATTAGAGAGGGAGAGAGATGATATATAAAGATAGAGATAGGAAAGGATATATAGAGAGGGAAAAATATATGGGTAGATAGAAATGGGGTGTAACATTGCTCTCCCCAAATATGCAACCATCTAATATCCTATAAGTGGGACATAGTAATGTGGGTCTACCTTGACTTTATTTGTAGCTATGTCTAGGTCCTTCAACCTTTCTTGTAGATAAACATTCTAATTACACTTGAAATATACCTTAATGTATTTAGCATAGAAATGGATGATCTAGTTTCACATTGTTCATGAACTAGTGATGTACATATATCTTGCTAATGAATTTTAGATAGTAATCTAAAAATATTTTATGAATATCAAGAATTAGTGAATATCTATGATAGACATACTCTTACCAAAGAACTAGTGAAGGAATAGCGATTAATTATTAAAATTATGGTTTGACTATACATGCTTGGTAATGTTAAGGAAATTTGTTCCTTGTACTCTAAATATATAAACTAGATAGTATAGATGAATCCATGAGCTACATTATTAAGGGAATTTAGTTCTTATGCATTATTCCTATAATGTATACTAGTGGATGATATCCAGACTAATGACTCATTTAATCATTGTCTGTAGTGAAGTGGCTATTTTTTAAATATAATAATGAAATGTGTTATGCAATATTATATACTAGATGGTTTCTATAAGTGCATAAATATTTAAAAAGGTTGGTGAATATATACATAGATTAGGAAGTAATCATTTTTGGTAGTTTTATAGTCACTACCAATGTGATTATAGCTCTTGATAACCTTGCAATATAAAAGAAATAGGGAATTGACTTGTCCTTGAAGTTGAAGACACCAATTTAGGTTTTTTATAACAAATTATGATTGTCAAAAAACTAGAATACTGAGAGGATGGGGGGTGAACCAGTATTCTCTTAAACCATTCAAACATTGAACATCCAATCACCAAATCATATTCAACTATAATAAAGAAGAAAGCATGAAAAATTAACAACACCATATAACACATGAATACCAATTTTTTTATGTAGAATACCCAAAATGGGAAAAACCACGGTGAGGGTTAGCTCACAATATATTATAACCAATTATAGTGTATTTACATAAGTTCTCACTATAGGTGGACTAACTATCCAAGTGGACTCACTTACCATAGATAAAATATAGAAGAGAAAAAGTGGCTTACGACCTATTTTGAACTGTTACAATCACATCTATCATATGCATGAAATATAGTTTCGTTGAAGCTCAATAAAATATTTTTACACACTTCATTTGATTCAGATCTAACACTCTGCTTTCCTCTACATTCTCATCACCTCAATCTTCTACTCAATATTCACAAAATGAATTTGCACTAGACTCTAATAATATTCGCATGTAAGATCTTCAGAATATTCATCATCTTTTTTCAAAATACCAAAAAAATCTAACATATATATCCACATCAACTATAACATAAATTAGGTCAACTGAACTAGATGTAGTACTCAAAATAACTTTTTTGGCTCCAAATCTTTCATACATATCTCGCGCCAAGATATAAAACTAAAAATAACTTAAAATAGGTCGGCATGGACCTATAATAGATCTAACATAAGACTGAAACACTTATTTAACCTTCGCATACCTTCAAATTTATTAGGTTGGCATGACATAGGACCTAATAACAAAATCCTTCAATTGTGTATCCACATCCAAATACGTGGACCTCAAAATTCAATTCCAACTAAAATTTATACTCTACTTCCACCTAGAAACTTATCCTCAAAATTACAAAGCCAATAAATCATCCATGGAGGAGTGCAGACTCTCCCACATAACTACACTATATACAAAGAATAATTGTAATTTTCTAGGCCAAACTTCTATTACTCATAACTTTCAATCTATTGGATGTTGCTAATATGTGGTTGTCATTGATGTCAACACTATTGGCATTAATGTCTTAAAGGCTATATATGTCAAGGATATTGAGAAAATTGTAATGGAATAAGTCACATGTTGTTAGTGATGTAGTGAAGTTCAGTCTATTGGTTAGCTCAGTACATTGATGATCAGAGGTTATGGATTAAAGGGTTTGTTTTTTATTATATCTAGTTTATCCATGTTAAGTTTCAGATATCCGCATGAAGATTTGACTGAGTTATGAGCAGTTGTGTTCTGACAGTCATTCTATTGATTCAGTTGGTGTTCTTGAATGAAGATGATGTCATTCTAGTATGTTCAGTTGTTTTGGATGCTTCTCTAGTGATTCATGATGTTTGTGGATGTTTCTAGATCATGCTCTATCTGTGTTGCATGTCTGCATCGATTGTTGTGCTCGCGATTGGTGATTTTCTCTTATGTGTTCATTTTTTTCATGTTCATGCCCAACAAGGTGATGGTAGTGTGTTGTGGATCTTCATGGAATAATTTTTGAAGGTGTTTTGTGTTCAATGATTTTGTTTTGGGTTTTCATTATGTTGTGGTTGACATTGGTTGATTCGCATTGAAAATTATTTATTGTTTCGAGCCGATAGTTTGCATATGTTTTATTATTTTGTTGAAGTCAACATGTAGCGATGTAATCTCTTGTTGTAGATATATATAAGTAATTTTTTATTCCATTTGATGGCATGTGTGTGCATGAGATGTAAAAATAATTTCCTAATCATTCGAAGGCAGAAGTAGATTGTGAAGTAGAGTAAGTAGAGTGTGAAGAAGTGCTCATGTGCTTAACCAGAACTGTAATCAAGCATTAGCAGATGCTATTTTCTCAGTTCAAAATCTTGCAGATGTAATATGAATGTTTTTGTAAGACTATGTGTCTTCCTTTGGGTAGTAAGCCTTGTTGTATTTGAGCAGTGAGCTCGAGGAAGTGTGCCTGAATGCATGTGCATTCCCCATTTATTCTTCTTTATACTTTTAATAGGGTATAATCTTATGGACTAACCTCTACCATGGTTTTCCCCTAAGAGGGTTTCCACATAAAAAATCTTGATGTTATGTGTGTTTCTGATGTGTTGATGATTTATGCTTTCATGGTTATTAATCAGATCTACGAATAAATTTAATAAGTTTAATAAGTTCAAATTTTTGTGACAACTGATTCACCCCCCTCTTAGTTGTCTACCCTTGTGTTGCCAACAATTGGTATCAGAGCAAGTTCCTTGGAAGAAGTTTAATAACTTGATGTGATTTGAGATGGTGACATATAAGAAGGATAGTCCAAGATTTGATGGAATAAATTATTCTCTATGGAAGACTCGAATGGAGTGTCATCTGAGATGCATTGGTGATTACTACTGAAACATTACAATGAATAGGTATGTTATCCCACATAATGGTCCTTCTACTACTGCTGAGATTAAGGATGTTGAGTACAATATCAGGGCTAAGGAAGCATCATTGAGTGCTCTGATTGATTTTGAGATGATAAATGTTATGGATTTGAAGACTACCTATGAGATCTGGAAAATTTTGGAAACTTTGTGTGAAGGTGATGCTAATGTGAAGGTTGCTAAGTTACAAAGTTTGAAAGGAAAATATGAAATGTTGAGAATGGGTGATGATGAGAGCATTACTTCGTTCATGCAAAGAGTGAATGAACTTGTGTGTAGTATCATATGTGTTGGTGGACAATTACAAGAATCAGATATTGTTGCTAAAGTGCTCAAATCCTTTCCTGTTGCGTACAAATTCAAAGCTACTGTTATTGAGGAGCTCTAGACTGTAGCAAATGTAACCAGAGATATATTGATCAGTAAGCTTACTGCTTTTGAGTTGAGTGAATTTAGTGATGCTCTTCCTAAGATAGAATCTGCATTCAAAGCTACTATTTCTAGAAGGGATAAACAGAGATATGATTTGGGAGAAAGTTCTTCTAGAAAGGTATTCAAGTATGAGGAAATGAGAGAGATTGAAGAAGAAGAGAGAAAATTGGATGAGCTTAAAGCACTTATTGTCAACAGAGAAGCCAGAGGAGAACGTAAGTATAAAGGAAAGTTGTGTATTAATAATTTTCTTGCAATAAGATAGGTCATTTTGCATCAAGGTGTCTGGAAAGAGTTCTTAAGTCAAAACCTAACAAGCCTAGATTTCAAAGGAAGTGTTATTATGCTGCTGATGAAGGTGTGACAGATGATGAATCTAATAAAAGGAATGTAAGTGAGGATGAATGGGTATTTATTGCTATCAAGGAAAATAATCATGTGTCTTTAAGTCTGAATGCTTCTGGATTTGATTGTGTGGAGTCTTTTTTCATCATCTTTTTCAACTCTCTATCCTGATGATGGTTCACAGAGTGTGATCCGAAACGTTGATGAAAAAAGACTCCACACAATCAAGTATAGAAGCATTCAGACTTAAATTCATATGGATTGTGGAAATCTAATTACATTGAATCATGTGTCTACTGAATCTGCTAATTATACAAATGTGAAAAAATCCCTAGCTGCTCGAGTTGAAGAGAAATATGAATGGGTGATTGAAAATGAATGCTCTCATTGCATGATATGTGATAAAAGTAAGTTTGTGAGCTTGGAAAAGTATGATGGTGGTGTTGTAATATTTAGTGATGACAAAGCAGGTGTAATCTGTGGTAGAGGACTCATTTCTCTTGATGGTAATAATACTGATGATGTCTTATATGTGGAAGGTCCGAAGCATAATCTTTTAAGTGTTGGACAGCTAGTTGATAAGGGATACAATGTTCAATTCAAGGATGTAAAGTGTAGAATATTGGGAAGTTCCAGAAATGTGATTACATCAGGTACAAAAACAAAAGGTAATATCTTTCACTTGAGTGCGGCTAGTAAAATTTGTCTTATTGCTCAATTTGATGAAAGTTGGTTGTGGCATAGGAGAATGTGTCATGTAAACTTTGATAATATTATCAAGATAAGTTCTACTCAGGTTGTGAGAGATCTTCCTAAGTTGATAAAACCTACTAATGCTATATGCAAGGAATGTCAGTTAGGGAAGCAAACTAGAGTTTCATTTTGGAGAAAACATCATTGTTCAAATGAAGTGTTGGATCTTGTGCATACTAACTTGTGTGGTCCTTCTAGAGTCAAAAGCTTACAAGGATACATGTATTTCATGTAACTCATTGATGATTATTGTAGAATGATGTGGGTTACTTTCTTAAGGGAGAAATTTGCAGCTCTGAAGAAGTTCAAGAATTTTAAGGCTATGGTTGAGATAGAGACAGGTCTAAAAATTAAATGTCTAAGATCAGATAGAGGAGCTGAATTCACTTCTGGTGAGTTTAATTCTTTTTGTGAAGAACATGGGATAAAGAGACAATTATCTTCACCGCAAACCCCTCAGCAAAATGGAGTTTTGGAAAGGAAGAATAGGACAATTGAAGAAGTTTCTAGAACTATGATGCTGGAAGGAAGTGTTCCTCATATCTACTGGAGAGAAGTTGTGAGGATTGTTGTTTACACACTCAACTGGGTACAAGTCAAAGGTGATACTAGTAAGACTCCTTATGAGCAATGGTATGGTCATAAGCTTACTGTTAGATACTTCAAAATCTTTGGGAGTAGATGCTATATTAAAAGAGATGAAGATATGGGAAATTTTGATGCTAGGAGTGATGAAGGAATATTTCTTGGTTACTCTACTAAAAGCAAGGCCTACCGATGCTACAATAAGAGATTGAAGAAAATGGTTGAAAGTGCAAATGTCAAGGTTGATGAAGACATAGTTATACCATCCAGAACCTATGGATACAAATCAGATGATTAGAATGATAACTCAGGTAAAGGAAAGAAAGTTTTGACTTCAAATCAAGTTCAGATCATTCTAGTAAATTAAGAAAATCAAGAGGAAGGAACTAGTGAAAGTGCAGAAGAGAGATCACAAGAACCTGAAGTTTAAGAACTTCCTAAGACTCCAAGGTATGTAAGACTAAATCATTCAGAAGATTAGATCATGGGTGTTAAGACCAAATTGTTGTATTTTGTGGTTGTGTTGCTGATATTTGGTTATAATTGATGTCAACACTATTAGCATTAATGCATTTGAAGTTGTATATGTCGAGGATATTGAGAAAATTGTAAAGAAATAAGTTGCAGGTTGTCAGTGGTGAAGTGAACTTTAGTATGTTAGTATATTTTGTACATTTTTTATCAGAGGTTGTGGAATAAAGGTTTTGTTTCTGATTGTATCTAGTTTATCCATGTCAAGTTTCAGAGATCCGTGTGAAGATTTGATCGAGTTCTGAAGATTTTCATTTTGACAATTTTTCTATTTCTTCAGTTGGTGTTCCTAATTGAAGATGATGCTATTTAAGTTAGTTTAATTGTTGTAGATGCTTCTCTATTGGTTCATGATGCTTGTGGATGTTTCTATATCATGATATATCTTTGTTGCACGTCTGCATTGATCATTGTGCTTGTGGTTGGGTATTTTCTCTTGCGTGTTCATTTTTTTCTTGTTCTTGGCCGACATGGTGTTTGTAGCGTGCTGTAGATATTCAAGGAGAAATTAATTAAAGTGTTTTCATGTTGGAGATGTTTTTTTGGGTCCTCACTAAGTTGTGGCTGACCTTGGTTGATTCACATTGTTAATAATTAATGTTTTAGGCTGAAATTTATATTAATTTTATTATTTCTTTGTAGCCGACATGAAGGGATGAAATTTCTTGTTGTGGATATATAAAATAAATTGTTTACTTGAATTGAAGTGTGTAAGAGGATGTGAATGTATGACAGTGTATGCCAAGTGTGTGTGTATGTGCGAATATCATTCAAAGGCAGAGCAAAGTGTGAAGAAGTGTGTAGAAGAGTGTTTATGTGTTTAACTGGAACTATAATCAAGCATTAGCATATGTTGTTTTCTCAGTTAAAAACTTGGATGGTTGTAATCTGAATCTCATTGTAAGATAGTGTGTCTTCCTTTTTAATTGAGCAGTGAACTCTAGGAAGTGTGCCTGAATGCATGTGCATTCCCCATATTTCATTTTAATTATACTTTTAACAGGGTATAATCTTGTGGACTAACCTCCACCATGGTCTTTCCCCTTTAACAGGGTTTCCACATAAAAAAATCTTGGTGTTATGAGTGTTTCTTATGTGTTGTTGATTCATGCTTTCATGGTTAATTATCAGATTTGAGAATAAGGTTAATAATTTGAATAAGTTTTGAATTTCCATGGCAACTCATTAACCTCTCCCTCTCATTTTTTTTCCCTTGTATTTCTAATAGTTGGTATCACAGTGGATTATTTAGAAGAAGCTTAACAGTTTAAGATTTTCTATGATGGGAAGTTACAAGAAGGATAGTCTGAGATTTTATGGAACAAATTATTCTTTGTGGAAGACTCGAATGGAGTGTCATTTGAGATGTATTGGTGAACCCTACTAGAGCATTACAAGTAATATGTATATTATTCCACAGAATGGTCCTACTACTTCTGCTAAGATCAGAGATGTTGAGTATAATATCTGGGCTAAGAAAGCTTTGTTGAGTGCTTTGATTGATTATGTGATGAAAAATGTTATGGATCTAAAGACTGCTCATGAGATCTAGAAAAATTTGGAAACCTTGTATGAAGGTGATGCTAATGTTTTCTAAGTTGCAGAGTTTGAAAGGGAAATATAAAAGGTTGAGAATGGGTGATGATGAGAACATTAATACTTTCATGCAAAGAGCGAATGAACTTGTATGTGGTATTAGATTTTTTGGTGGAAAGATAGACGAATCTTAGATTGTTGCTAAAGTGCTTAGATCCCTACTTGATTCTTACAAAATCAAAGCTAGAGCTATTGAAGACTCTGGACTGTAACAAACATAACCAGAGATACATTGGTTGGTAAGCTGATTACTTTTGAGTTGAGAAAATTTGGTGATGCCCTTCATAAGGTTGAATATGCATTTAAGGCTACTACTTCCAGAAGAGATAGACAAAGATATGATCCAGCTAAGAGTTCATCTAGAAATACATGCAAGTATGAGGATAAAATCAGATAGATTGAAGAAGAAGAAAGAGAGATGGAAGAACTAGAAGCACTTATTGTCAAAAGAGTACCAAGAGGAAAAGTTAAGTATGAAGGAAAATTGCCTCTTAAATGTTTTTCTTGCAATAAGATAGGTCATTTTGCATCCAGGTGTGCAGAAAGAGCTCCTAAACCAATACATAACAAGCCTAGATTTCAGAAGAAGTGTTACTATGTTGTTGATGAAGGTGTAACAGATGATGAATCTGATAAAGGAAATAGAAGTGATGATGAATAGGTATTTATTTCTATCAAGGAAAATAATCCTATATCTACTGAATCTGTTGGTTGTACTAATGTGGAGAAAGCCCTAGCTGCTTGAGATTAAGAGAAAGATGAATGGGTAATTGGAAGTGGATGTTCACATCATATGACAAGAGACAAAAGTAAGTTTGTAAGCTTGGAAAAGTATGATGGTGGCGTTGTCATATTTGGTGATAATACAACTAGTGTGATCTATGGAAAAGGATGCATTTCTCTTGATGGTAAGTATAATACTAATGATGTTTTGCATGTGGAAGGCTTGAAGCATAATCTTTTGAGTGTTGGTCAAATGGTTGGTAAGGGATACAATCTTCAGTTCAAGGATGGAAAGAGCAAAATATTGAGTTCAAAAAATGAAATTGCATCAGGTACAAAGAAAAAAGGTAATATCTTTCACTTGAGTGTTGCTAGTAAAAGTTGTTTGATTGCTCAAGTTGATGAAATTTGGTTATGGCATAGGAGATTGTCGCATGTTAACTTTGATAATATTCTCAAGATAAGTTCCACTAAGGTTGTGAGAGATCTACCTAAGTTGGTGAAACCTACTAATGCATTATGCAAGGAATGTCAGTTGGGAAAGCAAAATAAGATTTCATTTCAGAGTAAAAAGTATTGTTCAAATGAATTGTTAGAAATTGTCCATACTGATCTCTGTGGTCCCTCTAAGGTCAGAAGTTTACAAGGTTACATGCATTTCATGTTACTTATTCATGATTATTCTAGAATGGTATGGGTTACTTTCTTAAGGGAGAAATTTAAAGCACTGGAAAAGTTAAAGATCTTTAAAGCTATGGTTGAGACAGAGACAAGTTTGAATATTAAATGTATGAGATCAGATAGAGGTGGTGAATTCATTTCTGGTGAATTTAATTCTTTTTGTGAAGAACATCGAATAAAGAGACAATTATCTGCACTATGGACCCCTCAGCAAAATGGAGTTGTGGAAAGGAAGAACAAAACAATTGAAGATGCTACTAGAACTATGATGCTCGAAGGAAATGTTCCTCATATCTATTGGAGAGAAGTGAGTACTGCTATGTATACACTCAATCAGGTACAAATCAAAGGTGATACTGGTAAGACCCCTTTTGAGCTCTGGATTGGTCAAAATCCTATTGTTAAATACTTCAAGATATTTGGAAGCAGATGTTATATTAAGATATATGAAGACATAGGAAATTTTGATGCTAGGAGTGATGAAGGTATCTTTATGGGTTATTCTACTAAAAGCAATGCCTACCGGTGTTACAATAAAATATTGAAGAAAATGATTGAAAGTGCAAATGTCAAGGTTGATGAAGACTTAGGTGCACCATCCAAAACTTGTGGATATGACTCTAATGATCAGGATGATAGTACAAACAAAGGAAAGCAAGTTTAAACTACAAATCAAGTGTAAATCAATCTGGTGAATCAAGTAAGTGAAGAAGAAGAAGAAACTGGTGAAAGAGAAGAAGAGAGATCAGAAGAGCTTGACGTTGAAGAAAATCCTAAGAAGACTCTGAGGTATGTAAGATTGAATCATTCAGAAGATCAAATTATAGGTGATAAGAACAAAGGTGTCCATACTAGGAGAACAATTGGAGAAGAGTATTGCTTGATTTCAAAGACTGAGCCTACTAGTGTGAATGAAGCATGTAAAGATGAGCATTGGGTTGAAGCAATGAAAGAAGAGTTAAAATAGATTGAAAAGAATGATACATGGATTCTTGTTCCCATGCCTAAGGAAACGAATGCAATTGGAACTAAATGGGTCTTTAGAAACAAACTGAATGAGCAAGGTGAGGTGGTTAGAAACAAAGCAAGACTGGTATGTAAAGGATATTCACAGATGGAAGGAATTGATTTTGAAGAGACCTTTGGCCCTATTGCTAGAATTGAAGTTGTAAGATTATTTCTTTACTATGCTACTCACAAGAACTAAAAAATTTATCAGATGGATGTCAAATCATCTTTTCTAAATGGTGAATTGGAAGAAGAATTATATGTTGAGCAACCTGATGGATTCTAGTTGACTTATAAGGAAGATATGGTGTTTCAGTTGAAGAAAGCATTATATGGACTCAAGCTAGCCCCTAGAGCATGGTATGCAAGATTGGATAAGTATTTGTTGAAGCTTGGATTTAACAAAGGTATTGCCGATAGTAATATGTATTTCAAGATTGATCATAATAAAGATTTGATTGTTGAAGTCTTCGTTGATGATATTATTTTTGGAGGAGATGATGATTTGTGCATGAAGTTTTCTAATGAGATGTAGAATGAATTTGAGGGGTATGTGCAAGATCATGATGGGCCAAAAAGTGGTGATATGATGGGTATTTGTAGGGTATGTGGCTGGCGACTTTTTTTTTACCCAAAATTGATGAAATGAATTTGATTTTGAAGTCTTCGTTGATGATATTATTTTTGGAGGAGATGATGATTTGTGCATGAAGTTTTCTAATGAGATGTAGAATGAATTTGAGGTATGTGCAAGATCATGATGGGCCAAAAAGTGGTGATATGATGGGTATTTGTATATATTTTTTGGAACATTTATTGCATCACATTATGCTTTGCAATTATAGGATTAAAAAAAAAAAATTGAATTTCATGAAGTTTTGACCAAGTTAAGGTGGTCAGACATACGAGTTTTTATATTTTTTAAATTTGTAATAACAAATTCATAATTAATTATTTACTTGGAAAAAATTACAAAAAATATGTATCACATCCAGACATGAGTCCTCTACTTATGTCCAAAATATTATAAAAATATTATCATTTTATTGTGGTTAGGGTGGTCGACATACACCTACTTCTTATTTTTTCCCTAAAATTTAAGTACTGCATTGAAATTTCAAATTTTCACCAAATAGATTTTTTTTTAAATAAACCTAGTAGTTTAGAAACTAAATTCAATTTTCTACATATTATATTCTTACATATTTTTGAAATAATATAGATAGCTTATCCAAAATTTTATGTCAAGTTGCCTAACTCTGATTTTTCTAAAATTTTTGCCACTTAAGGGTGTGTTTTTTCCATGATGATCCTGTACATACCCTGAGATGTCTATGATTGTTGAGATGAAATTATTTTTGGGATTGTAAATTACTCAGTTAGATAAAGGGAATTTTTATATCTCATTTCAATTATGTGAAGGAATTGTTGAAGAAGTTTAGTATGGAAGATTCAAAGCTAGTTGGTACACCCATGGTGACCGGATGCAAGTTGACAATAGAAGATGATTCTTCAAAAGAAAATTAGAAAAGATACATATCAATGATTGGTGGATTGTTGTACTTAACTCAAAATAGGCCTGATATCATGAATGTTGTATGTATTGTTGCAAGATTTCAAGCTAATTCGAAGGAATCCTATGTGACTACTCTGAAGAGAATTTTTAGATACTTGAAGGTAACTATTGATCTTGGCCTATGGTATCTAAAGATGTTGATCTTACCTTGAGTGCATTTACTGATGTTGATTGGGTAGGAGATGTGAATGATAGGAAAATTACTAGTGGTGGAGCATTTTTCTTGGGTAAGAAGCTAATTTCATGGTTAAGCAAGAAGCAGAATGCCATTTCCTTGTCTACTATAGAGGCCCAATACATTGTTGCTACTAAAAATTGTACTCAAATCCTATGGATGAAGTAGATGCTAAAGGATATTAGAGTTGTATATGATGATGCTATTGCTATATTCTATGATAATTCAAGTGCTATTAACATTTCCAACAATCTGGTGCTGCATTAAAAAACAAAGCATATATCTATCAAGTTTCACTTTTTGAGGGAGAAGGTAAGTGAAAATAAAGTGAGATTGGAGTATGTGCCTACTAAGGAGCATATTGCAGATATATTTACAAATCCATTTCCTAAGGATACTTTTGAGTATCTCAAAGGGAAGTTAGGGGTGATTAACCCTCCTAATCAGCACTAAGGATGCATTTATTTGCATCAATCAGTGCATTTCATAGTCATATCTTGTTTCAGATTGATTTTGTGGTGGCTGCTACTCAGGGGGAGTAGTCAGATGGTTCAAATATTCAAATATGTGGTCTTTGTCATTGATTTCAAAAGGGGAGAAGATTCATGTGAAAAACTAGTGATTATCTAAGGAGAAGTGCCTTGTAGGGAGAAGATCATGTGAAAGAGTTGAGGAGAAGACGAGTCAAATCCTAAGGGGGAGTAAGTGTCAAGAGATAGTTGCATTGATGATGTTTTTCCCATCATGTGTTGCCATCAATGCCAAAGTGGGATATTTTTAGATTTTTTGGTTGTGTTACTGATATGTGGTTGCCATTGTTGTCAACACTATTAGCATTAATGAATTTGAAGTTGTATATGTCGAGGATATTAATAAAATTGTAAAGAAATAAGTTGCAGGTTGTTAGTGGTGAAGTGAAGTTTAGTATGTCAGTATGTTCTGTACATTATTGATCAGAGGGTTTGGACTAAAGGGTTTGTTTCTAAGTGTATCTAGTTTATCCATGTCAATTTTTAGAGATCCACATGAAAATTTGATCAAGTTATGAATATTTTCATTCTGACAATTTTTTTGTTCCTTTAGTTGGTTTTCTTGATTGAAGATGATGCTATTTCAGTTACTTCAGTTGTTGCGGATGCTTCTCTGTTGGTTCATGATTCTTTTGAATTTTTCTAGATTGTCCTCTATCTTTGTTGCACATCCACATTAATCGTTGTGCTCATGGTTGGCAATTTTCTCTTGCATGTTCATGTTTTTCTTCTTCTTGGTCAACACAGTGTTTGTAGCGTATTGTGGATCTTCAAGGAGAAATTAATTGAAGTGTTTTCATGTTGGAGATGTTTCTTTGGGTCCTCACTAAGTTTTGGCCAACCTTGGTTGATTCACATTATTAATTTTTAATGTTTTGGGCCGATAGTTATATTCATTTTATTATTTCTTTGTAGCTGACATGAAGCGATGAAATTTCTTGTTGCAGATATATAAGAGCGATTTTTTATTTGAATTTAAGTGTGTAAGAGGGTATGAATGTATTCTAGTGGATGTTGAGTGTGTTTCTATGTGTGAATATCATTCAAAGGTAGAGTAGAGTGTGAATAAGTGTGTAGAAGAGTTTTTATATGCTTAACTGGAACTGTAATCAAGCATTAGTAGATGCTATTTTCTTAGTTCAAAATCTGGATGGTTGTAATTTGAATCTCATTGTAAGACAATGTGTCTTCCTTTGTAATTGAGCAGTGAGCTCGAGGCAGTGTGCCTGAATGCATGTGCATTCCCCATATTTTATTTTCAGTATACTTTTAATAGGGTATAATATTGTGGACTAACCTCCACTATGGTTTTTCCCCTAATAGGGTTTCCAGGTAAAAAAATCTTGGTATTATGTGTTTTTTTGATGTGTTGTTGATTCATGCTTTCATGGTTAATTATCAGATCAGAGAATAAGGTTAATAAGTTAAATAAGTTTTGAATTTATGTGACAACTGATTCACCCCCCTCTCAATTGTCTGCCCTTGTATTGCCAACACAAAGGTGTTCAGACTAGGAGAAAAATTGTAGAAGAATATTGTTTGATTTCAAAGACTCAGCCTACTAGTGTGAATGAAGAATGTAAACATGAACATTAGGTGGAAGCAATGAAAGAAGAAATACTGCAGATTGAGAAAAATGATACATGGATTCTTGATCCTAAACCTAAGGACAAAAATGTAATTGAAACTAAATGGGTCTTTTGAAGCAAAATGAATGAGCAAGGTGATTTTTTTAGAAACAAAGCAAGACTGGTGTGTAAAGGATATTCTTAGATGGAAGGAATTGAATTTGAAGAAATTTTTTCCCGTATTGCTAGGATTGAAGATGTGAGACTATTTCTTGCTTATGTTGCTTACAAAAACTACAAGGTTTAAAAGATGGATGTAAAGTCAACATTTCTAAATGGGAAATTGGAAGAAGTGTATGTTGAGCAACCTGATGGATTTCAATTGACTTATTAGGGAGATATGGTTTGTCGATTAAAGAAAGCACTGTATGGACTCAAGCAAGCCTCAAGAGCATGGTATGCCAGATTGGACAAGTATTTGTTGAATCTTGGATTTAATAAAGGTATTGTTGATAGTAATTTGTATTTCAAGATTGATCATGACAAAGATTTGATTGTTGAAGTCTTTTTTGATGATATCATTTTTGGAGGAGATGATGGTTTGTGCATGAAGTTTGCAGATGAGATGCAGAGTGAGTTTGAGATGTCTATGATTGGAGAGATGAATTATTTTTGGGATTACAAATTACTCAGCTAGATAAAGGGATATTTATATCTCAGTCCAAGTATGTGAAAGAATTGCTAAAGAAGTTTGGTATGGAAGATTCAAAGCTAGTTGGTACACCTATGGTGACCAGATGTAAGTTGACACAAGATGATGATTCCCCAAAATCAAGTCAAACTAGATACAGATCAATGATTGGTGGATTTCTCTATTCGACTCAAACTAGACTCAATATCACAAATTTTGTATGCATTATTGCCAGATTTCAAGTTGATCCTAAGGAATCTCATGTGATTGATGTGAAGAGGATTTTCAGATACTTGAAGGGGACAATTGATTTTGGCCTATGGTATCCTAGAGATGATAACCTTACTTTGAGTGCATTTACTGATGTTGATTGGGAAGGAGATGTGAATGATAGAAAGAGTACCAGTGGTGGTGCATTTTTCTTGGGAAAGAAGTTGATTTTATGGTTAAGTAAGAAGTAGAATGCCATTTCTTTATCTACTGCAAAGGTAGAATACATTGCTACTACTAACAATTGTACACAAGTATTGTGGATGAAGCAGATGTTGAAAGATATCAAAGTTTTGTATGATGAACCTATTGCTATATTCTGTGATAATTCAAGCGCAATTAAAATTTCTAAGAATTTAGTGTTGCATTCAAAGACCAAGCATATATCTATCAAATTTCACTTTTTGAGAGAGAAGGTGAGTGAAAAGGAAGTCAAATTGGAGTATGTGCCTACTAAGGAATAGATTGCAAATATATTTACCAAGCCTTTTCCTAAGGATACTTTTGAGTATCTCAGAGGGAAGCTAGGGGTGATTACCCCTCCTAATCAAAACTAAGATACATTGACTTGCAGCAGTCAGTGCATTTCACAATCATATCTTGATCTGGATTGATGTTGTGGTGGCTACTACTCAGGGGGAGTAGTTAGATGTTCAGATAGGTGGTTTAGAGATTATGTGTATCTTTGTCATTGATGTCAAAGGGGGAGAAGAGTCATATGAAAAACTTTTTGGGGAGAAGATTCATGTGAATGAGTTGAGGAGAAAAGAGTCAGAATCTAGGGGGGAGAAAGTGCTAAGAGATAGTTGTGTTGATGGTTTTTTTCACATATTGTGTTGCCATCAATGCCAAAGGGGGAGATTGTTGGATGTTGTTGATATCTGGTTTTCATTGATGTCAACACTATTGGCATTAATGTCTTAAAGGTTGTATATGTCAAGGATATTAAGAAAATTGTAATGGAATAAGTTGCAGGTTGTTAGTGATGCAGTGAAGTTCAGTCTATTTGTTAGGTCAATATGTTGATGATCAGAGGTTGTGTATTAAAGGGTTCATTTTCAAGTATATCTATATTATCCAAATTAAGTTTTAGAGATTTGCATGAAGATTTGATCGAGTTATGAGTAATTGTGTTCTAATAGTCATTTTGTTGGTTCAGTTGGTGTTCCTAAATGAAGATGATGTGATTCTAGTAAGTTCAGTTGTAGTGGATGATTCTTTGGTGATTCATGATGTTTGTGGATGTTTCTAGATCATGCTCTATCTCTGTTGCACATTTGCATTGATCGTTGTGCTCGTGATTGGTGATTTTCTCTTGCGTGTTCATGTTTTTCATGTTCATGACCGACAAGGTGATGGTAGTGTGTTGTGGATCTTCGTGGAATATATTTTGATGGTGTTTCATGTTCAAGGATTTTTTTTTGGGTCTTCATTATGTTGTGGCTGACATCAGTCGATTCGTATTGAAAATTATTTATTGTTTTGGGACAACAGTTTTCATATGTTTTATTATTTTGTTGAAGTCGACATGTAGTGATGTAATCTCTTGTTTTAGATATATATAAGTGATTTTTTATTCTATTTGATGGAATGTGTGTGCATGAGATGTGTAAATACTATCCTAATCATTCAAAGTCAGAAGCAAGGTGTGAACAAGAGTGAGCAAAGTGTGAAGAAGTGTTCATGTGCTTAACGGAAATTGTAATCAGGCATTAGTAGATGCTATTTTCTCAGTTAAAAATAATGTGGATGTAATCTGAATGTTTTTGTAAGACAATCTATCTTCCTTTGGGAAATAAGCCTTGTTGTATTTGAGCAGTGAGCTCAAGGCATTGTTCCTGAATGTATGTGCATTCCCCATTTACTCTTCTTTGTACTTTTAATAGGGTATAATCTTGTGGACTGACCTCCACCATGGTTTTTCCCCCAATAGGGTTTCCATGTAAAAAATATTAATGTTATGAGTGTTTCTAATGTGTTGATGATTTATGATTTCATGGTTGTTATTAGATCTGAGAATAAGGTTAATAAGTTTAATAAGTTTAATTTTTTGTGACAACTAATTCACTCCCCCTCTCAGTTGTCTTCCCTTGAGTTGCCAACACAAACAACTTGTCAAAACATGATGAAATCTATGAATTAAATACATTTAACATCCACTAAAATAATGTTAGAAGAAAAAAGTGAAACCTTCATTTCCAAACTAGTGTGGACCCAAAAACTAATGCACTATTACACTAAATCAGCAATATTGAAACTTGGTCAATTTCCAACATAATTTAATTTTTTAGATCAAACCATTTTGTAAAAATTTCTTCCTCAACAACTTAAAACCCTATTAGAACCAACTAAAATGATCTACATCCAAATTCTTCACATAAGGTACAATGTTGACATTAATGAAAACACTCCAATACATCATTATATACCTTTTCTTGTCCCTTATTCTCATGTTGCAAACAATAGCATCAATGAAATTATTCCAAAAATCCCCCCCTTTTTCACTGATCGAAACATGCCAAAAATATCCAAAACATTCTCCCCCTTTGACATCAAAGGCAAAGAGCACCTATAAAACTATTGTGACTTGCACTAGAACTCCCCTGAGAAATATGTGCATATATACAATTTGAAAAGGATGGATTGAATCCCCCTAAGTCATCTACCAAAGAAAAAACCTAAAAGAAACATACTAAAAAACTTCTCTACATAGTCTGGTGCATATGTACAAAGGATCTAAAAAGAAATGCTTGAATGCATAAAAAGATGAGAAATATGTCAACTAGAAGTGGTTGACACCTACAACTTTTGTACATGATCCTGCCATGCTTTCCTACCTCCTTCCCATTATGTCTTACCTTCTGCAAGCAATCTACATTGTGTTTCAAAATCTAGCAATAATTATTCTCCCTCTTTAAGAGTTCTAGGTACCAGATTCATCTGCTTGTCTTTTTCTTCAATCAAAAGAGTTTTGAAACAAGTATGAATTTAGGATTGCAACATCCCTTATTTCTCCAAACTCTAGGATGATGTGTTCTTTTTGGGCTTTCTGATGAAAGAATATCTTAAGCATGTCTTCTATTACATTCCTTGTTTCTCTGGTTAGGTCAACTACCAGATCAAAGGCACTTGAGACAATGATTTGAGACTCAATCTAGTCCATATCCTTCCTGATGCTCTATGTGGTTGATACATGGGCATCATTTTGTTTTAAATATATTTTAATTTTACCTTAGATAATTCCACATGAAGGAGCTTAGAAGTTTTAAAATCTAAATTTTATTATTATTTTATTTGGGGCAGAAAACTACCTTCTCGTGCTCATTTAATGAGCAACAACAACAAAATTGAAAAAGGTAAAACTTGAGTGGGAGTTTTGAGTTTAAAAGAGGTAATTGGTGGAATTTATGGAGGGTTTTGAATGTTGGAACTATTTTAGTTGGGATTTTGAAGAATTTTTGGGGAAGAACATAATAGCAAAAAAGAGGAGGACGAAATAGAAGAAAAATAGGCCAGGACAACAAAAAAAGGAGGAGAATAGAAGATGATAACAGAGAATATCAAAAGAGAGTGGAAGTGTTTTGGAAAGTATTCAAAGAGGCTCAAAGCAAATAGTAAGAGGTTAAAGAGGAGGACAACGAAATCCATATTTCATTGCAGCAATTGTAAATGTGTAAAATGATTGTAATTGTTTATATTTTTGTTAATGAATTTTTTTTTACTTTTTGCAAATCATTATTCTCTACTATTGAGTGTGTGGTTGCAAGAAATATTATATACATTTTTTATTCTATAAGTCTATGTTTTTCTTTTGCAAGTTTAAATTCTTATATGAAGGATAAACTATAAATAGTCACCTATAGCCATTGTTGCAGCTACCCGCAACAATAGTTCATTTTTGTAGCAACTTGGTTTGTGTCTTTGTAGTTGTTTTTTATGCCTCCAAAACTAATTATTGGACCCACAACTCATGTTTAGACCTTTGTAGGGGTTGTGTGAGTTTCTTACAGCAACACAACCTCACCTTTTCCACTCATTAGCTCATTTCTAAATGGTTTTCAGGTGCCTACAGGGAGGTGGGTGCCATCAACATGGTATCAGAGAACATCTATAGATTTGGGAATAAGAATAGTGAATTAAGGTTTGGGTTGAAGGAAGCTCTTTGAGTGTGAACTATGGGTGTGTCCCTATAGCAAGGGATATTACAGATATGATACTACAATAAGTAGGATATTGAGAGTAGCGGGATGCTACCAAGGAGAAGGGTGGCATAGGCTGCATCTACAGGAGAATTAGGAATAATAGATGAGGTGTTAGAAACTCTAAGGGGAATGCATGAAAGAATGAATGCAATAGAATGTGGAATGAGAATAGGTAGAGCACGTGAAGAAATTTATGGTGATGATGAAGAAGGAGAAGATATGGCTAGACAAAAAAGGTGAAAATGCAGATGGAGATATGGATGCAGGTGAAAGAAAGCTTATAAGAGCTATTTTCAATATTGGAAAGGGAAAGGAACAAGGGTGGAACTACCAAGATTCTTAGGAAGTTTGTAACCTGATGAGCTAATTGACTAGATAATAGAGATGGAGGAATACTTCAAATATGATAAAGTAGAGGAACCTAAAGAGTAAATATTGCTCAAACAAGGTTGAAAAGGCATGCAATACTCTAATGAAAAGAGGTATAGGTTGAAACCAAGAGAAATAGTAGAGAAACGATAACTTGATGGGATTGAATGCTAAGTAATATGAAGGTGAAATTTTTGCTCGGAGATTACCAGTTGGAACTTGTCAAGAAATTGTAAAATTTGAGACAAAGAGAGTTATGTGTGAAGGTCTATACAGTGGAGTTTTACAAAATTTCCCTCATATCTGGCCATAATGAAGTGGACCATGAAAAGGTAGAAAGATATGTTAATGAATTGAGGTTGAACATTCAAGATGAACTAAGCATGATAAGGTTATGAAATATTGAAGAAGCATATCAGTATGCTCTAAAATCTGAATAGAAAATGGAAAGGAAACAAGGAAAAAAAAAAGGAAAAGGAGGATTTAGCAAAGGGAAAGTGCAACAATAGAAAAATTATAGCCATGGTAAGGAGGTCATCCCATCAAAAAATCAAAATGAGAAGGATGAAATAAGATCAAAACCACACCCAATGAGAGGTAGAGGTGGATATGGAAGAGGACAAGGTAGAGGCTTCCAGGGTAGATGTTTTAATTATGGGTAGTTAGGCCATAGATTTTGTGAATACCAACAACACATACCAAAAATATTGAGGAAAATAGGGACAACAAGTGCACATGTAGAAAAGGGGGATAATGAATCTACAGGGTCTGCTAGGAAACCAAATGAACCTGAGAAAGGAGATGCAGTTCTAATGAAGAGGACTCTGTTGAAACTGGCCAAGAAAGAAGATGAACGTGTCCAAAGACAAAAATTATTCAGAACAATATATAAATCAGGTGAAAAATGCTACAAAGTCATAATAGATTGTGGTAGCACTAATAACTTAGTTTTAGTTGAAATGGTGGACAAGTAGGGATTATAAAGGATAGCTCACCCTACACCTTACATGGTATCATTGTTGTAAAAAGGTTACCAAGTCTTGGTTGATCAACAATGCCTAGTTAATTTTTGAATAGGAACTTGTGAAGATGAGGTGTAGTGTGACATCATTCCCATGGAAGTATTTCTCTTACTCTTAGTGAGGCCATGATAGTTTGATAGAAAGCCAATCCATAATGGAAGAGAAAAAACTTACAAATTGGAGAAAAATGGAAGAAAACATACTCTTACACCATTGGAAACCAAGGAAGAAGAGGTGGAAAGTGGTACAAGAATGTTGCTAGTGAATGGGAAACAATTTTTGAAAGATATTAAAAAGAAAAAGTTATGTTTTACAATAGTTCCCAAGGTGCTACAAGTAGATGCAATAGATGACAACAATGACATGCCTTTATAAATAAAGGGGATGCTTCAAGAGTTTGATGAAATTGTTTCCAAGGATTTACCGAAAGGACTACCAGGTCTATGAGGAACATCAATTATCATATTTATTTGATTCCAGGGGAAATTTTACCCAACAAGGTTGCCTATAGATTAACACCTACAAAAATTGAAGAGGTGAACAAACAAGTACATCAACTATTAGAAAGAGTAATGATTAGAGAAATACTTAGCCAATGTGTGGTACTAGTTGTGTTAGCACCAAAGAAGGATGGTGAATGGAGAATGTGGATGGACTCGAGATCCATCAACAAAATAACAATAAGGTATCATTTTCCTCTACCAAGAATGGATGATCTCATGGATTTTTTTAGAAAGGCTAGGTATTTTACAAAAAAATTATTTAAAGAGTAGGTATAACTAAATTAGGATAAGAGAGGGTGATGAGTGGAAGACTAGTTTTAAGACCAAACATGGGTTGTATGAGTGGTTAGTAATGCCACTTTGGGTTTACAAATGAACCCAACACATTTATGAAGTTAATGAATGAAGAATTGAAACCATTTTTGGGGAAGTTTGTGATTATTTATGTTGATGATATGCTAACTTTTAGTAGCATCAAAGAAGAAAATTTATTGCATATTCAACAAGTCTTACAAAGGATCAAAGAAGAAAGGTTATTAGTTAATATGAAAAAATGTAGTTTTATGAAAGAGAAATTGGTTTACTTAGGGTATGTTATCTCTCAACAAGGGATGCAAATGGATCCAGAAAAGGTATGTGCTATCATTAGATGGCCAACACCTAGGAGTGTAAATGATGTTAGAATTTTCCATGGTATAGAAAGTTTCTATCACATATTTATTCAAAATTTAAGTGGTATATGTGCACCCATAACTAAAACTATAAGGGGAGATAAGAAAGATTTTAAGTGGATAGTAGCAAAAAAATATTTTTTTTGAGATTTTGAAGAAGAAAGTCACTGAAGAACCAGTATTAACATTACCCAATTTTGAAAAGGTGTTTCAAGTGGACTATGATGTAAGTGGGACAGCCATAGGAACAATTTTAATCCAAGAAGGTAGAACTATAGAATATTTTAGTGAGAATATTAATGGTGCCAAGAGGATGTACTCAATTTATGATCAGGAATTTTATGCTATTATACAAGCTTTAAAGAAATGGAATCATTATTTGCTTCCAAAGGAGTTTATTCTCTACAAAAATCATCATGCTTTGTAATTTAGTAATAGTCAAACCAAAGACATATGAAGTGGTTTAAATTCCTACAAGGATATACTTTTGTTCTTGTGGACAATAGAAATGGAGTGCACAACTTCCTTGTTCACACCAAAAGGGGAATGAAGGAAGAGGGATCTGATTTCACAATGCTCACATTCAAGAACAAACCCTTGAGATTTCAATGCAAAGGATATTTAAATCTATAAAAGGGGGGTTTCCTAAAGGATGAAAGCTAATAAAAAGGGTTTACCACTAATGAAAAACTTGGAAAACACGAAATGTTTGAAAACATGCTATGAAATGCAAAAAAGACCTAGAAAGATGAATAGAAATGCAAATAAAAAAAAATAGGAAAGAAAAATAGAAAGTGTTCCCCTGGAAATGTGTAGAGGGTGGAGTGAAGACTGGAAATGCTGATGATCCTAGATTTTTGACCTACTGGGACTCTTTCTCCATTCTAGGTGAATCAGTTCCAAATCAGGAAAACTATACTGGACCCTGCTTTAGCCAAATGGGTATCTGAATCTACAAAAATCTTTGAAAAATAGGTATAGTGGGACTCATTCACCACTACTGGGGTATGAGTCCCATTTTGTTGAAAAGTGTCCCAAGGGCAGAATCTCGAACTGAAACTTTACAAGCCTCTGAAGATAGATTAAATAAGCACTTTCCCATATATTTCATGTAGATTGGATGGATATTTTTCCCTAGATCTGAGTTTCCATGAGTCTTGACAACCTTTCATGACAACTTTGACAACATTTGTAACTTTATCATTTTGGGCATTTTTCCTCAATCTACAGACCTACAATCACACATTAAATAGGGGAAAATTTTTCATTATTAGAGGAATATGGGTTTTCCTTGGTCAAACCCCTTTTAGGTAATTAAACCAAATGATGAAAAATAAAATAATGAAGCATGAACATGAGATAATGCAAGTAGAAACTTGCCATGATGAAGGATCTTGAATTTCTACAATAATGGATGAATAATCTACCCTTGAATGCCTTAGAATCGATCTTGTGAAGTCTTGAAAATACCTAACCCTAACTTTCTTGATTTAAGAACATGAATGCATTATGATACTTAAATGAAATGAGGGTTTGGAGGCTTATTTATATACGAAAGCCACTTAAATTCCTATCAATTTGATCTCTAAGGATGACATTGGAGAAAATTAAACTAAAAAACTATTTTTTCTTGCTCAAACCTTGAAAATGGCCCAAATGGGACTCATTCGCCATCCTGGGTGAATTAGTTCAACTTGGATGGGACTCATTTTCCCAAAGTGGTGAATCAGTCCCACAAGGGTTCTTTTGCCTACTAGGATGTCGAAAAGTGAAGAAATTAGGTATATATATTGATATAGTTAGGTTTTTGATCAAAATAAGCCTTGGGATGCACAATATGGGGTCATAGGGGCCTATTAATGATGATATAAAGGTTGATTAGGGATAGGGACACAAAGTTCAATGTGAAAGTGTGACTAAATACACTCTACAACATTAAAATGAGGTGCACTTAGCCTAGAAAGGAACAAGATCCAATGTGAATATGTAAAACACATTACAACACTATATTAAAAATAAGTTTAATTTACAAGCCTTCTAGATTAATGTGAGAATCCAATTAAGTACATTTTACAATATTGAATTAAGGGAAAGACAAGTTCATTAGACTTAAATACTTAATAAAAATATAGAAAAGTGTGAAAGTCATTTACAACTCTTTACAACACCTTTACAAGACATGTACTTTATTAAGTTTACAAGGTCCCAAAACCTAATGTCAATGTGTTATCCACATTAAAACTATTGGAGTTAAAATGACACTGAGAGGGGGGGTGAATCAGTGTCTTAACAGATTTGACCAATTTTCAAAAAGTCAAAAACATAGCTCAGATTTGATCTCAATATTACTCTGATTAATGCATTCATGAGTTGAATGTAATCATTCATAAGCAGAATTGAGAAAAGTAATAATCCCAACAATGAACTGAAACAACAACAACACAGTAAAGTAGTGAGAACACAGAGGAACAAAGAGACACAAAATTTTCTGACTGGAAAACCCTCCTGGGGTATGAAAACCACTCCCAAAATGCCTTCCAGGCTTAATCTTTTAATCAACTGTTCACAATGCCTTATAGGCTGATTTTTGAGCACCCACTCAAGGAGCACCAACCCCTCGTTTAGAGATATCTATCTCAAGGAGTACCAACCCCTCAAATTATGATTTGAACAACAATAATAACTCAGAGGATTTCTCTATTTTCAGTTAAGAACATGTTTCTATGTTTTCTCATCTACAGAATACCTTAAAGATTAAATAATTGAATCCCTAGAATACTATATAGAGAGGAAATTTACAATATCTCTGCATCTTGTTATTCATATTTTATTGCAGAGTTTATCCATACATTTTCATATAGCCAACGAATGATAATCTTAGAACTACAACTGAACAAAAAAATAGTTTTTTGCTTCTATTTATACATCTTTTTCATTTAAATGCCAAAAATGTAACTGTCTTCAGAAGTAACGGCTGAACAACCAACCTGAGAATGTTTAGACTGAAGTTAACAGAGCTGTTTATAAAACAAAACTTCATCTTGTACCTAGCAAGATTATTAGTCGAGTTGAAATTGATTTCCCAATACAAGAACCATTTCACACAGCTAAGAGCCAACCTCAAAAAATTTGAAATGTATGTGATCATTTCACTGCTTACAAAGCATAACTACCCACCACAGACAAATCTGCAACTCCCATGGCTCCATCAACCACTGTTGAGCTTCCAGCCAGAAACGTACCAAATAAAACTTCCATATACCACTGATAAAGCCATTATAGCCAGCAACAACATAAACTAAAAAACTCATGATGGCGGCCAGGCTAGGGTTCCATACCCAGCCAAAAAGAATAATCATGAAAATTTTCCCTAAACTCTCATTTCCATTGATGTAACGTTATGCCGAAGGCAATTAAATCATTAGTCATTCACCCGTGTTTGAATTTCTGTTATTCATAGTGAAACAGTCGCTGAGACATCCACCAATTATTCCAAAGGCAATTCAATCGTTAATCATACTTTGTTTCCTTATGTTTCGCCATGACCCTTCATTATCGGGTAGACCTTATAGAGAATTCACTTTGTTTTTCCGAAAGCCTCGAGCTCACAATAGATCACCAAGACATTAATGTTCTCACACCGACAAAAAGCTTTTGTCTTATGTGCTTTGCTATAACATTATGATATTGAGGAGACCTCCTTTAGAGCACACCATGTCTTTCTGAACGTCTTCATCCACTTGTGTGTCGTTGAGACAAGTCAAATCCAATATCGACAAAATCCCCCATTGTGCTCCGTCGGCGAGACCGAAGGTCACTCACCGAGACCTCACACCGAAAACCCCAACTCTTACCGAGATGCATACCTTTACGTTGTCAGTCGGCAAGACAAGAAAACCTTGCCAAGAGATTATATCGAATGAAATCTCTCACCGAAAAGCACCCTTTTGTTGCTGATCGGTAAGACAACAAGGTCTCACCAAGACATTATATCGATAGCCATTAGTTTTACCAATAAGACTCCATATGCATACGGTCGGTGAGACACACTTGAATTCACTGAGATACTAAATCGAATACTCCACGTCTGGCCGAAGTGAAACCCCAGATGTGATGTTCAGTAAGACACTATAAAATCGCTGACATTTCATTAAAGCCACAACCTTTGCCAATAAGATCTTTCTTGTGCCAGTCGCCAAGACACAAATCGCTTGATGAAACAACATGCTGATAGGGGTTTATTATGCTGATGAACCTCGTTATGTATTAGTCGGTGAAACCTGACTCATTCGGTAAGACCTCTCAGCGGTGAGAAATACTTATACTGATAGACCTTTCCTCTGTCACCAAAACAAAAGAGAATTTCAAACTGAAAGCTGCCTGAATGAAAAAATCCAATCGACATGACATCAGAAATGTCTTGCTGATAGGCAACAGAAAAATTTCAAAATGGATTGGAGAGACCCTGCCATTCTCACGCCGAAATGTGTAAGACCGAATGAGAAACAACCAAAACCATTAGACAAAAGATATTTTAGAACCAAGGTAACTGTAATGCCTTCAAAAGTGTGAGTTCAAATAATGTAAACAAATGGCTTGTAACATGTGAAATACACCTGTGGTATGCAAAGAGAACCATCTTGAGATTGATCATCAAAGAGAACTAACTGAAAGACATTTTGTCATCAAGGACAAACCATAAACTCAACTAAGATCCAACAAACTCCCCCTTTGTCCTTGACGGAAAAACACAAGTGACTCTCCCCCTTTTTTCCTCAATGTTAAAGAATAGAAGAGAAGAATGTGCAGTGCCATGAAACACAATTGAGAAGCCAACCAAAATATCATGAGACACAGTTGCGAAAAGAGTAACAATGCAGCAACCAAGATTGAGGAGAGCTGTAAGTGAATCAAAATATATAACATGCTCCCCCTAAGCCAATGCTTGTAAAATTAGAGAAGTAAAGATTGAGAGATAACTCCCAATCAAAGTCTCAACCTTTCAAATAACTCTTTAGCTAAGGGCTTAGTAAAAATATCAGCCACCTGATCTTGTGAGCCAACAAACTGTAAGTAGACTTCATTAGCCAAAACCTTTTCTCGAAGAAAGTGAAACTTGATAGCAATATGTTTAGTGCGAGAGTGCATAACATGATTTTTTGAAATATTGATTGCACTAGTGTTATCACAAAGAATGAAAATAGGTTTAGAAACTTCAATACCCATATCAGATAGAGTTGACTCATCCAAGGAACTTGAGTACAGCATGAAGTGGCAGCAATGTATTCTACTTCAACAGTAGAAAGGGAAACATATACTTGTTTCTTGTTGTGCCATGCCAATAAATGATCACCAAGAAAGAATGCAGCACCACTGGTGCTTTTCCTATCATCCAAACAACCAGCCTAGTCAGCATCAGTATAGGCAATCAAAGAGAAATAATTGCTTCTAAGATACCAAAGACCATAATCAAGAGTGCCCTAAATATATTTAAAAATCCTTTTAACAACAGTGACATGGGATTCTTTAGGTGATGCCTGAAACCATGCAATAGTGCAAACTGCATGCATGATGTCAGGTCTAGAAGCAGTTAAATATAATAGATTTCCAGTCATTGATCTATATTCAGTTTGATTTGTATCAGGAGAATCATCAACCTTAGTAAGTTTGCATCTAGTAACCATTGGAGTGCTAACTAGATGGCATTCATCCATTTGAAATTTATTAAGCATCTCTCTAGGATACATGGTTTGAGAAAGAAATATTCCATTTTCGCGTTAAGAGATTTGAATACCCAAGAAGAAATTTAATTCTCCTAATAATGGCATTTCAAATTCAAATTCCATTAGCTGAGAGAATTTTTTACTCAATGTAACATTGTTGCAGCCAAAGATAGTGTCATCAACGTAAATTTCAACAACTGAATATCAGAACCTTCGGTTTTAACATAAAGATTGTTATCTACAACTCCTCTAACAAAACCATTTGAAAGCAAATGACTGTCCATCCTAGAGTACCAAGCTCTGGGTGCTTGTTTTAAGCCATAGAGGGCCTTTTTCAATATGTAGACATGATCAAGCTTATCTTTGCACATAAATCCTTCAAGCTATTCAACATAGACCTCTTCATCTAAATAGCCATTTAAAAAAGCAGTTTTGGCATCCATTTGATAAACAAAAAAGTCTTTATAAACAGAATAAGCCAAGAATATTCTGATAGATTCTAATCTAGCAACGGGTGCAAAGGTTTCACCAAAATCAATACCTTCTTGTTGATCATAGCCTTTGTAGAAAAATCTTGCTTTGTTGCGAATAACATTACCATTTTCATCAACCTTATTTTTGTATATCCATTTTCCTCCAATGACATTCTTGTCATCTGGTCTTGGGACTAACTCCCAAGTCTGATTTTTCTCAATCTGATCAATTTCTTCCTGCATAGAATTAATCCAACATGAATCTGTGACAGCTTCATTAAAAAATTTAGGCTCAAACTGAGTAACTAAACAAAAATCAATTTTTTCCTTTTCATCAGATTCTGCAGGCTTTCTTCTAGTTTGAACTCCTGCATTTTTATCCCCAATAATCTAATCTTTGGGGTGATATTTAGCTAGATATTTTGATGCAACCTTTTCAGGACTTGCTGTTTCATTTTTAGGGCTTACTGAATCAGTATTAGGCTTTGCTGTTTCAGCTCCTTCTGAAATTATTTCTAGTTCAAGTTCTTCTTCTCTTTATCCTACAAAGATTCAGCATACAAATGGGGTCTTTCATCAAATTTTACATTAACAACTTCAACAATCTTATTAAGCCTTTTGTTAAGAAATTTATAAGCTTTGCTATGAGTTGAGTATCCCAAAAAGATACCCTCATCACTCTTTGATTGAAAGCTCCCAAGGTTATCATCATCTTTCTTGATAAAACACTTCAAAAAATTTAAAGTGTTTAACAGAAGCAATTATTAAATACCAAAGTTCATAAGGAGTGTGTTTAGATTTCACCCTAAGCTGCACTCTATTCAAAATGTATATAGTTGTATGAACAACTTCTTTCCAATACATATCAGTCAACTTAGCTTCATCTAGCATGGTTCTAGCCATTTCTTTTACAGTTCTATTCTTACATTCAACTACCCCATTTTGTTGAGGTGTTTTTGTTGCAGCATACTGTCTTTTAATGTCGTGTTGTTCACAGTAATCAATAAAATATTGAGAAGTGAACTCACCTCCTTTGTCAAATCGTAGACATTTAAGTTTCAGATCAGATTCCTTTTCAACCATTTTACGGAAAATTTTGAACCTTCCAAAGGCTTCTGATTTGTGCTTAAGAAATGTGACCCATATCATTCTAGTATAATCATCCACAAAAAACATAAAGTACCTTTCACCATTAATAGACCTTGTTCTGGTTGGTCCACATAAATCAGTATGCACAAGCTGCAAAGGTTTTGAAGAAGAATGTTCTTTTGTTTCGAAGCTGATTTTAGTCTATTTACCACTTAAAAATTCTTTGCACACAGAGTTTTCTGGCTTGCTAAGAATTGATAGACCTCTAACATTCTGATTTTTACTGATTCTAACTAGATTTTCAAAGTTTGTGTCCTAATCTTTTATGCCATAACCAATTCTCTTCAATTTGGCCCATTAGACACATACCTTGATTATTGTCATTGCTTGATGTGTTGAGAAGATTGTACATAATTCCTTTTGTCCTCCTTCTAATTGCAATAGCCTTTCTTAGCTTGTTCTTAATCTCACATCCCTATGAAGTGTAAAGAACATGATAACCACTATCACAGATTTGACTAACACTTAGAAGATTGTGCTTGAGACCTTCCACATAGTACACATTATAGATAGGAGTGTCTTCATTCAAAAGAAGTGAACCTCTACCTTTAATTTGAATACCATAGTTATCACCAAACTTAACATAACCACCTACATAATTTTCAAGATTTATAAACGTATCCTTGTCGCCAATCATATGGTTAGAACATCCACTGTCCAGGACCCATAAGTGCTTTTTCTTGGAATGAAAAACAGTTTGAACCAACATAGATTGCTCAATGTTGTTAACAGTCTTAGGTTTCCAAACCTTTGTAATTTTATGTTGTTTCGATTGAAGATCAGTTCTGCACTATTTGACTGAATGTCCCAAAGAATTGCATTTAAAACATCTAATCTATCTAACAAAACTATAGTGTTGCCTAAGACCAAACCTAGGTATTCTAGGATTCATAAGCTTGCATGTGCTCACCTTATGGCCAAATTTGTTGAGAAAAAACAATAACCATAGAAGAAGGGATTGTATCTGTGAGATGATCTATTACTTTTCAAGGGTTGAACATGATTCTTACCAAAATCGGAGTGACTTGGACTTGAACCTTTGATTTCAAAAGAGGGGTTTTTTTTTGCATGGTCAATTGAGCATTCACCCTTTTCAAAACCAACACCAATTTTATCTTTGTACATCTTCTGCTTACTGAGCATCTCATTGAGTTTTAGAGTGTTTCTAAGACAGACTACTTCTTGTTCAAGTTTTTGAATTTCTTGATCTTTTGCTTACAGTCTCTCAAAGATAGTCTTCAACTCTTTTAGCTTCTTCAAGCTGAGTTTTCAGAGAGACCATTTCTTGATCTGGTTTATGTTCTTGAGCAAGAACTTGTTTTTTTAGTTTTCTGACCTCTTGTAAAGCACATTTCAGCTCACTTTCAAGATCTACTTCACCTTCTTCAACATCAATAGTGTTTGAATCATTTTGTTGAGTAATTTCAGCCATGAACAAAGTTTCATCTTCTTCAACTGATGAATCTTCAGACTCAATATCAGATTCATCCTTACTAAACAGACTTTTCTTCTTTTTGAAATTAAAGTTTCATTTAGGTTTGAAGGTCTTCTTCTTAGGTTGTTTTTTAGTTGTCTCGTTGTCATAGATTTGATCATCATAGCGACACTTTGCAGCAAAGTGACCTATTTTTCCACAGTTAAAAAATTTAAAGGGAAGTTTTCCCTTATATTTTCCTGATCCCTTTTTAAATCTTCTAAGAAAATGGGATTCTTTAGAATCTGACAACTCTAATTCACTGACTTCAACTTTTTCTTTCTTTTTAGTGTTAAAGGCAGTTTATTTTCCTGTTGAATTGTTTTTGCTAGTTCTCATTTCATAGGCAGTAAGTATTCCTTGCAGGCTGTCAAAGGTAAGCTGATCAAAGTGTTTCTTTTCTTCTAGGGCTGAAACCTTAGATTCAAATTTGGATGGTAAGGTTCTAACAACGTTTGTGACTACATCAAATTCATTAACCTCTTGACCTAGACCTTTCATTCCATTGACAACTTCATCAACTCTTAGGAAATATTCAACCACTTTTTCATCATCCTTCATTTTCAACTCCTTAAGCTCATGTTTGAGTGTAATGATTTTTGACAGTTTGACTTTCTCATTCCCTTGATATATAGTTTCAAGTTTTTCCCAGATATCATGAGAACATTTGCAATGCATGACTTTAATGAACACATATTTAGTTAACCCACACAAGATGGCATGCTTAGCTCTGGCATTTGTTTCATACCTCTTTTTTTTAGTAGGATTAGTGGGAACAAAGGCTGGTACATTGTAAGCATTTATAACAATGCTCCAAACATCAACATCAAAAGAAATAAGAAAAGCTTCCATTTTGATTCTCCAGAACACATAATCTATTCCATCAAATAACAAAGCTCTGGTTATAGAGGCACCATCTTGAGAATGTGCCATTAAACAAACTCGAAGACCAAGATCAATCCAAGGTGATTAAAACCTATTAGAGGACCCTATGCTCTGATACCAATTGTTGGAGTTAAAATGACACTGAGAGGGGGGGTGAATTAGTGTCTTAACAGATTTGACCAATTTTCAAAAATTCAAACACATAGCTCATATTTGATCTCAATATTACTCTGATTAATGCATTCATGAGTTGAATGTAATCATTCATAAGAAGAATTGAGAAAAGTAATAATACCAACAGTGAATTGAAACAACAACACAGTAAAGCAGTGAGAACATAGAGGAACAAAGAGACACAAAAAAATTTGAGTGGAAAACCCTCCTGGGGTATAAAAACCACTCCCAAAATGCCTTATAGGCTTAATCTTTTAATCAACTATTCACAATGCCTTATAGGCTGATTTTTGAGCACCCACTCAAGGAGCACCAACCCCTCATTTAGAGATATCTATCTCGAGTACCAACCCCTCAAGTTATGATTTGAACAACAATAATAACTCAGAGGATTTCTCTATTTTTAGTTAAGCACATGTTTCTCTCTCTTCTCGTCTACATAATACCTTAAAGATTCAATAATTGAATCCCTAAAATACTATATAGAGAAAAAATTTACAATATCTCTACATCTTGTTATTCAGATTTTATTGCAGAGTTTATCCATACATTTTCATATAGCCAAGGAATGATAATCTCAGAACTACAACAACCGAAAAGAAAACATAGTTTTCTGCTTCTATTTATACATCTTTTTTATTTAAATGCCAGAAAAGTAACTGTCTTCATAAGTAATGGCTGAATAACCAACCTGAGAATGTTCAAACTAAAGTTAACAGAGTTGTTTATAAAAGAAAACTTCATCTTGTACCTAGCAAGATTACTAGTCAAGGTGAAATTGATTTCCCAATACAAGAGCCATTTCACCCAGCTAAGAGCCGACCTGAGCAAATCTGAAATGTATGTGATGATTTCACTGCTTAGAAAGCACAACTGCCCACCACAGACAAATCTGCAACTCCCATGGCTCCATCAACCACTGTCGAGCTTCCAGCCAGAAACGTACCAAATAAAACTTCCATATACCACCGATAAAGCCATTACATCCAACAACAAAAGAAACTATAATTCTCATGATGGAACCCAGGCTAGGGTTCCATACCCAGCCAAAAAGAATAATCACAAAATTTTTCCCTAAACTCTCATTTTCGTCGATGTAACGTTATGCCGAAGGCAATTAAATCATTAGTCGTTCACCCGTGTTTGAATTTCTATTATTCATAGTGAAACAGTCACTAAAACATCCACAAGTTATGCCGAAGGAAATTCAATCATTAATCATACTTTGGTTCCTTCTGTTTTTCCATGACCCTTTGTTATCGGGCAGACCCTATAGAGAATTCACTTTGTTTTGCTGAAATCCGTGAGCTCACAATAGATCACCAAGACATTAATGTTCTCACACTGATAGAAACATTTTGTCTTATGTGCTTCACTATAACATTATCATATCAAGGAGACCTCTTGTAGAGCACATCATGTCTTTCTGAAAGTCTTCATCCACTTGTGTTTCGCTAAGATAAGTCAAATCCAATATCGACAAAATCCCCCATTGTGCTCCCTCAGCGAGACCGAAGGTCACTCGCTGAGACCTCATGCCGAAAATTCCAACTCTTACCGAGATGCATACCTTTACGTTGTTAGTTGGTAAGACATGAAAACCTCACCAAGATATTATATCGAATGCAATCTCTCACCGAAAAGCACCCATTTGTTGCTGATCGGTAAGACAACAAGGTCTCGCCAAGACATTATATCGATAGCCATTAGTTTTACCGATAAGACTCCATATGCATACGATCGGTGAGACACAATTGAATTCGCTGAGATACTAAACCGAATACTCCACATCTGGCCGAAGTGAAACCCCAGATGTGATGTTCGGTAAGACACTACGAAATCGCTATGAAATTTCATCGAAGCCACAACCTTTGTCGATAAGATCTTTCTTGTACCGGGTGCCAAGGAACAAAGCACTCGATGAAACAACATGCCGATAGGGATTTCTTATGCTGATGAACCTCCTTATGTATTAGTCGGTGACACCCGACTCATTTGGTAAGATCTCTCAATAGTGAGAAATACTTATACCGATAGTCCTTTCCTCTGTCGTTGAAACAAAAGAGAATGTCACGCTGAAAGCTATCTGAATGAAAAAATCCAATCGACATAACATCATAAATGTCTTTCTGATAGGCAACACAGAAATTTCAAAATGAATCAGGGAGACCCTATCATTCTCACTCTGAAATGTGTAAGACCGAATGAGAAACAACCAAAACCATTAGAAAAAAGAGATGTGAAAACCAAGGTAATTGTAATGCCTTCAAAAATGTGAGTTCAAAGAATGTAAACAAATGGCTTTTAACATGTGAAATACACCTGTGGTATGCAAAGAGAACCATCCTGAGACTGATCATCAAAGAGAACTAACTGAAAGATATTTTGTCATCAAGGACAAACCATAAAATCAACTGAGATCCAACAACAACATCAAAGCAAGGAAAAATTAAGCCAAAATCACAAGGAGGGCCCAAATGAGAAAGAAAAAGAAGGGTTATTTTTTTGGTGTCCACATTTAGCCCCCACTTTAGTGAGATGATGAACCTGCTTCAAACTCACACTAAAGTAGACATTCAAGAGGGGTCCAATCATACCAATGTGGATGGTCTAGGATAACAAAGATAAAGGAGGCCATCAAGCCCCCAGGATCCAAGATCCTAAGTCAACCCGACATAAGCACAAATGAACACATACAAGGTGAATAATTTGTAGCAAAACAAACTATGTGATCATGCAATGACAATAACTAGAAGGAAGAGAAGTACAAATGAGCAGAAATAAAAGGTGGATCAAGCTGTGACCATTTGATCAACACGTTGTGGATCAGATCTAAGCTATTTTTCTAGAAAATGCATACTCACTCTGAGGCGATGAAACTTTAGGTTGTCCGCTAGGTGAGAAATCCTAAAAGGTGAGAAACATACACTCATGTATGGTATGCACTCACACACATGCAAGTGGTTGTGGGAAAATTCATGCCTCAGAATGCGCTTCTCGCTCAAACCATACCAAATTTATACCTCCTAATAACTTTAATAAGGTGCCACAAAAAAATGATCTTCGAGCTCCATGATGCAAACAAAACTTCGTATGCTTGAACCTCATAGACATTGTGAATGCAAAATAGCGGAAGGAATGTTCAAATGGATTTTGCTTAGTTTTTGCAAGGTATCATCTTAGGGAACATTGTGCTTAATGTCTCCAAGATAGGACAAGTGCAAAAGGTCTCATCATGGGGAGCATTGTATCTAATGCTTTCAAGAGAGGAAATCGCAAGAAAAAAGAAAATTGCATAATGAAATATGAGTGTCGATCTATGCCCCCACTTTAAAGCAGTTGATAACACCATTACTGTGAGAAATTTCTTTAAAGTAGAAGAAGACATGAGAGTGCATTTAGAAAGCCCTATGCCAAGTCATATGTTTCTAATAAGCTACATCATGAATCAATATGTCACATGTGAGTTAACTTAAGGCATGTTGTCCACATCCCAAGATTGCTCTTATATGTTCATGAAAGGTGATCAAATAGCCAAAAGAGACAATGAAAAGTGACATACGAGAATAAGGCTACCTAACCCCTTTCCCCCACTTAGTGCAAGACAAGGGTGAGCTGAATAGGATGAAAATAAATTTCAATTATGGGAAGTAGATGATTCAATACAAGGAAGAGCACCACACTCCTTGAGATGTTGAATTTTGTTACTTAAAGCCTTACATTCATTAGTAGAATGACCATGAACTATATGATATGCATAGAATGAAGTCTTATAATAAAATTTATTTCAAGTTCATGGAGGGAGAGATATCAAGTGATCTTGGAGGAGTCTCGACAAGATACCCTCTTGATCAATGGTAGAATGTGTTTCTGTAGTTTGTGAAAAAGATACCTCTTTCTTAGTACAAGATGTCATACTTATGCAAGACTCTTTAGATTGCGAGATTTTTTTCTCTCCTCTATAGGAGGGTGTAAAATCCAACGAACTCAAATCATTAGTGTTTTGCGAGATGAAATTGACATTAACTGAAGAGGTCTTTCTATGTTTCATTTCTTGCAAAGGATAACTTTCAACACCATTAGTGTCTATTAGTTTAGGATGTACTATGGTTAAATTTGGCTTAGAGGAATCTTTTGTGATATTGTTGATGTTAAGTGAAGGCTTGTTTATTTCTATCAAAGGAGAATAACCAAGACCATGATTCATTTCGTGCGTGTTAGGCTCTATAGGGTTGCAGATACCTTTTTCTCTAGCACCACATCCTTTTCCACTATATCCAAGTTGTTTCATAAGTTCATAACCTTTTCCATAAATATTTTTCATTGCTTTTAGATCTACCAGTTGTTCATGCTTAATTTAATCAATGTTTTTTGTGTAATCTATTGTCTTTTGTTCTAAAGTGGTTGAGGTAGATGTGATTGAAGGGTCTGCTGAATTTTTTGTTAACATTACTACTTTTTTGTTTCCCTTGTCAGAGTATTTGTTTACGATCTTGTAATCACCCATGAATGTATGTTCAAAATCTAAGGAACCCCAATCATCATATAATAGCTTTGTGACTTGTTCAATGTGTTTTTCCTTTTCTTCTTATTGTACAGGTTCCACTTGTGTAGTTGGTGTCAATGTTGCTAAAGGATTTTCCTTGCATTTCTCAATGTTTAAACAACTGTTTTGGTTCGTATTAGCTTCAAGTGTGTACACTTTGTTGTTGTAGATGTATTTCATTTTACGATGAAGAGTAGAAGGCACCCCATTCATTGTATAAATCCATTGTCTTCATAGAAGGAGATTATATGAAAGGTCATGAGGCATAACATGGATCAGTGTTCTGAATGTGACCACTCCAACTATAATAGGTAAAGTGATCACCCCAAGTGGTTATTTTCCTACATTTTCAAATCCACAAATTCATAAGGAATTAGGTTGAATTTTTTATTTATCCAGACCAAGCCTATCCAAAAGGGTTACACTACACACATTAAGGGATGATCCTTTGTCAACAAGGGTTCTCATTATCCCTTTTCATTTGTATTGAGATATGATCATGAAAGCATCACTTTATTTTGCACTTCTAAAGGGGAAAGTTCACTTTGGTGGAAAAAAATGTCAAAATTTAGTCCTTGAATGATGGTTGTTATGTTAATTGGTTGCTCATTAGAAGGAACAAGAAATTGTTGCAAGGCTGCTTGAATCATGTTGTGGTAGTGAGGGGAGGCTTGAATAAGGTCCCATAATGATATCTTAATAGGAGTATTCTTAAGTTGCTCGACAAGATCATAATCCTTTCCACGAGGAGGAACTGGTAAGATAGGGTTAGGTAGGATAGGATTAGGAAAAGGGAAGGGTGTTGGGGTTGGGTGTTGTGCTTGCAGATTATTTCTAGTGTTATATTTATGAGCAACATTATTATGACTCGACTATTCCAAAAAATTATTTTAGGTGTGTAAAGGACAAGCTCATGTTTATTTTGAGTTGGAGGTTTGTTTGAAGGTGGGTAAAGGATGAGTGGAGGTTTAATAATATTAACATCCCTTAGTGAATGAGATTCCAATGCTGCTTCATCATCTTCATGTAAGGGTCTAATATCATTATTGTCAATGTTTTCTTGTTCTTGCACCATGATATCCTCCCTAAGATGAGAGTTGTTAGGATAATTGCAAAGCAAATGCTCTGGAAATTCAAGGATTGGTTCTTCTAAAATAAATTCATCACAAGTAGGGGGATGATCAATGTGTGGATTGTCTTGATTATCAATAGTGGGGATATTAGGGGAAGACTCTATTTGATTGTTATTTTTCTGTAAGGTCTCATTCTCTTGTTCCATATTATCTGCTCTACTAGGAGAGCTTGTAATATGTGCATCCATGGTTAAATTATGTAAACCAGCTTCATCACAAGTAGGGGAGGCATCACGAGAAGGACCAATATGATTTTCATGCTTACCAAGTAGATCTTCCCAAATGGTAGGAGCATTAAGGAAGGGAGAGACAATATTCTCATGACTCTTAATAGGCATATCTTCTAACACCAACCTATCCTCTTTGCATGGAGGAATGATATTAGAAGGACAAGTTTTATTTTTATGTGGCTATGGATACTAGGTAAGGTGATGTTTAGAAATATTTCTATGATTGCATCTCCTTGTTTTGTAGTATCTTCTAAAGGGGGATCTTAGGAGGGAGAAAATCAAGACCCTCAATGCTTGTATCTTCTTTCACCAAGATACCTTCATCACTAATAGGAGAGGTATCGAGAGAAGAACAAGTATGATTGTTCCGATTGTCAGCACTACCATCCTCACCAATGGGAAATGTAAGATTAAGGATTATGTTAATGGTTTGATGATTAACATGTTTCTTAATGACCTCATTGGTGTAATCTAAAGTGAACTCATAAGAGGGAATGTTGTATTTATGCAATCCATTTTTAACCAAATTAAAGCCACATCTATTGGAAGAAAACATGCTATCATGAAAAAGTAAAGAAAATGCAATGCAATGACCTAAATTAAAATGTTTAAATGCAATTTTCAGATGTGAAAGAAGGTAATTTGTTGATTACATTATGCAACAACCTAAAAGATGAAATGTTGTAAATGCAAATTTGAAATTGAACAATGCATGAAATGAGGTAATGTAAGGTAGATCTAATGAAATGCATGTAACAAAAACTTAGCCAACTGATATAGATAGTTAATGAAAGCAAACAAAAGTGCAGAAACAAGGTTTCCAGTGTTGTAAGAGGTAGTTTTAGGTGTGCAAAGGGACTAATTTTCCCAAGGTGGGAATGAATCCCAATGGGGATTTTTTTAGAATTTTTAGAAAATTTGAGTGATTTTTATGTTTTTTGTGTTGTATGATGCAAACCTAACATGCAAATGCAGAATTTTAGAAATTTTTAATGATTTGGGATGCAAAAATGCAACCTATATGCACTTTCACTAATTCCCAATTTGAAACCCTATAGTGCAAATTAATCAATGCAAACCCTAATGCAATTTTAGTGCAAGCTAATTCTAGGATAATGATGGACTCCAAATCAGTAAAGAAGGTATTCAAAATGTAGGTTCACCAAAATGTGGACAATGGAAATGGATTGCACAACTTCCTTGTTCACACCAAAGGGGAATGAAGGAAGAGGGATCTGATTTCACAATGCTCACATTGAAGAACAAACCCTTGATTTTTCAATGAAAAGGAGATTGAAATCTATCAAAGGGGGTTGTCCTAAAGGCTGAAAGCTAATGAAAAGTGTTTACCACTAGTTAATGCAAAACTTGGAAAACATGAAATGTTTGAAAACACGCTATGAAATGCAACAAGACCTAGAAAGATGAATAGAAATGCAAATAAAATAGAACAGGAAATGAAAATAGAAAATTTTCACCTAGAAATGCTAATGATCCTAAGACTTTGAGCTACTGGGACTCATTTACCATTTTGGGTGAATCAGTCCCATATCTGAAAAACTGCACCGGAGCCTGTTTCAGCCAAATGGGTATCTCAATCTATTGAAATATCTAAAAAATAGGTATAGTGGGACTCATTCGCCACTACGGGAGGATGAGTCCCATTTTGTTGAAAAGTGTCCTAGGGGTAGAATCTCAAAATGAAACTTTGCAAGCCTTTGAAGATGGATTAAACAAGCACAAGTTCCCACAGATTTCATGTTGATGGGATGGATATTTTTCCCTAGATCTGAGTTTCTGTGAGTCTTGAAAATTTTTAATGACAACATTTGCAACTTTATCATTTTGGGCATTTTTCTTCAATCTACAGATGTACAATCACACATTAAAGAGGGGAAGATTTATCGATTATTAGAGGAATAGGGGTTTTCCTTGGTCAAACCACTTTTAGGTTATTAAACCAAATGATGAAAATTAAATAATGAATCATGAACATGAGATAATGCAATTAGAAACTTTCCATGATGATGGATCTTGAATTTCTGCAACAATGGATGAATAATCTACCCTTGAATGCCTTGGAATTGATCTTGTGAAGTCTTGAAAATACCTAACCCTAACTTGCTTGATTTAAGAACATGAATGAATTATGATACTTGAATGAAATGAGGGTTTGGAGGCTTATTTATATAGGAAACTCACTCAAATTCCCATTAGTTTGATCCCTAAGGCAGACATTGGAGAAAATTAAACATAAAACCTAATTTTTCCCGCTCAAACCTCAAAAATGGCCCAAATGGGACTCATTTGCCATCCTGGGTGAATTAATCTCACCTGGATGGGACTCATTCACCCAAAGTGGTGAATGGGTCCCACATGGGCTCTTTTTCTAGCTAGGATGTCAGGGATTGAAGAAATTAGCTTTATATGTTGATATATTCGGGTTTTTTTTATCAAAATAAGCCTTAAGATGCATAATATGGGGTCATAGGGGCCTATTAACTATGATATAAAGGTTGATTAGGGGTAGGGACACAAATTTCAATATGAAAGTGTGATTAAATACACTCTACAATATTAAAATGAGGTCCACTTAGACTAGAAAGGCACAAGATCCAATCTGTGTGTAAAACACATTACAACACTAGAATAAAAGTAAGTTTAATTTACAAACCTTCTAGATTAATGTGAGAATGCAATTAAATACATTTTACAATATTGAATTAAGGGAAAGATAGGTCCATTATACTTAACTACTTAATGAAAATATAGAAAAGTGTGAGAGTCATTTACAACACTTTATGACTCCTTTACAAGATATGTACTTTATTCAGTTTACAAGGGCACAAAACCTAATGTGAATGTGTTATCCACATTACAACATTAAATCAAGGAAAAATTAAGACAAAATCACAAGGATCAAACAAGACAGAAAAATTAGAAGGGTTACTTTTTCGGTGTCCACGGTTCTCAAGCATAAAAGTGGGAGTTAAAATAAAGTAATGAATGTATTGAGTAGAAGACCAACATTGTTGACTAAAATGAGAGTTTAAGTAGTTGTATTTGATGCTAGGAAAGAGTTGTATCAAGTTTATTTGGACTTTAAGGATGCATCGATAGCATGTATGGAGACTACTAGTATTGATAGGACACCTTCGATGGATTATTTTATACAAGATGGACTACTACTCAAAGGAAAAAAAAAATGCATACCACAAGGATCAATGAGGTAGAATTTGATAAGAGAGAAAAATTGTGGAGGCTTAGCTAGACATTTTGGAGTAGGTAAGACAATGGCACAACTTAGTGAAAGATATTTTTTGCAAGGATGAGGGTAGATATTTGAAAATTTGTCCAAGGATGTCAAGTTTGTTAATATTCCAATGGGGGAAATCGGAATACAGGCCTACATTAGCCATTAACCATACCAAAGAAGGCGTGGGAAGATGTAATTATGTATTTTGTGCTTGGACTACTAAGAACACAATGACATAAGGATTCTATTTTTGTGGTTGTTGATAGATTTTCCAAAATGGCTCACTTTATAGCATGCAAAAATATGAATGATGCAATAAACATGGCAAATTTGTTCTTTACGGAGGTTGTTAGATTACATGGTTTACAAAGAAATTAGGGACTAATTTACATTTTTTCTGCATATTATCATGATACTAAGTTTTTGGGACATTTTTAGATGACACATTGGAAGAAATTAGGGACTAATTTAAATTTTTTCTGCATATTATCATGATACTAAGTTTGTGGGACATTTTTAGACGACACTTTGGAATAAATTAGGGACTAATTTAATTTTTTTCTGCATATTATCTACAAATGGATGGACAAACTAAAGTTGTTAACCATATCTTAGGAAATTTTCTAAGATGTTTAGTTGGTGACAAGACTAAGTAATTATGGGATTTCATATTAGCTCAAGTTGAGTTTGGATACAACAACTCAATCAACAAAAGTACAAGTAAGACTCCATTTCATATTGTAAATTGGTACTATCCTAGAGGTATTTCAGAACTAAGTGAGCTTGTAAATACTAAGGGATATAAGATAAGTGTTGAAGGAGAATATTTTTCCAAATATATGCAAGATTTACACCAAGTGAGAAAAAAATTAGTTGGAGCAACCAAAAATATAAAAAGAAAGTTTATTTTAAGAGAAGAGAGAATACTTTTGAAGTTGTACTATTGGCACACCTACAAAAGGTAATATTTCCCAACTATACCTACAAAAAGATCAAGTGTCCATAAGAAGATTGGACAGTGCAAAATCATCAAAAAATTCTCACCAAATTCCTATAAATTGAGCTACCTAGAAAGGTTTGTAAATCTATACAATTTCTATTTTTTTTATTTATATACATACCATGAGGGAGAGACATCCCAATAGCAAGAAAAAGAGGAAATGATACTAGAAAAATGGAAGGAGCAGCTACCCAAGAAAGCATGATAGGAAACTAAAGATATTTTGGATTCTACAATAGTTAGAAAGACAAGAGTAAAGCAGTACAATGAGTATTTAGTAAAATGGAAGGGAAGAACTGTGGAGGATGTGTGCCATAGAAAAATGGCCCCTTGTCATTTTCATGGCTTTTTTAGGTCTTGTTTCATGGTGTTGGAATTATGTTGCTCTGATTTTATGTTGTAACATGGCTTGAACATGCTTATTTAAGTACTAAAACTCAAAGAATGACGTCTTGTGAAGGTGTTGTGAATTTTTGTAAGACATTTCTACATTTCTCTAGACTCTATTTAATACAATTCACCTAAAAATCACATTTTCACTTATCAAAATGTCCTATTTTGAAGTGTTGTAAAGTCTTGTAACAAGATTTCATGCTTTTCTAGGTGCATATTCACTATTTATACCTTTCTCATGCTCTATTTGTCCCATTTATGCCCTCATATGCTTATATTAAGTGTATTTTTGGATGTTATCCTGAAAAACAACATTAAACACAACATTTTTCTCGACACATGGTTTTAAGTCCTAGGTGGGACCCATTCGCCATGGGTGACGAATGAGTCCCCTTGGCCCCAAATTCAAAATATTTCAAATTTATTTTTGAGATTTTATTCAAGTTCACTTGATGTCCACCTATGATGAGGTATGAGCCAGTACTAAGGCACAAGAATTGTATAAATCAATGTTTTTCATCTCATTTTACATCCCCCCATTCATTCAAGCATTCAATCTCACATCCACTCAAGCAATCAAGCACTTTACGTCATCAACTCAAGCACTTTGGAGCAGCCATTGACATTACTTCATATTTGCAACATCAAGGGTTAGGTAAGTGTATAGAATTTGCATGTTATTACTTCATCTTTCTCTTTCACTTCATTATCTTTTCAAGGGTTTAATTACCAAAAGTGAGGTTTGACTAAGGAAAACCCCTATTCACTAACCCCTAATCAATTTTCCCCTATTGCTTGTTTTTCTATAGCCTTTGTTTGCAGATTTGACAGGTTATTAGGTGTTTAAGATTTATTTTTATGTCAACTAGGTTCTTCAAGTCAACATAAGTCAAATTCAAGCTTGCAGAAGGTTATTTGTCCATTTTCTGCAAATTTGACCTCAGTAACCCGACAAGCAGACATTTCCAAATCTGGTGTTACATAGTTGTCTCCTGATTTTTTAGAAATTTGGGAGAGGAATGATTTTCCACCTATGGAAAATGAGTCCCACCTTAGGACTGGAAGCTTGAGTTTTGTCAGATTTCAGATCTCGACAGACAGAAGCCTATTCTCGACACTTTTTCACCAGTAGGTGGATTGATTCGCCACCCTAGGTGAATGAGTCCCATTGTGAAAAATTAGTAAATTTCATCAGCATCCAGATCACTGCAAAATCATCCTACTTTTTCTAGGTGCACTCATATTTACCCATGTTCTCTTTGTTCTCCATATTTCTTTCAATTTCTTCATTTTACATAGTTGTTTGCATATAACAATGTGTTTTCAAACATAGCTTTAATTGCACTTTTACATTCATTTTAGTTCATTTCAATTAGTCAATTGCATTTATATTTATTCATTTAGCTCATTCAACATCACAAACATCCTAATTTGAGTGAACATAAGCATTTTTGGACCTGAATCTCTCTCCTTTTAAGTGAAAACCCTAGAAGTGCAAGAGAATCATTTTGGGTCCCAAAAATCTACGTTTCATTTTGGAGAACCCGACTGTTGAAATTTTTTCATTCATTACATTTTAGTCTGCATATACATTAACATTCAATTAGCACATTGATTTTTTATTGCATTTTAAGAATCTTTTATATTGCATTAGTGAAAAGTTCATATAGCTTTTGTTTTTGCATTACATCATATTGAAAAACTTCAAAATCTGCATTTTGCATTTGAAATTGCATACTGTAGATCATTTAAATCATCCTTAAAACTATGAAAAACACTAAAAAAATTTCATACTGGGACTCATTCGCCACCCAGGGTAAATCATCCCCTCTGCATTTTTCAAACAACATTTCTGGCACTTTTTTGGCATTTTATTGCATTTATATTTTTTTTATTTAGTTTTCTATTATAGTCAACAGTACCTCTCTTATTTGCATTTAGACACCTTAGATTATCTTGTATTTCATTTAACCCATCCTTTGTGGAACTTGTATGAGTGTTTTGTGCCCTATTGATAATACTTTAGTGAGAAGTTCTAGACTCATGGCATCCCACGATAGCACTTTTGTTGTGGACCTTGAGATCTCACGAGCTCCTACTCCTACTATGGAAATTGGTGCATTAGGCATTGAAAATACCACTACCATACCTTCCCCTTTTCACCCAATCAATATTGAAAATGAAAACAATTCCCTACCACAAGAAAAAGTAATTAACATTCATGAGGACTTTGCACATTTACAACAAGATTTGTCACTTGAAAACATTTCCGCGAATGCCATACCCGCCATTGAAAACCTTCATCGCCTCATTGAGACCGATGATTCCTTGCAAGTGATGAAGAAAATTGTTGAGATTTACAATAAACATGCCTCTTCCAATACCCAATCTATAAACATTCATGTAAGCCAAGGAGGTTCTCAAGTTCCTTCCCCTACCACCATTGCATCCATCCCAACTTATACCACTCTGCAAGTCCACACAACTATGCGTCAAGCTAATTATGTGGCTACTTCTTTCTCGATTCCAACTAGCATTCCTACTTCCTTTGTGGCATCGTAAGTCCCTTCCACCACCTTTACACCCCTTAGTGTTCCTTTCACTTCACCAAATATCCCTTACACTCCACCTTTTTCACTTCCACCTCATGCCACCTACCCCGATCCTATTCTTACACAACTCCTTAATACCATTTCATTGATGCAACAAAAAATTACTTCCATTAGTCAAGGTCAAACTGCTCCACCCACCTATCATGTCCATAACAGCCCCTTATCCTTAGAAATCTTGTGTACCCGGATGCCACAAGGAATAGAAATTCCTCAGTTTGAGAAATATGGAGGAAAAGGAGACCCTATCAATCATGTTAATGCTTATACATATTTTTGTAGTGACTTTACAGTCCTTGACAAAAAAAATTTAGCCAAACTTTTTCCAAGGATCTTGAGAGACACCACATTAGAATGGTTTTCCAACTTTCCCAATAATTCCATTCGTTCATTCAATGAATTGGTGGATGCTTTCATTATTCACTTCCAAGTTCACATGTCACCTAGAAAGACAATGTCTGACCTTATGTGATGTAGAAAAAACACAGATGAAAAAGTGACAGATTTCATCTCACGTTACCAATCCTTAAATGCTCAAATTGATGACAAAATTCTAGATGCACATCTGCAGAAGATGTTTATCAATAACTTACATACCAACCTTTAGGATAAACTTACCATGATGAAATTCCCTTCATTCATGAATTTATGTATAACCCTGTGTGAGTACCAAAACTTGGTTTCAAGTCATGATTCCAAATCCACTTCTAGTTGAGCTGACAAACCTAAACAACACAATCAAAAAAAAATAACACGCAAAACTTCCACAAACCTAATAGAGGATTTTTACAGTTTCACCCACCTTCTCAACCACAACCACAACTTACTCTGCAAATTGAAAACTCAATGGCCACTGCCAAGGCAGTCGTGCCTTACCATTATGGAGATCCAAATAGAAAATTTACTCCTTTACCTGATACCCTCCATCACATAATGAACAGATTAATTCAAAAATGCATGTTCACTTTACCACCTATTTGTCCACTTGATCCAAATCAACCATTACCACCTACCTTCAAACCTAGCGCTTATTGCCATTTTCATTGCCAAAATGGCCACAACACTAAACATTGTAAGCATCTTGGACATTTAGCTCAAGACCTCATTGATTCGGGTGAATTGACCATTGAGGGTGTTAATGATCAAGGAAATAAATCCATTACACCCCCTAACAAGAACTTGCAAATCTTCACCAATCCTATGCCTAAACACACTTCATTTGTCAAGGCTAGTGAACCTTCAAAGCTCGATGTAATGACTATTGATACGAACAACGAATAACATGATACAACTCCTACTATTACCCAAGATATTCCTATGGATAAATGTGTGGCTATGATGGATGTTATCCCTAGTAAGGGCCAAAACACTAATTCTCTTGATATCACTTTTTCTAATAAAGACATACTACAAAAGCTTCTTGATGGTCCTCTCTACATAGCTAGCAGAATCTATGACAAGCCCACTAATGGGATATTAATAGATCCCGCTTGTGGTGAGAATGTGATCACAAAAGAGTTTCTAGTATTGCATGAGCTATATCAAGATACTTATAATAAACCCACTCCATGGATTAAAACACATAGTGGTTTTGCATGCCCTATGATTGGATCGATTGTGCTACCTTTACAGATAGGACCTAAAACTTTGGATGTAACATTTTCAATTATCCCACAATTTGACCAATTTCATTTTTGGCTACACCACCTTTGGCTTCGCTCAATGAAAGCGGTCCCCTCAGTTGTTCATAAGTGTTTGAAGTTTCCACATGAAAATGCGATATTCACTATACATCATAGTGGCTTTAATCCTTTAGATTCCAAAGGTAAATTTTCATTATAAGCTTTTTGTCCTACGCCCATGGAACCTATCACCCCTCAAAGGGACTTCTTTTTCATTGCATATCAAAATTTTAAAGCCAAAAGGATCACTGAATTATCTCTTTGTAACGCATCCCCGTCCACTTCCACACATCCTATCCTTGATGAAACCATGATTACACCTAAGTTTGATATTGAAAAAACCATCAAACCTTATGAAAAATCACATCTAGACACTTCACTGCCATCATTTAAACAACAAAGGGAACCTAAAACAAACCCTGCTCAGCCTCCTCAAATTAAACAAGTATACAAAGTAAAGGAGAAAGTGATTGATCTATCTTCCTCAGTTTCTTTTGTTCTTCCTTCTTCCGAAATAGATGATCCTACGGTGACTCAATCCATTCTTACACCCCAACAACTCCAAAATAGAATGAAATGAAACTATGGTGCTAGGGAACATAGGCATCACCATCATCTCATTACTCATTAATATCACATAGAAGACAATAAAGAAAATCAATCTCCACCCTTGAGAGAAGTAATAGATGACTATCTTCCCTCTCCTAACCTACCACAAGATAGTCCCGTGCAACACTCCCAATAAAATGAACCAATCCAACAACCAACACTTTTGATACATCCATCCTTAGAAATCACCATTCATCCTCCCATCGTAATTAATCTTGATGATGACAATGACGATATGATGATAGCCAAAATAGATGAAGAATTACATAATGATCTTAACTCTTTATTCTCATCTACAATGAGCCTCATTGAAAAATCATCTCCACCAAGTGAAGAACCTGGTACAACTCCTAGTTCGGCGCTTGCAATTATTCCTTTGGACAATCAACCACCCTCACATTATACTGAACATGATTGGGAGGCGGATGACTTGTTAGATTTTTGACTTGCATTCACTTAGCTAGCATTTTTACCTTTTCTTTTTCCTTGTTCTTTTGTTTTCTTTTCATGTGCGTAACGTGTTCCCCCGTATCGTGCATTTGATCTTTTCTCTCTTAGTAGACTTATTCTATTCATACCTTTATTCTTCTATTTTTCATGCTTTTTCTTTTTCATTTTGGTTTTGTGTTTTCCTTTTGGGGATGATGCAAAGCATAGAGATTCCCTATGTCTCTTCCATGTTGACCTGCAAAGGTCCTTGTATTTTTCACTTTTGTTTTGTGTTTTCCTTTTGGGGATGATGCAAAGCATTGAGACACCCTATGTCTCTTCCATGTTGACCCAAACCTTTTTCTCTTTCTTTTTACTTTGTCTTTGCTTGTGTTTTTCCTTTTGGGTATGACGTAAGGCATTGAGACCAAAATTTCTCCTTCATGTTGAACCAAAAGCTTTTTCACTTTTCTTTTTCATTTTTTCACTTGTGTTTTCCTTTTGGGGATGATGCAAAGTGTCGGGACCGCAATGTATCTTCCATGTTGACTCAAAATAGACTTTTTTTTCTTTTTTTTTTCTCTCTTTGTGTCATTCTTCTCATTCTATGTATTCGAGGAATGATGATAGTTCTAATCTCTTTAAATCAAAATATCTCAGCAATGAACATACTGACCCCAAATCCATAGATCCCTTATGTGTTTGGTGTGTTTTCTTTTCTAGGGGAAAACTCCATTTATTTCTTTCTTTTTCAATTTCCTTGACATGATGCAGCCTAACTTCGAAACATGACTTGGCATAGAGCTTTCCATGTTGTCTCTCATGTCTTGTTTTCTTTTTGCATTTCCTTTCCTTCTCTACTTTAAAGTAATTTCTCACAGAGTGATGTGTAGCAATTCCCTTAAAGTGGGGGGCATACATTACCATTATTTCATGTGCACTCTTGGTTCCTAGCATAGCCTTTTTGTTTACATGATGCATTTGTCACTTTGTGGATGAAATTGGGTTTGATGTCCTTCATAAGTGTGATATATCTTAGCATATTGCATTCCTCTTGGTGGCCTAATGCGATGCACTGCATCCCCTAAGTTGTGAATATACTATTCTTTGATTGGTACTCTCTTGGATACATTAGACAAAATGTTCCCTAAGTGATTGACCTTGCATGAATTGAACAAGACTCCTTCAAACAACTTTTCACATTTTACATTACATTTTACATTTTTGCATTTCCTTTTTGCTACGTTGCATAATGCAACTTGCATGATTGTGGGACCTTTTCTTTTTGTTCATGTCATTTTTCTTTGTGGCATCTTGTTAAATTTATCAAACGGATATAGCTCTAACATGGTTGAGTGGGAAGCCCACCTAGCGGCATGAGTTTTCCCCATAGCCACCTTTTGTTTTTGTGAGTGCATACCAACTAGCGTATGTATCTTGCTTGTTAGGCTTTCTCACCCTGCATAAAACTAGTTATGTGGCCCCAAAGTGAGTACACATTCACAATCAGCCTAGATCTCTTTTCACAACTAGTTGGATTGACGATCAAAGCTTCATCCAATTATTTCTCAACAATTGTGTGTTCTTTTGTTCTTATGTTTAGTTTTCCATGGGATCTTCATCCTAGGGGCTTTATCATCCCTCTTGATTGTTGTATTCCATCTTGCTAACGTAAGTGCATTTGAACCCTCTTCTCGATGTTCATGGCTACTTTAGTGTGAGTTTGAAGCAGGTTCATCCTCTCACTAAAGTGGGGACTAAATGTGTCATAGAAAAATGGCCCCTTGTCATTTTCATGGCCTTTTAGGTCTTGTTTCATGGTGTTGGAACTATGTTGCTCTAATTTTATGTTGTAACATGGCTTGAACATGCTTATTTAGGTGCTAAAACTCAAAGAACGATGTCTTCTGAAGGTGTTGTGAAATGTTGTAAGACATTTCTACATTCCTCTAGACTCTATTTTATACAATTCACCTAAAAATCACCTTTTCACTTATCAACAAGTCCTATTTTGAAGTGTTGTAAAGTCTTGTAACAAGATTTCACACTTTTCTAGGTGCATCTTCACTATTTATACCTTTCTCGTGCATTATTTGTCCCCTTTATGCCCTCATATGCTTATATTAAGTGTATTTTTGGATGTTATCTAGAAAAAAAAACATTAAACACAACATTTTTCGTGACACATGGTTTTAAGTCCTAGGTGGGACCCATTCACCATGGGTGGCGAATGAGTCCCCCTTGGCCCCAAATTCAAAATATTTCAAATTTATTTTTGAGATTTTATTCAAAATCACTTGATATCAGCTTGTGATGAGGTATGAGCCAGTACTAAGGCACAATAATTGTATAAATCAGTGTTTTTCATCTCATTTTACATCCCCCCATTCATTCAAGCATTCAATCTCACATCCACTCAAGCAATCAAGCACTTTACATCATCAACTCAAGCACTTTGGAGCATACATTGACATTAATTTAGATTTGCAACATCAAGGGTTAAGTAAGTGGATAGAATTTGCATGTTCTTACTTCATCTTTCTCTTTCATTTCATTACTTTGGGGTTTAATTACCAAAAGTGGGGTTTGACCAAGGCAAACCCCTATTCACTAACCCCTAATCATTTTTCCCCTATTGTTTTTTTTTTATGGCCTTTGTTTGTAGATTTGACAAGTTATTAGGTGTTGAAGATCTATTTTTTATGTTAACTAGGTGCTTCAAGTCAACATAAATAAAATTCAAGCTTGGAGAACGTTATTTGTCTATTTTCTACATATTTGACGTCGACAACCCGACAATCAGACATTTCTAAATCTGGTGTTACAAAGTTGTCTCCTGATTTTTTAGAAATTTGGGAGAGGACTGATTCGCCACCTATGGCAAATGACTCCCACCTTAGGACTAGAAAATTGAGTTTTGTCAGATTTCAGATCCTGGCAGACAGAAACCTATTCTCGACACTTTTTCACTAGTAGGTGGACTGATTCGCCACCCTGGGCGAATGAGTCCCACTATGAAAAATCAGTAAATTTCATCAACATCTAGATAACTCCAAAATCATCCTACTTCATCCAGGTGCACTTAGATTTACACCCGTTCTCTATGTTCTGCATATTTCTTTCAATTTCTTCATTTTACATAGTTGTTTGCATATCACAATATGTTTTCAAACCTACCTTTAATTGCACTTTTGCATTCATTTATTTCATTTCAATCAGTCAATTTCATTTATTTTTCTTCATTTATCTCAGACAACATCACACACATCCTAATTTGAGTGAACATAAGCGTTGTTGGACCTGAATCTCTCTCCTTTTAGGTGAAAACCCTAGAAGTGCAAGAGAAGTTTTTTTTTGGTCCAAAAAATCTATGTTTCAGGGTGCAACATGATTAAACCTAATAGAGATGGAATCATTCTAGTTAATAGAATAATACATAGATGTTGAACCACAACAATTGGACCTTTAACCTGTAGAAGCATAGATTTTTACATAGTGAGTAAGGGCTCACAAAATTTTCTAGCCCAGTAGTTTGATGTAGGGGCATCATTATATATATATATATATTCCCTCAAATAATGCCATGTGAAGGAGTTTATAAATTTTAAAATTTTAATTTTTTTTTTTTTTAATTTGGGGGTGGAAAACTACCTTTTGATATGCTCGTTTAATGAGCAACAACAATAAAAATTAAAAAGGTCAAACATGAGCGGTAGTTTTGAGTTTAAAACAGGTAGTTGGGGGAATTTATGGAGGGTTTTGAATGTTGCAGCTATTTTAGGTAGGATTTTGAAGTTTTTTTTAGGAAGCTTCAATATTTTGATAGTTTTTGGGGAAGAACATAACAACAAAAAGGAGGAAGACACAATAGAAGAAAAAGAGGTCAGAATCGAAAAAACCAAAGGAGAATAAAGGAAGATAATAGATAATATCAAAGGAGACAAAAAGAATATTTTGGAAAGTAGTTAGAGTGGCTCGTAGCAGATAGTAAGAATTCAAAGAGGAGGACAAAAACTCCATATTTCATTGCAACTGTTGTAAATGTATAAAATGGTTGTAACTGTTTGTATTTTTGTTAATAAAAACTTGTTAACTTCTTTCCAAATCATTTCTCTCTGATATTAAGTGTCTGGTTTCAAGAAATATTATAGACATATACTATTCTAGAATTATTTTTTTTTATTTGCAAGTTTAAAGTCTTTAATGAAGTTGAAATTGAATATAGTCACCTACAACCATTTCTAAAGCTACCTGCAACAACAGTCTATTTTTGAGAACTTATTTTTTGTCTCTACATTTTTTTCTATGCCTTCATAACTAATTATTGGACCTACAACACATCTATAGACCTCTTTAGAGGTTGTGTGAGCTTCTTACAGCAACACAACCTCATCTTTTCCACTTGTTAGTGTTATCTCCTACAAATGCACCCTATGAAAAGTTATGAAAAAACTGAGCTTTCTAGATAAACATGGGATCATTTCAAGGTTGTGGGTCACCTAGAGTTGAAATGAACCTCCGGATAAGGCTAGATCCTAACTGGTTATATCAATTAACTACTAATCTTCGTAAGGAAAAGGGAGAAGGGGTGCATGAAAATGAAAATTAAATCCTATGGTGATACACCAAATTTTTTCAAACATGTATGTAGCTGCTTAACACACAGTTTTCAATTAACTAATAAACGCTGATATGCACAACTCAATACTCATATGATACTGCATAAACATTTCATAAGAAAGCTATGATACATACAGTCCTAGAAGGATGATAAATTTTCCTCAAAACTAAAAACTACTTGTATCACCAACATAACCTATAACCTACAATATACATATCTCCTCTACTTAAAAGTGTTATTAATGAGACATATTAACAAAGAATAAGAAAAAATCACATGTAAATTTATCAATCATCCAACACAGTCAATGAAATAGATAACTGAGAAGTCAGAAATTGCTTTCTTTATTGATCTCCAAAGGTGAAAATCTACCATACAATGCCTGTAAATGAGTTACCAAACTCAATATTCTCCTCTAAGGACTCATAGAAGTCACAAAGCAGAAAATATGCAAGTAAGAACTCTCCTCCAAAATGAGGAAAAAGTATCACCCCTTTGTTGTAGGGTTTGCAAAATATCAGTTTTTAGAAGGGTCGACCCTCAGATCTTTTGAAAATAAAGTTAATGCATTCAATGTACATCCCCGCGTCCATGTCGGTGAAACATCTCTCAAGGGATGGCCCTTCAGATCTTTTGCAACCATCGCATTAACTTTTGGCCCCCATGTCCACCTTCAAACTTCCATTAGAGCCGCCTTGAATGCCCTAAATCATTATTATAAATGTCACTCTACCTTTGCTAGGAAACATCCTAGCTATCTTTGAGACTCACTGCTTCTTCCTTCTATTTTAGATCTTTCTTCAAGTTGATCCCCTTGAGAGACAACATCAAATGTTCTATGTTGTCAAGCCTCCCTAGAGACAACACTACTGCCTTCAAACCGATTCATCATCCTTGATCACAGAGCAGATCCATACTGCTCACATTTTGTTGATCTTCCCCACAGGAATAGTCACAATAGTCAAACTGTCCATGGTCCATCTTTAGCTCCTTCTGATTGGTTGAACTCGTGCCACGTAGATTCCTAAACGGTCAAAGTTCGTTCAAACTAAATAGCATGTCGGTGAGACACTAGCCGTGTCTCCCAGATGTGATTAGACTTTGCAACAACATTCATCATGGCTTACAACCATCAGTAAGAGTTCATATCAAGCAGCAAAAGTCATATCGACATCCCTAAAACCATCGGCAAGACTATCACTTTTGCCCAGACATTATAGCATGCCCTCAAGATTCATACCAATATCGCCATTTCAATGCCCAGACATCCGTATTTGGCAAGACTTCTTGCCGAAGTCTGCAGTAGACCCATCGCTATCAGCAAGACAAACATCAGTCGGGAAGACCTCATACCGAAGGCATGAACCTTTAGCAAGACACCATCAGGTAGGCAGGACATCTCCCCAAGTTCAAAACATTAAGCTGACGCTAACTCCCTTCGACAAGACACCATCAGGTCGGCAAGACCTTTCACCAAGGCCATTTCATTTTTCCAAGACCTCGCTCCGTCGGTAGGACCTCTCCCCGATGACAAACATTTCAGCGAGACCTCTTAGATTCAGTGAGACCTTACCCCAAAGCCCCATCATTACACCGAAGGCATTCCGTTTCGGCTAGACTTCCCCAAGTCAGAAAGACATCACGCCGATGACGCCTCCCTTCGCCGAGACCTCCATCTTTTGGCAAGACCTTATGTCAAAGGAAATCCCCTTTGGCGAGACTTCACGCAGTCGGAGAGACATCATCTCGAAGAAAATCATTTCCCTCGAAGGCATTCCATTTTGCTGAGACATCCCAAGTGGAGAGAGATATAAAACTTCACAGTGACCAAGATTTCTTAGCGACCATAAGGATCTCAAATAGGTATAACACACTACTAGTCGACAAGACATTCAGCTGGTCTCAACAACTTTCTTCATCAGGAGTTTTATGCCAAATCTGATTGAGGCATGCTTTCTAACAGAATTCCTTGAGAAATACATCGGGTGTATGATTTAATCCTGCACAACAATGTCCCCATTTGGCCTTCATGAACACTTGAAACATAGATTGCCCTGCCTGTTTGAGCCTGCAGGTGAAAATCGGGTAACAGTTAGCTCATTTCCAAGTGGTTTTTTGGTGCCTATAGTGAAGTGGGTACCATCAATGGTTTTGAGTCAGGTCATTCCATATTCATATAGAGCCTTTGCCTCATCAACACACCCTTCAACATCCCTCATTTATTTTGAAAACTTTTTATATGCAATTACACATTTCTCAATCATTTCTAAAATTTTCTTGTCATTTATTCTTTTCTCAACCTCTTCCCCTACTTCTTCTTTCAGTATGAATGCATATCAATTAAAAGCTTCAAATTTTCCATACCAGATAGAGATGTATCAATATTTTCATTGGGTATGGTCTCTTGTATTTCCTTCACCACTTCCTCCCTTAGTTCACCACTCTCTTAGTGTGTCCCAATAATCTCTTTTGTTGCAGATGCATGAAACATATCTCCCAATTGTAATTTTTGAATGGGATAGATCTTATCCAAATCTACACTACAATGTTGCATCAATAACTATAGTAGTTGTGATGACACAACATGTTAGAACTTCGGCTACAAACTCAATAGATTCTTCAAGGAATCATTGGAGTTTCTAGAAGATTCAAAAAAAGTCCTTGTCATCTCTATTGCTTTTCCCCTTGAATTCTTTTCTCCAAAATTTATGAAGTCTAATGGTTTTTAAGTTTCTATTTCAGATGCATTATTATCCTTGTCTTTACCTTCCTTTTCATGTTGTTCTTCTTTCTTTGCATTAGCATTCTCTTCATTATCATCCTTTTTTGTATTCTCTTCCTTTGCAGGGTTTTTTATATTACCCAGAGGAGTAATTTCTTCTTGTACTAGAGGAGTAGTATTCTCCTTTGTAATGTCCTCTCTGATCACTACTTCCTCAACATTCCTTTCTATCATTTTCTCTATATCCAGAGGTGTTTTTTCGTGTGCAAAATCTTCGCTTATATCATGCTCATGTTGGCATCATCTATCTTCACATCTTCTTCATTATCTTGTTCTAAAGAAGGCGCTTCAACATTCACTTCTTCGTTATTATCTAGTATCATTCCTAGTTTTTGTGCTATCTCCTCTACTTTGTCAATGCTTTCCTTTCTGATTGTTTAAAGATCACTTTGATCTTTTCCCATAAGGGTTTTCACCCTTTTCTTTGTTCTTAGCTCTTTGCTAAATACAGTGGCCAAGCTAGCTTTGTCATCCTTGAAGAGAGGATAACTTAATCTTTTTTATGCTTCTTCCTTAAGCCTTGCTTCTTCTTCTATAGCTTCTTTCCTTCTTTCTAACAAAACATTCCACAAGTCTTCAAGAATATGTTTCTAGATATTCCTCATATCCACCTCAAGAAAAATAATGTCTTTGATCCAATATTTAGGAACATCAACATCTGTTAATTCATATCCATCATAATTGCATTTGATATAAAATTCGTTATTCAAGTTGGACCAATCCTGCTTCCATTCATGGGCCTGAAATAATAAAATACGGCCGATATTTTTCACTATTATCAATGGAGGGAAATAGAGTCGCTTTCTAAGATATGCATGAGTGAATAAGATACAAGCTCTTAGATAGTGAAGAAATTCCCAATTGAAGGCCTATTGCATTTGATGACACTGCTTCTTTGTAGAGAGATGCAATCTCTCCCAACATTTCATTTTGTAAAATACTGTTGACCAATGCCTCTAATTTCATAGGTAAGTGAGGCCTTACTGGTTCTAATTGTCCTTGTTCTTTTCTTTCAAACGAAGTCTTCTTTATTTTTGCACTCTTCTTTTCAGGAGAAGCCTTCTTGGATTCCTTCTTCTTTTCCCTCATGTGTATCATAAAGTCTTTCTTTTATTTTTCTATCTCCTCTTCATTTTTTGTGTCAATTGGATCAGATCTTCTTATTTTTGCACTAGATTCACCTTGTGAAGCATCGCTTCTCCTGTAGACAAAGTATGGTCCTTATTCTATTTATTATTCTTCTTCTTCTACTGCTACTACATTGATGCATATACCCTTATCTCTCATTTCTTTTTTCTTTACTCTTCTTCTAGTAGGGGCAGTAGGTGGTCCAACACTAGTTATTTTCTTCTCAACTCTTGTAGTCTACACAATCGAAGGAGATTTCTCCTTTACTAGGGTGATATTAGCAGTTTTCCTTTTATTTCCAATAGAGGGCATTAGTCTTAGAGGACTTATGAATAGGAGTGGTAGTTATCCTACTAGATCTTCTTGTGCTTCTAGAACCTCTCGCAACACTTGATTCTTCCTTAGTTTTCTCTCTTGCATACTATACAAATTCCTTTGGAATGTCCCTTGCTTCCACATACTTATCAACCATCTTCTCAGCATTCTTCATGATTATTGGTTTTCTTTGTTCCATGTGTAATTCCATATATTTTTCTTCATATGCACCATACCTTGCTTTGCTGGTATCCTTTAGACTCTTCAACAAAATTTTAGCATAACTAGTAAATTATTATTCATTTATCTCATATCCTAGTGCAAGGATCCACATTTTCCTTAGTTCCACTTCTTCCATCATGCACTCATCTATAGACACTAGGAAAATGATGTCATTTTGATATTTTTCAACCATTTTTCTGGGCCTTTCCCTTTCATGTATTCTCTTTAGAATAAAACAAAGAAAGTAGTCGTTGTTTCATATTGTGCCCTCCTTTCACCAAGTCCACTCATGAGCTAATAGCAATAGGTCTGCCTCTTAGCCATGTCACATTTTGAGTTTTGGGTAGCTACTTTAGAAAATAGAAGAGTAAACATACAATGAAAGTCCCATACTTAAATACTTATTTCTTTTCCTAAGTAGTTTCATTCAAATTCTCCATTATTTGTTGCCTAAGTAACTCACAAATATCTTATTCTACACCATTTTCAACATCTCATATGTGGGTGATCCCACAATAGTGGTTTACTCTTTTTGGGACATCCTATTTTTTGCTAAAATTAGATATTTTAAAAAATATAATGATTTAAGCCTTGAATAGATTCATTTAAAGGATTCAAATTGAAGAGGGTTTGATCAATCCACCTCAGATCAAATCCCCTTGGATAGAACCCCACTAGTTTTAAACCATACCTATAACGGAGTCTCCTTTACACATATCAAAATGCTCATAAAAACCACTTTTGATTTACCTTTTGGTGGATCAAATGAATTCCTTTAAAATTTATTTTTTGTATGTATTCTTTATTATAAGCTTCCCAAAAAGTATAATTTTAAATATATTTAATTTGGTTATTATATTTATTTTTTATTTCTTGTGGATGTAGGTTTTCCACCAAGAATCAAGATCTTTGTTCTACACATGTGGATAAATAGTAGATTACCCAGAAAAAGTTGAAAAATATGTTTGTGCTATGTATTGATGTCCTTGATCAAGCAAAAAAAAAAAAAAGAATTTTGATACATACAAAAATAGTTATGTCGTATATGGTCCACCTATGTATAAATTGTAATTGGTTTGACCTCAAAACTTAATTAATAAAAAATATTCAATAAAACACTATGAAACCAAATCAATGTGCTAGGTATCATAGTTGCAAATATAAATTTTTTTTAAAAAAATTATCCTTAATAGACACAAAATTATGTTGTTTACGGTGAACATCACTCTTTAAAAATGTTGTTTACTATTAATAAGTAGTTTTCAAAGGAGATGGAAAAATAAATGCAATCTGATTCCAATTTTTTTTAAAATATATATTTAGAATCTATAGAGAAAGTTTCACAAATCACTAGTTTGCATCAACTTCAAATTACTTATGGTTTAGCAGCTATAGGTTCCCGAAAGTGAAGATTTAGGTAAAAAAAATTAGATCAATTTCAAGTTTGGCCAAAAAGTGTAAACCACTATTGTGGGATCACCCATGCCACATTGATTGTATTGGAAGATACCAAATTGTATATGTTAGTCAAGTAAATTTTATAACCTATCATCATTGTTGCATACCTCACAACTGGATTTCTGATGTGATTCACTGCTAGAGCCTTTTTATCATATGTTACACCTATTATCTCCATAACTAATTCATTCTTGATAGATTTCAACACTAGAACTAGTCCCATGGAGCATAGACCAATAACTTCTCTGACTACTTCCTTTTTTATCATCCCATCCATGTCAATCTAACCAAACTTATCATGAATTCTAGTAAGTTCCATGCTAACCCAATTTCTATCAAAACAAAAAAATAGGAAAGCTTTTCCATACATATAGCTTTTACATTACTAGGTTTTGAAATTATAGCTCTAGGGTGAAATCATCTCTATTAAGCTCTTTAACTAGTATTTCTCCTAACATATTGTGATGATATTCTTCTATTTTTCCATGAGTATAGATCCTAATATCGCCAATCAAGAAAAACCCATAAGGAACATGAGAAAATGCACCGAAAGGGTTGTCTTCTATGGATTTCATAGGATATTTTTTGAATTTTGGTTGTGTTTTATTTTTTTACCTCGATAATCCTCGATTTAGCCATTGCAAGATAGATTCAACTTTATTTTCAATCAAATTTCTTTGAAAACTAGGGTAAGCAAGATTTGTAAATACCTTTCATTTCACTTGTTGAATTAGGGTTTCAATGCATTGAATCTCAAATTTCCTTGATCTCTCGGAATTCATACCTTCATTGCTCTAATCCTTCTCAAATGATTTTGTGAATGAATTTTCCTTAGTGAAATTTCTTATAATCCTTTGATTTGACCTAATTTTACATTTAATGCTTCAACCAATAAAGCTGACAACCCTTTTTTGTTTGCATAGAAAACTTCTAAAGCTTCACAAACTTCTACATCATCATATTTTCTTCCACAATCTTCACTAATAGATCAAGAATGTTGATCTTCATCATCTATCTTCATGTCGAGGCATCAACAACTCTTTCTTGGAGGGGGAAATAAGATTTTCATTAAAGATCCCCCTACACCATAGCTCTCAACTTAGTCTTTGGAGGAAACATCTGCACTAGAGGATGGTACAAATTCTTCCTTGACTTTTGTCTCTTCCTTCTTTCTCCAAATATTTTCTATTTCCTTCTTTATTCTATTGGATCCACCTTTTTAACCGATTCATTCCTCTTTTCTAGATTAACTTTCCTTGTGTTTTTCCTTCTAAAAATCTTAGATATGTGTCCAAGTCTACTATAATTGTAGCATACAACAATATTCTAAACAATATTCCTTCCATACATTCTAGATCTACATTGATTAGGTTTATGCCTAAATCAATATCATGTATTACAATAGCCTTTGAAGGATTGAACCATTCCACCATTGTTATAGTCATTCATCATTTGAATTTTGCATTCACTAGCTCTATATAACCAAATATTTTAAATGTAAGACATTGAATAGAAAAAGATGGAGCAAGCTAATTCATTCTACTTCTAAATTGTATTCCCTTATGTCTAAATTTAGTCAAAGAACAACAAAAACCATTAAAAGATGGGTACCTTTGTGCATTTGGTTTTCTAATCGGTGATCTTCTTTGATTCTGAATCTGCTTACCATTGTTCTTCTTGTCTTCAATATTATTTAAGTATTTGATGTCTGATATGATTTTAAACTTTCTCTTATCTCAAATCCTAATCAACCTTTATTTTTACAGCCTTTTTAGTTTGCAATCATTTCATCAAGTTTTGTAACATTCATCTTGATTTTTTCTTCATTAATCCTTGATTTCTCAAGATCTGATCTCAGATTTATAATTTCTTGTTCAAGCCTTGTACATTACTTAGATTTTCTTTTTACCATTTCATTTATACATTCATTGATTCTTTTCTTTTCCTCAACTTGTACTTTTAGACCAATGATGGATTCACTTGCTTGCTTCAATTTTTCATTGACTTCCTTATGCCTTTCTTTGAAATTCTTGATTTTCTCTCTCAATTTACTGATGCATTAATTTTATTCTTTGATGCTTTCTTTCAAATCTATCTATTTTCATCTTCAATCTGTTCAAGATCATTAAGGGAAACCTTTGAGTTCCCCATCTTTTTTAGGTATGAAATATTCTTCTATGATTCCAACAGTAGGAATCTCTTCCGAAGGAGTAGGAAATTTTCTATCAACCATATGTTCAACCTCCAAGATCTTCCTTAAGCAGTTAAGCTCCTTCCAAGGAACCAAGCTCTAATACTAATTGTTGAACACCCATAATACTTAGAGGGGGGTGAATCAATATTCTCAAGTAAAACATTCAAACATAAAACATCCAATCACCAAATCATATTCAACTATAACAAAGAAAGAAAATATGAAACATTAAAAACACCACATAACACATGAACACTAATATTTTTATGTGGAAAACCCAAAATGGGAAAAACTGTGGTGAGGGTTAGCTCACAATATATTATAACCGGTTATAGTATATTTATAGAAGTGCTCACTGCAGGTGGACTCACCGCCCATAGAGAAAAGATAAAAGAGAAAAAACTGGCTCATAGCCTAGTATGAACTATTACAACAGCATCTATCACATGCATGAAATACATTTCAAATGAAGCTCAATAAACTAATTTTACACACTTCATCTAGTTCAGATCTAATACTCTGCTTTCCTCTAAATTTGCATCACCACAATCTTCTACTCAACATTCACAAATTAAATTTGAAATTATTTGATAATATTCACATGTATGATCTTTGTAATATTCATCATCCTTTTTCAAAATACCGAAAAGGATCTAACATATATATCCACATCAACTCTAATGTCAATTAGGTCAGCCTATTTAGATGTATTATTCAAAATAACTTGTCAGATCCAAATCTTTCCTACATATCTTATGCTAAGGTTAAAAACTCAAAATAACTTAAAATTGGTTGGAATTAACCTATAATATATCTCACATAAGACTACAACACTTATTTAACCTTTCCATACCTTCAAACTTGTTAGGTCAGCATGACATAGGACCTAATAAAAAAATCCTTGAACTATGTATCCACATCCAGACACGTGGACCTCAAAATTCAATGTCAACTAGAATTCATGCTCTAATACCATCCAGTAACTTATCCTCAAAATTACAAAGAAAAACACTCATCAGTGGAGGAGTACGGACCCTTCCACACAACTACACTATACAAAGAATAATTATAATTTTTCGGGCCAAAATTTTGTTACTTATAAATTTTAATCCAATTTTCAAACACATGATGAAATATTGGAATTAGATGAATTTGACATCCATCAAAATAATTTTATAAGTGTAGAGTGAAACCTCAATTTGTGGACTAGTGCAAACCCAAAAAATGATGCACTATTGCATTGAATCAGTAGTATTGACACTTAGTCAATTTCCAACATAGCATACTTTTCTAGATCAAACCATTTTGCAAAAATTTCTTCCTCAACAACTCAAAAACCTATTAGAACCAACTAAAATCTTCTACAACCAAATTCTTCACATAAGGTACAATGTTGACATCAATGAAAACACTGCAACACATCATTATATACCTTTACTTGTCCCTCATGTTCATGTTTCCAACAACAACATCAATGACATTCTTCTAATATTTATAATGTAAAGATAGTTTATAGTTATGTATCTTTTTATGAAATTACATGACAAGCCTAGAAGCTTATGAACATTTTCATTGGTGGGACTTTTTGTCCATATGTAGTAAAAAATCTCACCATGAATGATATTTAATGCCTCTAGACAAAGATGTTAGATAGGGAATTATATGAAAATATCATTTATCTTTTATATATGAAGTAAAATCTTGAGACAACACAAACTTATGTATTCCAATGGAGTCATATTGTGAAGTAACACATTGGTGGCTCTTAACCCAAATAAGATGATTTCTACCGAACACAACCTTATACCCAAAATGATTAATACAAAAATTAGTAACACAAAAAATAATTTGTAACATATAAATATAAGAGGATTCATAAAATAATCCAAAACCACACTTTTTCATAATAACTACAAACAACACTACCATAATCTAAAAATGACTCAAAATATTACATCTATACTTCAACCAAGTTAGGTGAAGCCTTGATCCAAATTATTCTAGATTTCCTCTTATTTAAAATACCAAGATCTTCCTACAATATTCCCTATTGCTTCTCAAATTAGAAACTTCTAACAATGGGAAAGTCAACCTTAAACAATCTTGCAAAGAATAATAAATACAAATATAATAGAACAAGTTTAACTTTTAACTTGAATTTAATAATTAGTTTTTTTCCTCCCAAGAAACTTTTCACCAATCTTCCAAAGCACATTTCAAGCCTCTAGACACATGTAAAATGTTTTTCCAACATTCAAACATGAGCTCCATTTAAATAGGTTATGAATATAAGAGTTTAATTTTACACAAATAATAAAGAAAATAATAATTTATGACTACAAAATCTCTAATCTAAGTTCAAGGTATGTGCAAGATCATCATGGAAAAAACAGGCCCTTAAGTGGCAAAAAATTCAGAAAAATCAGAGTTAGGAAACTTGATGTAAAAATTTGAATAAGTTATCTATATTATTTCAAAAATATGTAAGAAACGAATTTGTATCAAATTGAATGTAGTTTCTAAACTACTAGGTTTTTTTTTTCTTAAATCTATTTGGTAAAAATTTGAAATTTCAATGTAGTAGTACTTAAATTTCAGGGAAAAAATAAGAAGTAGGTGTCTGTCTGACCACCCTAACCACAATAAAATGATAATATTTTTTTATAATATTTTAGATATAGGTCGAGGACTCATGTCCTGATGTGATGCATATTTTTTTGTAATTTTTGTCCAAGTAAATAATTAATTATGAATTTTTTATTACAACTTTTAAAAAATAAAAAAACTTGTATGTCTAACCACCTTAACTTGGTCAAAACTTCATGAAATTCATTTTTTTTTCAATCCTATAGTATGTGAAGCATAGAATGTGATGCATGTTTCAGATTCAAAAAATGTATAAAATTTGAAAGATATAGATGTTTTTCAATCAACCTATCAATCAGGACTTTAGTTGTAATTCAAATAGAAAATAAATAATAATAATTTATTAAATTCAAAGTAAAGCATAATTTATATTGGTGGAAAGCTGAGAATCTCCTTTAAAAACCCTTTTCATTTCATCAATTTTGGGTAAAAAAAGAGTTGTCAGCCACATACCCTACAAAAATCCATCATATCGCCACTTTTTGGCCCATCATCATCCTGCACATACCCTTCAAATCCAAAATTTTGCATTTAAGGGAATTCAACCACATCCCACATTAAATAAAAAATTATAAAAATATTAACACAATCATACTCACAATAGTTTTTCACAAGGAGATCTCAACTCTCTCATAGGATAAGGTGTAGGTACATTACAAAACACAAATGTGGTTTCATGGGGAAGTTCCATGACTTCCCCATTAGTCATGGAATTTAATCTATGCACTTGTACATATAAATTAATATATTCTAGTTAATAGTTGAAGCAACATTCATAATTTAAATTATCATAATTAATTTAAAATTAATAAAAAGTTTACTTCATCATATTTATACAAGAATACACAATCAAATAGTATTTCATCAAATATAGATTAAATTAATCATACATAATTATGTTCATTCCAAATTCTATCTCAAACATAAATAATTATAATTTGCAACTCTAATCTAACAAATATGAAAAAATCCATAATTAATCTAGAAACTCATCTTTGAAACTTGTAATCAACTATTGATCTAATTGGGCATGAGCCCACAGTGCAACAGATGAGTGGTGGCATTGTTGTGGTGGCCAGGGTTCAAGTCTACGAACTTTTTCTCTAGTTTGGAATGTTGTGTGGTGGCATTGGAGTTTGGGACCACATTGGGATTCAAGTCTTCTGACTTGAACCTTGGTGTTTGGGCCAGGCCCTTCGGCATGAGGTCCACTCCCTCATTGGGTTGGTGGACTCGCGGGTTTTGTGCCCTCACTAAGCTACTGTGCTTGCAGGAGTGGCTATTGTAGGACATCCTTGTCAGGGATGAGGTCCCATGTTTGTGGCCTCACTGGTTCAAAACTCCAATCAAAAGTGCTTACCTATCAAAAAAACTATTGATCTAATTAATATACCATTTTCTACATCATCTATGATAAAAAAAAATGGTAAAATTATACATCAATAAATATTTACACAAACAATTCCATTAAAATAAGATGGAAAGAAGAGGGAAAAGACTTGGCTTCATGTTTGCAAATGTTATTTTTTGGGATGTAGATAGGAAATGAGGGCCTTAGTTTAAGATAGGTTTCCCATGTCAAAGTTATGGTAAGAATGACCAAAGTATATGAATTTAGGATTGGTATGATGAGTTATGTTAGTTAATTTTTTGTTGAAAGTTCTTATCATCAGAAACTGAAATTCATTGTAATCGTTGTTAAGGAAATATTTTCTAAGGGTTCATGATTTAATTATTATTATTCCACAAGACTCCCATTGTCATTGTGATGTTAAAAAACTTCATACCTTTCTTGATCAACAAGACTACCATCATCAACATCAAAAAGGGTATTTTTAATTTGATGAGGGAATTCGTCTAGAAAAAAAATGGATTCATGGTTATGGTTTCTCTTGGGATTGACTTGGAATGTAAGAGATTGATTGGATTAGAGGGATTATATATTAATTATTTTTTGTATAAAAATCTTGGATGTGATTTCTAAATCTCAAAATTTTAATATGTTTGGATTTTCTAGTAGATGGTTGCTAAAAGGGATTGGTTCGAGTTTGATTTTATATAGATAATCAAGAGGTAATGACTTTAGAATGATTTTATTGATTAATTTTATACACTTAGGATAGGTTAGGTTCTTAAGCAATATTTCAACTTGATGATTATACTTACAATAAGTAAAGTTCTTATGGAAGGTTTTAATTTGATTGGACTTATAGCTTTGATCTTGATTATAGGTTTTGATTTGGATAGTTGGGTAGCTGATTTGGTTGGATTATATCATTTGGAGTAGGAATTGGGATGAGAGTGGACTAAGACTACTTAATATTTTGGATTTAATTGATTTGGCTTGCATCAATAAGGATTTTTTGTTAGGCTTTGTGGTTAGTCTTAGAAATTGTAGAGGAAATTCAACACCCTCAAAATGACATGATCTAAAGGGACGAATAACCCTAGGCTACCTCAGTGATCAATTCTCAAGTGACAAGATAAGATGATAAAGGGGATTATTTTGTATTTTATGCCTTCAATTAAAATGGGAGGGTTTCAAAAATATTAAGAACATGTTGTAGAGGTCTTGTCGAAAAAATCGAATGATCTTGACCAAGGACAATAATGTGGTGCACAAATGTCCCTAAGGAATGCTAGTGTCTCATGCAGACTAACAATAAATTTTATGATAGAAAGTGACTAAGAACCCATTAACAAATCCGATAACTAAAATCTTAGAATACAAGAAAATAATTGAAATAAAGTAGACTAAGCTAGATAAAAAGAAAATAAAATGAAATAGAAGAGAGAGAGAGAGAGAGAGAGAGAGAGAGAACTCATAAAAGGTACAAGAATGAAGCCTCTAACAATGATAAATCTTCATTACCTAGACACATAAGATTGAGAAAAGTTATGGGGTTGTTTAGGGTCTTTCCTCAATCAAACCCCCATCTTGGTGTTTCCACCTCCACAGGCAACTAGATATGACCAAGATAAAAATGAAATAGATGAAATAAATAAGAAATGGATTTGATATAATAATATACTAACAAAATCAAGAGATAATACAATAAATAAACTATAGTTACCCTCCTTTAAAAAGGTCAGAATGTACAAAGGGAGAGGTTGAAATCTCCAAGCTTGAAAATGATGTGTGAATAGTGCTAAAGCTTCAACATAGAGAACAAAAATGCAATGGATATGTTAAAGAAGTGGTGAAGAAAGTGCTAAAGAGATTGAAAGAGATTGAGAACGTGAGAAATTGCTTCAAATGAGAAAATAATGAAATACTTTTTATCAAGATTGAGAGTGAGATATGCTAGAATGAAGATTTTGGAGAGGATATAAGCATGTGCAAAGGGTCATTCTGGTGCGGTTGTGAGTTGTAGAAGCATTATGTACACTCTCGGATAGGCAGGAAGTGTAACATCCAAATGACTATTGTAGTTAGGAATCTTTTTAGGATTTTCATGGGGTACGTAAACATCTACACAACACACAATCGTCAATAACCTAAATTCACCTTAACGTCAAGAAACAAACGAGTTAAGAAAATTAAAAATTAAATTAAGGGTAAATGGAAAGGGATAATGCATTATTGTCTTTAAATTATCTAAAGGGAAGGCATATCGAATGTGAAATTGCATAGGATGCAATTTTTCATATTACATTTTCCCCCAACATTAGCAAGCATATGTATTCTTGTAGACATGAGATCAAGTAGAGATAGAAATAGGTTGAAGAGAATATACCTAGGATGAAGAGGAAATAGGTATTTGATCCGGTATATGTAGTTGTAAAGCTGAGCTAGGATAGGAAGAGGATTCATGTCTTCTATCGTACAAAGTTGGCTACAAACTCACCATAAACATGTTAGTTGCAGACAAACATGTTAGGAAAAAAAGTGAAAAATAGATGTGTGATAAAATTTGATCTGATATAAAGACTCCATTGATAAGTATGGCTATCAAGTTGTGTTATGCTAGAGACCATATGGAAAGTAGATAGGCCTATGGCTACTGCAAACTACATTGTAGGATAGTCATATAAAATACAAGTCTTATCAGGTTTCCACCAAGCTATATGACAAGATCATAAAGACAAGTCTAGTCAAGTTGCCTCCAAGCTAGATGATGAGATCATAAGACATCAGAGATTTTAATACATACTTGTAAAAAATAAGAATAACTTGAGATAGAGCCCCCCTTAGAATGATATGTGTTATGTAGAGGAGCACAAGTCATTTTATGGAGAAGAAAGAAAAAGAGAGAGATGTTGTTTCATTATATACATTGTGATATGTATCAATGGAATGTTACTGCTCACCACAAAATCAAGGAAAAAAATAAGAGATTAGATTAAAAGTACATGGGGATGCAAGTATTTGAGGTTAGAACTGATCATAAATGTAGATATATAGAGTAAATTATATGAACTATTGAATCACCCCCCAAATATATTGGAACGAGAAGAAGAGCACATGAAGATACATAAAAATATAGGTCAACATGGAAGAGGCCTAAACACCCCAATGCTTTGCATCATCCCAGGTGTCAAAAGAAAATTTTACAAAAAAAAAGAAGAATGATGAGACCTATAGAAGAAGTTATCAGATATTTTCTCTTATGTATCCAAGTACCTACAAGGGTATCAAGGGTCCTCTAGGAGAGAGCATAAAAATAAATAGAAAAGCACTGGGGAACACAAACAAACATGCAAATGAAATATGAAGGTAAGAAGAGGCACTACTCTTTTCAAGCACCTCTAGCAATTCATCCTACTCCCAATCTATATTATTAGAAGGGGAGGGGTTATGAGCTCAAAGAGGGAGGATAATGAGAGTAACGCCAGGAAACTCACCTATAACAAGAAAAAAGGAGGAGGCTACCTGATTTTCTATATCTGATATTTATTGTGAGGCTAATGTCATCAATCTAACAAAGATAAATGACAGTTGGAATATCATCTTATGATTCTAGCATGCACTTCTTTGGATTGGAGTGCAGTGAATGAATGGAAGGAGGATAAGAAATCAAAGAGTCATTACTAACCTCTGAAAGAGGGATGGTGATAAACTCCAAGAAAGAAGGAGGCTCCTCCTAGAATAAGCCAAATTAGAATGGATTGGAGAAGTTAGAAAATAAATTTTGTAGTCATTCCTTTGAAGAAGGCCATGCTCTAAGTTACACTTTAGAGGAGGACGTGAGACCCTCACGTTAGAAATGGAAGAAATAGAAGAAGCGGAATGGGCCATAGTAGATATGACCTTTGCGTGATGAATATCTATAGGCTCAAAAAAGGGAGGATTAGGTAAAGAGGTAATCAAAGGAAGCTCCAAAAGAGTGATGAACACTTGTACATGCTTGGGGTAAGTTTCATCGACATTTTTTATGGAGCTGAAAGAAAAATCAAAGAAAAAATTATAAGAACAAGAATAGGACCATTAGAATTAGGGGCCGAGATAAAAATATAGGAAAAACAGTCACCCTCAGTTTTTTGCAAGGTGTCTTGCTCCTAGGCCAATGCCTGTTGGTGAAACTTATCCTCACGCACAAGTTGGTTTTGATCATTGTAGGAACTAGGAACAATAGTTTGAGAGGATTCTATGGTATTATATTTAATCGAAGGAGTAATCTTCACAATCATTACTAGTGAAAGAATAAGCTCTTGAGGAATAGGAGGTGACACAGAAATAGAGACCCAAGTCTTGACCATAGTCTCATTTCCTTCTTCTACTTTTAAAGAAAGTGGAGGAATGAGAGGAGGCCTTAGGGGCCAAGAAGTAGGAGAAAAATAAGAAGAACCAACACTATTTTCATGTTTACCCCTACCATATAAGGTAGGGTGAGGGATCATAAGCAACACAAGGAGATTGAAAACTTGAGGTTTACATTTCATCAGCATGGGTGTATTTCCTTTTCCTATGCTGGGCATAGTAGAAGGAACAAAGGACACCATTAGAAGTTATGAAATTCTATAAGATGGAATTGAAGAAGGTCTACTCATGGGAGTGTGCTTTTTTGTAGTCACTTAGGAGGAGGACACAAAAGATAAGGAACACTACTAGATGCATGCATAGAAGTTTTCATATAAATGGCATGAGAAGAAGGTTTAAAGGTAGCATTAGGGGTTGAGGCTCTAGTCTTGTACCTAAAGTAAGCCTTGTAGAATAAGTCCCATCAAGGTAGTAAAGGTTTGATTGGAGCATGACAAAAATGATCCAAGGAAAAGCCCCCAAATGATATGAGTGGTTTGTATCTAGTATCATCGATAGTATGCACTATGCCATAATAAGGGATTTTTAAACATTTTTGGACTACTAATGTGACCAAATTCATGGAAACTATCCATGGAATGTCTAGTTTCACCATGAAGAGTTTGGATTTAAGAATCACGATAAATGGAATGTCAATAGTTTTAGGTCCAATAAGGACTAACAAAGAGATAGAAGCAATGGATGGTACAAAGATTCCATCATTAGTGTGGAGTGCGACCTTCGATTCCTCATATTTCTCCTTATAAATAATTAATAAATATTGTTTTCTCTATAATTACATTAACCCTGTTGGTAGGGTAAACCATAACACCAGTAACAATGTTGTCACTGACTTGAGTGGGGAATATAGAGGAGAAGGCTTCCTATTAAGGGGAAATTTGTGTGATGTAAAATTTATATCAAGAATTTTATCCATGTGACTCATGGGAAGAAAAAAAGTGAATGAGACCATGTTCACATACTTCAAATGACTAGGTTTAAAAGAAGTGCAAGCACTTGTGATTATATTAGTAAAATGCGAAGGAAATGGATTTGTGTAGATATATAGTTGGCTATTAGCCTTGGCTACAAATTTGTTTGATTTTTTATTTCTATCATCAATTCAAATGGAATCACTATTTATGTGGTCTTAAATTACATGTTGAAGATGCACACAAAATTCAGTGTCATGGCCTAGGACTTGATGATATCAAGGAAAAAAAAAATTGTGCATCATACCAACTAGAATATGGTTTATCATCAAGCAACAGTCTAATTTTCAAGTGAGTTATTAAACCATCTTTTAACAAATTTTAAAGAACATTAGAATAATATTCAAATAATTTTGTGAAAATAAAATTATGCCATGTAGTGTTCTTTTCAATACTGAACGATCAATTTTGGAATGTGTTCTATGTACTTCTCTTGCACTCTTAGGGTTTTTCACCTAAAAGGAGAGAGATAGAACCTAGAATTTGAGGTGGTTCACTCAAATTAAGGAATGCATGATGTAATAATGACTAAATGCAATGATCTAAATGCAGCTAATAGATAAAATTGAATGATTATGAATGTAAAACTAATGAAAAATGCAATATTTGAAAACACAGTGTGATATGCATCTAAATGAACTAAAAACACAAACAAATGCAAACAAAATTGAATGAGACTTAATAGAGTGCACTTGGAAGTTGAATTCTGATCTTGGAAGGTTCTGGAAACTAGAAAAAATCACTATTGATCACCAATTGGACTCATTCACCACTAATGGTGAATCGGTCCTCCTATTGGTAAAATGACATGAAACTGCTTTCTGACTGTCGAGAACTGAATTCTAAAAAAATCAAATTTTCCATCCTACAGGCGGGAGTCATTCGCCACTAATGGTGAGTTAGTCCTCCTCCAAAAATCTACAAATTCAGGGTCAATTTTGTTGGTCCAAATCTGCACTTGTCTCCTTATCTAGTTGATAGAGTCAAATCTATAGAAAATGGACTATATGTTGTCTTCAACCTTGAATTAGGGTTTAGTTGACTTGAAACACTTTGATGACTTCTTGACCACTTTTCAATGCCTATTTCTTTGTCAAATCTTCCTACAAGACCTATAAACACACATGCAAAGAGGGGGAAAATGGTTAATGGTTAGAGTATAGGGATTTGCCTTGGTCAAATCCCACTTTGGTAATCAAACCCTTGATAAAGAAATGCAATGAAGTAAGCAAGGAATGATGAATAAAAAACATGCAAGTGTCTTAAACTCACCAAAACCTTATTGTTGAAGTTTGAAGATATGTCAATGGCTGCTCCAAGATGCTTGATAGTTGCTTGATTTAATGTTGCTTTGATAGATTAAATGCAAGAATGCTAATTGATGTTGAACGAGTGAATGAGATGAATGGGGTGTTGAAATGGATGGAAAAACACTTATTTATACACACTTATGCCCTAATTACCCAATAATACAACATCATAGGCAAAGATAAGGTCTTAATGAATAAAAACCCAAATGAAATTTTGAATTATTTTGAATTTGGAGCCAACAGGGCCTCATTTTCCACCCATGGAGAATGGGTCCCACTCTAGGCTTGTAAGTGGGTGTCAAAAATTAAGTTGCATTTAATGTTGTTTTCTAGGTTTACATTCAAAAATACACTTAATTATGGCTTATGAGTGCATAAGGGGGCCAAATAAAGCATAAGAGAGGAGTAAATAGTAATGACAAGCCTAGAAAAGTGTGAAAGCTTGTTACAAGACTTTACAACACTTTAAAATTGGACTCAAGTGACAAGGGATAAAAAGGTGATTTTTAGATAACTTATAGAAAGAAGAGTATAGAAAAGTGTAGAAATGTGTTACAACACTTCACAACACCTTCACAAGACATCATAATTTGAATATTAAGAACCTAATGTGAATGCATAAGTCACATTGTAACATTAAATCAAAGCAAGATAAGTCAAAAATCATAAGAGAAAGACCTAAAAGACCATGAAAATGTCCAAGATCCATTTTTCTAAGGTACATTTAGGCCCCACTTTAGTGAGAGAATGAACTTACTTAACAAACTCACATTAAAGTAGCCATATATATCGAGAGGGATCAAAATGCACTTATGCTAGGAAGATGGAATTAAAATGATCAAGAGGGATGATCAAGCCCCCAAGATGAAGATCCAATGGAAAAATAAACATAAGAACAAAGGAACACATGTATGAAAGAGAAAAATAAAATGGAGAGGAAAAGGAAAGATCGGATCAAGCTTCGATCATTTGTTCAGCTAGTTGTGAATCAAATCTAGGCTATTTGTTTGAAAAATAAAATACATACTCACTTTGGGTGGTGAAACTCATGGAAGCCCACCAAGTGAGAAGTCCCAAAGGGTAATAAACATACACTTAGCTGGTATGCACTCACAAATACATAGGTGGCTATGGGAAAATTTGTGTCGCGGAATGGGCTTCCCGCTCAACCATATCAAAGTTATACCTCCTAATAACTTTAATAAGGTGCCACAAAGAAAAAATTTGGTTCATGCTTCATGAGACAATCAAATCTTTGTATGCTTAGAACTCATGAACAAGCAAGATGGTACCACAAGCATGCAGGCTACGTTATGCAAGGTGGCCATATGAATGCAAAAATGTAGAATGTAAAAGGTGTTCAAAGGAGTCTTGTTAAGTTCATGCAAGGTCTATCACTTAGGGAACATTGTTTCTAATGTATCAAAGAGAGGACCAATCAAAGAATAGAATATTCACAACTTGGGATGCAGTGTGTTGCATCAGGGTACCAAGAGGTATGTAATATGCTAAGATAGATCAAACTTACGAAGGAAATCACACCCAATGTTGTCCACAAAGTGACAAATGCATCATATGAAATAACAAGGATTCACTAAGAACCAAGAAACATGAAAATGCAAAATGATAATTCCAATGTATGCCCCCACTTTAAAGGAATTTCTACATGCCATTCTGTGAGAAATTACTTGAAATTAGCAAAGGAAAAATGCGAAAAGGAACGAGACATGAGAGCCAACTTGGAAATCCCCTATGCCAAGTCATACGTTTCTAAGTAATGCTATGTCATGTAAACGAACAAGAAAATAAAAGAAAAGGGGGTTGCCTCACAGAAAGGAACACACCAAACACATAAGAGATCTATGAATTTGGGGTCAGTATGTTTGTTGCTGCAATGTTTTTATTAAAGAGCTCAGAACTATCATCATTCCCCGAATACATAGAACTGGAAGAATGACGCAAAGAGAGTGAAAACAAAAGAAAAATAAAGTCTATTTTGGGTCAACATGGAAGAGACATTGCGGTTTCAATTCTTTACATCATCCCCAAAAGGAGAAACACAAGCAAAAATAAAATGAAAAGGCAAAAGAAAAGGAAAATATTTTGGGTCAACATGAAGGATACATTTCGGTCTCAATGCCTTGCATCATCCCCAAAAGGAAAACACAAGAAAAATATAAAGTAAAAAGGAAAAGGGACCGTTTGGGTCAACATGGAAGAGACATAGGGCATCTCAACACTTTACGTCATCCCCAAAAGGAAAACACAAAACAAAAAGAAAAAAGGTAAAATGTATGACATATGGAGGAATAGAGGTACAAATAGAGGAACGCCACAAAGAGAGAGAACATCAAACACACATTACGGGGGAACACAATACACCAAAGAAAAAGGGAAAAATGAAAAAGGAAAAGGCTAGTAATGCAAATGCAAGTCAACCATTAACCGATTTATTGGCTTCTCAATCTCAAGTAGTATAAGTGGAATAGAGATAACATAGTTAAGAGATAAGGACACATGCATTACTAGGACAAGGCTAACAAATTCTTTCCCCCACTGAAGGTAAGGAAAGAATGAGCCAAGGTAGATGATGGGAAAGGATCACGCAATAGTGAAAATAGAAAATTCTACAACTATGGCATGATGAGAGGATTGGGTTTAAGGAATTATGGGATGATAGGATAACAGTCGGTATCAGTGAAGTGATACTTGTTCAGTATGTCCTTCAATGTATGACATTCATTAGTTTGGTGTCCAAGAACACTATGATTTTTACAATATGGTACATCAAAATCTTTAGGAAAAATGACCAACCTATTCAAAGGTGGTAAGAGTATAAGTCATTTGTTTAAAATCATTTGTAGCTTCCTTTCACATTCAAGTGGTGGATGGAGAGGAAACTTTATTTTTTTCAATTTGTAAGGTCATTTTTGTTTACTAGATTCACCTTTTTCATGGATTGAAGGACAAAGAGGACCCATGGGGATCCTAGCATCCTTGTCATTAGAATCAGGTTATGGTTGTTCACGTGGGAGGAGGACATTCAAGTCAGGAGGAGAATCAAAGATCACTGTACCATCTTCTCAAAGTCTCCAATATTCAAAAGGAGACTTGTTGTCATGAGGAGGATCTTGATATCCTAATCCTATTGTGTTTTCATTTGTTGGTCTTTTTCCAAAAGTAGGTGAATGTTATGCTCGGTGGTTGTATCACATCCTTATTTACTTAAAATAGTAAATCCTTTGCCCTATGTTTTTTCAAGGTTGATTGGTGTGTTTGTAATTTTATGATCATAAAATGGTTGAGGAGTTGCTTGTTTAGAGGAACTAGGTCCGCCTAATGGAGGGAACTTAGGTCCTTCATTTGTTTCAAGATGCAGATAATCAAATTTATTAGGAGGTGCAATAGTGGGAAGGTTTGAATGTTTCATGGATGGGTAAAAGGCTACATTGGTTTGAAGGTTTTCAAGAAATGAATTTAAGAACTTGGTCATGTTATGTTCATCTTCTCCAATGATTTCAACAACATGAGGAGGACATTCATTTGGAGTTGAAGGAGCATGAGGAAGCTCAAGGTCATTAGGATCACAACCAAAGGCACAATTGGACATGTCTACTAAGGATTTTAATGAATTCCAAAACTTGTTAAAGGAAAAATCCATGATGACAGTGAGTAAAATTAAACTAATATGCAAGAAAGAAGATAAAACAAAAAATCTAGAAAGTATGATAGAAAGTAATGACAGGAAACTATAATGTAGGAAATGCCCAAAAAATGTCTGAAAATGTAGTTTAAAATGTGTAACTAGATTGATTCACCCAGGGTAGCGAATTAGTCCAGGGATGAGGTTTTTTGTGTTTTTCAGAAAATTTAAAGTGACTTTTATGTGTTTTAGATGCAAAATGAAGATGTGGATGCAGAATTTAAGTTTTTCTAATGTTTTCAAGTGCAAGAATGAAATCTATATGAGATATTCACTAATGCAAATTTGTAAACCCTAGGATCCAAAAACAATGCAAAAGGCTAATGCAAAGGCTAATGCTATGAGTCCTAGGATGTAAATGCAAATGCAAATTAGAAAGATAATATGTTCAATATGCAGGTTCACTAAAATGAACCATCAATTTTGGGAGTGTGTTCTATTCACTTCTCTTGCACTCTTAGGGTTTTTCACCTAAAAGGAGAGAGAGAGAGAGAGAGAGATAGAACCCAAAATTTGAGGTGTTTCATTCAAATTAAGGAATTTATGATGTAATTATGACTAAATGAAATGATCTAAATGCAGCTAATAGATAAAATTGACTAATTATGAATGTAAAACTAATGAAATATATAATGTTTGAAAACATAGTGTGATATGTAGAAATGAACTAAAAATATAAACAAATGCAAACAAAATTGGATGAGACTTAATAGAGTGCACTTGGAAGATGAATTTTGATCTTGGAAGGATCTAGAAGTAGAAAAAACCACTATCGATCACTATTGGGACTCATTCGCCACTAATGGTGAATCAACCCTCCTACTGGTAAAATAACTAAAACTACTTTCCAACTGTTAGGAACTAAATTCTAACAAAATCAACTTTTCTAGCCTATAGGTGGGACTCATTCACCATTGATGGTGAATCAGTCCTCCTCCAAAAATCTACAAATTGAAGGGTCAATTCTGTAGGTCTAGATCTGCACTTGTCTTCTTGTCAGGTTGACGGAGTCAAATCTATAGAAAACAGACTAAATGTTGTCTCCAAGCTTGAATTAGGGTTTAGTTGACTTGAAACACTTTGATGACTTCTTGAACACTTTTCAACACCTATTTCTTTATCAAATCTACCTACAAGACCTACAAACACACATGCAAAGAGGGATAAAATGGTTAAGGGTTAGAGTATAGGGATTTTCCTTGGTTGAATTCCACTTTGGTAATCAAACCCTTGATAAATAAATTCAAAGAAGTAAGCAATGAATGATGAATAAACAACATGCAAGTGTCCTAAACTCACCAAAACCTTATTGTTGAAGTCTGAAGATATGTCAATGGCTACTCCAAGATGCTTGATAGTTGCTTGATTGAATGATGTTTTGATAGATTAAATGCAAGAAAGCTAATTGATGTTGAATTAGTGAATGAGATGAATGGGGGGTTGAAATAGATGGAAAAACACTTATTTATACGCATGTATGCCCTAATTACCTAATAATACAACATCACAAGTAGACATAAGGTCTTAAGGAATAAAAACTTGAAATAAATTTTGAATTATTTTGAATTTGGGGCCAAGAGGGACTCATTCACCACCCATGGTGAATGGGTCCCACTCTAGGTTTGTAAGCAGGTGTCAGAAATTAAATTACATTTAATGTTGTTTGTCAGGTTTACATTCAAAAATACACTTAATTAAGACTTATGAGTGCATAAAGGGGCCAGATAAAGCATAAGAGATGTGTAAATAGTGATTACAAGCCTATAAAAGCATGGAAGCTTGTTACAAGACTTCACAACACTTTAAAATGGGACTTGATAAAGAATAAAAAGGTGATTTTTAGATCAATTATAATAAGAAGAGTCTAGAAATGTGTAGAAATGTGTTACAACACTTCACAACACCTTCACAAGATATCATAATTTGAATATTAAGAATGTGAATGCATAAGTCACATTGCAACATTAAATCAAAGAAAGATAAGTCAAACATCATAAGAGAAAGACCTAAAATACCATGAAAATTTCCAAGATCCACTTTTCTATGGTACAAATAGAAATGGAAACCACATTCCCTATTGCTTTATTCTTGTTTTACTCTCCAAAAATAGACACTCTTATATGACTATCAAGATGGGAGGACAAGGAAGAAATCATGTGCTACTTTATTGTTTGTTGGCATTCTCTAAGTGTTGTACATAGATGTGAAAAAGATGGATATTTCATTAAGATAACTTTTTCTCTGAATGTCGACTATGAAATTCTTATGGACACATGTTGGACATCAGAATCAAGTAGGGAATAAGAGATCTAATAAAATAAATATTGGTAGTTATAAATAAAATCAATCACTTTCTTGTAGAGTCCTTAAGAGACTACAGGAAGAGTTTGGATAAAAGAATCATCCTAATACATAAAATCACTAGACATGTTAGTAAATGATGAGACATGGGTCTATAGATAACCCTTGCCATTGTACTTATCAAATTTTGGAATTTCTACCCCTTTGGGAATGGGGAATTTTATGATAATTAGGGCCAATGGACTATGATGGTAATAGGGTTTCAATATGGAATGAGAAGTAGTACTGGTTAAATAGGTTAGTTGCAATAGCATCTGACCCATGTTTTCCAATAGGGAATTCAAAAGAAGATTAAATGGTGGAGGTGGGAAGGTTAATTAGAAAAGGTAGCAAATTTTTGGGATGCAGATTCATTCATACCCCAAAGGAATGCAATTCACATTGATTCCGCGATTAATAAGAGGTACAATTTTTTCATTTTCATTAGAAATGAGGGAAGGTATCAAGGGATTACCATCCACCATGTCAATGGATACCTTGTACATCAAAAGATTCAACTATGTGCCAATGATCTCTTATCGGGTATCCCAAGGGTGGTGTTGGTGGCTTTTTAAGAACCAAATTCATCTTCAAAAATACCTATGGATGTTGTCATTTCCAATACTTAGTACTCTAAAGGGATTGGCCAAAAAAAAAGTAAAATTTACAAAACTTCTACTTCTACACTTTGGGATCTGTGAAACCTGGGAGGGTAATGCTACAATGTTTATTCAAGAATTTATATGACTACCATTTCAATACATTGTAAAAAACAAATAATTCTCATATAATTACTCAACAATGTAGTATATCAAACACGTTGGAAACTCATTTATTAATACCCTACACTTAGAGCATGAGAATAATGAAACTCATCACAAAATAACTATAGTGGTACTCATTTGAAAGTTTGTAAATAAAAGGCAGTTAGCTGATGAACCAATCCATAAATTGAATTATGAATACTTTGCATGAACAAGTGCCTTATCCTAAACATGGAGTCAATCTCAACCTATGAAACCCAATAACAACTTAATAATAGCAACATATAATATCAAAAAACACTACATTACAACATTCCCACATTACATTCATGATCATCACTACTTATAGATATCCTAGCACGTAATTCTTATCAGGTAACAATCTCATCAAAGCATTTACAGTAATTCATTGAATTAATAAGCAAGAACGAAATTAAACATCAATTGGGAAACAATACAGATGAACAAAACAATCCTTGATTATTTTCATTCATAACTCATTAAACAAGTATAGAGGAGAGATAATTTCCATGAAATTAGAATCATTATGTATTGTATTTGCTATCTTGTTATCAAAATTACATACTTAACTACAAACTCTAAACTTAGATAAAATTTAAAACATGCTTGATATTCCTTTTATAATTCACAATGTTGATTGCAATACAATGAACCCCTACTTTCTGCCCCTGAATTCCTTCTTATAGAAATGAAGGAGCAAAAAATACCTCAGGCTAGAAAGTACACATGTCAATGCCCTATTAGATTTCCATAACAAAGATTCCCTTTTTAGTTACTCTACATTCCCAGTAGGTGGGAAAGATGTGTGAAATAAAAGTAGTCTTCATTTGTTGTTGGAGATCCGGTCCAATCTTCAAAAAGGTATCTTCAAACAGTTATCTCAAAATTTGTGCCCACGCACACCAAGCATGGAATACATGGAAAGGAAAGGACAAAGAATATGTCCACGTCTATAGCCCTGTCATCAAATTCAATTTAAAGAAAATGCACTATATTTTCTATACTTTAGAAAAAACCTAATATGTACTAAATCTAGGCTATGTAGTGCAATCTTCACATATCCATTACTCATCATGATTGTAGACTTAAAAATAAAAATTTAAAATCACCACCCTGAAATTTCACATTAATCTACCACCTCCTCCAAATACCTCCCTATCCATGCCTGAAATTCCTCTTCAGTGGGCCAGTTAAAATTCATGACTTCATGAGCCCTTTCTCAATAAGGCACATACTTGGTAAAAAAAAATTGGCCTCCTTATCAAACTCCAACAAGACAATATTTGCATGAGCCAACATGTCCATATTTGTTTTTAGTGTTCCCATATCATATTTTTGGCAGATTGAAACTGCCTGACCTGAAATGGTTTTATTAATTTCACGTTTCCATTCCTACAGGGTTTTATGCTACCATCATCCCTTAGATTTGATGGGAGGAGACCATGATGTGATTCATGAAAGGATTTTACCAGCTCCCTTATTTTGATCTCTAAAGGTTCAATGTTTCCCCTGTACCCCTCAATTTCACATACAAGATTAATAGTGGACTTTAATTTTTTAGGAGGGTAGGCATCTTCCATAGCTACAATTGACATCAATCTCAATTCCTTCATCCTTGAGATCCATGTTTCCATAAGTGGAATAGCTCTTTCCCTGTCATTGTAAAAATTATTTATAGTAGCCACCATGGATGAATAGCTATAATGAATGCTATTCAATCTATTATTCACTCCTTTATTCAAATGCTACAAGACTGTAATGACAATCTCCATATTTCTATTAAAAACCTCCTTATCATGATTGTCACACTTTTATTTATATTCATTTAGATGCTTGAGCAATACCTCCCTTCTGATATCTTCTTCAACCTGTGGCCTTTCTAATGTACTAGGCTCCATTATTGAAATGGGCACACTTCCTATGTTGTATGGCAGAATTTCCCATGGAGAACTTACTTTAGTGGTAAATTCAAGGGGTGCAACTTCTTGTGAAATGGTAGGGAAGTCAACGTCAATCTGCTTACATGTTTTCTCAGTTGAAAACTTTGCAACTTCTCTTCCAATAATGCTACCTTTGTTTGTAACTAAACATTGTATTGTTCAAGCTTACCATATTGAACTATAAAATTATTGTGGTTTGTCCTAAGCTTCTCCTTTTCCATAGTTACTAATTCTACAGTGGCCCTTATGAATTGTGCAATATGTATTGACATATTTGTTTCCTCTAGAACAGATGTTTCTAAAACCCTTTTTATTATTAGGCCCCCTCTATAGTTAGTTACAAGCTCAACTATGCTAGGATTCCTTGTACTTAGGGATAGAGACCAAATAGCTAATGCATCCCATTGTTCATTGAAGGAAGACCCTTGAAATGAAATTGCAACCTCTTCTTCTGAGTTGTAGAGTGGCCTATCATATCTTTTTATTGTATCAAAGGCAATGGGAGAAGCTAAATCCCATTTTGGAAGTAATAAAATACCACTGTTTCTCACTAATTCTCTTCCTTCCATTGCAATCATCCTTCGGAACCTAGCTCTCATTTCATTTGAAACCTCTTCTTGGATGGTGGGATCAGGTAATTTTGGATGAAGGCTTCTTTCTATGGCCAGGATTTGACATATTCATCTCTTTTAGAGCTGCATGCAAATTCCATAAAAGCTTGAGACTTCACAAATGAATAATCATCGAAGAAATTTGTGCATGCTTCCACCCACATATCATCTTTACCATTAATCCCAATAAGATCAACTTTACTCAACCTCATACTTGAGTGTTGTGTTGCAATCATTGTTGGTGCATCGGGCATTCCTTCTTGCAATTCAAGTTATGATACCCAAATATCATTGTCAGATTCTTTATCAAGTAGTCCACCAAACCAGTTCCTTCAACCTTTTGCTTCTTCAATTGTGGCTCTTTTGGTGGTGGAGCAACAATATCCACAATTTCAGGCCCTATTGGCCTTAGAAGAGATGGTGGTGGTACTTTTTGCACAAGAGAAGGACGTCTTTTATCCTCTTGTTAGGAGGGAGTAGGAACTACATCATTTTTATTTGTCTTACTCTTTCTCCTTACAAAGAACTTTATTTTTGGTTCTTCAGGGGCTTGAGATGTAGATATCTCTTCCATAATAGGACCTCTCCCCCACCCTGTCCATCTTCAATGGGGGCTTTCCCCTAATCCTTACTTATTACCCCTTTAGCTTCAAGGTGGCCCACTATTGTCTCAAAATTTTGGGATACATGTTCCACCTTTTGCATTACATTTTCAATCTTTGGGAGAACAATGAAGTCAGGTGTTTCCTTCTTTATCTTTCTTTGAATCTTATTGAAGGCAATCCACCTTGCTTTTCTTTTTTCTTGTTCCAAAAGGTCAAATACATTTCTTATCACATCTTCCAGGAATTGAAAAATATGCACAAATTTTTAACTCTTGTTCCTTTCCTTCAACCATGCCATGAAACCTTTAGGATCATACCTGATCCTTTCCAGTGATCTTTACATGTGATAGGTCTTGAGTATATCAAGTATCTTATTCCAGCCTCCTTTCATCATCACAAAATCAGAAAAGCATGTGTACAAAGGAAGGAATGTTCATTTTCCTTGATTCAAGAGATGTTCATTTTCCACAATTCCCAATTTCCATATTACCTCAAGGAATCCGATTCTCTCTGGCACATATTTTAGTAGCAGGTGGGGCGCGATAGTGGAACCATACACTCTTAAAATAGTGTAATCAGGATATGGGATAATATCTCCCCAATTGTGATCAACTCCAAGCTTAGGCCTTCTTTCCTTTGGCCTCAAGAAGTCATCTAGGGATATGGGAATTCTAGGTATATTCATAACCAAAACTCTCTTAAATTTTGAAGGAAACAAGTTTTGAAATGTCACATAATCATATGTCCTACCATCATTGTCCAGGATAGTAGTCCAACATTGCACGGGAAAATCCAAGTTTCCCTCTTTCCTATCCAAAGTCATATTCTACCCAAAGTAAGGTTCCCATTTAAACAAAAACATATGCATCAACAATGAGTACCAACTAAACCTTACTCCATATGCACCTTTCTTCAACCCTATCAAACCCTCATGAATATTTTCTATAAGAAACCCCATGTAGTCATACACTTCACAATATTAGGGGTGCTAAACATGGGTTTCCATATACATCCATGCCATTGGCATTCCCGTGATAGGATCATAACCAATTATCTGGAAAATGGAGTAAAAAAAAAATTTGAAATAGGAAACAAAATAATTAATAAGGAATGGCTCCTTATCATATTTCCCTATTTTAATCCTTTGGCCCCCAATTTCTGCTAGATATCTTGGCAAGATGTGGACTCTGAATGCAATCTTAGCCTTATCATATTCCTCCTTAAGGACATTTTCATTAATCTTAGGCATTTCATCACTCCACTTGGTGAGTTTGAAGACATGAGCAAATTCCTCCTTAGTAATTTTTACCATCTCCTTCCCATCATATGCTCTAATAGTCCTTGTAACTAGATCATAATTTGTGGCCACTGCTTTGAGCAAGTCAATATCCATGTAAACATTGGGTACAACCAACTTCCCTAGGTCACAATTCCAAGGGTTACCAACTAGAATTCCCATATTTTTGAACCAAACATAAAATAATTCCCACCCAGTATAAGACAATTTGGCATCCTTAATAGAACTATTCTTGTTACTAAAGCCCTCAACTACTTGAGGACCTCAAAGAAGCAATTGACCCTTAGGTTTATCACTGGTCGAGGGTGGCAACTAGTTAGTAAGGTCTTTATTTAAAGGCCTTTTGGGAGTAGGAACTTCCCATTAGATGAAGATGCTCTTGATTATGCTTTGGAATCCATGACCTATAAGGTATTAGAAAGCATGGTTTCTGGTTTCTTAGAAAAAACTTACAGTTCAAATAAGGGTTTGACACAGATAATAACAATGTTGGACCAACCAAATTTTTTTATGAATGTCAAACCTTAAAATATAGAACCAATAAAAACCCTAATTGACTCAAAGGTTTAGGAAACCATAATTTATCAATAATTCTGATGGGAAGGTAGTAATTCACTTACTAGTTCTTTCGCAAGTTGATAACCCTAGCCTCGATGTCAGACATGCCTAAAAACTATAGCACAATCCCTCTAAGTGGGTAGAATATCCTTCATAATGCTCAATAATGCTTTTAGTATAGGTTTTAATAGCTATGCGACCTCCTGCTTTGATAGCTTGATGTCCTTTCCATTATTAAGGCTCACTCACACAAAACAAAATGGCTCACTTTCCCTCAAACTGAGTTTTGCATGCCAACCATTGATCACGTGAGCTTGTTAACTAATGGATGATCCAGATTTAGTCAGCTTGATTTGGCAATCTTGATTGTACATAGCCGCAATACTTATCAAATGATAGTAAGCCACCTGGAACCACTTGCTAGTGATCCATGGGCTCCACCATTCCTTTTTCGCTACAGCTAGAATACATGTGCCTTCTTCCCCTTTCCATCGTGAGTCTTAGCTTGTGTGCATATTTCATTAGTGGGGAGATAGGGAAGGGCTGATATTAGATGTCATGGCCTCACCATACTCACATCTTAATTCAAGACCAACTATTTGTGGCCTTATTCCTTTTACACAATCAATGGACCAAATTAAAAGATCTCAAACATGTGCATTATATCTTCTTTTAGTAGCACATACTTTATTCTCTATGCCTCCTGCTAAAATATTTGATTAATATTTTCCTTTGCCCCAATTGATGCTTCCACACCCTCTGGGTTATTCTACGTGGCAATAGCCCACCAGCTTGTTGGGAATTAGTTAGTAAAGGTGGGACCCACATAGGATAGTGGGGAGTAGTCGAGATTGACACACGTCCCCCACTATCAATTGTTAATTCTCTTCAAAGCTCCACTCACTGACCGCTTGGAAATACTAGGCCCATAATTCGACTAGACACACAACAACCACCTGCCAGCCCGCTCGAATATTTTAACGAAGAATGAAATGAGAGGGTGTGTGGGAAATGGTCGAGATGAAGCCACATCACTCAACAACCATCATTGATTTATTTCTAATACCACCATCCATCCTCATCACAGACATTAGTCCCACCAATACACAAGACATGTGGCTCATGCCCACTAGCCTGTGAGATTAAAATAATAGGCTATGAACTAGAACAGGCACATAGGGAATGGCCAAGATCTGCTCTAAATGATCGAATGGTCATCAGGGATTTTCATCTCTACACATGCTGAAAATTTTATTCATAAAAGAGGGACCTGAATAGGTCAATGGGACTACAACCCATGGGATTTAAAACTTAAGGCTCATACGATTTTAGCAAGAAATATTTAGCCTGACCTAAGAAAATTAAAATAATAGTCAACTTATTACAACCGTTAAAACTAGACCAAAGGGTCGGTCACTTCATGGATTTTGATGCCACAAGATATGACTTTAAGGACTGGGAACCGTCAATAAGGAGTCAACAGAGAATTAAAGCCCTCGCAAGGATATAAACTTAAGGGTTTTTAAGAAGGATCTTAGGTAAGCTAAAACCCTTGAACAATGATAGTAAACAAATCCCTAAGCCCTTAGACACAAACCAAACCCAAAATTTAGCAAGATTTTGAGATGGAACATCAAAATTTTAGGGATTCCATCAGTGGCTCCGACTGGGGATGCATGCCTCTCACATGCATGGTGAGATCCTAGAATCTTGGATTGAAGTAGACCAACCGAACATAGTGAACCAAAACCAAGGAGCTACCCAGACTAGGTAGCAAGACCGAACTAGACACAACCAAAGTAAACATACCTATACAAAATGTACAAAACCTACAATGTACATGGAATCATAATTTACTTAGGAGAAGTATGGCTTTAAGAACTGTCCATGTACTGGCAGTTCAAAAAGTTCACCTATCAAGTTTTGGAGGAAATATGAATCCTCCCCATGTGTACTGGCTATTAGATAAGGGCCTAACCATAATTCTTCAAAATTTCCATGTTTACCCTTGTCTTGAGCCCTTACATTCCAGGCTACTACCATACTATTTACCTCAATTTTTTTAGGAGAAGCTCTCTTATCATGCAAGTGCTTTACTTGCAGCTGTAGTTTTGCACTTTTTTCTTGAGCTTCTCTTCTAGTTTCATCTAACTACACAATATTATCAATCATGTGTTGCATATCATCACATATATCATCATCATATTCTTGCACAAACTTATACATCTTTAGCAAGTTATTTTGTGGCAACCTAGCATCTACACCATACACCAAGCCAAATGGGGAATAACCAATAGCCTTTTTCATGGTAACTCTATCTTCCAGAGTTCCAACTTTAGATTTGAATCCGAACCTTTCTTATTCTTCTCCATCACCCTTTTGATGATTTTCATTAAGCTCTTATAGTTGAACTCAGCTTGACCATTTCCCTGAGTATGGTAAGGTGAAGAATAGGAAATTTGTATTCTATGTTTATCACAAAAATATTTGAATTCCTCATATCTAAAACACATAGCATTATCTTAAGTGATCTTCTCTGGGACTCCAAACCTGATCACAATATTGTTCAATAGGAAATCCACCACCACTTTGCTCATTCCCTTTCTTGTGGGTATTGCTTCTACCCATTTTGTGAAATAGTCAGTGGCAACAAGGATCCATGAGTGCCCTCCACTAGACTTTTCTAGTATCTCTCCAATAAAATCAATTCCCCATTGTTAGAAAGGCATTTGAACAAAAATAGGCCTTAGTGGTAGATTCCTTGAAAACTTTAGTTTTTCTACAAACCTTTGACAAGAATCACAAGTCTTAATGAACTTGTGAGCATCCTTAAAGATAGTACGCCATCAGAATCCTACTCTCAATACATTATGAGGAGTGGTATTTTCCATGTAATGACTACCACACACTCCATTATGCATTTCTTGGAAGAGTTCTAATTCTTGTTTCCATCCAAACACTTAAGCAGTACACCATCCTAGTTTCTCCACCACAGCTCATTGTCATTAATCACATACTTAATGGTATGTAATTTCAATGTCCTTTTGTCATTGTTAGCCATATCTGCAGGACACTGCAAAGTCTATAAATATTGGACAATCTTTTTATACCATCCACATGTTTGCATATCACAGATAGGTGTAACATCAACAATATTTGTCTTATTAATCTGGTTAGCTTCCAAATTAGCTTCCACCATCAATTTAGCTAGGCCCTGTCCTCTTACTAATTTGGTAATCTAGACATCAATGTTGAATTCTTATATCTTGTTGATCCATCTACACCTTCTTCCTGTAGTTTCTTGCTAGGTAAAGATATCTTTCACAACAAGACTTGGTACAAAAGTTATGATAGTAGCTCCCACTAGGTAAGTTTTGAAATTCTTCATAGCCTTAACTAGAGCATATGCTTTCTTTTCAATCATGTCATATTTGAGCTCTATAGCCTACAAAGATTTGCTAAAGAATGCAATGGGTTGTTGAAATCCCTCCTCATTCTTTTATAATAAAACAACAACAATAGTATGAAACGAAGCAAAAGAGAAAATGTGCATTGGCTTAGAGAAATCCAGAGATTTCAAGATTGGAGCCTCCTTGATAGCTTGTTTAATTTTCTTGAATGCCTAACTAGGCCCTTCACTCCAAAGCACCTTTTCTCCCTTCTTCTGCATCTTGGAAATGGGTCTTGTGATTTTTGTAAAGATAGTCACAGACCTTCTCAAAAAATTCATCTGTCTAAAGAATGATTGAATGTTTTTGACATTCTTTGGTTGAGAGATTATATCTATGGCTACTACCCTTTCAGGGTCAATCCTTACTCCTTTGGACACAATGTGCCCAAACAATTTTCCCTCAGTGACCCCAAAGGCACATTTCTTCATATTTATAGATATCACATGCTCTAGAGACCTAGAAAATATCTTTTCTAAGTGCATACAATGATCTTCCTCTTTCTAGGAGTAGGCAGTCAAGTCATCTTGGTATATAGCCATAAATAAATGAATAAAATAAGACAAGACCACATACATGGCCCTCTGAAAGGTGGCACCTAAATTTGTTAAACCAAATGGCATCCTTACATATACATAGGTTCCCAAAAGAGTAGTGAATGCAGTCTTATACTGCTTAGACTCCTTTACCTTTAGTTGGTTATAACCTAAAAAATAATCCATCATTGATAATAGCTCACAGCCAGTTACCTTTTGTAACATAGCTTCTATATTTGGTAATGGATAATTTTCCTTTAATGAGGATACATTTAGATTCCTAAAGTCCACACACAACCTTATATAACCATTCTTTTTGGTAATTGGCACCAAATTGGATACCCACAAGGAATGTCTGATGGACTTTATGATGCCAGCATCTCTTAACTTTACTAGCTCCTCTTGCATCTTAGGAGCCAAAGTAGGGTTAATTGGTCTTTGCTTCTGTTTGAAAGGCTCGACATTCTCCTTTAGAGGAATTTCATGTTGAAACAACTCCTGTCTATATGCTTTCAGGTCATTGTATGACCAACCAAAGACATGTCTATATTTTCTTTGTAAGGAAATTAACATTGTCTTAACCTTAAGATTCATTTTCCTTCCTACATACACTTTTTTAGGGGCATTTTTAGTCCCCAAATTTACTTCCTCTAGGTCCTCTGGATGAGCAACAATTGTCTTAATCTTTCTTTTATTTGGAATGTTAAAGACTCTTTCAAGTGATACAAGGCCTTTGGCGATTTTATTTTTCTTTAACTGGATGACCTCATTCCCAAATATTGTGTCCTTGCCATCTACATTTTCAAAAAATCCACCAAAGTCAATTTCCTAACCTTCATATTCATCCACACATTTCAAAACCTTGAGAATTTCCTCATCATCATTGAACATCTTCCAGTTGTGCATATTGTCAAGAATGGAAGGCCTTGATTGTACCTCGAATTTAGAGATACCTACAAAAGTTATATCATTTAGCTTAATGTAATGTTAGCAAGCAAATCAGCTACTCTATTATGTATTCTTTCCATCTAGTTGTTATTTTTTTATGATCAAATTAGAGCATAGAAATTTAATTCAAAAAAATTTATAATAACACAGCAGATACCCTGGGAAAACCCTCCTCTTGAGGGAGAAAAAACTAGCAACAATATATCACTTATATACTGAATCACAAAGAATGTATCCTTTATAATAGAGGCTGATAATGAGGCCAAGAGTATGCACCACAATCTGATGCAATTCACAGTAACACAATGATGCAAATTCACTAATGATAAAACTCAACCTTCAACAATATTGATCTACACTTGAAGATGAGCTCACACTTAAGAAACTCGAACTTGTGATGAACAATGAAAAATGGATGATCACCAATGAACAACCATCAAACATATACAAAATATGAGAGGGAAGGACATGCCTCTTCAAAGCCATAAGTCGGCCTCCTTGAAAAGATGTGTTTCCAATAAACACAAAGTCAGCCTCTTTGAAGTTCATGCCTCCTCATAAATTTGAACCTCTTTAGTAAATAAATATCATTTAATTAAATGAAGTGCCTCTTCAATATTATTGGTCTCATATAAATTTGATAACTGATTAGGCTCCATTAAATTTATCCTTGATGTCGTGGCTAGAAGAAATCACCCAATGTTGCTATGAACATCAACACTCCCTCTCAGCTAGGGAGGATACTTCCAACTACATAAGACATATCACCTCATCATGATGATTACCACAATGGCTACTCCCATATGTGAAAATTAAATATATCACCTCATCATGATATCAACCATCATGGCTACACCCATGAATGGTATGTACAAGTGCTCATCACTCAATGTGATGTTGTCACCTCATCGTGACATTCACATGGCTCTCCCAAAGGGTGAAAGCACAAGTACAATAAAATCATCACAAACTCTCTCACATAATTTTGTCATGGAGTCACACAGATGACATCCGCCATGGCTCTCCCAAAGGGTGGAAACAAGGGCTTTCACCTCAAATCTCTCTGAAAGAGAAATGCATTAACAAGGGCTTGCACCTCAAATCTCTCTTAAAGAGAAATGCATTAAAGAAGTTCACTAATACTAAGATTCCTTCTTAGCTAGGGCTTGATTCTCCACCATACCAAGCTTGTCTCAAAAGTACACAAACTTTATCCAGGAGAGAGGCTTGGTAATAATGTATGTTGTCTGCTCGTTAGTGCTAAAATATTTCAACTAAATTGCTTTCCTCAATACCATATCTCTGATATAGTGGTATTTGATCTCAACATGTTTAGTTCTATCATGAAACACAAGATTGACAGAAAGCTTCACATAGCTCTAGTTATCACAATGAATGATAGTAGGCTCCATTGATTGTCCAAAAAATCCTGCAAGGAGCTTCCAAAGCCACACTACTTCTCGAGCCGCCACACAAGCTACAATATACTCGGCCACTGTTGTACTCAATGGCACAGAAGACTGCTTCCTACTACACTAGGAAATCATCGCAGACCCCAAACTGAAGCAACATCCAGAGGTTCTCTTTCGATCAGTAACACACCCTACCTAATACGAATTAGTATAACCATGTAGCTTCAAATCCACACTAGAAGAATATCTCAACCCATATCCAACTATGCCACGCAAGTGTCTCAGGATATGTTTTGTTGCAACTAGATTTATTTTCCTTGGTTCACACATGAATTGAATTAGTGCACTCACTACATAGCAAATTTCTAGTCTAGTATTGACTAGATACATCAACGATCCAATCAATTGCCTGTACATCATGGAAACCACCAGATCTGAACTAGTTGCAACCTCTTTCAACTTATGCAAGTTGGTCTCCATAGGCGTAGACATAGATTTGTAATCCATCATACCAAACCTCTTCAAAATATCAATAGTATACTTCCCTTGAATTACAATCATCTCATTTGGCTTCTGTTATACTTCTAAGCCAAGGAAGTAATGCATGAGACCAAGATCCTTCATTTCAAATTCAAAAGCTCACTCCTTACATTTGATAATGAGGTGATCTTCTCCAGTAAGAATCAAATCATCAACATACAAAACCAAGATCAAAGCTTTGCCATCAATTACCTTTAAGTAGAGGTTTGAATCAGTATCATTCTTGGAGAAACCCAAGCTCATCAGGTAACGATCAATCCTTTCGTACCAAGCATGAGGAGCCTACTTAAGGCCATACAAAGCCTTATTCAGCCTGCATACATGAGACTCCTTCCCATGCACCTCAAAAACATCAGGTTGCTCAATGTATACGTCTTCCTCGATTACACCATTAAGAAATCTTGTCTTCACATCCATCTGGTGAATCTTCCATCCTTTAGATGCAACAATAGCAATGATGGACCTGAAAAAAGTATAACAAGCAACTGTAGCAGAGGTTTCTTTATAGTCAACTCCCTCTTTCTATGTGAATCCTCTAGCCACGAACCTTGCCTTATACTTCTCAATGCCCCCTAAGCCACATACTTGATCTTGAAGAGCCATTTAGAAGATACCACAGATTTTCCTTTGCGTCTAGGAACGATGTCCCAAACATCATTCTTGAGAATGGACTAATACTCTTTAGACATAGCATCTCTCCGAACCTGTTAACTAGAAGCTTCCTCAACACTGGAAGGCTCAGACTCAATAATATGACTCATCAAGGCTACATAACTGGAAAACTTATGAGGTCTCTTACTTTCTCTAAAGGTTCCTCTCGGGGCTGTAAACCTTTTTGCCTCCTGCATTGTTTGCCTGGCCCAAAGAGGTCTTTTTCTTCCAATCACAATATATGTAGGCCCATCAGTAGGTTCCAAGGGCTCAACTGGATCAACATCTTCTTTAGGTTCAAGAGCCTCCCTCTGAATCTCAAGAGCATGGTCAACTTTCATATCCTGAGGAGACTCTTCATTATCTATCTCCATGTGACTGCCCTTGGATCTTCTGAATGCAACATCTTCTTCAAATGTGACATCTCTACTTATCTCAATCAACTTCTAACCTAGAATGTAGATTTTATAGGATTTTGATGTTTCATTGTAGCCTACAAATATCCCCTTCTTTCCAGAAGGCTCCAACTTTGTTCTCTTGTCCTTTGGTACATGAAAATACACTAGACACCCAAGATCCTCAAATGACTTACTTCTAGTTTTACTCCTGTGAATGCTTCTTCAGGAGTCATGTTCTCCAAGATTCGGTGAGGGATTCTATTCTGAACATAGACAGTTGTCCTGGATGCTTCAGCCCAAAGGAAGGCTTGCAGATCTTGGTCATGAATCATGGCTTTGGCTGCTTCCACAATAGATCTATTCTTCCTTTAAGTAACACCATTTTGTTGAGGATTATACGGGACACAAAACTCCCTCTTAATCCATGCTTCAATACAAAAATTATGAAAGCTACTGGAAGTGTATTCTCCTCTGTTGTTAGATCTCAGGACTTTGATTTTCTTCTCGGACAGGTTCTCTACCTGAGCCTTGAATTCCTTGAACCTTTCTAATACCTCCTTAGATTCTTTAGATTTCAACAAATAAGTCTAAGTCTTTCTAGAGTAGTCATCAATAAAAATAATGTAATACAAGAAACCACTCAAAGAAGCAACAGACATTGGACCACATAAATCAAAATGAATAAGACCTAGAAAATATTTGGATCTACTTTCTCTACTATGAAATGGACCTTTTTTATTCTTACCCAAAGCACAACCTCTGCAAGTACCTTCATGCTCCTATTTGAATTTCAGAAGGCTGGTGACCATCTTCTCCATGATAGGTAGAGCTCAAAAGTGAAGGTGAGCCAATCTTCGATGCCAAAGTTCACACAAACTTGAAGAATCATGCAATAGAGCTTGAAGTGGATGACTGCATAATTTGCAGAGGCTCTCATGTCTAACTCCAATCACTCGAGCAACCTTCAAATTTAAGTTATTTGACCATACAAGAACTTTTCCTTTTGAAAATGCCACTTGGTACCCCTTGTCCTCCAAGGCTGAAATAGAAACAAGGTTTGGCTTGATGCCTGGAACAAACATCACATCACTCAATTGCAAGGAAATTCCAGAATCCAAGTGTAGAGAGGCGGTCCCAACTCCTTTCACAGAGTAACTAGCATCATCTGGAAAATAATGACTTGTTCACTAGAATCTCTCTCCACCAAATCAGTTAGATGCTCCCTAAATCTGGTGATGTGGTGAGAGGCACCACTATCAATCAACCAAGTGTTAGTGTCGGTAGGTACATTGCTTGACAAGGCTGAATAGAATAGGTATTCACTTGAATCCTTCTACGGAGAGACTTCATCAACATCTGCGATGGAAGCATGCTGCTTAGGCCTGGTAGGAAAATCCTTTGCATAGTGACCATACTTGTCACATCTAAAATATTGGACTTTAGAAAGGTCCCTCTTCTTCTTGAATGCAGGAGCACCATCAGCTTCTTTATCTCTATTCCTCTTGAAATATCCTTTCTTTCCACCTTTCCCTTTCCTCTTGGAGGATTGAGTGGCGAGAACATGAATGTCTTCATTAGTGGAGCTTTGACCAATTCCTCTCACAGCCAATCTAGACTCCTCTTGAATGCAATCGGCCCTCAAATGATCAAACTTGGGAAGTTTTGATCTTGCACTGATTCCTTGAATGTAAGACTCCCAAGATGAAGGAAGACCATTAAGAAACAACATGTTCAAATCCTTCTCATAAACAATATGGCCAATAGTAGAGAGTTGATCTCTCAATTCAGAAATCTTCATGAAGTAAGCAATGACAAATTCTCCTTTCGCCATCTTAACATGATGGAGTTGTTGCTTTACTGCAAGTGCACGGCTTGTGTTGTTGATTTCATACATCTCCAAATTTTTAAACATCTCTCTTGCAATCTTCAACTTGGAGATGATAGGAACAATATGGTCCTTCACAAAATCAACTAACATCTTCTTTGCCTTAATATCTTTCTTCTTCCATTGAACCTTCTCTTCCTCATCCATAGGCTCGGGGACTTTGCTCTCAACGAACTCTGCCAATTCATTTTCCTCCAAGTTGAGCATAATTTTGAATCTCCAAGATGTGATATTTGATGCTCCCTCAAGTCTATCCTCGATCTTGAGATAGTTCACCATCTTGATGAAGAGATAGAAGTGATCAAAGATGAGAAAGGGAATAATGAGTATCACTACAAGACTAAATTGGATCAATATCTTCTTCAAACCAGCTATGATACCATGTTATTTTTTATGATCAGATTAGAGCACAAAAAATTAATTCAAAAAATTAGACAATAACACAATAGATACCCTGGGAAAACCCTCCTCTTGAGGGAGAAAAACCCAACAACAATATATCACTTATATATTGAATCACAAAGAATGTCTCCTTTACAATAGAGGCTGATAATGATGCCAAGAGTATGAACCACAATCTGATGCAATCCATAGTAACACAATGATGCAAATTCACTAATGACAAAACTCAACCATCAACAAATCGATCTGCACTTGAAGATGAGCTCACACTTAAGAAACTCAAACTTGTGATGAACAATGAAAAATGGATGATCACCAATGAAGAACCATCAAACATATATACAATATGGGAGGGAAGTATGTGCCTCTTGAAAGCCATAAGTTGGCCGCCTTGAAAAGACGTGTTTACAATATACACAAAGTCAGCCTCTTTGAAGTTTGTACCTCCTCATAAATTCAAACCTCTTTAATAAATAAATATAATTTAATTAAATGAAGTTCCTCTTCAATATTATCAGTCTCATATAAATTTGATATCCAATTAGGCTCCATTAAATTTATCCTTGATGTCGTGGCTAGAAAAAATTGCTCGACGCTTCTATGAACATCAACACCAATCAATTCCAAAAGCATCAAACTACTCAATGGAATCCCATACATCATTTTTGCATTGATTGATTCTATTGTTCTTGCAAGCATATTTGGCTCTTACTTGGGATATCATAAGCTCAGAAGCACAAATTACCATTAAAATTTTTATTCCATGCTTCTCAACCAATCTAAATCCTAGTAATAATGCTTCATATTCTGCCACATTATTAGTGCAGACAAAGGATAAAGTGAAAGAGAATTTCTAAGTACTGCCACTAGGTGACACTAGCAATATCCTTGCACTAAAACCCTCCTTGGAACTTACACCATCAATGTACATTTTCCAAAGTCCATCCTTGTCAGATAATCTTAGAACCTCATTTTCTATAGGTATAGGGCATCTATCAACTTCTCTTGGTACTTCCTCCACTTTGAAATCACTGATATCAGTTTCTATGCAAATAATTGTCATCTTCAAGAGCATGCTACAACATATATGGTATATTTGGTTCTCACACCACTTGAACATCCTTACCATCAATGGTAAATGTGGAATAAGACATTTCACTCTACATACTGCCTCCCATATATGCACTCCATTTCTAAGATAGTGGCATTCCATAATTAGGTGGGATATCTACTACCACCACACTCATTTTAAATTCATTGTCACGATAGGTTGCTAATCTATATGGAAGTTCATTTATCACACCGATAATAGGGACTTCTCTCGAATCCATGTGGCATAGCACTTACCATGGGTGCTATCAACTTTCAATCCAAATGCCTCCATAATTTTGGCTTTTATGATATTTTTGGACTCTCGAGAATTAGTAATACAATTTTTTAGAAAATTTCCCTCGACAATCAATGTGAGGAAAAATTGATCAATCTTCCGAGGACAACCAGTCACTGAATTCCCTAAGAAGATATGGGGAATCTCAGTGATTAATCCCTCAACTTCCTTTTCTTTCTTATCCTTTTCACTCACTTTAGGCGGAGTGGGCACCACTAAATCATTACAGGCTATAGTAGCACCATTGATAATGGTTACTACCTTTTGCTTATGTTCATCTATTATCGTCATTTCAAGAAAAGGCACAAATACTTTTACTTGGCTAAGTAATTGAAACATATCAATAGGAGTATACTTGGGTAATTCAATTAAGAGCACACCTTGTTCAGTGGTACTTTCCTTCTATTGATTTTTGGTTACCTCAGGTCTATGCTTAGCACCCTTCCTTGTAACTTTAGGATTTTTCTTTTGTGTCTTTATCTTCGCAGCAAGGGATTTGGATTCCTTACTAGCTTTTGGCTTATCCAATTTCTTAGCCCAAATTTTATCTCTCCTACCTTCTTTAGCTTTGACTACTTCTATTTTTTCATTAGATTTTGGATCTTTTCCTTTGGAATTTTTCTCCTTGATAAATAAACCAACAGATTACCTTGATCACTACCAACCATTATGTTTCTTAAGTGATATGAACCTCTAGCTTGTGTAACCAGAGCCACATTATATCTTGCAATCTCTTCATCTGAGGGCCTTATCAAGGACATGAAATCTTCAATTGCTCCCAAATTATATACCTTAGTATCATTATCCTCATCAGAGAGAACTTTTTGATGATATGCACTACCAATTTCCCTTTGATCATCTACATCCATTTCATGATATTCCATATCAAATGATCATTCACTGTTAGCAAAATCAGAATCATCCATAACCATATGTATATTGATATCCTCCTCATTTGACTGATCACAGTCTTCAGGTACATCTTCTTCTACCTCAACCATTTGAGCAACTACACATTGCTAAGGAGAATGTGGTATTTGGAAAACCATGCACCAAGGGGTATCTCCAACAAAATTTCCTAAATTCTTCTATAGAGGATCCAAAGGAACCTTATTCTGGGCATTTCTTTGATTGTTAGGAACGGGCTTCCCATTATACCAGTTAGTATTATATGGGTTATCCTACAACCAAGGAGGTCTTTCATTCCTTTGATAATTTTTTGACTGAGCCTTTTCCTGTTTTACAATTTTTTCATTTATATTTTGCATAAAATTATCAATCTTATCCTCAAGATTTCCCCCTTTAACACCCAAACTTTTATCCTCCTTTTTTGGATTTCTAAAGAGTTTTGCATCATCCCTTCTACCAACTTTACCAATTTTTAGATGCTAATATTCTCAATATGTTCCACCATCTTGTAATCCTCCCTCAATGTCTGAGGATTCTTATCCTTTAGCCGGTAGCTCATTTTTGCATCAAAGGCATTGTTGTATTTTACCAGGCACACATTTTCATTCAATTGTAGACGATGAGGCAACCTTTTCCTATCCTTTTGGAACCTTGTATTAAATTCCTGGACACAAACTCACTTGAACCTTTAGCAATATTATTAAATTGATTCAAAAAAAAATTGAATCAATCTTGTCCCCATAGTGCTCTCTAAATACCCTTTTGAATTCCTCCCAAGAGTCATTTCTCTCTATAGGAAAACTCCTATACCACTCTCAAGCATCTTCAATGAGAGACTACATAAACAATTTTATCATGACATCCTCTTCCTCTACCTCAAATTCATCCATAACATTAGCAAATACTTTGAGATGGTCTTCACCACTCAGAGCATTGTTTCCAAAAAATCTAACTAGAGTGGGTCTGAAATCTTTAGGAAATGGGTTGGGATAGCTAGGTATTCCAGCAAAACACAACTATTGATATCTATCTACTTGGAGTGGTCTCCTAATATGTTGATCTCTATGAGCATCTCTTTTGTTGTCAAGTTGACTTCCATCCTTTCCCTTTCTACTTTCACTACTACCACCTCCTTTCTTGTCTCCTTCATCATCTTCAGAATAAGAATTTCTATTCTTATTATTTCCTCCACCTCCACCACCTTGATCCCTTCCACCACCTCCACCGATAGTATGCCCCGCAGACTTATTTTTTGGGATTCACTATCATTATTTCTAGAGCTCGAAGCTTTTGGAGTTGGTGTAGACACTTTAAGAAAGACAATCTTCCTAGCTATTTTTGCATTAGTGACTTCTATTTTAGCTTTCTTCAACTCTTCTTGTAGTTTATCATTTACCAATTGCAATTTCAAGATTCCAGGGTCTAGGGTGTAGTGGATGGAGTAGGATTAACCTTGGAATTACTGGTGGGGTGATGAACAGATGAAGTATGGGTATTTTTGTTGGTGTTAGTATTGAAGGTAGTTTTCTTTGGATGATCAATGGGCCTTTTCCCATGATCTATAAATGATGTTTTCTTAGTAGTAGCATAAGGATCTAAGGCTCTGGTAGTTTAAACAGATGTAGTATAGGTATCAACAGCAAAGGTTCCCATCTAGACTATTACTTTAGGAATTCCATGGGTAATCTTAGCAGCCACCTTGGAGATATTTTCTTCAAAGGCCTTTCTCCTAGCATCATCTTCTCTATTTTTTTTTTCTGAGCATCTCTCTCAATTTTCTTGGCTCTAATCCTATCTTCTTTCTCTTTCAACCCCTTCATCCTATTATCTTCTTCTTCCTTAAGCCTAACTTCTTCCTCTTCTAAGGTTTGAATGTCTTTGTCTATGTCTTCTTCATTTTCTAAGACATCTCCAATCTCACTCAGTGCAAGAGTATAGTAGGGTTAATCAATAGGATCTTCCTTAAGAGAAATGTGCACTTCTACTTTAGGAGACTCACCTCTTGGCTTGAAATTTTTTCCATTAAAAATAGATCCAACTCTAGTGGTTAAAGGTTCTGAGAACTTCTTATTCTTACCCCAAAACTCCCATGTGTCCTCCTCTCTTGAAATGTCAAGTTCATTATCAAACACTTTCTCAAAGAGAAATCTTCCTTGATTTATGTTAGACACTTCAACTTCATGTGCCTCTTCTTGGATATTTTCACTACTTAATTCAACATTCAAAGTAGGAGATACATTAGCAGGGGAATCAATAGACTTACTTGATTTAGAGTGTTTCTTAACCCAGGTGGGTTGCTTCTCTTTTACATGTTCAAATTTCTCCTTTTGCGCAAGATGCTTCTTTGTATAACTTATGGTCTTCTTCATGGTATCAAATATGTCAGAATACTTTTTCTTACATTCTTTTTGAGAATTTATCTTTAAACTACTATTATAGACTTTAGAGTCATTACCCAGAATGTTGGGAAATAGAAAGTGATTGCACTTTGACTTTGTACTTGTGTCCTCAAAAAACATTTTAAACATTTTGACACAAGGTGACATAATATCTAACTAGGACCTAACACATAAGACTGAATGTTACTTATATGACAAAACTTTGGACCAATTATCCTTCAAATAGTGAAGAATACTAAAATACTAGACTCTGACTATACCAGATTTGAACTACATACTTTTGGACTTAGCATGTCCCCATCAGACTTGCCAATCAATTGGTGACTTGGATGGGAAAATAAGACTCCACAATTTCCAACCTCCAGTTACAAATAATATTTCAAGATTTCAATGACTCTTTGACAAGGCAGTCTGCAACCAAATTTCAAAGCTTCCCCCAACAAAGTCACCAATCTGTTGGTGGTTTTTTAAGAACCAATCTCATCTTTATAAATACCTAAGGAATTTTTCATTTCCAATACTTTGTACTCCAAATGGATTTGCCAATGAACGAGTAAAAGCTACAAAACTTCTACTTCTACACTTTGGGATCTGTGAAACCCAGGATGGTAATCCCACAATGTATACTCAAGAATTTATATGACTACCATTTCAATACATTGTAAACAATAGATAATTCTTATATAATTACTCAACAACATAGTATATAAAACAAGTTGGAAGCTCATTTATTAATACCCTACACTTGGAACATGAGAATGACAAAACTCATCACAAAATGACTACAGTGGTACTCGTTTGAAAGATTGTAAATAAAAGGAAATTAGCTCATGAACCAACCCAAAAACTGAATTATGAATAATTTGCATGAACTAGTGCCTTATCCTAAACACAGAGTCAATCTCAACCTATGCAACCCAATAACAACTTAATAATAGCAACATATAATATCAAGAATTACTACATTACAACATTCCCACATTACATTCATGATCATCACTGCTTACAAATATGTTAGCACCTAATTCTTCTGAGTTAATAATCTCATCCAAGCATTTACATTAATTCATTGAATTAATAAGCAGGAACGAAATTAAACATCCATTGGGAAATAATAGAGATGAACAAAACGACCCTTGATTATTTTCATTCATAACTCATAAAACAAGTACATAGGAGAGATAATAGACATGAAATTGCTATCATTTTGTATTGTATTTTCTATATTGTTATCAAAATTACATACATAACTATAGACTCTAAACTTAAGATAAAAAATTAAAATATGCTTGATATTCCTTTTACAATTCACAGTGTCAATTGTAATAAAACAAACCCCTACTTTATGGCCCTAAATTCCTTCTTATAGAAATGAAGGAGAAAAACAAGCTTTGGGCTAGAAAGTACACATGTCAATACCCTATTGGACCGCCATAAAAAAGATTCCCTTTTCAGTTACTCGGCATTCCCAAGAGGTGGGAAACATGTGTGGAATAAAAGTAATCTTCATTCATTGTTGGAGATTCGGTCCAATCTTCAAAAAGGTATCTTAAAATAGTTACCTCAAAATCTATGCCCATGCCATGAAAGAAAATAGAAAGGAAAGGGCAAAGAATATGTCCACATTTGGATCCCTATCATTAATTCAATTTGAAGAAGATGCACTATATTTAATATACTTTAGCAAAAGCCTAATTTGTAGTAAATCCAGGCTATGCAGCTCAATCTTCACCTATTTGTTACTCATCATGATTATAGAATTCAAAATCAAATTTTCAAATCACTACCCCGTCGTTTCATATTAATCTACCACCTCCTATAAATACCTGCCTATCCAAGCCCAAAATTCCTCTATAGTAGTCATGTCAAAATTCATGACTTCATCAGCCCTTTCACTATAAGGAAGATACTTGGTAACAATTTGGTTGGCCTCCTTATCAAACTCCAACAAGATAATCTCTGCATGATCCAACATATCCATATTTTTTTCAGAGTTCCCATATCACATTTTTGGTAAATTATAACTTCCCAATCTAAAATGGTTTTATTAATTTCATCTTTCCATTCCTGCAGGGTTTTTATGCTACCATCAAACCTTAGAATTGATGGGAGGAGACCATGATGTGATTCGTGAAAGGATTTTACTAGCTCCCTTATTTTGATCTCCAAAGGTTCAATGTTTCCCCTGTACCCCTCAATTTTACCTACAAGATTAATAGTGGGCTTAAACTTTTTAGGAGGGTTGGCATCCTACTTAGCTCCAATGGAAATCAATCTCAATTCCTTCATCCTTGACATCCATTTTTCCATAAGTGGAATAGCTCTTTCCCTATCATTGTCAAAATTATTTATAGCAGCCACCATGGATGAATAGCTATAATGAATGTAATTCAATCTGTTATTCACTCTTCCATTCAAATGCTCCAAGAATTTAGTGAAAATATTCATATTTCTATTAAAAAATTCCTTATCATGATTGTCACAGATTTCTTTATATTCATTTAGCTGCTTGAGCAATTCCTCCCTATTGATATCTTCTTCATCATGTGGTCTTTCTGATGTACTAGGCTCTATTATTGAAATGGGCACACTTCCCATGTTGTATGACAAAATTTCCCATGAAGAACTTACTCTAGTGATGAATTCAGGGGGTGCAGCTTCTTGTGAAGTTGTAGGGGAGTCAACATTAGTTTTCTTATGCTTTCTCAGTTGCAAACTTTACACATTCTTCTCCAATAATGCTACATTTATCTGTAACTACATATTGTATTATTCAAGCTTATCATATTGAACTATCAAATTATTGTGGTATGTCTTGAGCTTCTCCTTTTCTACAATTATTGATTCTATAGTGGCCCTTATGAATTGTGCAACATGTACTAACATATTTGCTGCCTCTAGAGCTGATGTTTCTGACACCCTCTTTGTTATTAGGCCCCCTCTATAGTTAGGTGCAGGCTCAACTATGTCAGGCTTCCTTGTACTTGCAGCTAGAGACCAAATAGCTAATGCATCCCATAGTTCATTGAAGGTAGAATCTTGCAATACAATTGTAACCTCTTCTTCTAAGTTGTAGAGTGGCCTATCACATCTTTTTATTGTATCAAGGCAATGGCAGAAGCTAAATCCCATTCTAGAAGTAATAAAATACCACTGTTTCTCACTAATTCTCGTCCTTCCTTTACAGTCATCCTTTGGAACCTAGTTCTCATTTCACTCAAAACCTTTTCCTAGATGGTGGTATCAGGTAATTCTAGATGAAGGCTTATTTCTATGGCCAATCTTTTGACATATTTATCTGTTTTAACCCTGTAAGAAAATTCCATAAAAGATTGATACATCAAAAATGAATCATCATCTAAGAAATTTGTGCATGCTTCCACCCACATATCATCTTCACCATTAATCCCAATAAGGTCAACTTTACTCAACCTCATACTTGAGTGCTATGTTTCCATTGTTGTTGGTGCAGTAGGCATTCTTTCTTGCATTTCCTATTTTGATATCTAAATATCATCATTAGATTCTTCATTAGCATATTCCACCAAACCAGTTCCTTCAACCTTCTACTTCTTCAATTGTAGCTCTTTTAGTGGTGGTGTACTTAGTGGTGGAGAATCAATATCCATAATTACAGGCCCTATTGGCCTTGGAGGAGATGGTGGTGGTACTTGTGGCACAGGAGAAGGAGGTCTTTCATCCTCTTGTTGGGAGGGAGCAGGAACTACATCATTTTTCTTTGTCTTACTCTTTCTCCTTACAAAGAACTTTATTTTTGGTTCCTTAGGGGCTTGAGATGTAGATATCTCTTCCATAATAGGGACCTCTCCCCCACCCTATCCTTATTCAATTGGGGCTCTCCTCTTATCCTTACTTATTACCCCTTTAGCTTCAAGGTGGCCCACTATTGTCTCAAAATTTTGGGATACATGTTCCACCTTTTGAATTACATTTTAAATCTTTGTGATAAAAATGAAGTCAGATGTTTCCCTCTTTATCTTTCTTTGCATCTTATTGAAGGAAATCCACCTTGCTTTTCTTTTTTCTTGTTCCAAAAGGTCAAACACATTTCTTATCACATCTTTCAAGAATTGAAAAATATGCACAAATTTTTTACTCTTGTTGGACTTTCCTTCAACCAGGCCATGAAACCTTTAGGATCATACCTGATCCTTTCCACTAATCTTTGCATACAGTAGGTCTTGAGTATATCAAGTATCTTATTCCAGCCTCCTTTTGTCATCACAAAATTAGAAAACCATGTGTACAAAGTAAAGAATATTCCTTTTCCTTGATTCAATAGATGTTCATTTTCCACACTTCACAATTGCCATATTACCTCAAGGAAACCAAATCTCTTTGTCACATATTTTGGTAACAGGTGGGGTGCAACAGTGGAACCATATACTCTTAAAATAGTGTAACTAGAATATGGGATAACATCTCCCCAATTGTGATCAACTCCCAGCTTAGGCCTCCTTTCCTTTGGTCTCAAGAAGTCATGGAGGGCTATGGGAATTCTAGGTATGTTCACAACTAGAACTCTCTTTAATTCTGAAGAAAACAAGTTTTGAAATCTTATATAGTCATATGTCCTATCATCCTTGTCTAGGACAGTAGTCCAACATTGCACGGGAAAATCCAAGTTTCCCTCTTTCCTATCTAAAGTCATATTTTTCCCAAAGTAAGGTGCCCCTCTAAATAGAAACATATGCATCAATAATGAGTACCAGCTAAACCTTACTCCATATGCACCTTTCTTCAACCCTATCAAACCCTCATAAATATTTTCTACAAGAAACCCCACGTAGTCATACACTACACAATATTGGGGGTGTTGAATATGGGCTACCATATACATCCATGCCATAAGAATTCCCATGACAGGATCATAACCAATTATCTAGAAAATGGAGTAAAAGGGTTTTTGGAAATAGGAAACAAAATAACTAACAAGGAATGGCTCCTTATCATATTGCCCCATTGTAATCCTTCAGCCCCCAACTTCTACTAGATATCTTGGTAGGATGTGGACTCTGAATTCAATCTTAGTCTTATCATATTCCTCCTTAAGGACATTTTCATTAATATTAGGCATTTCATAACTCCACCTGGTGAGTTTGAAGACATGAGAAAATTCCTCATTAATTTTGGCAATCTCCTTCCCATCATATGTTCTAATAGTCCTTGTAACTAGATCATAATTGGTGGCAACTACTTTGAGCAAGTCAACATCCTCATAAACATTGGGTACTATCAACTTCCCTAGGTCACAATTCTAGAGGTTACCAACTGGAATTCCCATGTTTCTATTTCTTAACCAATCATAAAATAATTCCCACCCATTATAAGGAAATTTGACATCCTTAGTAGAATTGTTCTTGTCAATTAAACCTTCAACTATTTGAGGACCTCAAAGAAGTAGTTGATCCTTAGGTTTATCACTGGTCGAGGGTAATAACTAGTTAGTAAGGTATTTATTTAAAGGCCTTTTGGGAGCAGGAGCTTCCCCTTTAGATAAAGATGCTCTTGATTGTGCTTTCAGAGCCATGATACAAAATGTATTACAAAGAAGGGTTTCTGGTTTCTTGGGACAAAACTTATAGTTCAGATAAGGGTTTGAAATGGATTACAACAATGTAGGACCAAATAATTTTTGTTTATGAACATCAAACCTTAAAATGTAGAACCAAGAGAAACCCTAATTGACTCAAAGGTATAGGAAACCACAATTTATCAATAATTATAATGGGAAGGTAGTAATTCACTCATTGGTTCTTTCGTAGGTTAATAACCCTAGCCTCAAAGTCGGCCACACCTAAAAACTTCAACACGAGCTTTCCAAGTGTGTAGAATATCCTTCATAATTCTTAATTACACTTTGAAGACAAGTTTTAATAGCTATGAAACCTCCTACATCGGTAGCTTGATGTATTTTTAGTTATTAAAGATCACTCACACAAACTAGAACAACTCACTTGCCCTCAAACTGAGTTTTGAATTCCATCCATTGATCATGTGGGCTTGTTAACTAATGGATGATCTAGAATTTTTCAGCTTGATTTGAAAATCCTGACTATACATAGCCGCAATACTTATCAAGTGACAGTAAGCCACCTAGAACCACTTGCTAGTGATCCACAGGCTCCACCATTCCTTTGTCACTGCAACCAAAATCCACATGTTTTCTTCCCCTCACCCCCGTGAGTATTAGCCTATGTGTATCTTTCATCAACAGGGAGATGGGGAAAGGATGAGATTAGATCTCACGGCCTCCACATACTCACATCTTAATTCAAGACCAACTATCCATGACCTTATTACTTTTACACAATTAATGGCCCATATTAAAATATCCCAAACAAATGCATTATATCTTATTTTAGTAGTGCAGACTTTATTCTCTATGCCCTATGCTAAAATATATGATTAATATTTTTCTTTGCTCCAATCATTCCACACCCTCTAGGTTATTCTATGTGGCAATAGCCTGCTAGCCCATTAGGAATTAGTTAGTAAAGGTGGCACCCACACAGGATAGCTGGGAGTAGTCAAGATTGACCCATGCCACCCACTATCAACTATTGATTCTCTTCAAAGATCCACTCACTGATTGTTTGGAAACATTGGGCCCACAGTTGGACTAGACACGCGACAACCGCCTGCCAGCCTGCTTGAATATATTAATGAAGAATAAAATAGAGCGGGTGCATGGGGAACAATCAAGATGCAACCACGTCACTTAACAACCATCATTGGTTTCTTTCTAATACAAACATCCATCCTCATCAACGACATCGGTCCCACCAATACACATGACACATGGCTCATGCCCACTAGCCTGTGAGAATAAAATAATAGGCTATGAGCTAGAACGGGCACATGGGTAATGGCAAAGTTCTACTCTAAATGATCGAATGGTCATCAGGGATTTTCATCTCTACACATGCCAAAAATGTTAGTCATAAAAGAGGACCCAAATAGGTCAATGGGACTACAACCCATGGGATTTAAGAGTTAAGGCTCAAATGACTTCAGCAAGAAATATTTAGCCTAACCTCAAAAAATTAAAATAATAGCCCAACTTATGACAACTGATAAAACTAGACCAAAGGGCCCATTACTTAATGGATTCCGATGGCACAATATATGACTTAAAGGATTAGGAACTGGTAATAAGGAGTCAACAGAGAATTAAAACCCTAGCAAGAATATAAATTTAAGGGCTTTTAAGAAGGATCTTAGGTAAGCTAAAACCCTTGAACAACGATAGTAAACAAAGCCCTAAGCCCTCAGACACAAACCAAACACAAAATTTAGCAAGATTTTGAGATGGAATATCAAAATTTTACGATTTCCATCAGGTGGCTCAAGACTAATGTGTGTGAGGGTACATGATTCTCTTCCATATTATCTATTTCATAGAGTACCTCAAGACACTTGCAGTCTGAGATGAGTAGATTTATCAGACCACTAATGATAAGAGAAGCTTGAGTATACAAGTTATCATGATTTTGAAAGTCCTCAAATTCTTTAAGTCTCTCCTCCAAAGAGTGAATTTGCACAAAGGGGACCCTACAAGCATATTTGTAGTCTATAGGAGACGAAGATCCAAATGGAGTATTTGGCTGAGAATTTTTTTAAACATTTGTAGGTGGACAAACAAAAATGTGAGGCATATAGCCAGGTGATAAACCCATAGTGAAGTGTTCAAATTTAGAATGATGATGGGTTGGATTGAACTGGCATCTTGAACCCATGTCTAAGTTTCAAATGCTTCTTCATACTACATGCCTAAAAGTTGCAATTTGGGTCACGAAACTCATAATAGTATCACAACACTCAGCCCAACAAACATCCAAACAACATGAAATAAATTTTTGACAAAGAATAGAGGAAAGATAATTTCACATTATGTTCACCAAAATGTAGAGAAGGAAATTCAACACCCTCAAAATGACATGATCTCAAGGGGAAAATAACCCTCAACTAACTTAGGGATCAATACCTAGGTGATGAGATAAGATGATCAAGGCGGTTATTTTTTATTTTATGCAAAATTAAAATGGGAGAGTTTTAGAAACTCAAAGAGCATATTATAGAAGTCTTTTGGACAAACTGGAAAGCTCTTAGCCAAGGAAAATGGCATGGTGCATGGATGTACCTATGGCACATTGGCATCGCGTATAGACTAAAAATGGAATTTATGAAAAAAAATATTAATATCCTACTAACAAATCTGATAATGGAAATCTCAAAATACAAGAAAATAACATAAATAAAGTAGACTAAGTAAATGAAAATAAAATGATGAAATGAAAGAGAAGAGAGAGAAAGAGCACTAACAAGAGGTCTAAGAATGAAGCCTCCAACAATGATAAATCTTAAATACCTACAAATATAAGACTATGAAAAGTGTTGGGGTTGTTTAGGGGCTTGCCTTAATCATACCCCAACATTGGTTTTTCCACCTCCATGGAGAGCTGAAATGATCATGATAAAAATGAAATAGATGAGATAAAGAAGAAATATAACTACTTGAATGAAATTCTAACAAAATATAGAGACAATACAATAAAGAAACTAAGGTTACCCTCCTTTAGGAAGTGAGATGGTAAAAGGGAGAGGTTACAATTTCCAAGCTTGAAAATGATGTGCCAATAGTACCAAAGCTTCAATGTAGAGAGAAAAAATGTAATGCGGATGGTGAAGAAATGGTGGAGAAAGTGCCAGAGAGATTGAAAGAGATTGATAATGTGAGGAATTTCTTTAGAATGAGAAAATAATGAAAGATTGATCAAGATTGAGAGTGAGAGATGCCAAAATGAAGGGTTTGGAGATGGCATATGCATGCAAAGGGTCATTCTACCATGGTTATGAGTTGTAGAGGCATTACACTCATGGATAGGTGAGAAGTGTAATGTCTAAATGACTACTACAATTAGGAATCTTTTTGGGACATTCACATGGAACATAGACATCTGCATGGTGTATGGTCGTTTGCGACATAAATTGACCTTAACATCAAGAAACAGACAAGTTAAGAAAATTAAAAAATTAAATTAAGGATATATGGAATCGGATATTGCATTATTGTCTTTAATTTATCTAAAGTGGAGGCCTATGGAATGTGAAATTATATAAGATGCAACTTTCAAGAGTACAGCAATAATGTTTATGATTTTGATTGGGATGACTAATTGAGATGGATGATTTTTTATTAAGTTCACATCAGTTGAGTGTTCTCAACCACCCTCATTAGTGTTGTACCACCTCCTTATGAACTTAATTGAACAACCTATTCACAACACACTTGCTTTAGAAATTTTCAACTTAAAGCTTTACTCTAATACTTTTTATTGTCTCACTTAAGACTTCTAAAAACTTAGATTATTTATAATTATGTTCCATATATCTCATTTAATTACCCATACACAACATTGAAAGGTGTGTCCTTAGTTGATTCTCTAGAAGTTTCTAAATGTATGATAAAATAAATGAATATAAAAAATCACTAATAAACTCTCATTTTTCATAATATATTCTTTATTACATATGATACATGTAAGTTCAAGTAGTTGAATTTCTAAAATAATCGATAAAAGATTAGTGTTTCATATAACACATTTTCATCTAGTTATCCTTCAAATATATTTATTTTTCAAAATATATTTATAACCTTATAATAAATTTTAAAAAAATCTAATTACAATAACTTTTTAAATTTTCTCACTATTTTATAACTCTTATAATGAACTTCAATAACAATTAAAATCTTATATTTATACAAATTACCCATATTTTTATGTCAAAAGACATTTCTCACTTAAAACATAGGCTTTGATAATTTTATGTACATAAAATAAAAAATAAACAAATAAAAAGAAATAAGAAATGATTTTTATAATATAAGATAGAGATAAAAGGATTTATTTACTTTTTGAAAATTCCAAAAATTATTCGAGATTTCAAATGGGAGATGGAATTAAGATAATACAATAATAAAATATTAAAATAATCTTTTATTAAAGATAAGGATAGTTGAATATTTTTAATTAATTAAATTATTTTAGAGAATAAGATAAGATTTTTATGTTTTTATTCAGGTTATGGATAGGGTTCAATTAGGATTAAGATTAGGGTTCAATTGGGATTAGGAGTCAATTAGGACTGAAGTTAGGGTTATAGTTCAACTAGCGTAAGGATAAGACTTAGGATTAAGGTTAGAGTTTATGTTCAATAAAGCTTAGGGTTAGGATTATAGTTAGCATTACTTTTCAAAAAGGGTTACCATTCAATTAGAGTTATATATATGGTTCATATAGTACAAATATAGGTAAATTAAGTCATAAAAGTACACAAATAGTAAAATAATTTTTTTTGTCTCATAACATTTTTATGGTGAACAAGTTTAATCTACACAAAATTTTAAATAAAAAAACATATTGAGAATATCTAATTTTTTTTATTTGGACAATCAAATTTTGAAGCTCTATTATTTATCTTATTTGAATGTTTATTGATAATGTTAATTAATTCTTTAATTATATTTTTTATTATAATAGTAAATAAAAATAATAAAAATACGTGTCTCCCTAATGATATCTCTTACATCTTTTACATGGTTTTTTCTAAAGATATGTATATTAATTTTAAGCATACACCCAAAAAATGATATCTCCTCACATCTTCCACATAAATTTTTTCAAACATATATATAGTTACAATAACCTTGAAAGTAATTTACAAAAATACTTTCAATATTTTTTTCTCCTAGGAGTAACTATCACTTTCATTAAACATAGGTTAATTGCTTTATTTACTTTAACCCTACTATGAATTAATTACTTTATAACAATTTTAATGCAAAAGTACTTACTCGTTGGTGGGGTCATGTCAACATGTTAAAGTACCCACTCAGTATTTTTCGTCCGCAAACTCTACAGAATAAGTTTTCTCGTGCTTGTAAGTTTTAGGGCAACGCGCACATAAAACACAGAGATCTAAAGTTCAAGTTGTTTTAACGCATCCTTAAGCAACTTCGATCTGTTGTAGTTGGGCGTGGAAACGAATTTGAGATACCTTCTACATCCACTCTCAGTATTAGTAATAACAGGTTGATAATGGAAATTCTAACTACTGTTATTGGCAAAATTGCTGGGGCGATAGCTCAACCAGTAGCTGAAGAGATATCGCTGGTTTACAACTTCACTCAGGATTTTGAATGGTTGCAGGAGAAACTCATAAGTATAAAAGATCATCTCCAATCTGCAGATTCATCGGCTGTGCAAGATAAGCTTGTCGAAAGATTGCTGGACCGCTTGAGGGATATTGCCTGGGACGCAGAGGACATTGTTGAAGAGTGTGCTGTTCGCCCTCTTTACACTAAACGTCTAACTCCACATTATTTATATTTTTGCCATAAACTGGGAAAAAGAATTCAAAATCTTAAAAAAGAAATTGATAGCATTAGTGCAGATGTAAAAAACCTGAAACGGTTCCGTGGTTTAGTGCCGCGAGAACCCGAACAACCATCAGGCAGTGCAGCGGTGAAGCCGAATTATCTTCTGTCCAGTGATTCATGCCCTGTAGCGATCGAGCCCAAGCTTCAACAGCTCATTACCATGATAGATGAACCAACTGTTTCTGTCATTGCCGTGGTGGGAATAGGCGGAGTAGGTAAGACATTTCTTCTCCAAAACCTCTTTCACAAAATAAAAGATGGCTATAAGTATTCAATCTGGCTTTCCATATCACAGTCATATTCTATTCATAAATTACAATGTGATTTAGCGTCACACATGGAAAAAATAAAGGATCTGGTGAAGGATGTAACTGAACAGCGAGCGGCGGAGCTGATTCATGACGTTTTAAAAGGAGAAAAGTTTCTCCTCGTACTGGATGACGTCTGGAGGTATTCAGGAAAAGGTAATATCATTACGCGCCTTGGTCTTCCTATTGACCTTGAAAGTCAATGTAAAGTATTAGTTACAACCAGAAGCATGGATGTTTCCAAAAAGCTTTGCGCTGTCACTTACAACATGGAGCTCTTATCAGAGGAAGATAGTTGGCAGCTGTTCTGTGCTCATGCTTTAGGAGGTAATCCCCTCCCAGATGGCCTTCAATTGATAGCTTCTGAAGTCGAAAAGCAATGCAAGCGCTTACCACTGGCTCTCAAGGTAATAGGAGCTTCTTTCTCCGGCAGCACGGAGATAAGACAGTGGACATCCAAATTAGATCAGCTGAGGAAAGTTGTTGATCTTGACCAAAAAGAAGTTATGGATATTCTTAGATTGAGCTATGACTTCTTGCATCCAGCTCTTAAGCTATGTTTTTCTTATTTGTCTTTCTTTCCTGAGGGTGAGTTAATAGATAAGGAATATCTCATAAATCTCTGGATATCGGAAGGGTTCATTCCTCAGAATGAAGACCAGTGGGAAGTTGCTTGCAGTTACGTTGATAAGTTGGCCAATCTGTGCTTGCTTCAAATAGAGGAGGATGAGCATCTTGTCAAACATTGCAAGGTCCATGACTTACTGCACGATTTGGCAATTGATATATCTAGAAACAACCGATGTACATTTGCTGTTGATGGTGCGATCACATCTGCGAGAAGAGTTCTACTGGGCAAAAAAGAGATAGATGATAATGTCATCGCACAAAGCAGGGATTCTTGTCCCACGTCTCTTCGCACTCTGTCATTGTATCAAACTCCCATAGAAAAAATTGAGGAAAAATTCGTCAGCCCTGCGAGATCATTAAGGGTTCTCGACTTAAGCAAAACTAAGATCTCCACATTACCTCACTGTGTTGGAAAGCTAAGACTTCTCAAGCTCTTAAATTTATCATGCACAGAAATTAAAGAGGTACCAATCTGTGTGAGAAGTCTTAGGAGTCTTCTGTTGCTCGATCTGTCGGACTGCAAACAGCTACAAAGTCTTCCCGAGTGGATTAGTGAACTCAAATGTCTACAGCATCTCAATATAATTCATTGCAATCATAAGCTGGTGAGTCTGCCCAAGGGAATATCAGAGCTGGTTTATTTGCGGGTATTGAGATCGAAGGAGTTGAAGCTCTCTGATCAAGACAATGGATTCTTAAAGTTGGAGGATGTTGCCAAATTAACCTGTCTTCAGGAGTTAAGTTTAGAAGTGAAAGATGAAATGCAATTGAATAGTTCTGGAAACGGAACCCTTGCTCAGCTACTCCAGATGCGGCATCTGTCGATTAAATCTACTTCATCTAGTGCATCACATCTACCACAGATTCTCTCTGCCCTGCAGTATCTACAAACACTTAAACTGAAGAATTTTGCTCTGCAAAATTGGGTGTGTAAGCTAACAGATCTGAGGAATCTCAAATTAGTGGCCTGTGAATGTAGCAATTTTCCAGAATTTGAAACAATGCCTAACTTGATAAAGTTGACATTAGATGGTAATAAAAGTGTGAAAGAAATACCGAAGGCATTTGGAAAGTCATCCGGGTTTCGCAAGCTACGCTTTCTAGCTATTCATAATTTCCCTTATTTGGAGGTGTTGCCGGATTTGGAGGAGGGAGCGATGGCCGTCCTGGAGGACTTCTATGTAGGATTTTGTCCGCGACTGAAGAAAGTTCCAGAGGGATTAAAATGGCCGACAAGACTAAGGGAGTTCTGCTACACAGGGAATAAAGACGATGAGTTGAATAAAGGCCCGGAATTCTGGAATAATATCAAAGAAGAAAGTCCGCATGTGAGCATCACTCAGTCTTTTTATTGTTAGTTCGTAATTATGAATTCACAGATAAATTGCGTGAAGGCCGGCAAGGTGGCATAAAATCAAAGCAAAAGGAGCGCATACGGACTTCGTAGGATAGTATGCATCAAACAATTTATTTACTTATCTCGTAATTTATGAATTTGTATCAGTACAAAACTAACGGTTACAATAATTTGTTATTAGTAAGGTTAGTTTTTTTAACTAAGTTTGTCAACCAGTATATCATTTACCTTCTCTTTGGTTATGAATTCAAATTAAAAAAAAAAAATTCTTAGGAAAAATGGTTTTTTTTATTAGATGTTAATAGATAGTTATATAATTTTTTATTTAAATTTGTGTATTTTAAAATATAATGATATATAATATTTTAATTGGTTTGTGATAAAAAAATATTTTTTATTTTATTTTATTTTGAAAACATAAATTCATAGTCAACTAAATATCATCTAGTAAAAAGTTAATTTATTTTATAATAATGTTTATATGTATGTAGACATATCATATATAATTTATGTGGTACCAAGCTAATCAAATGTCATTTACTAAAAAAATATACTATTTTCTAATATTTTTATATACTACTATGGCATAGAATAAAAAATTAATTGTTTTTCAATATTTGTGTAAATGGATTTTGTGTACAACTTATTTACTGATCAAGCAATCAAATGTCATTGATGACAAAATTAAACTACTTTTGAATGTATGTGTGTATGCTATACAAGTATGTACAAAATACATTTTGTTCAAGTAGAGAGGTGATTTTGCTTAATTTTCTTTTGAACCAATGCTCTCAAATGTGAGTGAGATTTTCATTTATGATTGTACTTTTTTTCTGTTTTGTATGAAGTATACAGTTATTCTTGACTGTAATTTTTTTTTTTTAATGGTATAGTTTTCATGGTTATTCTCATATATATTAGATGTTCAAATATTTTTGTGTTTATTTATGATTATGTTTCTTTGTATTGTGCAGAAGATATGATTAATCTGAATGCCTTCTTTTTTTTTCCAGAATAGTGAATTACTTGTTTACCTAAACATTTGCACATTATCTACCCATATAATTGTTGGAAATATATATATAGATATTTTCAAAATTTCATGATATATATTTGCATTGTTTTGATTGCCATGGAAAAAAAAATTGAACACATATAAAAGGTTGAAAATGTGACAAGAAAATATATTTAAGCAAATAATGTGATTGTTCCTGCTAAAGTAAGTAAATGAGGTAATAAATCTATGTTTAATTTTTGTCGAATCTGTGCTGTTCAGCTGTGTTAGAAATATTCTTTATGTGTATATGTGGTTCTGTTTTTGTGCCAATATTTTATTTTAAATTTTATGCAGAGAGTTAAAAGCTTTACTGTATGTTACACAATTATTCTTTCCACTCAGATCAAAGATTTTACTCGGACATGCGGTAAAATCGCAACTACGATTTGCCAGAGGTATGCCGTCCACTTAATCGGGACTACCTAGGTAACTTAAATGTTAAAACCGTGGGCTACAAACAGCTTACCTAATTGTATTTGCAATTATTATATGAAGTCCCTTGTCCGTGCAAATGCATTTTACTATATGGTTTCATAAAAGCCAGCAGCGCAGTGATGTCTAGGTAGATCCGTGGGTGATTGATTACAATTTTGTACATTACCATTGAGATTTGTTTCGTTGTTTGGTTTTCCTGCGATCTGTGGGCATGCAACTTATTTCTTTCTCAATGAGAAAGACGAGTTTTAACAACAGTAACGGTACTGCGAATAAGCCCATAATGCACAGGACACAGGCAACTTATAATCAAATCCGAGCATTGGCCAAGCCCATTGACAGCCGCGCTGTCTCAAGAAGGTTAGGATTTCTAATATCCCTCTTCATTGCCGATCTGCTTTCATTCTAAGATATTTGTTATTTTGACTGGTTTGGATTTAGAAAACTTACTTTTGAGTTAGATTAAGTGAAAAGTTAATTGGGTGTCTGTTCATTCGATTGGTTTGGGTTGAAAAATTTAGCTTGGTTTCTGTTCTTTCGTTGGTTTGGGTACAAAACTTCATTGTGCGGTCTTTAAGTTTTTATCAGTTTTGGTGAAAAAACCTTAACGTGGGCGCTTACTGTTTTGATTGGTTTCAATGAAAAACTTAAATAGGTGTGCTGTTTTGGTTGGTTTCAATGAAAAGCTTAAATAGGTGTGCTGGTTTGATTGGTTTCAGATTAAAAAACACTTGTCACATGGTTTCTTCTAACAGAGCATAGGGTTTAACTAGGTGCCAGCGAATAACGGACATGATTTTGGGTTTATAATTTAATTTGCTGGCTTATTTGGATTCGGTTTAACAATGCCATTGTGTTTGCTAGTTATATGTTTGTGAAGAACCTAGTAGGAATTTCACTAGTTTAGTATAGAATAGTTTCAGATGTATATCATGAGATGAAAATTATTTGTAGGCTAGGGTTTGATGATCTATTTTACGAATAGAGATTTAGGGCTAATGGTAATGTGAAAGTAATTGCAGGTTAGGGTTTCAAATAACTTTTTATTGTTTTGTTTTGGACAGTTGCAATCTGAGCTGATGGTATCCATGGTATGCTATGTCTTAATGTCATTTTTCTGTTTTTTTTTTCCTTTATATATATGTACATAAATGACACTTTTGAAGTTTAAATTGTGTTTATTTTGTTATTTATTTTCTGAACTTTTTGTTTTGTTAATGTTTTAGGAACCTAAAATGAGATGAACAAAAATACGCCCTAGAATCCAGTTTAAACTATAAGGTGATGTACCTTCACCTTTGAATGTGCCTAGTGCTCTGGTGTTATGTGATGTGTTGATTTTATTAATTTAAGTGGCATGTACTCTAAATCCTAGATATACTAGCTTGAAACTTCATTTTATGTTTTAAATTTTTTGTGTCCTACGGATTTTCTTAGATATTTCCTTTTCATAAATGAAATGTGGGTGATTCTTCTTAGGACTTAAGGTTTCGACTTGAAATCATTGGAGTTGTTGAATACTACTGATCAAAGGTAAACCTAAGACCCCTCTGACATAATTATAATCGTGGCTATGAAATATATCCAGACATGCAAACAAGATTTTCATTTACTATTATTCTTGTTCTTTTTAAAGCTTTAGGAGAAGAGAATGGAGTTTATTCATTATAGTGTTAGAATATCTATTATAAGAGTGTAGTAAAAAAATGTCAATCTAAATATGTTAATGAGGTTTTCAAACATATGACTAAGAATGATGACGATGGCCATTAAGAGTATACAAATTCTTTCATTAATTTATATAAGAACAAACATTTTCTATTGAATGTTTTTTACTGTTTCATCCATTTTCACTTCTTGATGCTTCTAGTTTGTTGACATATAATCCAAGGCATAAAAGAGATAAGAAATGGGAGGGAAGGATTATGGTATATATTATTAGTGTATTCTCAATATTTACATCCATTTTACACATGATTCAAAGATATGGTTTGATTTTTACTAACCTGGTGTATTACTTTATAAGCCATTTTATGATATAGAAAGAGACATTTGACTTGATAATGTTTCAATAAGATCAAATTGGAAGTCTTTCAATTATAATCATTAGCATTTCCAACAAATAACTATTCTACAAGATGTTTAAAATAGTGGTGACTGTGAAATTGAATATAATCAACCAATTCAACAAAACACAATAGAATATTAGCGGAAAATTATATGTAGGCTATGACATGGCCAATTGATGGAAATAACTAAAATATATATGTTCGAATGAAGAGATCTGCATAGATAAACACCATGGTCTAATGACTATTAAGGTAAAAAAATACAATAAAAGGAATAAAATCCATTAGCGACATCAAATATATTGAGTTTCTCATAGATGATCTAGTATACCACCAAATGTGAATCATGCAATTTTAAGTGATAAAAAAAAATGATATAATTATGTAAAATTATCATCAAGGTCAGAAAATATTGTCATTATGCATGATAATTCAAGGAGCAACAATAATAGGGAAACCATATTTAATAGGTCTCATATTATTAGAAACTAGGAGGATCTAGGAGATGAGAAACAAGTACATGAACAATGAATAAATTGTATTCAACTTTGTATTACCAATGAGATCAAACCCTCATTATAAAGAATGAGGATGAGCAAATACATGCCACAAGATTATGGAATCACATGTCATGGATTGAGGAGAGGAATCATCATCCTGCAGTGGCGGTGAGTTGCTCTCCTTAATGCAAGGGAGAGGTGTCGAGAGGGATTGGACACCTCTCAAGTCACCTCAACAACCTTGACACCTCATGGAGAATGAGTCAAGGGTCAACTTCAACACCTAACTAGGCTTGAGTTAGCCTAACTAGAGTAGAATACACTAACACCCCCTTAAGAATAGCTTAGGTGGGTATGTAGAAATGGGTCTCGGCTACTAGCCAAATGAGGTACCCATGCACAAACTCTCAGAAATGGAGAAAGATAGAAAACCCAGTGGGAAAAAACTATCCTCGAAAAAGAGAGAAAGCAAAAAAAATTGTACAAGTGAAAGAAGAAGAAAGCTTGAAGGAAGACTCAAGACCCCCCAAGAACTACTTCTATCACAAAAGTACAAGAGATATTCCCCCCATAGGAGAGAAAGAGAGAGACTTGGAAGCCCCCCATAAGATATGTTGTAGTGCGCATAAATGTTCGATGAAGTATGTCGAAGAGAATCCATGAACACTGGATCACATTTCTCCCCTTAAGAAGAAGGAAAACTATAGAAGTGTGCAAATAATCTTCCCATTCCTAATAGAAACATGAAAAAAGAAGTATAAAGGTCTCTGAATTATTCACAAGATCCAAAGATGTACATGTTTCCCATAATGTCTTCGTAGAATGCTCAATGATCTCCAAGCCAAAGTTGATGTATGATGAAGATTCAAGAACAAGGACCATAGGGATCATAGATGTATGGTGATAACTAGAACCATAAGAATTTGATATTATCACTATAGAAGTTGATGTAGGCAAGGAATGAGTAAGAATTTTTAAAGAAGACAAGGGTGATGCAATTTCAATGAAGTTGACATCGAAAAGAAGATGAATGTACTCAATGCTATCATCATGATCAAGGAGAGACTTTGCAAACAAATGATGAATGTCTAAAAAGATGACATCACACTGATCAAGAAGATAAGAGTGAACCTGTAGAAGAGAATTTGAAGTAGCCTTTAGAGAAGCCAAAGTATCTTTCGAAATAGCAGGTGGAGGAGACTAAATAGCTGCCAATATAGGAGGTGTATAAAGAGGAGAAACAAAAAGAGATGTATTTGTGTCATCAGGACAATCAAGACTATTCCAATAATCAAGTTCCTCTTTAGTATTATCGTCATACAAAGGATCATCCTCATTATCATGGGAGAGAAGCATGTGTATAGCGGGATTATTTGGGAATGGAGGATTAGTGGGATCTCCATATATTTCCAATAGAGTGGTCCAAAGAGTGCAAGGGCACTCAATGTGTGACAAAGCCCATGATGTGTGGTCCCCAACACTTAAACCTATTAATCCTAAGACATGTTCATTTCTACTTTCACATATAGATTTCTGCCAACATGTAGTAGTTCAAGAATAAGTCCAAGCAAATGCTGCAATAAATGAATCCATTGACAATGCTTTAGGATTCCATCGCGCCAAGACTTATAGTTTCCTTCTCCAAAACAAATGACAGGTGGATGACATCTAATTCCTATTTTAAGACTAGATAATTACCCCCTTTTGAACTTTATTTCAGTTCATTAATTATAAAATTCCCTGCATAATCCCCCAAAAGAAAAATACATAAAAGTGACACTTTATAAGTTGAGTGCATGAATTTCTAATAAATCCCCCTTGATTTTTGGCACTTTATCATTGTCCATAAACAAATATTATTTAGTTGCACTTTCACTTTTGGAAAATGCCTATAAAAGAGGAGAAAACAATTACATACAAAAGCCAAATGTCAGTCATGCCACACCCACCCCTTCAAAATGGTAGCCTCTCTGCAAAACGTTCACACACAAACTTCATTTCTTATTGTTTTCACCCAAAAGTTGACAGCCTTCACATATGCTCTTAGCTGCGAAAGTGACGCTCCAAGGAAGAATCAATTCCCTCAGCAAATCCCAGTTGTGGGCCAAATTGGGAAAGCCAAATAGTAGACCTCAACAAAATTAAATCGTCAGATTTGAGCATTTGGGGGCTTCATAGGGTAGGGGCAACCTGAATATTGGCGAGTAGATTGTGAGAAGGTGTGGAAGATTGTGAGAAAATTGGATGTGGCATGTAAAATCATATGATGGCACCAAGATCTCCATGCTATGTCTGCCAAGAACAAATGGATCTCGTTCATAGCCTGCACGATGGGAAATGAGATGCTACTAAAGACCACCCATGGATGAGAAATTTGTAGCCTCAGAAACCCACAACCTAAGTAGATAAAATCATCGATTGGTTGAAATGATTGCCTTTAAATACCAAATGTAGATGACACTCCCAATGTATAAATGGCAGGCCAAGCACATAACTTGCTGAGAGAGGCACTCCACTATGCCTTATGACCAGTGACTTCAAGGAGATTGTAGGTGCATGGAGAGAAATGTAATATGCAATGATTCCTCTAGGAAAATGTTTTTAGGTTGATGCAAGATTAAGGGTGGGGTTGATTTGACTAAACAAAATTCACAAAATACAATAGAATAGTTCACCTAAAGGCTTGCAAATATCTCCAATCTAAGCTCTGATACCATATTAGAAACTAGGAAGATATAGGAGATGAGAAGAAAGCACATGAACAATGAATAGATTGTATTCAACTTTGTATTGGCAATGAGCTCAAACCCTCATTATAAAGAATGAGGATGAGACAATACATGCCACAAGATTAGGCAATCACATGTCACGGATTGAGGAGATGACTCCTCATCTTGCAGTGGTGGCGAGTTGCTCTCCTTAATGCAAGGGAGAGGCGACGAGAGGGATTGGACACATCTCAAGTCACCTCAAAAACCTTGACACCTCATGGGGAATGAGTCAAGGTTCAACTTCAACACCTAACTAGGCTTAAGTTAGCCTAACTAGAGTAGAATACACTAACACATATGTTGAGCACTTGGATATGTGACATTACTAAGGCATTCTTCACTTCTATTACTTTCACAAATTGAGCTACAACAGTCAATATCAAAGCATTGACAATCAATTCACAACTCTAAATATCAATCACTAGTTCTGCTCAATTAAAAGGATCCAGACTTAAAAGCTTCTAGAAAGAGGTTCACCACGTGAAATAGATATTGATTGATGAAATAAGCTTCATTGGATAAAACTTTCTATAGAACATAGACTTTGGACTTCGTCAAACAATTTTAGAAAAAAAACAATACATTAGCTTTAAGAATATATTTATGATTTTAGTTTCACATAAAACATATTTTTCCTTTTTACTAAATCTAATTCATGATTATTAAATATGTGTATTAATATTACACACTAATGTAATAGACATGCTAAATTTGAATGAGAATAATTCAAAATAGTTGTTAAATTGGATAATATATTCAGATAGCAAGGAGAAACCATTGACAAATAGATATTTTATCAATTTTACACAAATTTAAGAGATACAAATATAATTATTGATGATTGGAAGTTAATATTGGGGTGATCCCACAAAACTGGTTTACAAGTCCGTTGAGGAAGGAAAATTGTAAAAATCCCCCCAATGAAGAAAATTTTGGGTCTTGGGGGTTTGCTCTAACCCCCTTCAAGTGAACCCTCTTTAATGATGGGATCCACTTTTTCCTCATTTTCCAAAATGGAAACAAATCAAAATTTTGAAAAAAGGGGGCTTCGCTTGAAGCAGGGTTTGAGCGACCCCCCCTTTTTTCCCCTTCTCCCCTTCTTGCACCAAATTTTTGTAAAAAATTTCCTTTCGATCTTTGGATTGTGGATGAAAATGTAGGAAACTTCAAAGATCCAACTGGATGATGGTAGTCCTCAGAACAAGCTATCCATCGAATATAAATTTAATATATTTTGGTTTTATTATGTATTTTATTTTTTAGTTTAATTAAACATAGGGTTTTCTATCAAAAATCAAGCTCTTTGTTTTGCACATGTAGGAAAATAGTAGATTATCAAAAAAAAAATCTAAAAAATGTGTTTAGGGTATGTATTGATGTCCTTGATCTACTAAAAAAAAATTGATACATACAAAAAAGGTTATGTTGTTTATGGTCTTTCTATGTCTGAATTATAATTGGTTTGACTTCAAAACTTGATTAAAAAAAAAAATTCAATAAAACACTATGAAACCAAATGACCTTGTTAAATATCGTGGCTACAAAGCTAAATTCAAAAAAAAAAAAAGGATTTTTTATCCTTTATAGAAAAAAAAGTTATGTTGTTGACGGTGAGCATCACTTCTTAAAAATGATGTTTCCTGATAAAAACTAGTTTTTGGATGATATGGAAAGGGAAATGCAATCTGATTTAAATTTTTTTTAAATGTGTATTTAGAATCTACAGACAAAATGTCACAAATCACTAGTTCGCATCATCTTCAAATTCCTCATGTTTTAGTGGCTATAGGTGCCCGAAAGTGAAGATTTAGTTATAAAAGTTCAATTCAATGTCCACTTTCACCAAAAATTGTAAACCAGTATCGTGGGATCACCCAATGATAAAATCTAATTTGGGTATAGACACAAAAAACCAATGAAGAATTTGATAGTAATATTCATTCATTTTTCACAAATGATAATGTGGATAGTTATAACATCTAGAAAAAATGTATTAATTGAAAGTCCTTGTTTCACATAGTATTATAATGAAACTAGAAAAGTGTGAATACATATAAGTAGATAAAAATGATGAACTTGATGCAGAGTAACTCATCGCAAAGGATGAAGAGGTCATGTTAAACTCCAATATATTTGATAGAAGCATGTCTTGTCAATGGAGGTTTTAGTTACATTCAAAACAAAATATATTAACCTAGGACTACACCATGAACACCACCAACATATGTTATAGTAGAGTTTACCAATTACTCAACGATACTATTTGAGGATAAAACTCCACATTTAATTTTAATTTCTCCAAAAAAAAGGGAGCAAATAATCCAACTCTCCTTATGGTTGGCTTAGGTATTGATAATACACAAATCAAATGGTTGGACTCTATAAAAGGCCATGACTAACATAGGACAAAAATGAAGAACCTATAAGAATTAGGAGAATCTAGGAGATAAAAGACAAGCACAAATGAACAATACAACAATTGTATTTTGATGGCCCAAATTACAATGAGTACAAGGCCTTGCATATATAGGAAAGGATGATGCAATCCACCTATGAGGTGGATTGACAAGTTCCCCAATATGTTGCACAAATAAGTAGACAAGTGTCCTATAGGTGTCAACCTTAGGAAGACTTGGAGTGTGCAAACCAACAAGCTCTATGACCAAGTCATCAACCTTGTGTGCCAAGTATCGAGTGAAATTTGAGGTGAGATATAAAGAATTACAACTTCAAAAGGGTATGTGCATGAGGTCAAGCAAATAACTTGGTAATCTCAAGAGGCTTAAAGGTTGCACATTCCGTTAGACAAGATGTTGTCTAACCTCATGAACCTAAATAGACTTAAGTATAGTGAATAGATAAATTTTTCACACTAACACCCCCCTTAAGTGATACTTGGGGAGATCACAAAAGTGCAAATAGATAGAGATGGATCTCGGCTACAAGGTCATGTTAGGTGCCCATGTATAATGCATTCTCTAATAAAAGGAGAAAAAGGTGAAAACCTAGTGGGAATAAAAACCCTCTCCAAAATAGAGAATTAGAAGGATTTAAGGCCTTGTAGAAGTATGTCTCTTGATGATAGGAACAGGATGATCAAAAACTCCTGAAGCATGTAGAACTTGTAAACTCTTATGATTATGAGTTGCTGTTTGCTAGAATAAATGAATCTCCAAGAAATGTAGATCAAGATGTGAGATACAAAACACTACATGAGTGAACATATGAACACTAATAAACTACTATACATGTGAACCACTGAATTAATCCCACATTTGAGAGATCAAGATAGAAGGTTCATGAGGCCTTCCAAAATGAAGATTATTCCACTACTTCATTGAAAGAATCATTAGCATAGCGCGTTATATTCCCCTATTAATGCTAAGAGAATATAAGAAAACCAACTGAGATCGAGAGTGTGCAAGGAATGTAGAGATGTACAAGGTATGCTCAAAGGCACACTCGCATGAGGTGAGAATCACGAGGAGACATTGTTGTGATGTTAAATCACAAGGATCCACAATTGTGATGTCAAATCAAGGCACTAAACAACACCCCATTACACTTTATAATGTAGTGTATGTACATTTTTTTCCAAATTCCCTCCCTAAGGAACACACATTCACTATTTGTAGCACTTTATGTGAGTGCACATACAAACATTTTTGCTGGTATGAGTTCTACAAGTTTATTGTCATGAGACAGACATAGATTAGTATATGTCTTGCAAACCTCAATAAAAGACAAAAAACATAAAATTAAAACCACCATTATGATGACCCCTGTTTTACCAAATTCATTGCAAAAAGAATTGACTTCATATTTTACAACATTTTAACTATGACAAAAAATTGCACCTTCCCCCATATAGTTTCCCTTTGCCAAATTCATTGCAAAATGAATTTTCTTCTTCTTTTGGAAATTTCTAACTATGGAAAAAAATTGCATCCCCCATACAGTTTGCCAATTCACTGTAAAAAGAATTGACTTCCTCTTTTACAAAATTTTAACTAAGATAAAAGGAAAAATTCACGAACCCCTTGCCAATTATGACAGAAAAAGCTACCCCCTCTTCACAAATTTTGATGTGTAACTAAACAGTCCAACTGATGACTATTAAGCAATAACTCTAACTAGTATGGTGAGCATAAATAATGGTTACAATAATTGTGCCAAAGTATTTTTTGGTGAGCTAAACGGTTTTGAAAAAGTCAAAGCCCGTTTGAGTCTGTTTAGTCTCGAGCCCAAGTCGCAGCTACTAACCAAGTAAAAGTGCAGGTGAAAGAGTCGTGAGGACTTAGGGATGTCGATCTACCTCCACTACGCAATCAGAGATTAAATGTTCCTTCTTCCTGTTTTGGTGGTAGGGAAAAAGAACGATATTGGAGTCTGCTCTCCAATCCCTGATAGAAGCTTTCCATATATCTTACGTAGATGTAAATCATGAGAGCTTGCACCTCGAAGGATTTCCTCTACGTGGGCTACAGGGATATACGTGAGCCTCTCAGACTGATCGTGGCCCTTAGAGATGTTGCCACAATTGAATTTTCCCTGCAAAGTGCGACGTGGAAATACTTCGTGCACCTACAGATTGTGTTCCACCTTGCAACGAATGCAAATGACACCTGCGGCCTGTGTGGGAGTGCGCGACTTCTATGAGACACTGCGGGTTACCATCCATGCCATGGAGCTTCTATGTGACGTCAATGGTCACCTTCCACGCCATTAGCTCGAGATTAGTAGGGAAATGCGCTGAGGATATTCAACCTCTTTTCCTTTATGATGAGTGGAGTGTGCTATGAGGCGGAAAAAGATTTCAAATAATTCCTACACAACACTTCAATATTTCAGAATACCTTCAAATTTCGTGTGACAGCCTCAGATTTTTGCCAAATTACCAAGAATCCAATGAAAGATTAAGACTCCTCTAAAAAATGCTCAATTGACTGAGCTTGTTGGAGGTGTTGCACAGATAATTGAAAGTACAGATCAAAGTCCACAAAATACTTCCATATAAGCCGCTTGTGTGAGAAGCTGGTGCATGCCTTAGAAATGCTACAAATCTGTGCCTGCATATAGGCTGATAGGCCACAATTCTTTAAGAAATCCAGGAACTAGAGAGGATATAACCCTTCAAACAACCAAATTTTGCAATAAAACCACTGCAAAAGAAAATAGAGTCGTCCTTCCAAATCACGGAGGTCAAGGGTACGGTCGATTTGTTAAACAAGCCTGTTGAAAACTTTCCTGCAGATTGTTAGCAGGAGAGAAGAAAGAAACAAACTAAATACACTAGTTCAACTATGGCTTGCACTATCTCCCCCTAAGCTCTGATATCATATAACAATTAGGACAATCTAGGAGATAAAACAAAAGGCACAAATGAACATTGTAACAATTGTATTTTGATGACCCAAATTCCAATGAGTACAAGGTCTTGCATATATAGGGAAGGATGATGCAATCAAGTGCCGCAAAATGTGGCACAAATGAGTAGACAAGTGTCCTATAGGTGTCAACCTTAGGAACATTTGGAGTGTGCAAACCAATAACCTCTATTACCAAGTCATCAACCTAGTGTGCCAAGTGTTGAGTGATATTGGAGGTGAGATGGAAAGCATTCCAACTTCAAAAAGGTATGTGCATGAGGTTTACCAAATAACAAGAGGCTTAAAGGTTGCACATTCAATTAGAGAAGATGTTGTCTAACCTTATCAACCTAAGTACACTTGAGTATAGTGAATAGATAAATTATTCACACTAACGAACATGGTTGACATTTTTTACTATATCTCATGCCATGTCAATGGAGGGACTAAGAATATTTTAATCATTTACATATGGCAACTAGGAAAAGGTAAAAAGCTATAAGAACTTCCTAACCATAAGGTTGAAAAATTAATCCTAAAGTTTTACAAAATAATTGATTGGATATTAGAAAATTATGTATATGAAATATGAAACCTTTGATTCCATTAAAGGGATACAAAGGAAAATCTATTTAGAAGAATCCCTTGATGATTAGCTTGGGGTATCTAGATTTTTAGTGATATATGACTTTTTATTTCTATTTTTAACTTATGTATATTGATCCTTGATTATTAGTCAAATAATTATTTTTCATTCATTTTTAACTTATGTATATTTATTCATCTATTATTACTCAAATGAATTTGATTTCTTCATTCATCTATGATGACTAATAAATTGTTTTGCATGTTGTATTTGTGGATGCTACTAGCATACCTATATTTACAAAAAAAAAAATGTAAAATTTTCCAAGAGATATCCTTCTCAAGGTTCCTACTTTATAATCAAATTCACATATATAAGTGGAATATGTATCTTAGGAAGGGTATCTCTTTGTTTCTTCTACATAGATTTTTCTTAAGATAGGTATACTTGTTTTGATCATAGATATGTAGATGAGTCTTCTAGTAATTATACACTTTTTATACATTTTCCATCATACCAAAACTTATAGGTTTCAATGGAAATCCATTTCAACATCTTCACCTAGACATAGAGTGGCATTTATACTATAAGATGAACACCTATATGTGTGTTGGTTAGTCCAACACCCTACATTCACATAACTTAGGGGAATTGACCTTGGGTTGGGGTTCTATTACTAGATATATTTTTTCATTACACCAAAAAAATTAGGTGTTAGTCAACATTCAAAGAAACATAAAATCAAGCTCAAGCTCAAGAAGGAACTCTTGATCACCAATTTTAGTTTGTGTTCCTTAATGAAGGATTTGTTTTGCTTTTCAATATTTTCATTGGCTTACCAATAGCATCACCCTCTATCTAGTGTTGTGATTTTTCCTAAGTGTCATGATTTATACAATGGGTTCAAAACCTTCTATGGTCATAGGTTCTTGTAGAGGAGGAAAAATGATACCCTCCCTCTCCCCTAAGCAAAAGTGTTCCTTGGCTACCTCAAGGATAATAGCTCAGGTGAATGGGGTAGAAGGTCAAAAGGAAGTTTCTTTTATATTTTATGTTTTATGAGAAACTAGAGGATAATAGTTTTAGGGACATAAAAGAGCAAGCTTTTAATGTCTCATAAGCAAACCGATAGGCTCTTGGCAAAGGATGACAATGTGATGTGTGGACTTCCCTGTGGCATGTTGTAGTCTCGTATAGACCAAAAACAAAATTTTCTAATAGAGACGCCAAAGAGCCAACTAACTATTCAACAAGTAAAATCTAAAAGGTGTGATAAACTAATAAAATACCAAAAATAATAGAACCAAAACTGACAAGTATAGATTAAATGCAATGAAATGAAAATGATGAAGTTTAAAGGAAAAAAGAACTAACTAGAGGTCCCACACATGAAACCTCTTGCAATGCTCCAATTTGAAAAACAACACGTATGGAAATGAGAGAAATGTTGGGCATATTTTAGGGGCTTTCCTTAGTCAAACCCCACGTAGGTGTTCCAACCTCCATGGACAACCAAATAGATAGAATAGAAAATAGACAAGAAAATATATAGAAAAGACAATAAACAAGTTAGAATAACAATAGCTATCAAAATAAAGACGATAATGTAATAGAGATATCACTATTACCCTCCTTTAGTGAATGGGAATGTCGAAAGGAAGTGCATTCAATGTCCAAGATGTGCCAAGAGAACCAAAGTGTTGGTGTAGAGAGCCAAGATATGATAGAGCTTGCGAGAATGAGAGAAAATGTTGTAGAATGAGAGTGAAAGAGTGAACTAGAGTAAAAGAGATTGAATACAATGAGTGAAAGATTGAATGTATTGAAGAATGAGAGACTAGAATGGAAGAAAGGCATGCAAATGGGAAATTTTGGCACGTCTCCAAGCCACATAGGTGTTGCAATCCATGAGAAGGTGTGAATTGTAACATCCCAATTGTTATGTAGGAAAAAATATTTTTCGAACATCTGTGCATCATGTTAGAACTATGAAAAAAGTTCACTTAATAGCCAAAAATAAAGGGGTTAGGAGTGAAATTAAGATTAGGAAAAAGAGGGATTGCAATATCATTTTAATTATTCTAAAATGGAGGTTCCGGAATGTTAAATTGCATAAGGTGCAATTTTCTACATTACATTTTTCCCCCACTTTAGTTAGCATATGTAATCTAACATATGTGAGCTAAAGTAGAGAAAGAGGTTTAAAAGAATATACCCAAGATGAAGTGGACACATTTATTTGATCTAGTATATGAAATTGAAAGGTTGAGCTAGGGCATGAATAGGACATGGGCATTTTATTCTATAAAGCTAACTGCAATCTCACTGCATACATGATAGCTACAAATAGACACGTTAGGAAAAAAAGTGAAAAATAGACATGATAAAATCTTATTAGATAAAAGACATGACTAATAAGCATGGCTAGCTATGTTAGAGACTATAAGACAAGTAGATATAAAGATGCATGATAAAAACAAACCCCGTAAGGATGAGAACCCCTATCACAAAAACATGAATGATAAAAAACAAACCTCGCAAGGAGGAAAACCCCTATCACAAAAGGTGAGTGATAGACACAAACCGTACAAGGAGGAGAACCCCATTCACAAAAAGACGAGATCATAAGACATGTCTAGTAAAGTTTCCCATAGGCTAGATGACGAGATCATAATACAATTTTTTGAAGAAAATGAGAAAAATCAGATATGATAGCCCCCCTTAGAATAATGTGTGTTATGCAAAGGAGCACATGGCATTCTAAGGAGAAGAAAAGATGAGAGATATTGTGGAATTACATACAAAGCAAGATGTATTCATGGGTTTTTTTTTCATGCGAGGGACACCACATAGAATCCACGACATATAGAAAAGTAGAGACAAAGAAATCAAGATCATAGGGGGATCTAATTATTCAGGGTAAGAACTAATCATAGATGTATGTAGATCGATATAGTATAATATATATGAATTCTCATCACCCTCCAAATAGATTGGAATGAGAAGAAGAGCACATGAAGAAAAAATTAAAATGTTAAGTCAACATGGAAGAGGCCTAAGTGACCCAATGCTTTGCATCATTTGTGATGTGAAATCCAAAATTTGTGACACAGAATAATGATGAGAAAAATAGAAGAAGTTTAGGAAACATTTTCTCTCCTGAATCCAAGTATTTAGAAGGGCATCATGGGTCCTCTAGGTGAGAGAATAAAAATTAATAGACAAGCATGGGGAAACACAAAAAACCACACAAAGATAATCTAAAGATAAAGAAGAGGTACCACTCTAGTCCAAAACCTCTAACAATATTTCCTACTAAAAATCTAGATCATCATAAGGGGAGGGAAGAGGAGCTCATAGGGGAGAGACAACAAGATCATTGTCGAGTGACTCACCTACAAAAAGAGCCAAGGAGAAGGCTTCTTCAATGTCCTCATCAACAAGCTCTTATGAGGCTAACATCACAAACCCATAAAAGATGGAGGAAAGAGGAGGAATGTCCTTCAATGAGTCAAACATATAGTTATCTAGAGTGAAGTGTTATGACTAAATGGGACGAGGTGGATAAATTGGAGTCATTTACAATGTCCAAAAGACCTGGATAGTGACAAACTTTGAGGAAGGAGATGAATTATCTATTAGAAGAATGGTAAAATCCAAAGAAAGAAAAGATGAAGAAGACAAAGAAGACATTTTGAGACCATCATTTAGGATGACGTCGAGTTCCAAATTATGCTTAAGTGGAGGATGTGTCATCCTCACATTAGAAGAAAAAGAAGAGAGAGAAGGAGAAGGACCCACAATAGACACAAACATTGTATGATGCATATCTATGAGCTCAGAGAAAGGAGGAAGGTATAACAAAGAGGTGATCAAGGGGCTCAAAAGAACAAGTGATGAACACCTAGACCCACTTGGGGTGAGGTTCATTTGGATTCATCAAAGAAGCAAAAATTAGTACAAAGTCCATTGGAATAGAAGGAAGAATAGAAATGAAAATGGAAATAAGAAAGGAAACAAAATTAGAAGTAGCGAAAGAAGAAAAAATGAAAAATGAAGTAGAAGTAAAGATAGAAGGTGCATCTTCAGTCTTTTATGAAGCTTTAAACTCCCAATCCAATGATTGTCAATGATTCTTATGCTCACCTACAAGTCATTTGTGATGGATATGGTCACCAAGAGGTAGAGCTTGAGAAGAATCTGCAGTGTCCTATTCCATTTGGGAAGTAGTCTCCATGGTCATTGTTGATAGAATAATAAGATCATGGGGAGGAATAGGGGGAGGAGTAGGCACAAAGATAGATATGAGGGTCTCAATTATGGACTACTTTCATTTTTCTATTTTAGATATAGGTGGAGGAATAGGAGGAGGCCTCAAAGGCTAAGATATAGGAATAACTCCATGTGTATGCTTCCCCATGCCATACAAGGTAGGTCATGGAACCTGGGTAAGATGGGGAGCAAGAACACTTGTGGTTTAGGCATCCGTGACATAGTTGACTTTCATTTTACTATGTTAGGCATAGTAGAGGAAGAAGAAGGAGAAGGCCTATGGGTGAGAGCTTGCTTGTCCTTAGCCTTAGAAGATGTAGAGGACAAGGCATGCTTATGCACACACATGAAGCTCTTCATAGAAAATGCATGAGATTAAGGTAGAAAAAATAAATTATGGGACAAACCTCTTTTCTTGTACCTAAGGTAAGGATTGTAAAATAAGTCCCCTTGAGGTAGTAAGGGTCCAACTAGAGCCGGCTAGAAATTATCTAAAGAAAATCACCCACGTGACATGAGTAGTTTATATCTAGTGTTCTGAATAGTATGGATAATGTCATCATGGGGAAATTTCAAACACTTGTGGACAACTGAAGTGATCACATCCATGGAGAATAGCCATAGAATGCCTATTTTAACCTTGAACAATTCAGATTTAAGTATCATAATAAATGGAACATGAAGATATTTAGGTCAAACAAGGACTGAAAAATAACTACAGCCAATAGGTGGGACAAAACAACCATTATGGGTATGGAGTGTGGTCTTCGGATCCTCATACTTCTCCTTGTGTAAATTGTTTATAAAGAGGGTCTCCACCATAAGGACATTGACTCGAATCTTGTGGTCAACCATAAGACCAGTCATGATGTTACCGTTCATTTTATTTGGGATGTATAGTGGAGAAGGATCCTTGTTGAGTGGAAAGTCATGTGTTATGAATGTAAAGTTGAGTTTCTTATCCACGTGAATTGTAGGAGAAATATGTGTGAACAAGACTATGTTCATATACTTAGAAGAGCTAGGATCAATAGATGAAGAAGAAAAAATTATTAGATTAGCAGAATGGGAAGGGGAAGGATATATGCATATCTTTAGCTTGTTGTTAGGCTTGGATACAAATGTGTTTTTTTTCTTACCATTGATGTAAATGGTACCACCAATATTGTGGTCTTGGACTACTAAGATGCACACAATGTTAGGTATCATGACCAGAGAATCGATGGTATTGACAAAGCTTCTATGAATCATACCATCTAGGATATGATTTATAATTGGATAGTGGTCTAATATCTAGGAGAGTAATTAATCCATATTTTAGTAACTTTTTAAGAAAATTAGCATAGGATTTAGATACTTTTGTAAACACTTTGTTCTATCCTATAGTGTTTTTCTCTATAGGAGTAGAAACTACGTTCGCTACTACTTTACTCTTTTTTAATCTCCAGGGATAGACATGACTCACCTATTATCAAGAGGGGAGGATGAGGAGGGACCCTCGTACTACATCAATATCTACTGGTATTCTCTCAACACAACACATAGACGAGGAAGGAAGGATATTTCATCAAGAGTACTTTCTCTCTCAATGCCAACAACAGATTCCCGATGAACACTCACTAAACTTTGGAATCTGGCAAGGCATTAGAGATTCAAGAGAACAAATATTGGTATTGAGCAATAAAATTAGTTACTTTTTCATGAGTTCCCTACTTAAAACAGATGCGATCAATGAAGGTGATATTTGATCTGATGTTCACCTAAAACTATTGTAAGAATTGAATTACCAATTGATCAAAGGAAAATATTGAGTTATCAAGAAGCAAGTAGAACCATTACAACACAACATCCTTGATGGATTGAAAGAAAATATTTTCTAACAAATCACCATGACATAAGAAGTTCGTACACATGGTGGTGAAGGACGATACATGAGTATGTGGGTCACCCCTGCCACTGTACTTATCAAACATAGGAATTTCTACCATTTGGGCTATGGGAACATTTAGAATAGCGAGGGCTATAGGAAAATGACAATAATATGGTTGCAGTGTGGATTGAGAGGTGAATCTAGAATTAGGTTGGCCAATTGTGATTGCATTCATACAATGTTTTGTAACAAAGAATTCAGGATGAGATTCATCAATAGAGCCTTACTAGTTGAGGTGCCAAAGGTTCAAGTTCTAGATGTAGGGACTTCAAATCCCAAAGGGATGTGATTCACCCTAATACTAGGACCATGCAAGGTCATAGTATTTATAATTCAAAAATTCGTAATAGAGGGTATAGAAGGACCGGTGTCCACCACATGCATAAACACTCTTGACATTAGAACATATAACTTGGTGCTAGTGATTTACGATTAGAAATCATGAGGGTTAAACCCAAGATGGAAGTGTACAAGAGGACATTGGTCTATACTATGTTAACTATCCCTTGGAGAAACTCAAGTCCTATGTGGTCTGAGATAAGTAGTTCCCTTAGACTATTAATAAGAGGAGAAACTTGAGTGTATGTATTTTCTCTTGTTAAAAGATCTTCAAACTCTCCAAGTCTCTCTTCCAATGAATGGATTTTCTCAATAGGAATATTGAGAGCATAATCATAAGCTACTGGAGAGCAAGATTTAAAAGGGGTGCTTAGTTGAGGATTTTTTTCATTTTTGTTGATGGATGGATGAACTCAAGAAGAGGCTCAAAACTAGATGATAATCATGTGCTAAACTCCTCAAAATTAAGGCCCTAACAGGGAGGACTGAATTGTCTCCTAAAACCCATATCTAAATTTTGATAGCTTCTTCTAACTACATTCCCATAAATATTTGATTGGGTTTTGAAACTCATAAAAGTGTCACAACCATTAATCCAACACATGTCCTCACAAGAGAAGAAATTTTTCAATAAAAGATCAAGGTTAGGACACTTTCACATCAGGTTCACCAAAATACAGAGGAAAAATGGCACCCTCCCTCTCCCCTATGGGTGAGTTTTCCTTGACTACCTCAAAGATCAAATATTAGGTGAATGGGGTGGAAATACAAAAGTAAGTTTGTTTTATATTTTTACTTTATGTGGAATTAGATAAGATTTTTAGGGACTAAAATGTAGGCTTTAGAGGTATCATGAGAAAGCTAATAGGCTCTCAACAAAGGAAGATAGTGTGGTGTGTGGACATCCCTGTAGTATGTTATAAACTCATACGATTTGAAAACATAATTTGATAACAAAGACGTCAAAGAGCCAACTAGTTATTCGACAACTAAAATATGAAAGGTATGCTAAACTAATTGAATAATAGAATTAATAGAAATGTAAATGATGTATAAATTAAGTGCAATGAAATAAAAATGATGAAGTGGAAAGGAAGAAAAAAACTTATTAGAGGTCTCACGCCTGAAGCCTCCCACAATGTTCCAACTTAACAACCTACTCAAATGGAAATGAGAGAAATGTTGGGGATGTTTTATGAGCTTTCCTTAATGAAACCATCGTGTAGGTGTTCTAACCTCCACATGCAACCAAATAGATAGATTGAATATAAAAGATACAAGAAAATAGATAGACAAGGCAATAGACAAGTTAGAATAACAATAAATATCAAAATAAAGATGATAATGCAACAAATAAATCATGATTACCCTCCTTTGGTGAATGGTAATGTCGAAAAGAAGAGAATGCAACCTCTTATATATTCCAAGAGGATAAAAGTGTTGGTCTAGAGAACCAAGACATGATAGAGCTTGCGAGAATTAGAGAAAAAGAGTGAAATACAGTGAAAATGATCAAATAGAATGAGTGATAGATTGAATGAATGGAAGAATGGGAGGTTAGAATGGAGAAAAAGAAAACAAATGGAAAATTTCAACAAGTATACAAGCCATAGAGGCATTAAGATTTATAGGTAAGTGGTAATTGTAACGTCCCAACAACTATGAATGCATGAATCTTTTCGAGATGTTTGTTTGGTGTGGAGATGTCTATGTGTTGGCTATCATCTGCAACAAAAGTTCACTAAAAGAACCCAAAAAGGGGTTTGGAGTGAAATTAAGGTTAGGAAAAAGAGGGATTGTATTATCATTTTTAATTATTCTAAATGGGAGGTTATGAAATGTGAAATTGCATAGGGTGCAGCTCCTAGTATTATAGTCCTTTTTCTATGTTGATCCTTGACTCTGCTCTTATTGATTGTGTCACTGCATGCCCTACTTCTTCTTGTTCCTCATCTCTTGTGCATATGGAATCCTATTTGAATATTGTTAGGGTAGGGTTTCCTATTGATGCTTCTAGTTTACACCATTTGATATGGTCTATTCATCCAAATTTTCATGTTAAACACTAGCTCGTCTCCTATTATCCATTCATTTTCATCATCTATTGTTAAGAGGTAATGGATGAAGAATATTTTAAGTAATTAGACCTTATCTACAAATTTATTCATTTTTGGCCTTCCCTTCCAAATTTGAACAAATGGGTTTTGAATTCTTAGAGGCCTCTCACTAAGGGTAGGATTGAACTATATCTTTTTGTTAGGCTATTTATCATTACATATTTCCTACTGAAAGATGATAGGAAATAAGTGTTGGAGGGTGGGGTTCAGATGTGGTTATAGAATTCCTTCTCACTCAAACCATGATTTCCCTCCTTCAAACATTTAATAGAATTCTTAAGTGTCATGCCTATTTAGGTTAGACTACTAAATCTCCATCTCCAATTTTGGTATGTTTCTTATCTTGAATCTATTGGAGTGCTCTTGGTCACTTTTTACAAGAGCATGGAATGTTGTCAAACTTTGGCCATACTACATATGCCCTAATTCTTGTGGACATTGACACCTTTAAGGATTTTCCTAGGGATATTGTCCTATGTGTTGGGGACAAATTATGGGCTTAGACACTTAACTATGAGGCTTCTCACTTTGACTATAAGAAATGCTTCACTATAGGAAATATTTCTTTGAAATTCCATCATTCTCACCACAAGAAGGTTGAGGTGACTTGGTGAAAGAATTCCTTCCATCAACATTTAACTATTGGAAATTTTGATTTTGACAATGTTGTGCCCTTGGAGTCTCCCATGCTTAGGGTTACCTAGACTTCAAATATTTCTCTAGATGGGTCATCTTGTCTACACCTAGTAATGGCCACTTCACCTTTGGGTCTCCAACCATTGGGTGTTGAGTCTTTTATTCCTACCCTTCTAGAGATATTAATTCATCATCAAACTTATATTTTTTTGCCTATGAGTGATCCATTTGAGTATTTAGTTAAGACTAGTCCTCATTTCTTCCCTCATTCCAATTCTTTGGAGGATCATATCTTGTCAAATATTGTTTAATGAAGAAAGTGAGGTCATGCTAATCATAATTGTGTTCCCCACACCTCGGTGAGAGGTTCTCAAAATGTTAGGATGTGGATTGAGGTTTGGTAGGTGGATGTATAGGTCTATTTAATCTGGAATCCTTACTACAATCTCACTATATAGGGTTTATAGTACCTTAAACCATTTTTGTGTTGACAACTTCGTTATATTATTGTATTGGTTTTATGTCCTTCGAAAAACTACATGTATGTTGTTTTGAAGTATGTCATTTGTGATCTCATTAATGTTTTACCTATTGTTTTAGGTTTCAAATTCCCCATAAAAATTATATTGTTTTACAAAATTAATCAGAAACATCTTCACCTAGAGATAGAGTGACAATTAGTCCATGAGATCAACTCCTAGAAATGTGCTGGTGCATTAATTTTCTTGCAATGTTTAAAATTTTAGAATAAAATATTAAACCAAATCACATTTTTGTAGATTTTGAAAGTAGACAATAAAGTCATATTATTTGAACACATGAATATTTCTTCTATTCAATCTATAATATAGAGGCAACGTCTTCATCTCAATAGAGACTTACAAAAATTTATTCTGGCCTCAATTACAAACATATTCATGAACTAAATAGCAAGGAGATATCTTTATAGAGATAAAAAATCCTAAAAATAGACACTAAACTATCGATCTATATTTTCCATGTATTTAACATGCACAACTTAGATTACCTAAAATAGTACTCCAAATAAATCACCAAACATGCAATTATTCATGTAATCTATGGGATTTCTATGAATTAGGTTGCATGGCATTTTACACCAACATCACTTATCAACATACCCCCCCTTGATGTTGAATGGACTCACAAGATGATCTCAAAGTGGAAAAATTTGAACCTTTGCAACTCACTAGGAAATATTACCAATACTTTAGTCTTATACACCCATTTTTAAAACTTCTTGTAGAAGTTAAGTACTCGTTTACTCATTTCTCTCCCTCTTGAGAGATTACAAGATTTTCCCTTCTTTTCTCTAACATAGAGAACACTAATGAAACCTTTCAATGTGCCAATTATAATAAAAATTAATCAACCATGAGGTGCACGAGGAGATCATCCCTTCGATGTGGGGTTTGGAGGCTACCTCCTTGGTGAGGGCTTGAGTGTAGTGCCCCCAAAAGCTAAATTCTATTTATATTTGTATTATTTTAAATTTGGACCATTCATAATTAGGTCTTAAATTTGATAGCCGATATTTTATTAGCTTCTTGTGCTAGAATTCAACCATATTTTATGAGGGCATTGTTTTATGGCTATGTATTGTGATGTATTTGGAAAGTTGAATAGTGGTAGTGTTTCCTCTAGATCTCTAGTTGGTGATACTCCTGTGAAAGGATTGCTTTGAAATTATATTGTAATCTTTTTGATTTCTAAATAGTATATTCTGTATCTTTTGGAGTGTGGGTTTTCTTCTCCTGAAAGGGTATTCCCCGCATAAATCATTATGTTGTGGTATGCATGATATTTAATCTTATTTCTATTTAAGTTTTTATAACTGTTGAAATCTATAAAGTTTTGCATTATCCTCCTCTCCAGATTAGTGTATGAAGTTGTTTTGCTACATTAGCTTCCTTACAAGAAAAAGGATGAAGAGCCCAACACTTTTCTTGTTTGTGTCCTTCCTTGTGACAATGAGAACATTGTAGAAACCATATTCCTTTATAATACTTACAACATAATTTCTATCTCTCACCAAATCCAAGGCCTTCATTCTTTGGCCGCACAATTGGCTAAATGGGCTTTCTAGCTCCTTGTCCATACTTTCCAAAACCTTTTCCTAAATATCCTGTTTTCTTCATGATTTTTAGACCAGCACTCTTCTCAAACCATACTTTTTATTATCATCACAACTTGTAAAAATTGTAGATTCAATAAGATCCTTATCTTCAACCTCATATTCTTTATCTAAAGAAGTTTTATCTACATAATCCACATAAAATTAAGAATAAAAATCATTCATATAACATGAGGCATTACAAATGTATGGCTTTATTTTTAAACACTCTTTTTCTTTCTCCAACAACTTTAGTTTTTCTTTCAAATCTTCATTCTTTTTCTTGACCTCATCAAACATCTTCAATCTTCCTTATAGCTCTTCATTTTTATTTCTCACTTTCTCTTATTCTTTTTTAGGTTTCTTCATTTCAAACAAATATTCTCATCTTTCTTTTCCAAAATTATTTGAATTTGTTATCAATTATGAGTTACATTTCTTAATTTTCATCACTTCTTCCACCAAAACATTTTTTCTTTATTTCTTTTATCTATCATCCCCATTGACACAAATGAATCACCTTCCTGAAAAACTACAATTTTCTCCTCTCTTTAAAAACTAAGATTGTGAGAACAAAACCAAAGGTGGAAACCTCTTCCAATATCCTTTAAATAAACTTCAACAACTCAAACACCTTCTATCTTCTATAGTTGTGATTTAAAAACACACACTTACATTTATTCTTTGTTTCCTATTGGTGACCTCTTGTGAAAAAAAAACTTTCTCATACCTCCAATCAATTGTGTAACTTTCTTTGGCACATTTACAAATGTTGTGATTATCTTCTATGAACAACTTCTACCTTGAAATAATGATTACCTTTTTCTTCATAGGGTGGATATTCCTTTAGATCTTATTATTAGCAGCGACTTCAACATACAAAAAAACATTAATTTTTATGTCGTTGACATCAGTAGATGTGATAAATTGTCTTCTACTAGGCAAACCATTCATTAATTGCAACTCTTTTCTTCTTAAAGTATTTTCCTATGGCCTCTAAACCATGATTTTGGTGACAACATATCAACTATGTCTTCAAATCAACTTCTTCATTTAACAATTGTGTTCCTCTTTTTTTTCTTCATGATGACTTTCTAAACCATTTTCTCATTTGCAACAACTTCTTTCTTCAGTGAAAAATCACAACCTATTGAAAATTATCCTCTAGATTGGCTCCATTGATAATGATCTCCCTTGGAATTTGTAGCGTTGATAAAATAGGAAGAATATCCTTTTTCTTTTGAATGGAGTGGCTTACTTAGATTTGGGCAGTTCCTTCACACTCCTTTTTCTTCTTTATATCTTCAACAAATTTAGTCAGGCTGTAATTCCCTTTGGCTTCGAAAGCAACAATCACTCATGCATTCAACAGCATCACCTTTATACCCTTGACAACTCTTGCACCCGATTCCTTTGTGATTTTGTTGAGCAACTGAATGATTAAAAATAGGAAACTCCTTGATAAATTACAACTATCTCCAATTCTATATATTGTTTTACCTAATCTCTGATACCAATTGTAAATTTTTAAAGCAGACAATATACTTAGATTATTTTAACACATGAATATTTCTCCTATTAAATTTTCAATATAGACGTTAGGTCTTCATCTCAATAAAGAATTATAGAACTTTATTCTAGACTCAATTACATACAGTCATGAACTAAACAACAAGGAGATCTCTTTATAGAAATAAATAGCTCCTGAAAATATTCAATAAACTGGATCTATTCTTTCCATGCATTTAACATGCACAACATAGATCACCTAAAATAGAACTTTGAATATATCACCAAACATGCAATTATTCATGCAATCTATGAAATTTTGGGGAATTGGGTTGCATAGCATTGTGAACCAACATCACTTATCTATTGGAAACCAAAATACAAAGACAACTAAAAGCTATGCGCACAAAAAAGATACATTGTATTTTATTGATGATTGTGACAGATTACAACATCTCTTTTTATATAGGTAATTTGAGAGGTTGCAAAAAATATAATATACCTAATAATAGAAAATAATTCATGAAAACAATAGAACTTAACCAAATTCTACTCTATTTTTAGTTACAACTGATAATGCTCATGCAGAACAAAAAAAAACATCACTTTATATTTTTAATTTTGTTCTGTGGATGCATGCAAACTAGGAGAAATTAGTAGCTTATTCTAACAGTCCCCCTTAATTTCTACCAATGTTAATTTCACCATTAACAATGCCAAAACTTTGTCTTAAATACTCAAATGTATCCTTCTCTAATCCCTTGGTAAATATATCTGCTAATTGTTCTTGAAATCTACAAAATTTCAATTGAAATTAACCATCATTCGCCAACTCTATAATAAAATGATATCTTGTATCAATGTGCTTTCTTCTCTTGTGAAAGACATGATTTTTTGACAATGCACTTGATAATTTATTGTCACAAAATATTGGTGTTGGATCCTCTTGTCCTTGAAATTGATCTATCAAATCTTTCGTCATCCAAATTGCTTGACATGTTGTTGAGGTGGCTACTACATATTTTACTTCAGCTAATGAAAAAGTCACTATGGATTGCTTCTTTGATACCCATGAGACTACATCTATCCCAAAATGAAAGACACATCGATAAGTAATCTTCATATCATCAATCCTCCCTACAGAATTAGTATTAGTATAATCAATCAAACAAAAATCATTAGTTGTGGAATATAAGATTACATATCCTATTATTCCTACCACACATCTCAATATCTTCTTTCCAACTTACCAATGTGATTCACATGGTGACTTCACAAATATTGAGAGTAGACTAGCCCCATACATGATATCTAGTCTCGTAGCTCTAAGATACATTAAAATTCCATTTAGTCTTTTGAAGATTGTAGAATCAACATTATGCCCTTTGTCTTCTTTGCTACCTTTAGTGCATATTGCAATTGGTGTAGATGTTGGATTACAATTCAACATCCTAATCATTTTCAACACATGCTTTGCATATTTAGATTGACTAATGAAAATTAATCTATCTAATTGAATAACTTCAATTCCCAAAAAACACTTCATCAAACCCAAATTTTTCATCTCAAATTCTTTTTTCATTTCTGATTTAAATGTGTCTATATATAAATTTTCAATGAAAATTAAATCATCAAAATATAAACACACAATCGAAATATGACCTTTATTGTTTTTTGTGTACAATGTGGGTTCACTCTTTGTTCTATTGAATCAATTGCTTTGCATGTATGAATCAATCCTTCTATACCATGCTCTTGGTGCTTTTTTTAGACCATAGAGAGCCTTATTCAATTTATAGACCATGTCTTTGTGTTCATGCACTTGATAACCTGATGGTTGTTTCACATACACTTCTTCCTCTAAAAAACCATGCAAAAAAGCCGATTTGAAATCCATTTGAAAAACTTTAAAATTATTTTGTGCAACTATTGTTAAAATCATTCTAATAGTATCAAGTCTAGCAACTAGAGCAGATGTCTCATTATACTCAATTCCATAAGCAAAACCTTTTGCTACTAACCTTTCCTTGTATTTTTCAATTTCACCTTTTGAATTAAATTTGTTTTTATAAAATCATTTGGCTCCTATGCAATCCTTACCTTAAGGTAGATCACCTATCTCCCATATGTGATTTCTCTAAATGGAGTCCATATCTTCATCCATTGCTTTGATCCAATGTTCCTCCTTAACTGATTCTTCAAAATAAATAGGATTGTGAGAGAATAAAGCAAAATTTGAGCATAAATACACATTTTCTTCTCCTTGGTCATATATCTCTTTGAAAATTCTTATTTTCTTACCTTTATATTTTGACCTTAATGAGGCAAGAGTATGATCTGATTCATCACTTGTGAATTGGGAGTAGGATGATGTCCATGACCTGATGATTCCCCTTGTACAACATTCCATGGAGTTCTTGTTGGTGTATTTTCTTCTGAATTTGGTTGATCACCTTGCACAATTTTTTCTTTAGGTTCTTCTTCATTCTATGGTATTGGTGATCCATTTGTGACTGATTTTTCAATGCTTCTATCCCATGCTTCTTCTTCCTTAAATTGTACGTCTCTACTAATAATCACTTTCTTTGAAATAGGATTATATAATTTATAATCTTTTGATTGTTCACTATAACCAATGAAAATACTTTTCTCACCTTTATCATCAAATTTTCTTCTAAATTCAGATGGCACTTGTGAATATGCAACACATCAAAAAATTCTATAATGAAATACACTATTCTTCTTAACATTCCATGCTTCTTGTTGATTTTTTTCTTGACACTCTTTGTAGGACTTCTATTCAAAATGTATACTGCACAAGCTACTACTTCTACCCAAAAATCATTTGGTAATTTTTTAGCCTTCAACATGCTCCTAGTCATTTCTATTATGGTTGTATTCTTCTTCTTTGCTACACCATTTTATTGTGATGTGTACCTTATTGTAAATTGCTTCTTGATCCCATGATCTCTACAAAAATCTAGAAAGTCATTAGAACTAAATTCACCACCTCAATCATATATGAGTACTTTGATATATTGTCTACTTTGTTTTTCCACCATAGCTTTGAACTCCTTGAATTTACTAAAGGCTTAAGACTTTTTCTTGAAAAAATATACCCAAGTCTTCCTACTAAAATCATCAATGCAAGTTAAAAAATAAATACTACCTCCAAATGATGGAATTTTAATTGGTCCACATAAATCACTATGAACTATCTCAAATAATGCACTTGCTCTATATGAGACTTCTATGGGAAAACTTTCTCTATGTTGTTTTTCCAAATGCAACTCTCACATGAATTGGCTATCTACTCTATAAGTGACAATCCTTTTACCATCTTCTTTTTTTGTAACATATTCAAACAGCCAAAATGTAGATTCCCATACCTCAAATTCCATAGGCATGATTGATCTAAACACACAATTTTGAAATTGGATTCTTCTACTCCTTGGGTGGATTGAATTTGAAGGGGGGACATCCAATTCTTGGTTATCTCCACTCTTGCAATCAACCTACTATTTTGAAATTTATACAATATTGTGCAAACATTATCCATAAAAGATATCATGTAACCTTCTTGTACTATTTATTTAACATTCATAAGATTATGCTTTAGTTCAGGTACAAAATAAACATCGGGAATTAATTTTTTTTCACCATTTTTTGTTAAAATATTTATTACTCCTTTACCATTACAACCACTTTATCATCATTTCCGAATTTCACTTTGGAATTTATAGAATCATCAAGACTACCAAACAAATATTTACTCCCAATCATATGATTAGTGCATCCACTATCCAAAAACTAAATATTTGTACTACTCTCTTGAGCAACATACAAGTGATGAACATACTTTCGGAATTAGATCTAGATTCATTTGTATAATTAGTATTCTTCTTATCCACATCTCCTTGTTTCTTTCTATATTCATATTTATAATGTCCATATTTTTTGCAATAATAACACTTAATGTTAGATTTATCAAACCTTTGTGAATGGTGTTGGGAATAATTGTTTCCATGTCCTCTATTGTTGTGGTTTTGATTATTCATTTCACCTTGATCTCAATCACTTCTACCACCTCTTCCCCTGAAGCTTGACCTTCCTCTTCCTCTGCCAGATGATTCCTAAGACTTGAAAGAATTTTCAAAAGAAGTATTGTTGTTGCTATTTATTTTGGACTCATGTGTTAACTAAGATCCCATTAATTCATCTACAAATAACTGTGTGAAATCCTTGGATTCTTCAAATGCAGCAATTATAGCATCAAATTTACTGGGTAAACTCCCGAGAATCTTTTCTATAATCTTCTGATATGTTAATTCTTTTCAATTAGATCTAATTTGATTTACAATATGCATGACCTAACTCATTAATTTGTCTACAAATTCTGATTCACTCATTTAAAAAATTTCAAAATTTCTTCTAAGAGATTGCAGTTTAGCTACTTTCGCGTTTGTAGTACCTTGATAGGCTCTCTCCAAAATCTCCCATGCCCTCTTGGATCTTATTGCTGCTACAATTCTAGAAATGCTTTACTCATCCATTGCGTGTTTGATTAGAAATTAAGTTTTTACATCCTTTCTCTTGTTGTCGCTAAATTGTTTCTTTTCTCCCCGTGTTAATGCCTGATAGGTTGCTTGATCTTAAGGTTCTATAAAACCATTTTCTATCAAATCCCAAACATCTTGTGAACAAAATAAAATTTTCATCTAAATTGCCCAAAAATCATAATTATTACCATTGAAAATGGGAATTTGGGGCTGAGTTATACCGTCGTTTGTTGCCATGTCTGCAAACTACTCTGCTACAACAATTTAAATCTTCAATGGTGACTACACAAAATGCTTCTACAAACTTGATTAACCTAGCTTTGATACCAATCTGTTGGAAAGGCAGAATATAGAGACAAATAAAAACTATACGCACAGAAAAGCTACAGCTTCTTGTTTTTTATTGATGATCATGACAGATTACGGCACCTCTTTTTATATAAATAATTTGAGAGAATTCATGAAAAAAAACATAAGAACTTAACTAATTTTTAATCTATTTTCAGTTACAACTGATAATGCTCATGCAAAACAAAACAACACAACAGTTTATATTTCTAATTTTCTCCTCTGCATGCATGCAAACTGGGAGAAATTAGTAGTTTATTCTAACATTATCAACCATTGTGATAATATAACACCTTGGAAAGGCTTTTTTGATCATGGAAATTCAGATTCCTTAAGCACTACGTTTCACTCCGATGATTCTAACACATTCAAAGCATTTTCATTTTATGTTATATAGTTATGTTTCAATCCTAGAAGGAAGAGAAGAGTTTTATTGTTGGTGTCTAAGGTTATTTAATTCCAATTGTCCTAAGAAAATATCTCTCTGAGGGCAAGGCGTTTTCTATCTTGGTAGGAAGAGGATATGGTTTATTGGTTGTTCTTTTCAGCAAATGTACCAAATCACATAGTTTCCCAGCTCTTACTTGTTACGTGGTGACCATCATCTTTTAGATGAGAAAATATGGAAATGGTAGTCTGCTTGCATAGTTGCACTTAAGAATCCATTGCATCTAATGAGATCACAATGTAACATAACAACTTTTCTTGGCATTCTGCAACCGAAGAATGCCCTTCTGTAAGTGATATGGGGGAATATGTTTGTAGCACGAGAATATGCATTGCTGAAAATTAAATCCTCCTTAGAATGTATTCCTGATTGTGGAGCCTGATATTTTTGGATTGACAATTAATTGAATGGTGTAAAATTGTAATAACTGCCCTTCGGCTAATAGTAATTTATTAAGTTCGTTTCCTACCCTCCTACAGTGAGGGATGTGACAGAAATGTGCACTAATAAATTTTATCCAGATGTCATAAGGAATAAATTTTATCCATCGTAAGGAATATAAATGATTCTTACTTTTGTTGATCTATACATATTGATCTCTTTTAGAATTCCAAGATTGCATACTTATATGATTATCATATATGGCAGTACGGAGTGAAGGGCATTGATATATATAGATTTTAGTCAGTATGCACAATGGTATTGATATATTTGAGTTATGCTTGTACTCAGAAAAGTGTTGCATCTACATGTCTACACAAAATATATCTGTTTTCGGCGTACTCTTATATTCTATAGGAGCTTCAAGTTTTATGCATACAAAGAGCTATCTAGTATTGTTCTAGCCCTCTCGCATCAGTGACTGTCCTAATTTTGGACATTTGTAGCTCTTCTGTGTGTAATTACTTCACAGAGTGTTGTAGAATGTCTTGGTGTTGATAGATTTCATTTCGTATGCACAAAAGTTGAAAATGTTGCTTCTACGTTTATAAACACCACTGTGTTTACATTCACCTCGAAACGTTAGTGTCCCCTTACCCGCGCGCACCACAAGATTTGCTGTCTATATTTATGTTTAATATATCTGTATTTGTACCTCAAATCTACATTTGGATATTTCAAGAAAATATATGTCATGTCTCCATGGTTCTGGTGTTGTAGTTTTATGAAAAGCAGGCATCAGGAAAATTTACCGTCAGTAATTCATTCTTAACAATTTACCATCAACAATTTACCACATATTTAACTCATCACCAACAATTCATCGCTGTGGTATATTCAGTGTGTATACCTTTTTTATGTGTTCAACAAAATCTCTATACTTTTTTCTTTTTTGGTGCTCTTGACCACTTAAATATTGAAAAATGCATCACCAACAATTCATTGCTATGGTATATTCACTGTGTATACATTTTCTATGTGTTCAACAAAATCTCTGTACTTTTTTTTCTTTTTTTTTTGTGCTCTTGACCACTTAAATATTGAAAATGTATGTGTGGTGAATATACCATGGTGATGAATTGCTATAGGTGAATTGTATATGCAATGAGTATGCCACAACGATGAATTGCTGATGGTGAATTGTTAGGAATGAATTGCTAGTGGTAAATTGTTCACGATGAATTTTCCTAGAGCCCTAAAAAGGATATATGGTCATTGGAACCCTGAAACAATAAAATGAGCAATTATGAGTGCATACATTAATGTGCATTAAAAAAACAATCATATCCTTTAATTAGCATAATCTCACTGCAAAAGACATGGAAGAGTGATGTCCATGGTAGTGCAAATTTGTATATTAGTTTATATGTTGATTTCTCATATCCTAAGACTTGTTTGTTATACCAATTTGGATTTGATTTTATATTTTGAAGCATGTCATATGTACCTTATTTTTTAAGAAAATTGCCCTATCTGTTAATTAAGTTGCTTATATTGAGGGTTTAACCTTACACCATTGTCTATTTTTCGTCTTTCTTTACCTTCTAAAAAAAAATTCCAAGTACTTTTATCTTCTGAAGAAAATTGGTTCAGTTATAACATACATCTTTATTTGTTGTAGAACTAGAATATATATTTGTTAATTAATAGATATAAGATATGTGAGATACTCTTCTTAATACATTTATTTTTAATCAGTTTCTCATATAAAAGTGCAATAGACATCTCAACAAGAATATCTCTTGACATATTTTATATATATATTGAATATATATACTACTAACATTCCCGATACAACATCAATGACATAAATATGATTTAATATATAGAAAGGGAAATAAAAAATTTGTTTGGATATTTTATCTTAATTTAAATTTAAAACCTCTATAGCCAGTTTGGGGTTTATGTGTACCAACTTTTAGATTTGCATGTCATCTAATTTAATTGGATGGGTTTTACTGCTTTCTGAGCTAGGCGATAAAAACAAATTTCAAAGAAGTATCTCATGGGATTTTTTCTCTTTTGCAAAGTGTCACATTTTTTTTCTTTCTTGATTTTGCACTTCCTGCAGGTAATCTAAAGCCTGTCATGACTATTGATGCATGTTGAGTTAATGTTGCTTGCTATTGGAAAGCTCAACCAAATTGGTAGCTAGAATGGTCAAGTTGAATCCAACAAGTGAGTAATCACTGAGACTATAGGACACACTTATTCTTATAATGGAGAGCATAGGAGTTGGTATCAGAATATTGGTGAGAAGGTAAGTGATTTGTACAAGTCGACATCAATTTTTCTTCTATTTTTCTTTTTCTAGATTGGTAGGCACATTTAGAAAAATTTTAGATTGCATATGCATTTGCACAAAAGGTTGATTATTTACTATGATGATATACCATATATACAATGATGCATGCTATGCATTCAAAATTAATGCCAACATTGTTGGAAATATAATCTCACATGCTGCATTAAATTCTTCAGTTGGACCTATCTCCTGAGCATGCTTCGTATCATCTTTGCATCAACATTGGACCACAATCGATCTCAACATTAAAGACAAATATCCGTGGATAGATTTTGAAAAGATTTGAAGAGATTTTGTATTAACTCCTTTGTAGGTCTTCATAGGCTTTGTGGGTGCAACGAAATATATTATTTTATGTTTTATTGTCTCTCCTCCATTGAAGCTTAAGTCTCTTGAATGTGCTTTTAGTTTATGATATGTAGCAATGAAATAACATAACTCTCAAGAGTCTAGCTCTCAAGAGCTATAAGGAATTCATAATGGCTCATATAATGGTGGTTGTGTCAATGTAAGAGCAGTAGCTCAGTCAGTAAGGAGTATGCAATATCACGGTATTGAATGAGAAGAAGCTCAAAATATTTGTGTAATATTTTGGTGTGATCAATATAAAATATCTATGTTTATTTTTGTGTGTTCATTTGTTTGGCTCTCCTCTTATCAAATCCAACGAAGTTGTATCAGAGCTTATAGTAGAAGATCCTGAAAATGCGGTGAGCCATGGTTAGTCATTTTGCAAGCTATGTGGGCTATGTTTATGTGGATTTGAAAAGTCTTTGAATGAAGTTCTATTAAGCAGTTTTTGGTGGAATTTGATTTGAAAATTTGTAGAGCCAAAACTTTACAATATCATATGGCCTGGTGAAAGACAAGTGCAACTTTTTAGCCAACGGACACTAGTACATTGTTTGTAGATGGCATTGGTGTTTCTCGCTGCTTGATTTGGTGAAGTTTGAGCTACATTTTGTAGATTTCTATCAATGTTGTTGTCTTGGAAATTTTTGGCTATGTAGTGGACAATGATGGTGTTAGAAATGGATGCTGGCTCTAGATACTTGTTGGTTCTCATGATTGATATGATGATGTGTTGATGCAAGCTAGGGCTAAACCAATGAATCATTTAAGTGGTCAAGTCTGTCAAATGTATTTTCTTTCAAAGAAAGAATCATTTTTTGAATTTGTTAACTGGAGAGAGAGGGGAGTTGTGACAAGTTTTTGTGCCTTCTCAACTATTGCTTTTGTGGAGTAGAAAAGTCTCAGGAGATCATTGTTTAAATTGCAGTTTTAAAAAGATGTTGCCATAGCAGATTTTGAAGAAAATATTGCTAAGAAGATAGTGATTGCAACAATTCAAAAAGATAGTTGGAAGAGACATCAAAACTGTTGTAGCAGTTAAAAGGAGCCATTGAAGAATAAAGAAGGTCGCTATAGAGGGAGAAGAATGTTCATGTTAGGTCGTGAAAGTTAATCAATGATGGCCCCCAAAAAGAAGTTGCGCCAGTCAAAAGGAATTTCCCATAGCTATTAAGAAACTACCACTTTAAAGGGATATTTGAAGCCATCATGATAGGTTGTTAAGAGAATTATGTTGGCAAGTAATTTCTCCCATATGGTCAAACTTGTGTAGAAACTTCTTCCACCGACAATTCTAGAAAGTTCTCACCGACCATGGCAATTTGCATATGATTTCATTGCTATGTAATCTAGAGAATTCCTAAGCCCTCTATAAATAGAGGCAATTGTAAGCATTTTTATTCAGGCAATGCAATCAACGTTTTATGTATTTGTTGCCTCTGCCCACCTCCTACAAGTGGTATCAGAGCCAGATGGTAGGAGCCTGGAGAGCCAGAAGAATTTGGTCAAGTATATAGCAGAAGAATCTGAGGGAGTTTTCTGGTGTTGCTAGGAGTGTTCATAGCCGAGAGGAGGTTAAAGAAGACAACGCCGAAAGTTGGAGATTGTTTCAGATCGCCCAGCCTGTCATATTGTTGTTTGAGATCATGGAACATCAAAGTGATGTTCGTTTTGCTGCAAGCAAACAAAAGATAGAAGTTTGGAAATAAGTCACTGCTTTTGTGAGTCACCAGATCGGGTGAAAGAGAAGTCGTTGCTGCTCATCTCTGAATAACCAAGTGCAAAATGATTCTTAGTTTTAAAAGGAGAGATGTACCAGCTGTGCTAGTAAGTCGCTGACCAAGGAAAATAGTTTCTTAAGCCTGAGTGTTGTTTAGAAGCATAAGGCAAATTGCTATAAATGAGAAATGTTGCTTAAAAGTTCTCAGAAGGAGATCAAAGGTGAAAATTAGTCGCCCCAGTCTAAAGGAGAGCCATCGTTGTGTCTGCTAAGATAGGGAAAGGAGCCACAGCTCATCAACCAAAGGATCACTATTTTTCAGGATTAAAGGAAGCTGCTTGAGAACAGAGGAAACCGCCAAAGAGCCGCTACATATTATCCTGGCCGCCAAGTGAAGGTTTGTAGCAGTGTGAAGAAAGATCGCCCAATGCCGAATTTGCAGTGGCAGAGAACGGAAGTCGGGAGGAAGTTAACCAAGATTTTGGAGGTGATCCTGTCACCATTTGTGACAGATGTCAAGAGTTTATTAGGATCCCCGAGCACCCGCAGAGTGTCTCAATGGGAGGTGTTGATAAAACAAGTGAATCACACCTGAACCTACGATGGACTAGTAACCAAGAGGGCCAGAGCTCATGGTTAGAGCATCCCAACTGTAGCATGGGATTTCCTAGGTTCGATCCCTAGATCTAGAAGATTTTAGATGCTGCAGCATCAGTGAAAGAGACTTAGAATGTAATGAAATTCGTGGTAGAAATTAGGGGGGAGTGTTGGTGAGTAATTTCTCCCACATGGTCAAACTTGTGTAAAAACTTCTTCCACTGACAATTCTAGAAAGTTCTCACTGACCGTGGCAATTTGCATATGATTTCACTGGTATGTAATCTAGAGAATTCCTAAGCCCTCTATAAATAGAGGCAGTTGTAAGCGTTTTTATTCAGGCAATGCAATCAACATTTTATGTATTTGTTGCCTCTGCCCACCTCCTACAAATTATCCAAGACATTGCCCAGATAAATCATTTAATGTGTGGTTAAAAGTTTATAAGGTTGAAGATTTTTTGAAGTTGGCATTCTTGAATGAAAGAATTTCCAATGTTTGAAATTTTCAAGTCAAGATGTCGTCTAATGCAAAAGACAAGTATATCAATTTTTCTCAGGCGATTTTGAAAGGGTGAAACTACAGTTTGTAGCCAATCAATAAAGGATAAGGCACAATTCAAAAGAAGCAGTCCATGTTAAAGGAGCCGATTCAAGAAGATATCCACCAAAAGGAGATCACCAAGAAATCACAACTTTTCAAGAGAGGCTGCAGAATATAAAAGGGATCATCCTCGAAGTGGCTAAAATAAGAAATTGTGTGGGAACGAATCCAAGCATTGTCAAAGTTTTCATAGTAGGAGGAGTTAAAGTGTTAGGCTGCTATCTAATCATAGAAGTAAAAGGTGATTTGGAATCATAGAAGTATAAAAAGATGATTTTGTTACTACAAAGTGTGAAACCCCCAAGTGAAAGGAGATAAATTGTAGTTTTTGGAGGAGAAATTGTGAAAGTTGCTTCCCCTAAAAGAGAGATCCTGAAGCTAGCTATAAAGACAAGAAGAATAGATGTTGTTGGGGAAGTGTTAGATGTCGTGGATGTGTTGTTGATATGTAGTTGTCATTGATGTCAACACTATTAGTATCATTGTACTAAAGGTTGTATATGTCGAGAATATTGAGAAAATTGTTGAAGAAAGAGTTACAGAGTTGCCTGTTGCTAGTGGAACTGTATAGGTCAAGAAGGTGTTTTGTTTTGTACATTGAAGATCAACTATTGTGGACTAAAGAGTTTATTGTTGAGAGTATCTATTTCATCTACCAGAAGTTTCAAAGGTCTGCATGAAGAATTGGTCATGTTGTGTTCTGACAGTGTTTCTGTGGTCTTTTCCAGTGTTCTTGGGTGAAGTTTGTGTAATTCTGATAATCTCAGTTGTTGTGAATGCTTCTCTATTAGTTTCTAGTATTTTTGGATGTTTCTAGATCATTCTCCATCATTCTTGGATGTCCGCCTTGATCGGTGTGCTTGTAGTTGAAGATTTTTCTTGTGCATGTTCATGTTTTCATGTTCCTAGCCGACATGATGGTGGTAGCATGTTACAGATCGTTGAAGAGTAAAATTTGAGTGTTTGGCACACTCATGAATATTTTTTTGGGTCACATCATTGTTATGGCCAAGAGTGTTTGATCCACATTAAAAATTTACTTGTAAATTTGGGCCAACATTGTAAATATGTTTTATATTTTTTTGGCTGACTAAGTTGTTGATATAATTCATGATGTAGATATATAAGAGTGATTGTTTTGAGTCAAAGTATGTGTTTGTGAAGTGTGGAAATTACAGAGAATTGTGCAAGTGTGTGAACATTGATCTATTCATTCGATTGTAGAGTAGAGTGAGAAGAAGGTTGAATGAAATATGAAGAAGGTTTTTTGTGCTTAACTGGAACTGTAATCAAGCTTGTGTAGAATTTATTTTCTCAGTTCATACCCTCTGGATTTAATCCTATTTTTATTATTGGGCGTGAGCCCCTTTTGTATTTGAGCAGTGGGCTTTAGGCAGTGTGCCTGAATGCATGTGCATTCCCCTTTTTATTTCCATTATACTTTTAACAAGGTATAATATTGTGGACTAACATCCACCATGGTTTTTCCCATAATAAGGTTTCCATGTAAAAAATTTTGGTGTTCTTTGTGTTTCTCATGTGTTGATTGTTTACGGTATATTTCTTATTCATCAGATCTGAGATTAAGTTAAGTCTGAAAAGTTTAATATTTTGTGATAACTGATTCACCCCCCCTCTCAGTTGTATTTTCTTGTTTTTCCAACAATTGGTATCAGAGCAGGTTCCTCTAAAGAAGTTTAATAGCTTGAGGTGATCCGAGATGGCATCATACAAGAAGGATAGTCTGAGATTCGATGGAAATAACTACTCACTATGGAAAGTTAGGATGGAATGTCATTTGAGGTGTATTGGTGAAGCTTTCTAGAAGATTACAAAGAATCCATATGTTATTCCTCAAAATGGTCCTTCCACTACTGATGAGATAAAAGAGGATGAGAATAATATCAAGGCTATTGAAACTTTGGTGAGTGCTCTGATAGATTCAAAGATGACAAATGTGATAGGTTTGCAAATAGCTCATGAGATTTGAATGAAGCTGGAAACTTTATATGAAGGAGATGCATAGGTGAAGATGGCTAAGCTATAGAGTTTGAAAGGAAAGTATGAAAAATTTAAGATGGATGAAGATGAAAATATCACTTCTTTTATACAAAGAGTAAATGAAATAGTGATGTGTATTAGATGTGTTGGTGGTTCCCTGGAAAATGATGAAATTGTAGCTAAAATACTCCGATCCTTGCCTCCCTCCTACAAAGTGAAGGTTCATGCCATTGAAGAGCTTAGATCAGTAAAAAAATATGATAAGAGATATGCTGATTGGTAAACTTGTTGCCTTTGAGTTGAGTGAATTTGGTGAATTTGTTCCAAAGACTGAATCTGCATTTAAGGCTATTGTATCTGGAAGAAACAAGCAAAGATTTGATCGAGGAGAATGTTCCAGAAAGACATCCAAGTATGATGAGTAATTGAAATAGCTTGAAGATCAAGAAAGAGAGGTAGAAGAATTGGAAGCACTGATTGTGAAGAAAGAAGGCCGAGGAAAAGATAAGTATGAAGGAGTGTTGCCTATTAATTTTTTTTCTTGTAGTAAAATAGGTCATTTTTTTATCAAAGTGTCCTGAAAGAGCGCTTAGGTCTAAGCGTAACAATTCTAGATTCTAGAAGAAATGTTACTTTGTTGAAGAAGGGGTGACTGATGATGAGTCTGATGAAGATAATGGAGATGAATGTGTTTTCATTGCTACCATTGAAAATAGTCCTATGACTATTGAATTTGCTAAAGTTGAGAAAGCTCTTGCAGCCCGAATTGAAGATAAGGATGAGTGGGTTATTGACAGCGGATGCTCACATCATATGACTGGTGTCAAAAGAAAATTTTAGAGAAGTATGAAGGTGGGGTTGTAAGATTTGGAGATAACAATGTTGGTGTGATTCATGGCAGAGGATCTATTTGTCTTGGTGCTAAGCATAACACTAATGATGTTCTTTATGTTGAAGGCTTGAAGCACAACTTATTGAGTGTTGGACAGATGGTAGAAAAGGGTTATGATCTTCAGTTCAAAGATGGAAGATGCAAGATACTTGGAAGTTCTAGGAATATGATTGTGTCAAGTAAAAAGATAGAAGGTAATATTTTTCACCTGAATACTACTAGTGAAAGTTGTTTAATTGCTCAAGTAGATGAAAGCTGGTTATAGCATAGGAGATTGTGTCATGTGAATTTTGATAACATTGTCAAATTAATCTCCTCTCAAGTAGTAAGAGATCTACCTAAGCTAGTGAAGCTTGCTAACACAATTTGCAGGGAATTTCAAATGGGAAAACATACTAGAGTCTCTTTCCAGAGCAAACAACATCATTCAAATGGTTTACTAGAGCTGTTACATACTAATCTTTATGGTCCCTTCAGAGTCAGAAGTATTCATGGAGAAAGGTACTTTATGTTGATTATTGATGATTATTCTAGGATGATATGGGTTTCTTTGTTAAGAGAAAAATGTGAAGCATTGGAGAAGTACAAAATTTTCAAGGCTATGGTAGAGAATGAGAAAGGCCTAAAAATAAAATTCTTAAGGTTAGACAGAAGGGGTGAGTTCACCCCTAGGAAGTTCAATTCCTTTTGTGAAGAGTATGGAATCAAAAGACAGTTATTTGCTCCCCAAACCCCTCAACAAAATGGAGTTGTAGAGAGAAAGAACAAAAGAATTCTGGATGCTGCTAGAATAATGATGATAGAAGGAAATGTGCCTCACATCTACTAGAGTGAAGTTGTAAGCACTGCTATGTACACTTTGAACCGGGTAAATGTCAATGGTAATTCTGGTAAGACCCCTTTTGAACTATGGTTTGGTTATAAGCCTACTGCTAAATATTTCAAGATCTTTGGAAGCAAGTGTTATATCAAAAGAGATGATGACATAGAAAAGTTTGATGCAAGAAGTGATGAATGAATCTTTCTAGGTTACCCCAATAAGAGCAAGGCTTACCAGTGCTATAAAAAAAGATCGAGGAAAATGGTTGAGAGTGCATATACTGATGCAGATTGGGCTGGAGATGTAGTGATGGGGGTGCAAACCTGAGACACAGAAAATAACCCACAAAATAGAAAATAATTTTATTATTCAGAAAATGGAGCTTCTTACATGCAGAGGATCTCAAATCCCCAAGTTCTACAACACATGCAAGCTACAGAAAGCTACAAAATAACCCTTTCGCAATATGCGAGCTTGTCCCCAAAATGTTACCCAAAAATTAGAAAACCCATAAATAGAGCTCCTCATTAGTTTGGAGCCAAAACAACATCCAAATTGAGTTTAGGCGGTTTGGCGCCGAAAATTTACAACATGAAGTTCAAATTTCAAAAGAGCATTTGCAATGGTATCTTCTAGAAAGTGCGCCAACTTCCCGGGGCCATAACTTTTGATCTGGAGCTCCGATTCGCGAACCATTTGAACCGTTGGAAAGGTCTCGAAGTCAAAAACGTGCTTAAAATATTCTATGCCAATTTGGGCAAGTTTCAGGGCCGATCCGGAAGCTCTAAGTGCCTCAAATCCCACTCAGAAGATATTCAGGTACAAATCTGGGCAACAAAAACTGCAATATCTTTCCAACAGGAGTAGAAGATAAAAACCGTAAATTGAGAATTTCATTATGACAAAAAGGGTATCCGAAATGTAAAACATCTAAAAATGATAAACTTGAAAATTAACTATTTTTGGGTGATGCAAGATTGCCCTTACACCCTGGATGCTCCGCATCAGACACCTAGGGTAATTTGAGAAATGACCCGTCACATCTCAGATGGTTGAGGAAAACCCAATCGGTGAACCGCTGCCTTAGATAGCTAGGATGAATCTTCCACATGCCTTCCTCTCCATTTCACCAGATATTCTTCATACTGCCTGTTTCTGGTACTCCTTCCCACACGACTATCCAAGATTGCTTCAATCTCCTCCTTTTCTGAAGTAGGTGCTAGAATCCTACACTGTTCCATCATTGGTACTTCCTCTGCACCACCTTCATGATACTCTGTCAAATCTGAAATGTTGAACACAAGGGAAATGTTGATTCCATCAGGCAACTCTACCTCATATGCATTCCCTGAATCATGCTTCTGCAAAATCTTACAGGGACCGAACTTCTTCATCTTCAATTTGTTATATGTTCCCACTAGAAATCTTTCTTTCCATAAGTGGACCATCACTTCATCACCAATCTGAAACTCTTTATACCTCCTTTTCTGATCTGCCTTAGCCTTATACTGCATATTCATCTTGTTAATATGTTCTCTTACCTTCTCATGTATATCCTTGATGTGTTTGCAAAATCTTCGCTTCACACTTATTTTCTTCTCTGGTCCATCTTCCTCAATTACGGAGTTGTTCTAGGGCTACCTCTACACTGTCACAGAACATTGATCTACATTACTTACATTGTGAAATTGTTGTAAGAAAATTTTGCAGGGTGAATCAAGTCCCATCCCTTGGGTTTATCTCCTACCAAAATCTCGATGGGTTACCCGGACTCCGGTAACAACCTCTGCTGCCCATCTGTTTGTGGATGGTGTCGCGAACTAAACTTCAACTCTGTCTTCAACTTCTTCCACAAGGTCCTCCAAAAGTACCCCACAAATTTGGTGTCACGATCTGAAACAATACTCTTTGGTAGACCATGTAGCCTCACCACCTCTTGGAAGAACAAGTCAGCAATGTGGACTGCATCATGGGTCTTCCGACATGGAATGAAATGTGCCATCTTGAAAACACTGTCAACTACCACAAATCTTGAATCATTTCCTTTTTGTGTCCTTGGCAAACCAAGACAAAGTCCATATTTATATCTCCCAAGGCCTCTCTGGTGCAGGTAAGGGCTGATACAAGCCTATATTACGGCTCACTCCTTTGGCCATCGGCCCACCCTACAACTACAAACTTTTCACATCTTGTGATAACTGAGGCCAATAATAATGCTCCTGATAATGGCAATGGTCTTATCCCGACCAAAATGTCTTGCCATTCCTCCACTATGATTCTCCTTTATCAGGTTTTCCCTCATGGAACTCCTCAGGATACACAATTGACTTCCCTTAAATAACATGCCATCCTGGGTTATGAAATCTAGCCACCTTGTCCTATCCACTGTAACAGGTTCCTTGCAAGCTTTCCAAGCCTCTGCAAAATCAGGATCTTCTGCATACAGTGTCTTGAGTTCATTGAACCCAACCACTTCAATCTGCATCTTTGTCATTAATGTATGCCTTCTACTTAAGGCATCTGCAACCCTATTTGACTTCCCACTCCTATGTTTCAAAACAAAGGTATAACTCTGCAAAAAATCTACTCATTTCATATGCCTGATTTAATTTTCCCTTGACTATTTAGGTACTACAAGGCCTGATGATCGGTATATAGAACAAATTCCTTCGGCAACAAATAATGTCTCCACTTCTTTAATGCTTGAACTATTACATAAAATTCTTGATCATATACAAAATAATTTCTCTTGGCATCATTTAAATTTTCACTGAAATAGGCAATGGGCTTACCTTCTTGGCTCAACACTGCTCAATGGCACAACCACAGCATCACAATCCACTGAAACACCTTGTTGAAATGCTGGGAGGCTAGAGCAGGTTGCTCTGTCACCTTTACTTCAACAGTTCAAAAACATTTTGCTCGATTGCTCCACTTGAACTCTTTTCTATCCCCTCTCATTGTTTCAGTTAGGGGTCCCAAATACTACTGAAGTTTCTAATGAATTTTCTATAAAAACTAGCCAAACCATGGAAAGATTTCACCTGGTAGCAGTTCTTGGGGTAGGCCATTCCATAATATCCTTCACCTTCTCTGGGTCCATCTTGAGACCTTCTGCTGAGACAACAAACCCCAAGTACACTAACTCCTCTTCACAAAACTGCACTTCTTCAATAATCAACAATTTCTCTTCTCTTAACTTCTCAAAGGTTCTCCGAATATTCATCAGATGCTCATCCAGTGTCTTACTGAAAATAAAAATATCATCTAAATACACAATAACAAAGCTTCCTATAAATTCTTTTAGTACCTCGTTCATGAGCCGCATGAATGTGCTCGGTGCATTGGTTAGGCCAAAATTCATGACTAACCACTCGTACAGGCCCTCTTTGGTCTTGAAGGCAGTCTTCCATTCATCTCCCTCTCGAATCTAGATCTGGTGATATCCACTCTTCAGATCAATCTTTGTGAATACTGAGCTCCTCAAACAGATCCATCGGGTCATCCATCCCAGCAAGGAAATTGCTTGATTGTTATCTTGTTTATGGCTCGGGAATACACATCCTCCACTCCCCATCCTTCTTTGGTGCTAGTAACAGATGCACATGAGCTCAAACTCTCCGTATCAAACCCTTTCTCAACAACTCTTGAACTTGTTTGTTCAACTCCTCATTTCTTTTGGAGTCATTCTATGAGCTGCCTTATTTGGAAAACTAGCTCCAGGAATCAAGTCAATCTAATGAATGATCTTCCTTATTGTGGTAAACCCTCAGGTACATTATCAGAAACAATATCCTGAAACTCATCCAACATCCCATAAACTTCTTTTGGAACCTTCTCACTATCCTCCTTACTCACTCTAGGAATCAATAACACACATGCTCATGCTTCATACCTTCTAAAATTTTCTTCCATCTACATAACAAATTCTAGCTTTTACGCATACCTTTTCTTCGGTCTCCTTCAGGGGTTTCAACTTGTGACGAACCCCATCCTTTGTCAAGGAATAAGTGTTTGCATGGCCATCATGCATAGCTCACCTATCGAACTGCCATGGCCTCCCCAACAACATGTAACAGACATCCATGGGGATGATATCACAGAGTACGTCATCATAGTAGCTCCTAATCTTGAACTTTACTAGGCACTGCTCATTGACCAAAACTTATTGGTCTTTCTGTAACCAGGCAATCCGATACAGACGCGGGTGCTTTTCCCTCTTCAGCTTCAACTTTGTGACCATCTCCTCTGACACCAGATTATCGGTGCTCCCACCATCAATAATGACCTCACAGCATTTTCCTTCACACTTGCACCTTGTGCGAAACAAATTCTTCCTTTGTTCTGGTTCCTTTTCCTCAGTCACTAGGGCTCTCCTAATGACTTGGGCTTCTCCCCTTTCAGCATCATTTGAATGTTCAGATTGGGCCTCCTCATCTGCATGCACAACCCTTCCATGACCTTGTGGCCTTTTGTCTGCCCTTTCTTGGTGTTGTGGACATTCATAGGCTCGATGCCCTTCTTCACCACACTGGAAACACATTCATTTGAAACCACCTCTCCTAGATCCTTGTCCATATCTCCCTCGTCGTCTACCTCTTTGATCACCACTATTTTGATCACGAGGGCGGTAGAAGTTGTCATTCCTTTGGCTTCGGTTGGTACCCACATCCTCACTTTTCTTTTCATCATCATTTCAGCTTCCTGAAGGTCTTCCACTGCCCCTTTTGCTTTGACCTCCTCATCCTTTTTGCTTGCCATTAAATCTTTTGTTCAACTTCTCTTCCACCTTCACAGCAAATTGATACACGTCTTCAATGGTGGTCATTCTGACTAGGCTTAACTCCTCTTGAATGCTCGGTCGTAACCCATTAAGATATCGGGCTACCTTCTCCTTATTGGCCTCTGTGTGACTTGTTCTGATGATTATCCTGTGAAAATCTTCAGTATATTCTTTCACAGATCTGCTTCCTTGCTTCAACCCTTGCAATTTCTTGAACAGATCTAACTCGTAGTCCAATGGTATGAACTGCTTCTTCAACTTCTCTACCATGCGATCCCATCTGGTGATCTTGACTTTTCCTCTTCGATTTCTTTCCAACTGGACCTCTTTCCACCAAATACTAGCATGGCCCTTCAACTTTATTTTTGCAACCTTAACCCGATTTGGGTCCTCTATTTCCTCATACTCAAAATATTCTTCTAACTCGTTGATCCAGTTGATCAACTCTTTTGGGTTCAGACTTCCGGAATAACTGGGGACTTCTTCTCTGGGTCTTTTCTCGATCTTTGAAATGGCCCTTATTAGGCGCATTTGGTCTTGATCAATTGCTTCTTCTTCCTCTTCTACATCTAAACCTTCTTCTTCTGCTTCATCCTCACTTTCCTCCCTCGGGTTTAACCCTCTTCTCAACTGCTTCTGTAACGCATCAACCTGTCTTTAGAGGGCTGCCAGTGAATCTCTTCCATCAGTATTTCTGCCACCTCGACCACCTCTGACACCACCACACCTACCAGGCACCACTCTTGGAGGCATCCTTCTTGACCTTGACCCACAACCACGGTCCTGGTGCGAACTGGCTCACGATCGGCGATCTGTCCACATGGTCAAGAAAAACCTGCTCTGATACCACTTGATGAGGGCACAAACTCGAGACACAGAAAATAACCCACAAACTAGAGAATAATTTTATTATTCAGAAAATGGAGCTTCTTACATGCAGAGGATCTCAAATCCCCAAGTTCTACAACACATGCAAGCTACAAAAAGCTACAGAATAACCCTTTCACAATATGTGAGCTTGTCCCCAAAATGTTACCCAAAAATTAGAAAACCAGCCCATAAATAGAGCTCCTCATTAGTTTGGAGCCAAAACAACATCCAAATTGAGTTTAGGCTGTTTGGCGCCAAAAATTTACAACATGATGTTCAAATTTCAAAAGAGCATTTGCAATGGTATCTTCTAGAAAGTGCGCCAACTTCCCGGGGCCATAACTTTTGATCTGGGGCTCCGATTCACAAACCGTTTGAACCGTTGGAAAGGTCTCGAAGTCAAGAACATGCTAAAAATTTGCTACGCCAATTTTGGCAAGTTTCGGGGCCGATCCGGAAGCTCTAAGTGCCTCAAATTCCACTCAGAAGATTTTTAGGTGCAAATCTGGGCAACAAAAACTGCAATATCTTTCCAACCAGGAGTAGAAAATAAAAACCGTAAATTAAGAATTTCATTATGACAAAAAGGGTATCCAAAAATGTAAAAACATTTAAAAAATGATAAACTTGAAAATTAACTATTTTTGTGTAATGCAAGATTGCCCTTACACCACTGGATACTCCTGCATCATGTAGATGACAAAAAAAGTACTAGTGGTGGTACTTCTTCCTAGGGAAGAAGCTAGTGTCTTGGTTGAGCAAAATGTAGAATTTCATTTCTCTATCTACTGCTAAAGCAGAGTACATTATTGTTGCCAATAACTATACTCGAGTGATGTGGATGAAACAGATGTTGAAAGATATCAGGGTGGTATACGAAGAGCCTATTGCCATATATTGTGACAATTCAAGTGCAATAAACATATCAAAGAATCTAGTGCTACACTGTAAGACAAAACATATATCAATCAAGTTTCACTTCTTGAGGGAGAAAGTGAGTGAGAAAGAAGTCAGATTGGAGTATGTGCTTACCAAAGAACAAATTGCAGACATTTTCAATAAGCCATTTTTGAAGGATACTTATGAGTATATTAGAGGAATGCTAGGGGTGATTACCCCACCTAATAAGAACTAAAAAGATGTATTTACTTGGATCAATCTGTGTACTTAATTGCTATATCTTAATCTGGATTGATGTTTTTATTGCTGCTACTCAGGGGGAGTAGTCAGATGTGCAGATATGTGGCTTAGAGCATGTATGTGGAAAGGTAATGCTTACCTTTTCCATTGATGTTAAAGGGGGGGAAAAGAAATGTGAAAAATCCTACTGAGGAGAAGAGCCTTGTGAAGAGAAGAGTAGTTGAGAAGAGTCAAAATCTAAGGAGAAGCAAGTGTGTTGGGTTGATGGTATTTTTCACATCATGTGTTGCCATCAATGTCAAAGGGGGAGATTGTTTGGAAAGTGTCAGATGTTATGGATGTGTTGCTGATATGTGGTTTTCATTGATGTTAACACTATTAGCATCATTGTACTAAAGGTTGTATATGTCGAGAATATTGAAAAAATTGTTGAAGAAAGAGTTACAGAGTTGCCTATTGCTAGTGGAACTGTATAAGTCATGAAGGTGTTTTGTTTTTACGTTGAAGATCAGTTGTTGTGGACTAAAGGGTCTATTGTTGAGAGTATCCATTTTATCTACCAAAAGTTTCAAAGGTCTACGTGAAGAATTGGTCATGTTGTTTTCTGACAGTGTTTTTGTGGTCTCTATTAGCATTCATGAGTGAAGTTTGTGAAATTCTAATAATCTCAGTTGATGTGGATGCTTCTCTGCTAGTTCTTGGTATTTGTGGATGTTTCTAGATCATTCTCCATCATTCTTGTACGTCTGCATTGATCGACGTGCTTGTAGTTAAAGATCTTTTTTGTGCTTGTTTGGATTTTCATGTTCTTGGCCAACATGATGGTGGTAGCATGTTGCAAATCCTTGAAGAATAAAATTTGAGTGTTTGCCGCACTTGTGAATATTGTTTTAGGTCACATCATTGTTATGGTTGACAGTGTTTGATCCACATTGAAAATTTACTTGTAAATTTGGGACGACATTGTAAATATGTTTAATATTTTTCTGGCTGACTAAATTGTTGATATAATTCATGATGTGGATATATAAGAGAAATTTTTTTGAGCTAAAGTATGTGTGTGTGAAGTGTGTGGAAAATCCAGAGATTGTGCAAGTGTGCGAACATTGATATATTCATTCAATTGCAGAGTAAAATGAGAAGAAGGTTGAGTGAAGTATGAAGAAAGTTTTTTGTGCTTAACTAAAACTATAATCAAGCTTGTGTAGAAGCTATTTTCTCAGTTCATACCCTCTGGATTTAATCATATTTTTATTGTTGGGCAGTGACCCCCTTTTGTATTTAAACAGTGAGCTCTAGGCAGTGTGCCTGAATGCATGTGCATTCCCCTTTTTATTTCCATTATAATTTTAATAGGCTATAATATTGTGGACTAACATCCACCATGGTTTTTCCCCTAACAAGGTTTCCATGTAAAAAATCTTGGTGTTCTTTTTGTTTCTGATGTGTTGATTTTTTATGGTATATTGCTTACTCATTAGATTTGAGAATAAGTTAAGTAAAGTTTGAAAAGTTTAATATTCTGTGACAACTGATTCACCCCCCTTCTTAGTTGTTTGTCCTTGTTTTGCCAACAACTGCTAAATATTGTAAGAAAGGAGAGTGTTTAAGGTAGAATCACAAGATAGTTGCCAAACAAAGACAAGGTAAAAGAAAACCCTGGAGGCTTGAAGGTAGAAGATGCCATTTTCTTTTAAAAAGAGAAGCTGCAATCTACAAGAAAATGAAAGGTTTGAATGTTTTGATGAAGCCTGTTGAAGAAGAAGTTGTTATAAGAGGCCACAATAATCCCAATAAAGAGATATAGCAGTTTTCAGAAGAGAAGCTACTGTCAAAAGAGTTCGTTGTTGTCAAAATTGATAGGAAGTTGAACAAATTGTTGCTATTAAAAGAAAAAGAAAGAAAAATTTCTCAACTTATGTTTTGAAGACATAAGTCAAAGTTAGGGAAGTTTCAGAGGAGGTTGCTAGAAGAAGAGGACCACCACTCAAGTAAAGACAAAGATTTGATTTGCATTGTTGCAACCAAGGAATTTCATGTTAAGGAATAGATATGAAGCAGTAAGCAATTTTACCAATTGATGGGAGATTATTGTGTTAAAGTTTAAGTTTTTGAAATTGGGGAAGAAAAAATTTGATGGGATCCGGAACCCAATACAACCAAAAGCCAAACAGCTTAAAAAAGCCAAGAAAACCAGACTACATAAAAGACAGCCTGTAGTCAACAAAAAAACCAGTTCACAAACAAACACCATTAAGTTTTAGAATTAGAGTTTCGTTTGTTGGAGCGAAGAGTCATATCGAAAGAAGGCGCAGAAGGTTTATATTTTTTTCCAGTAATAGTAGTCCAGCCTTCTTCAACTTGTGTTGCCTTAGCCTGCCAAGCCAGCCCATCAATTTCCTGAGGATGAAAATCCGCAACCCGGGAGGTAACATCAGAGTTCGCCTGAATAGGTGTGGAAATAACTGGAGAGCAATAAGAGGTGGGAAACAAAACACCATCAGTAGAGACAGAAACTGGTCTAGTCGTATGCTCAATATGATTTATCATGGTAGCTTCCCCAATGGAGGAAGGAGAAACCCCAGCAGTCGAAACCCCAGCAATCTGTGAATCAGAAGCCCCAACAGCAAGTGAATCAGAAACCCCACCAGCATGTGAGTCAAAAGCCCCAGCATCATGTGAATCAGAAGCCACTATCTCAGAGAAGCTCCAAAGTGGATCAGATTTCTTCTCCACCGTGTAATGTTGTAGAGAAGCGCCATTCCACCAAGTAGTTGTCTTAGTCTTCTTCTCAAATCCACATTGAGCAGCAACATGTCCTGTTTTGAAGCATCTTCTACAGTGGAAAGGGACCCCCTCATAATCCAACGATTGGATCCAAGACCCCCTAGAAGATTTTAAGAAAACCTCTGCAGGAAGTCCTTTTGAGACATCAATTTCAACAAGTATTCAGGCAAAGGTAGAGTGATAAAGATCATAAAATTCATTGTCCACAGTTAAAAAATCACCTAGGGCTTCCCCAACCTCCTCTAGGAGAGAGTCATTCCAAAGGTGAAGAGGGAGATTAGGCAACCGGACCCAAATCGGGAATTTATTGAAGGTGTTAAAGTTTAAGTTGTTTCATAGTCTGAGAAGAGTTGCAAAGCTAGTCACTGAACAAAGCAAAACATAGTCTATAGAAGATTGAAGGCACATGAAGCTACCAAAAGATAAATCTTTATAACAAAATCAAGTAAGGTATGTTGAAACTGTTTATTATAGATGGGGAAAGTAGGCAAAAGAGTTAAAAAGGAGAATGAGAATTTAGTAACTGCAAAAAATGTTTTAGAAGAAAAATTATTAAATTTTAAGAAATGCAATTGAGAATTGGTGGCAAATTTAAAAGAAAGAGTAAAACAGAGATATGAAGTCTTATGTGAAAATGATGCTTTGAGTAAAGAATTGGTTGAAGTTAAAAAGAAAAATACATAATTGGAAGAAAAATTAAAATGGTCTGAAAAAGAAAAAGAAGAAATACAAAACAGGTTGAAGTTTCTTGAAGGTTTGGAACAAAATTTGAAAAAATTAGAAGAAAATAGTTTTCAAAAGGATGAAATATTAAAATTGTAGTGAGAAAATGATTGCTTGAAGACAAAGACATTTGTGTGTGATATTTTATGTGATACAAATGATTTGTATTTAGATCAATCAAATAATAAGTGTAACTTTGCTGAAATCGTTTGTGGAGAAGAATGTATTGATGAAGATGAACATGTTAATGAGCCTGAATTTGATTCTGCAAATGTTATTTATTTTGATGACAATGTTAGTATAAAAATTATGAAAACAATTGGTTATAAAGGTAAAGGATTAGGAAAACATGAACAAGGAATCAAAAATCCAATTGAGCGAACAATGAGGCCAAAGTATGAAGGTCTTGAGTATGTCACAAGTAAGGGGAATGATGCTACAAGTTCAAGTGAATTCATCAAGAAATGAAGAGTGTTGAGTGTACACATTGTCATAGGAAAGGTTATACCAAGGGTAAGTGTAGGAATTTACATCCTTGCAGTATATATGGATTAAAGAATTATTGTGAGAAAATGTGTTTGGACAAAGATTGGAAGAATGAATCAATGACAGGATGCATAAGAATGGATTGTGTATGGGTCTATGGACTAAGTTGGAAGAATATCATAGGTATGATCAAAAGATTGTTCAAGTATAAGAATTCATATGTCATCAAAGATAGCAAACAAGAGAGGTTTGATCAGTGTGTTGTAACACATTATGCAAATAGTGAGTGTACTTCTACATTAAATTTTTGCACAGTTAAAATTCAATGGTTTGAAGGACTGTCGCAATAGCTTGAAGGAGCCAAAATAAAAGTTGGAAAATGGGTTGAAGACCTAGAAATGGTTTGAAGTTAGCAACAAAGAAAATGTTTGAGAAAAGATCTGATGATCTTGGAGTTGATTTAAAAAGAAAGGAGATTCTAGAAAGTCTGAAGACTTGGTTGCAACCAAAAGAGGAAGGAGAACAAGAATCTGCAGTAGCATAAGATATTGTGTAGAGTGCAGAGCTCCAATGCTCTGGAATATTTGCAGTAGCAACATAGAGCAACACACAAAAAGTTGTGTTGCGCCAGAAATCTTGCTCCAAAAAGACATTGCTTCAAAAATTTAGCTCTAGAAATTTTGAATGGTGATGAAAAGCATAAAGGCTCAAGATTAAGATGGAATGTTCAGGAGAACATAACAGAAAGAGGACAACAAACAGTTGAATATATTTTATGCAGCAACACACAAAAATCATATTGTTGATGTTGCAACATCAATAAAAGAAGTCAAAAGAACATGGAAAGAGCCGCAACTCTCAATTCATTTTCATTCTACAAAAAATGAAGGGGACAAAGTAAAAAAGAGGAGTTCAAAAAAGGATCGGAAGATCTCAGGAGGATACTAGTTGTATGAGGTTATAAAAAGTCAATTGAAGTTGTCAATGGGTAAAGAAATAGCACAGTCAAATGCTACAACATTTTGTAAGCAATGTAAGAAATCTAAAGATAGAAGCTTCGGAAATTTCAAAGCTAGAAATGAAGATGGATGCTTTGAGTTTTTTTGAGAATAATGTCTGCAATTGAGATTAAAGGGGAGTGTTGGAAATATAATCTCACCTACTGCATTAAATTCTCCAGTTGGACCTGTATCCTCAACATGCTCTGTATCATCTCCTTATCAGCATTGGACCACAATCGATCTCAGCATTAAAGAAAAATATATGTGGATAGATTTTGGAAACATTTAAAGAGATTTTGTATTAATTCCTTTACAGGTCTTCACATGCTTTGTGGGTGCAACGAAATATATTATTTTATGTTTTATTGTCTCTCCTCTGTTGAAGCTTAAGTCTCTCGAATGTGCTTTTAGATTATGATATGTAGCAATGAAATAACATAACTCTCAAGAGCTATAAGGAATTCGGAAGGGCTCATATAATGGTGGTTGTGTCAAACGTAAGAGCAGTAGCTCAGTCTGTATGGAGTATGCAATATCGTGGTATTGAATGAGCAGAAGCTCAGAATATTTGTGTAATCTTTTGGCTTGATCAATATAAAATATCTATGTTTATTTTTGCGTTTTCATTTGTTTGCTTCTCCTCTTCTCAAATCCAACAAACATCCTACCAATGTTCTGGTCATTCAACTTAGAAGATAATCCATTTAAGAAAGTTGATAAAAGTAGTTAATACGGTTCCTTCTCTAGGAAAATGCAATTCGTATTTCACCCAATCAAAATTCCTAAGTGAAATTCTTTACTGCCTTAGTGAAGTTAGTTTTCCCATTGGGCGTGTAATGTCATTTCTGTATAGTGCAGATCAAAATTAAAGGACGAACAAAATAAAACTGCAATGCAAAGGGCAAATATCTCCAATTATATAAAGGAAGTCTCTTTTACTATTAAACTCCAGCTAACCATAATCACTTCGATCTACTGCCTGACCTCCACGCACCTTCATTGTATCTCTGCGACGTCCATACCCCCGCTTCATATATCATCTTCCATTATTTTGCGACTTCACTTTGCATTTACAAGGCTTTCCTGCATTGCGGAAGTCCGTGCTCGTTAGCGGTATCTCGCGACTCACTAAATTTTTGCGACTTGCACTTACCTATTATATTTCCATAAATAGCCCCCTTTATCTCCAGGACCTTTGCTAGACCTAATTGCAGGCATTTGACCGGCACATGGATATATCCTATACCCCCTGTAGTTCCGCAATAGTCACCTATTCCCTAAATCTCCTCAACACTCATTCCAAATTTCCAACTTCCATCTTTGCTAATTGTTTGAGACCTCCACCAACTTTTACGTACGAAAGCCCTCCTTTATTCTGTATCGCGGAAGATTTAGTATCTCACGGATATCCTTTTGATGCCGCAACTTTTAAACGCCCTCCAAACTTCCGCAAATACCACCTAATTTTTTCGTTGGGTGACTTAGGTTTCTTACTGTCATCACTTAACCATTGCGGAACTTCACATATGACAGGAATTTGTTACTATTCTAGACATATTCGTATATGCTCTATAACTCCGCAACATCCCTATTTATTCAACATTTCTGTAACTCATTGAACCGGCATGTAAACCTCTCTATTGCGGAAATAGGATATGCTCTCGTACATATCCTAATCTACTCTAAAATTCCACAATTTCTACAACCCATCAAACTCCGCAATTACTATAGTTGTGGGATTTCTACCCATATCCGGATTTCCCTACACACACCAAACATCCACAATTTTCGTGTATTGCAGGGATTCTACAAACACTCGGACATATCCATCTCACGTCTAATGTCCCGGAATACCCTGACTCGATTCATGTCTCTGCAATGCCATTCCATTGCGGGAATTCGCTCACCATATACAAATATCCCAACCGCTTTTGAACTTAGCAATACCATTCAACGCCCGCAAGATCTCTCATTGCGGGAATTTGCTTCTTATCTGGATATATCCAAGACCATGACTCCCAAATCTTGCACCATATTGATATCAGCTTCAACATATGTTTATTTCGTCTACTAGTTTCTTACCATCTACGTGTGTGCAAGGTCTGTATTCTTAAATCTTTAAAGCCCCTTATAGTACCCAACAGTGGGATTGATGGCACATCCCAGGTACCTATCGATCAAGTCTCACGACACCCTTTATTATCCTTAACTCTGCAATGACCTCACACACTCTATAGATTAATTCCTCGAAATCCTGTGAAATAGGGTAAAGATTTTAGAATGCAGTTTAAAATGAAATTGGCATAAATTTTAAAAACTTGGTGGCTTTCATATCCAATAATCCTCTTCATGTTATTCACCCATGACATTTCTAGGATCCGATCGAATCTCCACATTGTACTAGTTGGTATGAGTTTCAATACGGTTTGTGAACAGGTGTAGTTGGTACTGAAATCCTCGCTTGTGCCACTTGAGGCCAACTTTGCTGTAGAATCGGAATATTAGATGGTACCGACAAGTTTAGTTGGAAATAGGTGGAGATGATATTAAAATTCTTGCAAAAATCCCTTTACATTTCTTGAGAATATTGGTTTGGAGTCCCTTGAGTGCCTCAATGCACTTTATCGATCAGTAGGCATGAAAATCACCATTGAAACTAACATTTTAAACCAAAGCGTATTTGTGCGTCTTCTAAGAGCAAGTGGAAATAGATGTTATGTCATGTTCAGTTGGAGTAAGATTCCCTGCTCAAATAAAAAAATTCCATATCGTCAGGTTCAATTGGAATCAAAATTCTTACCAAATGCAGATAAGTGATAACGTCAGTTTGCTCACTATAGCGGGACTTTTTAGCTTAACTGCAACTAGACATCAGGTCTGGTTTATTAGGAGTGAAAATCCCCGACAAATTGCTAAGTCAGCGCTCAACTGCACTTGCAAAAGGTTAATGTGCATGTGGAAATTATGTTCGGATGGATCTAACTTCCCCGCAAAAATGTGGGTCGGATGAGTCTAACTTCCCTGTAAAATGCGGATCGGATAAATCCAACTTCCCCGCGCAGCAACAATTCACATCTCATTAGACCTTTAACGTGTTGCTGGACATTTGCAAAACTCCTATGCAGATTTTCCATGCAGATCTCCTATGTCATTTGCACCTTGCGACTCCAACAAAGGCAACTGAACCTTTGCGGACTTTGAGATTGCATCCGCACTTAGCAGATCCTAACGACCTTTCCTTCTCATCGCCACCCACCCCGTCCTTCCTAAGGAAATCCTACATTCGGTAAGCCTTCCTCGAGACCGGCCTGAAGTGGGCAGAGACAGAAGAATAATTAACAGAAAATAAAAGACAAAAACTGTGGACAGTGCTGCTACACAATAACAAAATGATTCATTTCATTGTTTGCTTACTTCAAAATGGTTTACAAGATGTCTTTATATAGAGGCAGTAAGAAAACTGTAGAACCTTTATTTGAGATAGTCGACATATATAAAGATTAAAATAATAGAAACATCTACACAGCCGACATAAGATAAAATTTATCTACACGGTGGTAGAAATTACTAGATTGTTCTAACACTTCCTCCTAATTTCTACTATCAACAACTAATTAAATCAATATTTACAATGCCCAAAATTTCTCCTGGATCTGGACTCTTCCTTTCTTCTCTTTGAAAATTGCTTCTTCCTCTTCCTCTTCCTCTTCCTCTTCCTCTAAATCCTGGATTTCCTCTTCTTGTGCCTCTGGCAAATGTCATTTGTGCTTTGAATGTATTCTCCAATGAGGTATTATTCCTCTTCAATCTCAACTCATAATTTTTCAAAGTACCAAACAACTCATCTATTGAATATGTTGACAAATCCTTAGTTTCCTCAATTGGCACAACAATAGTATCAAATTTAGTAGGAAAACTTCTTAAAATATTTTCTACAACCTTTTGATCTGATATGTCATCACCATTCATCCTTATTTGATTAACCAAATCTGTAATACGAATTGAAAATTGATCTACTGAATCAAAATCTTTCATCTCCAGATTTTCAAATTCTTTCCTAAGTGCTTGTAATTTTGCAACTTTTACGTTACTCTTACCTTGATATGTTGTTTCTAAAATGTCCCATGCTTGCTTGGCTATAGCTACAGGCTTAATCCTCCCAACAATTAAATCATCCAATCCTTGTCCAATTATCCGCAAAGCTTTTATATTCTTTTTTCTGTTTTCATTAAGCCTATTCCTTTCATTATTACTCAATGTAGATTCATCTTGCGGTTCATTATAACCTTTTTCAGCTATATCTAATAACTCATGTGAACAGAGTATTAATTTCATCCTATATGACCAAGTATAATAATTTTTCCCAAAAAATATTGGAATTTGAGGATGCCAAGTACCTAATGCCATGACTGCAAATGTAAACTCTAGATTTTACCTCTATTTAAACTGCAACAAGTTCTGGACAGCGATATCCTTTGACTTGCTTCAAATTTGCGGATCCTCTTCTTACAGCTACGACTGCAACTTCATCAATCCTCTAACAGTGGCATCTTAGATTCTGATTTGTGTCCTCCATAAAACAACGACTAAAATTTGCAATAATCATCGACTTCTTCAACACAATCTTGTCCTTTCTACAATGATTCCTTTCAGAGAATGACAACTCCATATTGCGATCTTCAACTCCGACTTCCTTCAATTAATGTGATCACCTCTTCACGGATTCCTTAGAAAGGAAAACTTCTTTAACAAAGATAAAAAATGGCTTAGAATCCTCAACTTCACAACAATCTCTTTTTAACAAATTTTGCACTTTTCTTCTTGCATTGACGGCTGTTGACTGTATGCATTTTCTTCCTCTTTGATCTCCTATATTCTGCAACTTTAAACTACCAAGCTCTAATACCACCTAAAGTGGGCAGAGACAGAAGAATAATTAACAGAAAATAAAAGAAAAAAACTGTGGACAGTGATGCTACACAATAAAAAAATGATTCATTTCATTGCTTGCTTACTTCAAAATGGTTTACAAGATGTCTTTATATAGAGGCAATAAGAAAACTCTATAACCTTTATCTGATATAGCTGACATATACAAAGATTAAAATAATTTTCTAGAAACATCTACATACCCAACATAAGATAAAAATTATCTACATGATGGAAAAAATTACTAGATTATTCTAACACGACCATGCATAATTCCCTATCATTTGCACCTTGCTTGTCCAACAAAGACAAACAAACCTTTGAGGATTTTGAGATCACATCTGAACATAGCAAATCATTATCAAATCCTCTAAATTTCTTGCTTGAATATCAATGTGAGGGCATAGAAGCAAGACATTGTCTTGTAGAAAGCTGCATATCATCTAGACATATCCTCTTGCTTTTTCATTTCCATTGCAATATTTAAACAAAAAAATTCATGTTAGAAAAGGCCCAAACTATAACATAATCAACAATTTAATCAACAATGAATATCAGGGAAAAAACATAACAACAATGAATAGAGAAAATATAGGGCAAAATAGAGTTGAATCACTCAGAAAATTATATTTTTCTAGCTTACATATTACATCTTAAAATGTTGTCTAGCAGCTATCTAAATGTTGTGTTGACCAACAATTCGAATGTTGTACCCATCAGCTCTCTACAATCACATATTTATAGCTACAAAATCTTTGAAGCTTGGAAGCTTCTAGTTTTCTAGAAAACTCTTAAACCTGAAATGTTATCTTTTACAATAGCTCTTTGAATGTTCTTTTCTAGAATAGCTCCAGGAATGTTCTAGCTTATACAAGACTCCAAAAACACTATATCATTTTCTAGACAATCTTAATCCTTAACATTTCATATATCATTATATAGTTGAAAACCCCACAATTCATCTCATTTTGCATATATCGATGTCCACTCAAATCTCCCACAACATGTCAAACCATCTATTTTTCACACAATGTCTCTACGTCGAATCTCCACAATTCATTTTCTCCCGTTACATTTGTGAATTTTTCATGGAAAAATCACATTGTGGGAATCCTTCACTTATCTCAACACATCCATACACACCCTAAACTCCCACAGTCTCTCTCTCATGTTGAAATCAAGCTAGTTTGCAAACTCTTTAAACCTTTGTTATAGTCGCAATATTCATTTGGCATTTTATCTTATTTAATACTTTACTATACCATTTGACAACGAGCTAAATGTTGAGTTTCTTGTTGCAGGGATCCAACAATGAGTGGAAAATACTCATCACTCTCTTCATGTTCTGCAATATTCTTCACTTACTCCTTTTTTTCCCAACCTTTTATTCTTTCACCTTCGATGCTATATCCTTATCCACCATAAATCTCCACAATTTATCCCATTGCGGGAATTCACCATCACTAAGGATATATCCCAGTCTATTTGCAATCTTCGCAATATCCATGTATAGAAAAAACCAAAACTATTCTTCTAGTCTTTGCCCTGCAACTCTTGTTATAATTATGTAGCTTGTTGATTGAATTAAAAGACAAAACCAAAGTTGTTCTTCCAGTCTCTTCCCTACAACTCTTGTTATAATTATGTAGGTTGTTGATTGAATTGAAAGTGATAGATTCTCCCTAGTGCAAGTGTCCCTTTCAAAGAGATTTCTAACAATCAATTCTTCTAAATATTTAGAACTAGTAGTCGCATGCAGAGGCATGCAACGATCAGCTGATAGGGGTTCACCGGAAATGGCTATTCAGTGGGAAACAAGAAACAAACTTATTTTCAGAATGTAATGTGAAATATAAATAGTTAGCATTATTTACAATTGTTTCATTGACTCAAGAAAGGGAAAGCATGTTAATAAGTCAATGTCAAATAATGTGAGGTTAGTTTATAGTAGAAGGTGAATTATGCAATTTTGGATTTTACCTAGGATAAAATAACTAGAATAGATCATAATGAAGAGAGATGTTGGAAAATCAATGTATATATTATTATGGATAATTAGATGGATAGAACAAGCATATTGATACATATGTATTAAAGTTAAAGGAAAAATATGTGTGCCTTGAAAGATATCAATTTGAATCACCTAACTTGAACAAATTATAAATCACTTAATTTTGGCGAAGAGATTATTTTATGTCTTGTTTTAATTGGAGCATTGTAAACCTCATGTTATAGTCCACTTCTCTATTCTTATCTGACACACAATGCATGTGAGATTAAAAACCATTTGCATAAAATGGAAAATTTTATATGTATATATTATTATGGATAATTAGATGGATAGACCAAGCATATCGATACATATGTATTAAAGTTAAAGCAAACCTATGTGTGCATTGAAAGATATCAATTTGAATCACCTAAATTGAACATATTATAAATCACTTAATTTTTGGAAAGAGATTATTTTATTTCTTGTTTTAATTGGAGCATTGTAAAGCATTTTAAATCTCATGTTATAGTCCACTTCTCCATTATTATCTCACATGCAATGCATGTGAGATTAAAAACCATTTGCATAAAATCAAAAATTTTATATTTGTGTTTCCACATGAAAATTTATTAGTTGGAAATTGATTATGAAAATGTAAAATAAAACCATAGGTCATTTTTAACGAATCTTATTATTTGCAATGTATCCATTAATTTTAATTTTAAGTAATTAATCATCAAAACTTATTTCTTATTAATATTCAATATTTAATAATTTTAATTACAATATTTATTTAAAATTAATTTTAATTAATAATTTTAGGAATCTGTTGTAGTGCCCCTCCGTTGCGGTTGTCATTGACATTCAAGTAAGTCGTTTATTGGTGTGGTCATGTTGATTTCGTTGTTAAATGTGTTATGGAGTATGTTCGGTTGGTTGATTGGAGACGTCATGAAGGTTTTGTGATTATATTATTTAATTTGATTTCAAAATTAAGCGATAACATTAATATAGTGTTTAGCCTTGATTAATCAAACTAATTTAAAAGTGCATTATAAGGTCACTGGATTTATTTCAAAGTAAATAAATTATTAAATTTAAAAATAATTGATAAATCGTATTGTCATAAGAAATTAATCATTTAAATGTAAAAATAAATATGGAGCTTAAATGCTTTAATGATTAAAATAATAATTAATAAATCAATTTTGGTGGAATAGAATGTATACAGTCATTATTAGATAATTAAATTAATTAATCTTATAATGAGTATTGTTTAAATGGTATTTAATAATAACTGATAATATTATTATCTATATGTGGATAATTATTTAAACTAGGAAAAAATATCGGAAGGAAATAAAATAGTAAGGAAGATAATGGAAATCGAGTGAAAAGCAGTTAAAAGCTTGAAAGAGTGGACATGCAGAGCATGCATAGGAGTGAATTATTTGTCAAAAGGAAACTTGCTTTAATTATGATGGTGGCTTGATTTTCTTTGGTGGATTTCTCATCGCCCTTATCATGCATCTCAAATTCTGGTAAATAGGGGAAGAGAAAACTTCATCTAGTTAAGGACTGCAACCATGGCATTCTATGGAGATATAGGAAGGTGGTCAGTGGGTAGATCCTATCACCAACAATATCGATAGACAGGATGGTGGTAGTAGTGAGACAATAGTTTTCTCTGGCGTGATGGGATATGCTACAATAGAGTAGAAGGGTTGTTGCAAGGTATGTGTATTTCCTTTTGGGTTTTTCTTATTCAAATAGGGCTATTTGATTTTCTAGACTATGGTTTTCATGCATGGAGATTGATACTTTTTACTATGGCTTCATTTCGATGTTTATTTGTATAACTAGCATTTTATGGAAGATTTAATGAATGGTCTTTCATATTACTTTTGCATTGGTTTATCTTTATTACTGCCATAATTTTGTATTGCCTTAAACTTTTCTAGGATAGCGAAACCCAAGTCTTGTTGTGTTGAGATCTTCCAATACAAATTTGCTTAACAAAAGACCAATTCGGGTGCAAATCGATATATTTCAACAACCCTTGTTTTAGGACGAAGTTAAATGCATTTATTTTGAAGATGATCAACTATAGAAATTTTTGGTACCTCATCACACTTGCCGCTTCTACCAAGATGTTTTAGAGGAGAGTATAGGTTGTAGTATTTAAGAATCAAATCGGTGTTGCTAGAAATACTCGACCGCTATTCAGATATGCTCAGTAGGAACCCCTTAGTAATAGGGTGTAGAATGCCCAGGTTAGCCGACGTGGCATGAAGGTCAAACCATGCACACTAAAGATCAACTATATTTGTAATGCAATAAGGGTTACCGATGTGTGAAGTATGCGCAACCCTCATTCTCTAAACCTGCATGACTATATGTGCCTAAAATACAAGCAAAGCTTACAAACTCTAAGATTTGAGCATTTCCTTGCAAAATCTATATCATGTATATTATGCTATTCTTTTATTCTCTGAGACGTGATATCTTTTAGGGCATCTGTAAATAGTCAAAATTATCATTTATATTGTATATGTGTGGCATACTTTGAGTAGCACAACATGATACTTATGTCAAAAGAATATGGAAGTAGGTATATTGTAGAATACAATGTTTACAACCTACGAAGACATCATTTGAAGTATGTATTCAATAGCATAGAAAATAAATATTCAGTTTGTGCCCATCTTTGACTCATTGACAACATAGGATAATCGACATCTTATTAATTGAACCTTGCATTCATGTTTACCATCGCTATACCATCTTCCTCAGAAGCTTAGACTCTGCCTATAAAGGTCGTTGCCCCTGTAGCCTACCCTCCAGTAATCTCTTCATTTGTGGTCTTGCAAGTTTATGCTTGGTGTGTCGTCGCTGCTCTTCTTTAGTCATCTCCTAATTTGCAGATCGTTGGGTTGCCTAGGAGATGCTTGATTCACCTCCAATATTCTCAGCCTATAATTGAGTCGTTCTAAATTTTTACATTTTATATAAAACATTTGATTTTATAATACGCTATTCCTTTTGAAAATTTGATTAAAATATGTCAAATTCCTTCATTCCTTAGTGAGGGCTACTCTCAAATAGATCTAAGCCTGGTTCGTGCCTTCTTCCAGTGTGTACATCTCTAGATCTTCAACAGTCTCTTTGAGCTAGGAAATTCGATTACACTAGAAATATATGTATTCCTTTCGATAAGGTACTCCAAGGTCTTTAGATTTGGATAAGTTATGATATGCATTACTTCTGTCTGATTTTATATATATGATGCAGCTTTCATGTCGTCGCCAAATACAATATCCTTTAGATGGTTTCTTCGGATCTTTGGTTTTCGTGTATATATATATATTTACTATTTACATTCTAAAGTATTAATGGTAATACATTTTAGATGAAGAAATAAAATGTCAATGACTTAAAGATTTAATTTTTTTAGGCGAGAATTCGTTGAAGTAATAATGCCAAGATATAAACAAATAATCTAGCCTTGCATAGTTGGTGTATTTTTGTATTAGCCTATAGTTGATATTTTTTTCCATTATAATTTTGGGAAAATGTTCACTCGAAAGTATAGGTTCCTTTTGGGGATCCAATTTTATCAATGTCATTTAAACTACATTGTTGTGATATGATACTAAATCCTTCCCTTCTATTAGAAAAGTGTCGTACCTTATATAGTTGTCCTTATATTTTTATAGACACTAGAGCGACTATGGAAGATTAGATGTATCTTATGAAAATAAAAGGGTCATTCTATTGTTGATGGTTTAAAGTGATTTGATAAATTTATGGTAAATAAATGTATGCAAATAAGTAAATTTCATGAGTATGGGGATATATTTATTTATATATGTTTATTATTAAATAAGTATAAGAATGGGGGTATAACTAGATATTAAGGAAATAAATTTATGTATCTTTTTAGATGTATGTATGTTGTCATAGGTATGCTTAAGTAGTAATTGAACAATATAGTTTCCTTATGAATGATTATATACATCAATTCAAAGTGAAAAAAAAGAAGTTTTTGTATATAAGTTTATTCAAATGTTAGAAAAGGATGTTTTGTTTGATTGATTCCTTTATTTGGGTGGATTAAATTTTTGTCTTAGGTTCGTGTATTGATTGATGGTTTTGTTGTCATGGCCAATGATTTTGTTTGCTTTTTTTTTTAGTCAAATTGTGAGAACGTTAAATAATGTGTGGTTGGGTAACCTATGTAGAAGAAATAGAGGTCACCCCTGTATACAATCTTGGTATTACGGTTGTTTTTATTTTGTGGTTGGTTTGATGAGTCTCTCTCGGTGTGACTTTCCTTAAGTTAATCTTTGTCTTTAGGGGATATTTTATTCTTGTGTTGGAATTTATTTGGAAAATTCATGTTGCTTTGTTCTACCCTTGTTTGTGGGTAGTTGTTCTCTTTTGGGCTTCCAGAGGCAAGGGTAATCTCATTTCATAATGATTCTCTGTTGGTTTGGCCTTTGCCAAAATTTTGATCGTTGATGCAGGAGCATCTAGTGGTGTAAGGGCAATCTTGCATCACCCAAAAATAGTTAAATTTCAAATTTCTCAGTTTTTAGATGTTTTTATATTTTTGGATACCCTTTACATCATAATAAAATTTCCAATTTACGGTTTTTCATTTCGGTTCCTGGGTTGAAAGATATTGTAGTTTTAGTTTTCTAGATTTACACCTGAAAATCTTCCGAGTGGGATTTGAGGCACTTAGAGCTTCCGGAATGGCCCTGAAACTTGCTGAAATTGGCATAGCAATTTTGAGCTCGTTCTTGACTTCGAGACCTTTCCAACGGTTCGAACGGTTCGCGAATCAGAGTCCTGGATCAAAAGTTATGACCCCGCGAAGTTGGTACACTTTCTAGAAGATACCATTGCAAATGCTCTTTTGAAATTTGAACTTCATGTTGTAAATTTTTGGCGCCAAACCGCATAAACTCAAATTGAATGTTGTTTTGGCTCCAAACAAAGGAGGAGCTCTATTTATGGGCAGGTTTTCTAATTTTTGGGTAACTTTTTGGGGACAAGCTCGCATATTGCGAAAGGGTTATTCTATAGCTTTTTGTAGCTTGCATGTGTTGTAGAACTTGGGGATTTGAGATCCTCTGCATGTAAGAAGATCCATTTTCTGAATAATAAAATTATTCTCTAGTTTGTGGGTTATTTTTTGTGTCTCGGGTTTGCGCCCTCATCAAGTGGTATCAGAGTAGGTTTTCTTGAGCGTGTGGATAGATTGTCGATCGTGAGGCAGTTCACACCAGGACTGTGGTTGTGGGTCAAGGTCAAAAAAGATGCCTCCAAGAGTGGTGCCTAGTAGGCGTGGTGGTGTCAGAGGTGGTCGAGGTGGCAGAAATGCTGGTGGAAGAGATGCACTGGTAGCCCTCCAGAGACAGGTTGATGCGTTAGAAGAGCAGTTGAGAAGAGGGTTTAACCCGAGGA